>CM060948.1:303197292-303837292 GCA_030765055.1 Mantis religiosa | reverse complement strand
GTATGATTTGCTACGTGTGCTAAGACAATTCGGTCGGCGGAAATCCTGAAATATTGTTTTCTTTTCCTTTTTATGTGGTAAAAGAGCTGATAGCACATATACACACATATACTTACATACTACCCTCTGTGCATACCAAACAACTTTCTTGTTTAAAGATTTCCCAGGAACCGATCTTGGGACCCCTGTCCACCACGTAGTTGATTTGTAGCAACAGGCACCTTTGATGATATCAGTCATCTTTAAGAGTAAGATTTTAAATTCAGAGCTCCTTTAACTACGAGATGACGTATTCAAGGACATTTAATTTGGTAGCAGTTTCCTGACATGTTAGGGCGATTGGAAACCCTCCAATCATCTCCTAAATTCACTGTAGCGTATACAGCATCTATGAACACCATAAATTTAGGCCGCCCTTAGATTTTGGAGCGTGCTAGATTAGTACAAAAGTACGAGGTGCAATCAAATATTAACAGACCTTTGTTTACTGCGCACGCATAGAGTGCCATATGGTTTCGAGGCTTTTACAGCACATGCAGTGATGTCCCTGGAAGGGGACAGTGGGAACTCGTGTGGCTCTCTCCCTCAGTTACTGCCGAGATGTCTGAGAGAGCGGTGCATCCAGCTGTTGAGCAACGAGTAATAATCAAATTTCTTGTCAATGGAAATGTCGGTGCAGCTGAAATTCGCCGTTGGTTACTCCCGCAATCTGGGGAAACAACCCTTTCATGGTCCAGAGTTAAACATTGGTGCCATGAGTTTAATTAAGGACGCGAATTTGGCCACAGTGTTCTGGGACTCGAATGGTGTCCTTCTCATTGATTTCCTCAAACAAGGACAACGACGTAGGACCATTAATGCTGTCTACTACTGTGACCTTCTCAGTTAGGTTCGAGCTGCTTTCTGGTCAAAACGTCGCAGTATCCCTATCAGAAACGTGTTGATCCTGCAGGGTAATGCCAGACCACATACTACAGCAGCAACACAGCAAAACTTGGCCGAAATGCACTGGACTGCCCTTCCACATCCACCCTACAGCCCAGACCTCTCACCATGTGACTTCTTCAAGTTTGGTCCACTCAAAGAAGCTCTTGGAGGACATCGTTTCACAACCAATGAGGAGGTGAAAGACTTCGTCCGCAACTGGCTCTGCACACGTCCTAGTACTTTCTTTGGGACTGGCATTAAAAACTGCCTGTACGTTGGAACAAATGTATAGAAAAGATGGGTAAATATGTAGAAAAGTAAGAAAAATGTTAATTTCAATTATTCTTCATGAACAAATTTTCTGGAACGAAAGGCCTGTTTATATTTAATTGCCCTAATAGATCAGATGAACGCGGAGCCAATAAATGAAAGTGATATGCGTGTAAATGTTTGCGGGTGGATTAAGACCCTGTTCACAGTTAAGGCGTAATGCAACTTAAGGACAGACATGAAATAACACCATTTACGAGACGTAACGCAAAAACTGTGCACGGGTTTCTAGATCCATAAATTGCACGTGCACTCTAAGTTTCAAATTCAACAATGGAGCATGTAATGCACAAAAGAAATGTCATTCAATCTTTATACTAGGTACGTCCGGAAAGTAAGTTCTGTTTGGTAATAAAATTAAATTGTGTACAGAAACAGAAGCATTATTTATTGCACAAAATTCTACAACTCTTAAACTACTTTTCCACATAACTGCCGAAATCTTGCAGGCATTTGTCATAGTGAGGCACAAGTTTTTGTATACCTTCTTCATAGAAGTTTGCCGCCTGTGTCTTCAACAAGTTGGAAACATTTTCTTTCAGGTCTTCGTCATTGTTGAAGTGTTGACCGCAAAAACAGATGAAAGTCAATAGGAGCGAGGTCAGGGCTGTACGGGGGGTGGTCAAATACGTCCCGGCCAAATTCCTGTGGGATGTTTTTCGTCGCATTTGCAATTTGCAGTGTGTGGTCGTGCATTTTCGTGAAGAAACACAACACCTTTTGACAGCATTCCTCGGCGCTTATTCTGTATTGCGCGGCGCAATTTCCTGAGTGTCTTACAATAAACATCTGCTTTCATTGTTTGACCACGCGGTAAGAAATCAATGAGTAAGATGCCTTTCCTGTCCCAGAACACAGAGCTAGTAGAGGGTGTGCTAGATCACCTTCGGCCCCACCGAGGTTATCGGTAGTCTTCCCTGCGGGGTTGACGCGCGTAAGTGGCGTATCCACTTCCATCCCGTCTTGACGTTGTGCTCAAGCGGGGGGGCCTTTTAGACTCCAGGTATTGCCCTATGGAAAGAGCCCCGGAGTTTCCATCGCTCCCGGGTAGAAGGAGGCCCGGGTCCTTGGTCCTACGGGCCCAGGACTAATGGGAGTAGAACCTCTGCACTCAAACATGTCCCAGAACACTGTCCTGTCCCGCACTAAGTAGGTAAAGATGTTTTGTAGAATTTTGGCATTTAATGTGTGTTAGATTTTGTTAGGATATAGTTAACTATTTTTCCATTGTGTTTTGGTTTTAAAGTATAAATGTTTATAAATAGTTATTTTTGTTTATTTAGTTAAGAAATTGAGCTGCCTTTTTTTTACCATTTTAGATTATTTGCTGGATACCAGTATAGAATTTAACATTATTTTAGTTTATCTGAGCAGATAGATTTTCATAGATATTAGATATTTTTTGTTTTCTTACTTTTTTTCTCTTTCAGTTTTGTTTTTGCAATTAATCTGAAACACTTATGCATATTATATATTCATGTGTATTATCTGTATTTTGGAAATAAATAGAAAATTTGAATATATGCCCCGGTATAGTTTACAAGGTGCCGGGGTGGTCTATTCAGATTTTATTTTATTTTATTTTCTGTCCCAGAACACTCCCCGTAGGGGAGGGGATCCGTCCCCTTCAGCTGCCGAGGTGCGGGCGCTGCGGATCCCTAGCACTCATGGTACCTCTGTCGTTACTAGAGGAACCTCGGGCCGAACATTTGAGCCCCTCCCTGCTAGGATGTTTTTCGGATTGGTTTGGACTCGAGATGGCAGTGGTTCCTGATACCAGTGGGTGATCGGGTAAGTCTCCGGACGGGGTTGAGGGAAGCCATTAATATTGCCGCGTACTAGCCCTCATAGCTAGTAGAAGGTATGCCAGATCACCAGGCGGCCCCACCGAGGTCATATCGGTAGCCTTCCTATTTTGGAGCTGGCTCGCGTAAGTGGCGTATCCACTTCCATCCCTTCTTGAGTCCACAGGACCAGATGGTCGTGAGATTTGGGGAAATTCCATAGCGAGAGCACTAATTGTAAACTTGTGGTTTTCCTGGATCTTGTCATCAATCGCGTGAACCAGTTCTTCTGTAACCAAAGATAGACGCCCACTTCGTTCTCCATCGTGCACTTCACTACGTCCTTCATTGAACTGTCGGATCCACCTTCTCACCATTGTATCACTCATCGCATTTTGTCCGTAAACATCGCAAATTTGCCGATAAATTTCAATTGGTTTCACTTTCCTGGCATTCAGAAAACGAATCACAGATCTTCTTTCACAAGCGGCGGGATTTTAAATCAACACCGACATTGTAAACAAGCACAACAACGCTTACCTGGCTGGTAGCGATCTTACAATGGCGCACGTTTCTTCTCCTTGATACAGAGCGTCTACCGCGCGTGTGCAGAACTGCGATTGCAGCGCTGCAGCGGAGATAAATTGAAACAGAACTTAATTTCTGGACGCCCCTTGTAAATAACTAGGACACAAAAGGATCCAAGCAAACAGGACAGCGTTTAGTACCACCTTTAAAAATGGCGCCAAATAGAAGAGAGCATGATAGAACCAAGATGGCGTAAAACGTCTCATTGCGATTGTGTCTTTTGAGCAGCTGGCGATGCAAGGAGAAAGAAATGTAGAATGTTTTCTCTGTGTAGGCAACGCAAGCATAACGTTGCATGACTATCAATTTTTACATTAAACAGCATGAGTGTACAGTTTTGCGTCTCTATTGCGTCTTCGCGTACTTTTCATTCCAAATTGGTGTTAAGCCTACCCTGCGCATGGCCCCTACCTCTTCTCTAGCTTGCTGCTTTCGTTTCCTCTCTCAAATAGCTCTTCTACCTTCCGCAATTAATTTGCTACACCATAAAATGTTTGTGGTCGTATGTGATACAGTCAATAGGTAAATGAGATCATTCATTAAAACTAAAGGGCAACAGAATTGCAGAATACCTACCTGGGCAAACTTTCGACTAAGTTCCACTGTAAGCGTTCGTTTAGTGAGCATCTATGAAACACTCATTGACTGTGACAAATGAAGAAGTAAAGCAGCACAATTCCTGCTCATGAGTATTGCAGTATAAAATTAGTGCTTTAAAGACTTTACTTTAGGTGCACTGTGTTCCAAGTAGGCTAAATTATAGTCGGGTACATACTGTCGCGGTAACGGGCGTAACGGTTTCGGCGCAAATAGGTAACAAACGGCGGATAGTGTTTCACGGTAATAAAGAGCTTGCATAAGCAGTTAATGATAGCACGGCTAGTGTACACAAAGAGCCGGCAAGTAAAGATAGCTGAGGTAAAGGACTTGCCGGCACAGATAGGATTTCACGTTTGGAAGGTTCTAGTGATATCGTGATTGACAGAGAAAAGTTGTTTTCTTGTTTGTACGAGAAATCCCTGAAATTTATAAATGAAATATAAAAGATATTGTGACACGTCATTGGGCAGTTGTAAAACAGTGAGGCGAGTAGTAAAACAGCTGTGAAGTGTTGTAACGAGAGCTGATGTTGTAAAGTGATCAGAACGCTGTTTGTTATTGTTATTGACCTTGGAAGATTGCGTTGTATATGTGATGTAATGTTGTTACGTGAGAATTGAACGGTGTATTTCTACGGAAATAAAGAGCATTTAGAATTTCGGCATACTGGACTTTTAATTCCACGAATCCACAAAGTCACAATACTATTCGCCCACCATTTACAACCAAACGTCTGAAATTTTTGCTACAAGAGAGATCGTATGTGACATTTTTCAGATGTAAACATAAGATTCATTGAAATAAAAGCACAAACTCATTATTTCAAGAAAGCAAACAGAATTGGAAATCAATCAAAATATTGGGAATACATAATTGAAAGGAACATGTTGAGAAAGTTTCATATTACACATCAGTATATCATTACCAAAATTTCGTATTTAAGCACAGTAAAATAGCATTATTTTAAAATAAAATATTATTTGAGTTCGGAGGAGTAGTTTTCAAACATGCGAAGTTTAAATCAAAATACTTGAACTCGTTTTTGAGAGGAGAAAACATATAATGGTAGTTTGGGGAAATACTTTCTGTATTCAACAAAATGTTTCTCTTTTTTTCAGTTATAAATGAATTTGTTAATCGTATTGTCGCGGTAACGGGCATTAAAGTTTCGGCGCAAATAGATAACACACGGCAGATAGCGTGTCAGGGTAATAAAGAGCTCGCATAAGCAGTTAGCGATAGCGCGGCTAGTGTACACAAAGAGCTGGCAAATAAAGATAGCTAAGATAAAGGACTTGCCGGCACAGATAGGATTTCACGTTTGGAAGGTTCTAGTGATATTTTTATTATTTAGGTGCAGAGGATCTACTCCCATTAGTCCTGGACACGTAGGACCAAGGACCCGGTTCTCCTTTTACCCGGGAGCGATGGATAACTCCGGGGGTCTTTCCATGGGGCAATACCTTGAGTATAAAAAAGCCGCCCCCTATCGATTACAACGTCAAGACGGGTGGAAGTGGATACTTCACTTACGCGCGTCAACCCCTCAGCGAAGACTATCGATAAACTTCGGTGGGGCCACCTGGTGATCTAGCACACCTACTACTAGCTCTGCAGGCTAGTACCCGGGACTTATGAGGCAACCCTCTACCCACTCCGGGTGGCCCTAGCCTGGCCGGAGGTACGCAATTCCCCGTGGGTGTCGGGAACACACTGCCCCGTCGAGTCCAACCCAATCCAAACAACTCCCCGACGGGAGGGGCTCGGCAGTTCGGCCCGAGGTTCCTCTAGTAACGTCAGAGGTACCACGAGTGCTAAGGGTCCGCAGCGCCCGCACCTCGGGAGCTGAAGGGAAGGTTCTAGTGATATCGTGATTGACAGAGAAAAGTTGGTTTCTTGTGTGTACTCGAAACCTCTCGAATTTATGAATGAGATATATAAGCGATTGTGATACGCTAGCGGACAGTTGTAAAACGAGAGTCAACTGTGGAATGTTGTAAACTGAACGCTGTTTGTTATTGCCATCGACCTTGGAAGATTGTATATGAGATGTAATGTTGTTACGTGAGGATGGAACAGTGTATTGCTACGGAAATAAAGAACATTTGGAATTTCGGAAATTGGACTTTAATTCTACGAACTCACAAAGTCACAGTACTAAGAGCATTACAGAATAGAGTCTACGGGACCCGGATCTAAACTATTGTTTTAGGCATCCATGCATACCAACAGTGAAAAATAATTGTTATACTTCTAGAACTTATTTATATACTATCTCTAAAACTTCCAGTTTGTCTTAAGTTTTAAAGAATTTTCCATGGCCTTCTTACCTGACACAGATCACTAAACGTTTGCTGGATTACTAACACTTCTATTATTCCTAAAATCGGTTGCTTTCTCTACTACATACTTACTTGTATTCCGTCAAAAAATGTATAGCAGATTTCATCAGAAATACAGGTTTCAAGCCCCTGAAGCCAAAATAAAGAGATTTTTAGAAAAAATGTGTGCGTGCGTGTGAACGTGTATGTGTGCGTGTGAACGTGTATGTGTGCGTGTGTGTGCTTGTGTGTATCTCTCTGTGAACAGCATAACTAAAAGTAGAGACCCATTTTTTTTTTACATCCACCACCGTTAAGTCATATCGGACGATGAATGGAATGGGTGAAATGATGCTCAAATGAGCCCGGGGTCATTGGAGCTTAGTTACCCAACATCCGTCTCCCAGGATAAGGGAAACCCCGGAAAAAACCTTATCCAGGTAACTCACCCTGACCAAGAGTCGAACTCGGGACCTCTTGAGCGTGAGGCAGACATGCTACCATCTACGCTACCGAGGCGGCCAAAGACCCAAATAAAATACCAAACTTGTCACGTAAGTTCTACAATCTTTCTAATATGCGACAGGAAGATTTTAAAGAAAATCCTCTCAACAATAACTAATTTGTAGGAAAACATTACGTTACTTTTGATTTTCTCAAAAATAACTAAAACGTTTTATTAAAATATCATTTGTTTAGAATATTTTCATGACAAATAAAATGTGTATATTTAAACTTTGGGAAATTGCCTGAGAATTTTCCTACATTCCGAATCAGTTTTGTATATTTAGCAAACCGTAAGAGACAAAATCTTATTACACAAAACATGTAGATATTGTTAAAGTACACAATATATATATCAAATAACATTTTTGTAGCGTTAACTATTTCCGGGAAATTCTTTATTGTATCAATTTTCAAATTCTTATAATTTATCAAGACGAAAATTTTATTCATTTTCTTCTCTGTTAATGAAAGAACGGAATTTCAAAGGCATCATACAGCAACCTGCTTTTAAAACATTTAACTATAGCTTAAAGTAGCCGGCCCTCGTAGCCGTGGTCGCTTAGTGTGTATGTCTCTAGCGTCTGTCGCATAGAGTGTCGTGGGTTCGAGTCCTGCCTTTGGCACGGGTGTTTGTGTGTAAAGTGTATGTGTGTAAAACTACAGCAAATCTAACGGAAACAATAAAAAACGGTTCAATAAGCAAAAGAAGCTATATGTCTATATATAGATATATATTTTTAATAAAAAGGTTCAATGTGTTCCCCTAATCCTCTTGTAAATAACAGAAATATGATAAAACATATTTCTCTAAATGTTTATCCTGATTAGCATATAGTAGGTAGAAGAATAAGCGTTCGTAACAATAGTTTGTTGAAGTATGGTTAGAGAAAGTGATGTAGATGTAGATACATCTTATTTTCCTCAATTCAATTTTCTCCACCATTCACATTTACTCAAAATGCGCAGGTGTGAAAATGACTGTAAGCCTTAAAACAGTTTTGGTTATTCAAAGTAAATCAAAACCATAGAGCTAACAACTTATCTTGTACTACAGGACTGAAGGAATTATATTATTCCTTCAGTGAAATATCTCTGCGAAAATAAATTATAGATTACCATTTTCAGTTATTCTTTTTATCCGTGGAAAATCAGAACTATCTGAAATTTAAAAGCTAATTATATGTTGCATGATCTATGAATGATTTTCTATCTAGATTTTGAGATCTTGGGTTGGACACCGTGGTCAAGTAGTTAGACCGCTTGACTCTTACCAAGGCGGCCCGGGTTCGATCTCAGGCGACCGCGAAGTGAGATTCGTGGCAGATAACACCGTGCATCCAAATTGCATCTTTCCTATCAATCATTTCACCCTCATACTACCCTTCACTTCTCTCGCTGGCCCCAAAACCTTGATTTCCTCTATCAGGTTAATGCTTCGGCTCCCTCACCCCTACTTTCCAAGCTAGTGGATCCCGAACAACTCCTAACACCGGAATCGGTGATGTAAAAGAGCGGGAAAAATAAATAACCTTCAAACTGAATAAGCTATTGTCATTTTAACATGACAATAGGAGGCGGCGAATTAATCGAAGTCAAATAATTAAAAAAAAGATAAATTAATAGAAATGCTTTGCTAAACTAATATAACAGTTTTGTTATAATAATATGAAATTAGAATGATTAAAATAGCAGTTGACTTAAAGAATAAGCAGGGAAGAATATAATTTAATATAGCATACAAACTAGCATCCGGGCAAGAAAGAGAAAATATTCTTGTAAAAATCTGTACACCTCACAGAGACAGGAAAGAAGAGCCGTTACCTTCTTTGTGCTAGTAAAGTTCAATGTCTGAAGACTATTG
The DNA here is from genome assembly GCA_030765055.1 of Mantis religiosa. Taxonomy (NCBI): domain Eukaryota; kingdom Metazoa; phylum Arthropoda; class Insecta; order Mantodea; family Mantidae; genus Mantis; species Mantis religiosa. Next base: position 303,828,374 of record CM060948.1, on the reverse strand, counting down.
TATTCTTCCAGCTAGGAATGTTTTGGGACAAAGGACTTTCAAAATGCAGTTGAGCATGAACGCTAAAGAGATTTACTTCGCTGATTTGCTAAAGATGTATACCGTTACAAGCAACTCAGGATAGGCGTTCCCAAACTCAGGGTGGGTGGAACCTCAGTGAGTCATATGAGTTTTGCAAACCAATGCGAAAATTCGGAATAAAATGAGAAATCAATAATAATGTAAGATTTGAGAAGGGTGAGCTAGTTTGGTCATGTGATATAAAGTTAGAGAGGGGATCAGAATAAGGTTCGAACTGAATGGTGAAGTAAGAAAAACTTTAATTACAAGTTGATCCTACGATAGGAAGGACGTGTTCATGCAAATTAAGAAGAGAAGCGAAGATTTCAAAATCTGAAATGTTAGGAATTTTACTAACAGGTGGTCACCGATCCAAGTCGATAAACAAACATAGATTCAAGAATTAAACCAAATAATTCTACAACAAACCAAGTATTATTAATACGACTGAGTAAACAACAACCACCAAAATCCATTACCTACAACCATTCACCTGAGGATAACAGAACTCATAGCTCCAATAAAGCTCCAATTAGTATCCAATTAATTTATCGACGGTATGCGAGTTTGCCGCAGTCTAATAATTTTCACGCATCCGTATATCTCGTCTTCCGTGTGCCTACAGATTGAACACCTGCTCTGAGTAATATTATTTCGAAAATCTCTTACCTTTCACACTCTTTATCTAAATCATGTAAGTCCTTCCTTCTCCTTATTGCTGCGTACAACTAAATAGATTTCTCTATCTATTGCGAATATATAATTTTTGTGATTAACATAAAACAGGTGACACATACCCATTAACTGTGTATGAATAATTTATAAAGTCCTCTGAAATGTAAACGAGTGCCTAAACAGGTAGCACTTAAACATTGGATTTTTATAAGTACTTCTGCTATTGACATTTTAGCACTGCACGAATTTCCGAAGATAATTCATGTTAAATACTTTAAAAAGGCAGAGAATATAGAAAATGAAAGGTGGATCGCGGAGATATATTTCATTCTTAGAAATACTGTCACAGCAAAATATAACCTCCTTATATAATCTCATCTATTGGTTCAATACGCTTCGGCTCCCTCGCTTTGAGGGAACCCCAGTGACTCCTAACACCAGCATTGGTGAGGAAGGGAGACATTAAAAAAACTGTAGGATAAGGACGCCATATTTCGGATACCATTTTTATTTTTGGGTATTCTACATGTTATAGTACATCAACAGACACAAAATTCTGTGGCAAAATTTTTTATGCATATTATCTTACAATTCTTTAGTCAAAAAATGTCTTATAAAGTAAGTTCACATAAGACATAATAATACCATTAAAGTGCATTTGGATTATGTTACAAAACTGGTGCCTAGTTTCAGATACTATTGATTCCTAATTTCGGACGGTGTAACAAGTCTGTAATGTTTACAGTATAGGAACATTGGAATCATTAGAGTGAGGCACATACTAAAGATTTTTATGTGATGAACACATTCCACACAATATTTTCCATTCATGTTTGTCTATTCCTGCACATAGTTCATGGGGCCACTGGAGACACTTCGTGCACCATATCCACTGTTCACCTAGGTGATCATTTTTGTAGGGCTCTGAACAATACAAGCATTCTTCATCTTCACTCTCGCCATCATCAGTTGATGCTGACTACAGATCTTCATCTGAAGATTCAGAATCTGAGCTGCTTGGCATCCAGAGTTTCCTTTTTGTTCTGGCATTCTTGGCCTGCTTCAAGGTTACTTTTCTCTTTCTGACTACTGTCCCTTTAGAAGTGGATGGCAATGGTCAGTGCTGTTTACGTCTTTTTTCATCTCTCTTGAGAATGGATGCCTCCAAATGACGTTTATATGTATTTGTATTTTTATTTATTTCTCATGTTTGTTCTACGTGCAATGTCATTGATACATTGGCATTTGTAACATTTGTTTCATACAATAACAATATAACTTATTCATATCTAACATACCCTTCCTACCTGCTTGCACCAAGTTTCGGTCTTAATACACATAACCCCTGGTTTTCCGTGTATTGATGACCCTCCTCTCCCTTGTATCCCTGTTCTAGTTTTCCAGAACTTAATTGTTAGTTACTCTTCATCAATTTTAACCATTTCTCTCTAGCTTTCCCCAGATATTCACCTATATTTCTTACATTATTTTCTACTTTTACCAATAACATTTTCTTTATTATTAATACCTCTCCCCATCGCTAAAACTATCCCACTTTTGTTGCCAAATTTGTTCTTCCATATCTTTGTTTGTTTGCAATAAAGTATACTATGCCAATCTGTATCCCCTTCTCCACACATTGGGCGTTTCCCTGTATCCTTATCATATCTAATACCTTTCAAATTTCTAACTCCTCTCCTTGCCCAGGCAAGTCCTTCTCGCCCTGATTTATTACATATATCTATGTACTTCTTCCTCCCCCATACTGTCTTTATTTCCCAATATGTCCTCAATGATGTTTTCTCCCTTACACTGGTGAATATAACTTGGCTATGTAAATCTTCAAGCCTTAATTCTACCTTATTTCAAAAGCCCCTATAATAGTACTCCTCGTTTCTCCATATATGTCCCATACCTATCTGTTCCATCAGTTCCCTTACTTTTTGCGCCCAATACTCTCCCCATTTGCTTCTCATCTGCAAAGGAAAACATTCCTTGATAATATATCTGTCCTCCTAATTGGCAATTCTGTACAGATATTTCAATACCCTTGAGACAATTTTAACCCTTGTTGAATGTCTTCCCAGCTATAATTGTGCTGCCCCATTAAGTGAAGCTACTGGTAAGTCCAAAATATATTTACAGAAAGATATGTTAATAACGTCCTCCTCTTCCAATGCTTCATCCACTCCCTATGTCTCTGCCCCATGCAACATCTTATTTTCCACTATGGCAGTATAGATACTTTCCAGCCATTTGACATTAATGTCAGGTAATTTCCTTAAACATGCTCTTACAATGCGCATGGCCATTTTCCCTTTTGCTAGAGCCAATTTTTTTCTGTTCAGTCCATTTTCCATCACAGCTGAATCTTATCCCCAGATAATCAAACCTTTTACGACCTCTATTTCTCTTCCATTTATCTCCCGTTTCTCATCACTACGCAATCTATAACCTTTCTTAAAAACCATTATCTTCGTTTTCTTTTAACTGACGTTTATAAGGAGAGGAAGTTATTACACTTGCTTTTCCTCCTCTGGTTGAATATGATTTCTTTGTCAAAGCAGGTGCTGGGCTTAGTTCAAAGGGTGGCACCAATGAGGACTCTGTTATCTCTTCTGATACTCGAAGTAGATCATTTCTGGTTGAAGGATATAAAGCCTTTATTGAAGGTGTGTGCGATACTGGACGTTCATTCTGTGGTAATGAAGATAGACTGTTTGCTAATGGAGTATATGACAACGGAACAGATGAAAAATTAGCCTGTAGATCACCAGGAATTGGTTCTTCAATGAAGTCCTGTGGTTGAATGGAAGAATGCCAGTTTTCTTGAAGCCCTTTAAAGCCATCTACATCTTAGCAGACTTCACATATGCTCTGTCCATTAATTCAAACACTTGATATACAGTTAGTTGTCTGAAAGGATGAGCTGTCAACTAGGTTTCAATTTCAGTGCTGTAATAGGCCTTGAACGGTTTCTTAAAGGAGACATCAGGAGGTTGAAGACGGTGTGAGCTGTGTGATGGAATGCACACTACGATGGCACCCTTTTCCCTTGCAAGGTTGATGACACCTATGTTGCAAGTATGTGAATAATGTCCATCCATTATCAAGATGACCGGTTCATATCTACAGAAGAATAGACATTTGAGCAGAAATGTCTCAACCAGTCAGTGAAAATAGGAGCTTGTATCCATCCAGATGGATGTCAAGCTGCTTTTGTACCTGGAGGAGCTTTATCAAGGAGCTCAGCTTTCATATTTTTCTGGGGAAAGCTGCCAGTTCAATTCAATTCAATGCCACGGCATTTCACTTGTTTCGTGGTTGAAATCCCGGCCATGGCAGTGAATTTTTCATGTTGACTCTGTCCATCGAAAACGTTAGATTATGTACGGCTAGTGTGAAGAAATGAATAATTTCCATCAATTAACTAAAGTAATCACCATACTTCACCATAAAAAAACCTCGAAATTTTAATAATTTTTACACAAATTGAGCACACTCATTCCTTGCACACAACGATCAACTATGTCCGAATGGTTATACTTGCTATCTTCGTTTTACTGCTGTATTCTCATATTTTTCTCGTTACTTTCATTCCTACATGTTTTTTTTTCTTCACATATTTCTATGCGTTGTTCTCTTGTTTGTTTTTGCTTCTCTATGTCCAACGCACACATTCTGAAACGAAGAAATATTGCCAACCTTCCCTTAGCTAGGAACGGTCACAAATTTTATTTCTTTTACGTCATTTATTTTCAAGGAGAAATTCATGTTTCATTACTCTCGAGTTAATCTTTTCACCGTGATTTATGCTTTGATATGAGTGTTTTTACCAAGGAAAGGAGTAAGCAAAATGAACATAGTTTTAGCATTCTATTTGCACAGAGAAATAAAGCAACTTGCGGGAAGAAGTTTGGCTGGTATTTTAAAATCTTCTGTGCAATGAGTTAAGAACAGTATTTATTTCTCTATTTTGTCAGGCTTATCAGATGTTCTTAGAGTGATACATTACAGTTCTTAAATCTCTCAACCTCTTTTGAGTTTAAGCAATGAAATAAATTTTGTCCTTTATAGATAACCAAACAATACACAACATTCATTGGAATCATAACGAAGGTAGAGGACAATGTATATAGAACTAACGTGTTTGTTTCTTTGTTTATTAAAAAGAAAGTGATGCTACTTTTCTCAAAATGTACAATTTTAAGCAGCACGTTAATTATCCCTAATGTTTCTCAGATATGACTTCGATCATAGATATACCTGGGCTTTATTATATGTAATGGGCGTGTGTAAATGTGTGTGTGTGAGAGAGAGAGAGAGAGAGAGAGAGAGAGAGAGAGAGAGAGAGAGAGAGAGAGACCGACAGACAGAAAGACAAAGATAACACGTCTGCAGTCTGCATTTTAAACCCTGGGGTATTATCTCGCAAATGCATCTCCAGGCCTCTCCACTTTTCACAAGTTCTCCTAGAATATTATTTTAGCCAATTTAGGGAAGTTTCATTTTTTTCTTCTGTTTTTGTTGGTTTTTGTTGTTGTTGTAATTTACGTCCTCCAACTTTTTAAGTCATATCGGACGGTGAATGAATTGGGTGAAATGATGCTCAAATGAGTCCAGGGTCCATGGAGCTTACAGATACCCGACATATGTCTTGAAGCATAAGGAAAAACCCAAGAAAAAGCCTTATCCAGGTAATTCACCCTGAGCGAGATTCGAACTCAGGACCTCTTGAACCTGAGGCAGACACGCTACCATCTACGCTACCGAGGCGGGCATTCTGTACGAAAGACTTCATTTTAAAACCTGTGAACATCGATTATCCCTCATTCCTTTTATATGACCATATAACATTAGTATTCTTCCCTTCCAAATTTTATCTCTTAGAATTTCATTCTATCTTTTGTATCTTTTGTAATGTTTCTTAAGTTTTGTTGTTCCGAATGCTAATACATTGTGATATAATTCAATTTGGTCACCTGCACTATCTGGTTTTCTTTCTTAATCTCTTTCCATGCTTCTGCTCCGCTCACTAATGTGAATGAGTTTAGGTATATAGTTTAATTATACAGATATTCATTCTTAACAATCGCTTGGGTCTAGCAGACCATAAATACTTTCATAATGCACAGAATAATATAGTAAACGAGAGAAAAATACTCAATAAAGCATTACTATAAATCAGAATTGCAATTAATTATAGCAGCTTAAATAAAGAAAACAGCGAAACAACAGTAAAATTTATGGGAATGATAGCTGAATCCAATTATATTACCTAATAAACATTCAAGAAAGATAAGAAAATAAAACATAGTAATAGTATCTGTGTAGTGATAAAAGCAACATAAAGAAAATCTTTTACACCAACAGTATACATTTAGCTCTGTTTATACCTCTAGACAGGCTACAAAAGAAGAATGAGCATGGGTTTAGCCAATACAATGATAGTGCTCTCTTGGCGTCGCCAGTTCCTCAGCGAGCGGGCGACAGAAATGGAAGATTGCATACATATCTTTGTCTCACCGAATCCGCCAAGCTGATAAACTGAACTGCGTCATCGCACCGGTGTTGCAGTTTCAAAATAAACATATCCTTAAATTCTATATAAAGAACAGTACAAAAGCCGAAACCACAACACAAACTATTCAACCATAATTCTTCCTGCAATGAATTTTGATTAAACCATGTTTCAACCAAAATCAAAAATGGACCTAGAATCACCTTACTTTTAAAGTTGAGCATTTAGCGCACACATTTTAGTCTTGGAGCAACAACATCGTTTACCTCAAGCCGAAATTTGCGACCATCATTGGTTCTATATTTGAGCCCAAAATATTTCAAAATGTTAATATATAGAAGATACAGAACCCGTGTTTTTTATTTTCTCCCTCATTAAATCGGCCAGTCTCTTGAAAGTTGGATATTCTTTACTGGTGTGTGTATAACATATACTAGTAATTCGGCGTATTACACTCACAGAACATTCTCAGCCTACTCCTATACAGTAGCTTATTTTGTATCTACCCCTGGTTTCAGAAAAGCGTATACAGAAGTTGATTCACTTAACAGTTCATTGTACGAGGGATGTTCAATAAGGAATGATCAGAATTTTTTACGGTCATAATTTTTCGCAATAAAATTCAATCTTATTATATTCTGTTAGCTTAATGTGAAACAAACACGCCGTAGTAGTTTGATTGTGGGTACTCCTGGTTGCCGTCTGTGAGAACCAGGCAAGTTCAGACATGTTCAGTATCGCCTACCGCTGCAATGGAGGTAACATGCAGTTAAAGTTGATGTTAGAGGAAGATCCGGAGTTTCTTACAAACGTAATCACTGCTGATGTAACTTGGCTACTTCATTTTGATCCTGAGAACAAACAGCAAAGCTCAGTGTGCAAATCTCCTTCATCACCAACCCCCCAAAAAGCAAAAGTGGTTGCTTCTGCTGGGAAAATTATGGTCATCTCATTCTTTGATATTGTCAACCGAACGTCGGAACTCCCTGTAGAACCGGCCGGCAGTAGGACCAGGCGGGAAGCATTCAGTACACGCCTACCCATTTGTCTCGTGTCACTAACTGAAGGGATGATTAGGAGAGCGGCGCGAGCCCTGTACCTTCTCTTTCCCCTCTCACCAGACGTCTCGAAACCTCGGGATAATTGTGCGCGCCGCGAACCTTCCAGAAACGGCGATCTTCCCTATATAAGGCCTGTAGTTGGCGAGTCAGTTCAGTTGTTGGCGAGCTGCCGTTAGGAGCGCCCAGTGAGGGAACGGACCGGAAAACTATGTACGTGCATCGGAGGAGTTGTGCGTAATTGCGAGTGCAAAGTGGACCTGTGACAGACGGACTGGTGAATTGTAATTGTGTGCGCTACGTAATTCTGTGTAATTGGCAAGTGTTTCAACTGTAATTCGGTGGGAATAAACAACATTTTGAGTTTGTGCAATTGGACTTTTAATTTCACGAACCCACAAAGTTACAATATTCATGGAATGGTTTATCAGCATGTTGTACCTGCACACATATCAGTAACAGGGCAATACTACAGGGATGTCCTGAAAACATTGCAAGTCCATATCAGGCGCAAAAGACCACATTTCCATGAAGCAGGCTGGATGCTGCACCAGGAGAATGCGCGGCCGCATACTGCCAATGTTGTTTCTGAATATCTTGCAAAAATCAACTTGAAGTATATCCCTCATCCTCCCTATAGTCCGGATTTAGCCCCATGTGATTTTTTGACTTTTTCTATTCCCTAACATGAAAAAAAACGCCTTCGTGGGAGGCATTATCCATCATCAGAAGCAGTGGTGAAGGCTGCGGCGGCGATTTTGAAGGATCTCTCAAAAATGGTTTCCAGCACGTCTTTGAAGACTGGCAGAACCGCTGGGACAAGTGCATCGCATTCAGGGGAGACTATTTTGAGAAGGACCATCAACATTATAAGGATGAGTAAAGATATGTTGTCAAAAAAAAACTGTGACCATTCTTTATTGAACAGCCCTCGTACATAAAAGAGGGATACCGCAAAATGAAGTGAATGGTAATCCATAAAAGACGGGACCCTATATGCTAGTCCCTTGAATAAATCAATGGTCACATACCATGTGGGATTGAAGTTGGTGTGATTTCAAAGCATATAATAAGTAAATAAGTTGTATTAACTGGGTTTAATAAGTGTGCCCGTTTCATACATAAGATAATTTTGAAATACTTAAGCACCCGCCTTACAGATGTCACTTGTTAGAAGCATATTAATTTGTATAACATTTGTGAGTTGAAGATTAAAAATGAATAGAAGTACCTACAAAAAACCAAAATATAATAAAACTATCAATAAGTATATGTACACAGACTTGTGAAAAGTGTGGAAAGCTTGCCAAGAGTGCTGGCCTCACACGCAATTATTTGTTGCTTCGATATTGTCTCATTATACACAGTTACTACTGCTTATTTACTCGTAATAAGCAACAATTTACTGTAAGCTATATATAAAAATGTAACTTAAATTGATATAAAGATCTGTACATAGTTATAAATATTTTTCTTTGGCATAAGACCCAATTAGAGCCAGTTCTGGACATGACACAGATAGTACAGACATTGTATCTTTCATTGTTTGTCAAGCGATATCACTCCTGGCTAACAATCTATATAACTAAAGGAATTACTCTAGAGGAAGAAATTTTTATACTAGTAAATAAATGCATTATACTCACACCACTTGAGACATCTTCCAACAATACGTCAGGAAAGCTTTCAGGACAATGTTCCCATTACAAACTACTCTTGGAAATAAAATGTTCATAAGTGACTGTATAACGATTTTGATTAATATACTACATGTTTAAGCTATTTTCATAATAAAAAATGTACTTCTGAATTTTTGGGAATAATCAATGTAGTCCTCTTCATTTTGAATGACTTCCGTTAAACTTCAGAGATGGAATATTTCATTCTAAAAAAAATGCAGATGTCCTTAAAACACAGAATTTATGCTGAATAAAATCTTTGGGACCATACCAAGATACTTACACTTTTCTCAAGGGAAAATTGTTGTTGGTTTTAAAGCCATCAGAGTGACGCGCTCCTAAAAAACTGGACCGTCACTTAACGCTTACTGTAGGTATTCCATTGTACGTACAAGGAACTGGGTAATACACCCATTTCCACAGATGCTATCTCAATTAGCACGCAGCTGACAGAAGAATTGGCTTTAGTTGGTTGGAAAAACTCATTACGCCTGTGGTGGGCAGAGGTTGGGAATGCAGCGGCCGGTCAGCAGGCCTTCACCCGGGTAGGGTTGTTGCAGCGCGGGGCTAGACGAATGTAAAGAAATCTTTATTTTTTAATTTTATGTTCTCTATTATACAGTTCCCTTTGTATAGAAATATGCAATATGCTGTCCTAAGTTTATTTCACGAATTTCATAAAGTTCTGAATGTTGTATAATATTTCTAAGTTAAGATAGTGATACGAATTTTAAAATAAATTGTCAGTAAATTCGAACTTTAAATTAGCAGTTATGTAAGTTAATTTGATTCGAAAAAGTAGAGGATGGAAAAATAGAGAACAAAGAAGGAGATAGAAACAAACTCAGTCGATTTCTTTCAGATTCTTGTACTCCTGCAGGTTTTGTTCCTGGCTCTCACAAAGAAAAGGGAAATGAAAGGGGAAATGCAACGAATATAAATGATCGCCCAGACATTGAGAAATGTGGGTCATTTATTTTAAAATCTCCTCTTCCTGCCCTCTCGCAAGTTTCCTAGCCGAAACTAATGCACTCTCCAAACCTCAGCATTAAACTTCGATTCCCTCGTCCTATCTACTTGTACAACCAAGGACTTAGGCAGTTGTTATCCCTGCTGAACTTGCATTAGTACAGATTAAGCTTTCGATTCACTTTCTCTAATTTATAGCCCACGTCAGCGGGGCTTTGGGTTCGAAGGTCTGCCAGTTGCAGCGGAAGGAACTCTAGGTAAAAACCTTCTCTACAGTTGGTACCTCTGTAGTAATTTTATATAAGTTGAATTCCATGATTAATAGTCATTTGTTTTGAATATCTTGTAACAAAAATAAAATGAAACTTTTAACAAATCAATTAATTAATATCCATTAGTTGACTACCTATATTTTAATAGCCATTTTTAATTATTTTTAATCATTACTTAAGAAGAAGAAGAAGAAGAAGAAGAAGAAGAAGAAGAAGAAGAAGAAGAAGAAGAAGAAGAAGAAGAAGAAGAAGAAGAAGAAGAAGAAGAAGAAGAAGAAGAAGAAGAAGAAGAAGAAGAAGAAGAAGAAGAAGAAGAAGAAGAAGAAGAAGAAGAAGAAGAAGAAGAAGAAGAAGAAGAAGAAGAAGAAGAAGAAGAAGAAGAAGAAGAAGAAGAAGAAGAAGAAGAAGAAGAAGAAGAAGAAGAAGAAGAAGAAGAAGAAGAAGAAGAAGAAGAAGAAGAAGAAGAAGAAGAAGAAGAAGAAGAAGAAGAAGAAGAAGAAGAAGAAGAAGAAGAAGAAGAAGAAGAAGAAGAAGAAGAAGAAGAAGAAGAAGAAGAAGAAGAAGAAGAAGAAGAAGAAGAAGAAGAAGAAGAAGAAGAAGAAGAAGAAGAAGAAGAAGAAGAAGAAGAAGAAGAAGAAGAAGAAGAAGAAGAAGAAGAAGAAGAAGAAGAAGAAGAAGAAGAAGAAGAAGAAGAAGAAGAAGAAGAAGAAGAAGAAGAAGAAGAAGAAGAAGAAGAAGAAGAATTGCCGTAGGTATAATACATCATTTTGTAACTAGTATTATCTACTTCCAAGATTCCTTAAGCATGAGTATTGCATATTAATTTTCTGCAACAATGCATAATGGACATAGTACACAAGAATAGAGATAATTATTAAAGCTGTTGAAAATAGTGGTTCCATATTAAGATAGCGTTAATTTTTGTTGTTAATCCTAAAAGGTAGTAACTTGCAACTAACTGCCTGAATTAAATTGTAAATTTAATAACCAAACAGAAAGTAAATACCAAGGTAAGATGTAAATAGTAAATTTCAAATATCAAATATGAGTGTATACCATGTTTGTTGCAATACATGTATGTATAAGAAGTTTGGGCATTTAATATAATTCAGCATATACGTGCAGCAAAATAGACAAAACTTGGAAGTACTTAGATTAGGCTAGTAGCCCGGGTCAGAAAATTCAGCTTTCCATAGTAAGTGAATAAAACATAGCATCGTTTGAAAACACAATGTTATAATACATTTCTACTTTTGATAGGTTTCAGAAAACCATTTGGTGTACCAGCGGTTGCTGAGGTCTTAGATTCCTTTTAGAATGGTTATGTTATGCTGGGGAATAGGAGGGTAAGACTGCTTCAGCAAAATCATACAACATAATATATAAAGAAAATATAAAAGGCATTCTCAAGCAGAAGGGTATATTTGTAGAAGACCGCAGCTACAGAAATACAGACAATTAACCATACTCATGGAAATGTTGCACTTCATACAGAAAAATCAGTAAGTAAACACATTCAAAACATACAAGCACAGACAACTGTTTTCACGATTCTACCCAGCTATCGCAAATTAAAATCCCACAACTGTTTCATGCCGTAATACCCATAACACACCTCCCTGGCCCTAAGCCATCACTACTATTTAATCACTCCGAAATGAATGTTAAGACCTCAAGTGCTAAAGTTGCGCTGGTAAACCCTTTCTGGTATTTACCGAAAGTATGTTTATTTTTAGGTAAGCACAGGATATTTAAATGGAGGGGACTCTCAGGCACTAGAACTCGGCACGAATGTAACCCATATCAGTAGACCCAACGTGTCTTACGTGTCCTATGGGAGGAAGTGATAAAGTTTAGACCAAAAAGCAATTAGAAGATGCGCTCGGAAGAAGATGCGCTATAGCAAGAACGGGATCCCTAACGATTCTAGTATGACGCCCATCCTCACACCTGCACCAGGAAATAAACCTCAGGAACGAAACCTCCAGAAAGGGGTATCATTCAAGCTTCAGGAAGAAATCCTTTGCCACCGAGTCCTAAAAGTCTGAAATATTCGATGATGAAAATAATTTATGGCAACAGAAAATTCATGGTAGAAGAAGAACCTGAGACAGCCATGAAAAAGCTCAATGTTAGGTGGATGATCCAACAGGATTCAAACCCAAGACATCCTGAACGTATTCACACATTTTCGCTCGGTGAGTGTATTTTTCTATAGGCTTTCTGTTTTACTTTTTCTCCTCACTTAATATGAGAATGCTTTACATTCACTTCATAAATTCTATTTCCAGAATTTTGACGTTACTGAGTACTTTTCAATGATACTTTTGGTGAACTTATTGGAATGTATGTGTCTATTGACAATCCAGATTGCATTACCTCACCATTCATTAAAATGTCATGGCTGCTAGAGCAGTGTTCTGCCTATGGAGGAATGCCTTTCTCTTGAACCACATTGAGGTTAAGTGTACTAGCTTTGTATGCATGTTCTTTGGAATAAACTAGTGCTGTATTAAGATGGCGGTATTATTCACTACCCTGGTATTCCTATCCTAACATTTGATGCCGAAACCTAGGTAAACAAGCAAACCACTCTTTAGATTCCGTGTTTGGGTATGAAGTAAGTGTGGATAATACCAGGAACACGTTCTTTCTACACTCTGGAAAGAGCGCCACACTTCGAGAACACTTAGACCTTTACCGTTCAAATTTCCCTGATGTAACTCCTTTCATTGATAACAACACCTTTATGGACGATGCCATGCTTGTCATACTGGCCGTTCACGCTACGTACACTAAGCACGACTCATGCTGTACACAAAACACACACCACTATCCAGAGTGCTTATTGCGGGATCTTCCAACTAACCCAACTAATCTCCTTCACCTAACCCTGCACCCCTGCATGATAGTATTAACAGCATGCGAGAGGCGATGTAGAATGCTCTCCGGATGTAGAATGCTCACCACCAGTCAGGCGGGGAGAGGCCTGTCAAAAACAAAAATGTCACAATTGGTGCTAACAATGATAATGAAATCATCAGTATGTATTATGAGATCACGAGACTCATAAATATTATTTCTATGCATATGGCAGAGTGGGCAACTAATTCAGAGCAACTGAGATGTATTTGGACCTCCGAGGGCAGAGAAGTGGAGGCAGACACACAAGTTCTTGGACAAGGTGGCACACAACAACTGAAAGTTTCACCTAGATCACCGCAACATAGTAAACAGGTTACTGGAGCACCAGCTGCGAAGAGACATCTCCTAAAAGCTACTTCCAGATTTTATGATTCAATTGGTCTTCTTACGCCCGTCTCTATTGTTGGAAAAGTTCTCTTCCAAGACCCCTGGTGCAGAGGACTTGCTTGAGACGAACCTTTGCCAAACGATCTGGGAATACGTTGGCATGCATGGATAACCAGTCTTCAACTGATCTCACGAATTCACATTCCCCGATGGGTAGAACCTACTAATGGAGCCAAGATCCAGTTCCATGTCTTCTGCGATGCCAGTGAAAGAGCTTACGGTGCAGTCATCTATATCCGAGTATTGGAAGATGGCGATGTTTTGGTTCACCTAGTCTGCAGCAAATCTAGGTTGTGGAGCCCCTTCCGATGGGGAGTTGTTCGGATTGGGTTGGACTCCAGGGGGCAGTGCGTTCCCGACATCCACGGGGAATTGTGTACCTCCGGCCAGGCTGCGGCCGCCCAGAGGGGGTAGCGGGTTGCCTAATAAGTCCCGGATACTAGCTTGAAGAGCTAGTAGAAGGTGTGCCAGATCACCAGGCGACCCCACCGAGGTTTTTCGGAAGTCTTCCCTGCGGAGTTGACGCGCGTAAGTGGCGTATACACTTCCTTCCCGTCTTGACGTTGTAGTCGATGGTGGAGGGGCTTTTTAAGAAATAAGGTATTGCCCTATGGAAAGAGCCCCGGAGTATCCATCGCTCTCGGGTTGAAGGAGGCCAGGGTTTTAGGACCTACGAGTCTTGGACTAATTGGGTAGAACCTCTGTGCTTAACTGTGAAGAAGGTAACACTTTCACGATTGGAGTTGTTGGCCAGATTAGTGGGCACTCGATTCCTGAACTATTTCTGCCAATCTACAGGCTATGACAATAATCAAGCAATTCCTTGGAGTGATTTGATGGTTACCTTGGGGTGGATCCGGAGTGACGCCCCAAATGGAAGACTTTCATATCGAACCGCGTAACAGAAATTTAAAGTACCCTGACTCCAGCTCAATTTCGGCACTGTTCAGCAGAGGTCAACCAGGTAGATTTACTTTCACGTGGACTTGCAGCAAAAGCCTCATACTTCGAGTTGTGGTTTCATGGACCATCGTGGCTGGTGAATCACCAAGAATTTTGGCCTCAAAAAGATGTCTCTAATACCCAGCTTTCGGAATTGAAGAACACGAGACAACAGGTATCGCTGATTGAACAAGTTCTACCCCCTTTTGATGCTTTCAGATACAGCTCATATATCAAGCTACTACGGGTAACAGCATGGATACTCGGTTTCATAAGAAACTCACGACTTTAAGGAAGATCTTCAGGAGAGTTAACAGGTCATAAACTTTTCTCTGCACGGCATCTTTGGGTTAAGGTTGCACAAATGGAATCTGTTCCATGTGAATTACAAAAGCTCTTCAAAACAATCAACCGGTGCCCAATGAGTCCAAAATCTGTCGTTTCAATCCATTTCTATAGGGTGGACTGATCCGTCTTGGAGGACGCCTGCAGGAATTCCATAACCTTTCTCGATCACAACGACATCCAATATTACTTGATGGACACCACCATTTCGTTCGACTGATGATTCAGTACACGCACGTCAGATTACATCAACTGGGTGTTCGGATTGTTCTATGTGAACTGCGGAAGGAGTTTTGGATTCTTCGAGCTCTCCAGCCAATTAAGAAAGTACTGGGACAATATCTTCATTGCAAGCTGGCTATGAACCCTTTCGGCCAAGCAACTGAGGCCCCTCTTCCTGGCGACAGAGTCAAACCAGCGAAAGCCTTTGAAGTCACTGGTATAGATTTCGGAGGACCTCTGAATATTAAGGTGGGGAGTGACATTAGGAAGAGCTACATCACACTGTTCACCTGTGCGACTACTCGCGCAGTCTACCTGGAGCTATGTACCTCAATGACAACAGATAGCTTCCTTTCCGCTCTGCAGAGATTTTCAGGAAGGCGCGGTCCGCCTTACACCAGTTACACAAATAATGCTCAGACATTCCATGCAGCCAACAGGAAATTGGTGTAACTGTGGGACACCTTTGCTTCACCAAAGACCAGCAGCATCTAGCAGAAAGAGGAATTTCTTGGAAATTTCTTGTCCCACGGGCTGCTTGGTGGGGAGGATGGTGGGAGAGAATGGTCGGGACCATTAAACGCTGCCTGAGGAAAGTATTAGGCAAAGCCCAAGTTACGGAGGAAAGCCTAAACACTGTTCGGATAATGACTGAGGCAGCTCTGAACTCCAGACCTATAACGCAAGGAGATGAAGCAGATATTGGAACACTGACACCAGCACACTTTCTTTGTGGAGCAAAACTAACAACAATATCCAGTGGACCTGAGCCTACGATGAGCGTCTCGCTAACAAGAGAATTCAGGAGACAGCAGAAGTTGGCTGACGATATATGGAAACGTTGCTCCAGAGAATACCTCACTCATCTGAGGAGTTTTCACGAGGTCCGACAATCTCAGAAAAAATCTCCCCATCTGAGAATCGGAGATGTTGCTCTCCTCCACAAAGCAGTCTGTTCAAGGCATATATGGAAGAAAGGCCCGATAGTTGAACTGCATGAAAGAAGGGATGGCAACATTAGAACAGCTAGACTTCACACCGCAGATGGAGTCACGATCACCCGATCCGCCCAACTGTTCATCCTCTTGCAGATTGACCAGGGTGGGGAGGATGGGGAGGAATGTCTTTCTCTTGAACCTCATTGAGGTTAAGTGTATTATCTTTGTATGTATGTTCTTTGGAATAAAGTAGTGCTGTACTAAGATGGCGGTGTTATTCACTACCCTGGTATTCCTATCCTAACACTGCTAAACCAAACGGCAAAACTCTGCTTAAAAGAGTAAAAAATGAACCTCCATATTTTCTACCGACTAGGAATTAATACGATCTGCTAGAAATGAAACGTCTCAAAGATGTTATCACCTAAACGTCTACTTTCTTAAATACATCATTACTATTTCAAGGCGCATACATACTTAGTTTCGTCCATAAACGCTTATCAACTTTTAAGCTAAACTGTTTTTTTTCGATCGAATATCAGACCAAATATTATTGTGAAGGAATGTCCTCACTAAAAATGCAACACTATCTCTATACGCGCCCTGCAGAAATGCTTTAGGCTTATGGCACACCTGGTGCACTGCCACCTAAGAGAGATCTATTGCAGCCCATAAGAGGAAGGAATAAAGTGAAGAAACTACAGGAGGCTATACGACTCAGACAGACAGGGCACAGGGACGCGCGGAAGTACCAAACAGTTCCTGGCTAACATCTGGACCTGCCCAGAGATGAAGATGAGCTACCAAGCAAACCTCTCTTTCCTTAGAGCAAGCATCCATGCCAAATGTCCGATATTACCATGCACCACGAAACCTAGTATCACATGGCCGAGAAGGATACTGAAAAAAGAAAAATGATGTGAACGATATGTGTTTAGATGAGAAAACACCGCGTGTTAGCATACCAATAGAAAATACAAAACACGAAAAGGCCACTTTCAGAGTGAGAGGTCAACGGGAATAGGACCCTCTACCTCCCGAATGCGAGGCTCAAACGCTAATGGCTAGTATGATAAAACAGTTAATATTATTGATATTAGATTAGTTAAATTAAGAAATCCGTGACTTAAAGTAGTGCAGCACGCTAGTGGGATATACTATCTCACTTGAATATGGATCTCCTTGTGGTTTACTAGGACAAAAATATGAGTCACATGAATTCAACGACTTGCCGCCAAGTTGTCATGATAGTTCAACTGGTAAGAGCACTCGGACGGAGATGGGAAGATACGTGTTTCCGATCCCTACTATGGCATTAACGTTTTCGGTCTCATTCTATATTTCAATTTGTTTCTCCTGAAAGAATATATGATATAAAAAGTTGAATATTGTACATTGGGACTACGAATAATGTATAATAACAAAGTTTCTGTCAACATTTATCATGATTTGCAGGAAGTAGATAGAAAAACAAGTTTTATTATGAATTATTTTCAGAATAGATGCGGAAATAAGATAGTGGAATGAAAAAATCATGCATTTGTAATACATTTTTGCTTTTCTCTTTCCTGTTATTCATGATAAGATATATGCCACTAATGGTTTCAATTAAATAAACATCAGGCAGTAAAAAGCATGCTGATAGCTAGTTAGGCACATTATGCTACTAATAATATCATACACTCTTTGCTGGAGCTTTCCGGAAACAAAATCATGTTTACTGAACTTCAATGAACTTTAGAATATTGCTTAGAACTTGGATAAGTTCACAAGAAAGGCAACGAATATTTCGGAAATTATAATGCTACAACAACTTTGAAATACGCATAAATACGCTTAAGTTTTGGAGTTGTAAATTTATGCGAAAGCACTAAGAATGAATAAGATATTGTGACTTTGTGGGTTCGTAGAATTAAAAGTTCAATTTGACGAAAGTCTATATGTTCTTTATTTCCGTAGAAATACACTGTTCAATTCTCACGTAACAACATTACATCACATATACAACACAATCTTCCAAGGTCGATGACAATAACAAACAACGTTGTGATTACAACATCAACTCTCGTTACAACAACACTTCACAGCTGTTTTCTGCTTACCATCCTCTTGGCGAGCCGTCGCTCTCTTAAATACCTCACTGATAATTTCTAGACTATTCTAAAATAAACCATGAACCGAATAATCTATATCAGTCAAGAAATCACCAGAAATTTCCATTTATTTCAGTTTGTTTGTTGCGGCAGACCTTTAGCTGCGTGCGTTCTTTATTTGCCGGTTCTTTGTTTTCACACTGCCCGCCTATCAGTTCCTTTGTGTAAACAAGCCGCGTGATCGCAGATAACGGGTTCGCGACAATATCAAAGATTATTTACAGAAATTTAAAGATGTAAACGTCATTCGTAAATACCGATTCTGTATATGTGATATTACTTGGACGGATGGAGAATACGGACTAACTTGGAGTTACAGTGCCCATTTGGACAACCAAATATAGTAGTGAAAATTAAACAAGGAAGAATAAGGTGGATTGGCCATGTGCAGAGAATACCGGAAACCAGTGTAGTTAAGAAGATATTCACAGGAAAGCTGGATGGCAGAAGGAGAAGAGGAAGACCCAGGAAAAGATGGGTAGATGATGTAGAAGACGACTTGAGAAAGTCGTAGGCCAAGGGCCTACATGGCCTGTAGCGCCAACTATCATCATCATCGTCATATGTGATATTACCAAATTTCAGATATTCTTGAGAAAATGAAAATGGCAGAGAGTTTTTCATTTAACTCCTTGTTTCGTCTAGGAGATATTTCTTGAAAATCTGCCACGTGTATCCTCAAAAGTTGTCTGGCTTTGACATGAAATTTAGCGTCAAATTGACATTCGTTTTTCAGTTTGCTTGCTTACAGCCACAGGCCCTTATCTAAAAATGCGCTTTATAAAACGGGTCTCAAGCTCGGGTATTTTCTGGAAAGTAAGTAAATATAATTTTTCGTTCGAATGTGGCGCTTTCCTTGCCTTAAAAGGGGGGCGGGATGTTAAACGGTGCTTTGAAATGTATGTAAAAAGATATACAAGCTAAAATGTATAAATGAGGCAATAAATAACGAAGGGATAAAACTAGAAAGGAAAACATTCTTTACACCCTCGTTGTAGGACGCCACTACAACTTTTTCTAGAACCAGTATGTAGAATTCACTCTCTTTCTTTATTTGGCCTTTCCGTCCTGAACGCGCTACTCTCTGGAAAATAAGTCTCATAAACCATTAGTAGAGAAATTTGCCACATTCTTTGTCTCCTATTCCCAGTTCACATTTAGAAAGTTCTTTTAATGATTAAAAAATACTCGTACCAATATCAGCCATATAAGCTTCGAATCTAAAGAAACTGGAATAGAAATTCATTTCTCCTTCAAAAGCCAAATGTTGTAAGATAGGTCACAGTTTTCATGCATGTGTAATAATATAAAATGCAACTTAACATTCAAGCTCAAAAATTGTTATAAAATGACATATTGATCGCATTCATACACCTTTAATATCATTAGGGCATATTTTTGTTTAATACCCTTTCTAAGATTCCTACATTTTATTTTGTATCTGATGCTTTTATCATTTTCGGGTAGACCTTTTTAAGAAGTTTAAATCTAGACCATGGGGGTTTTCCTGTACTTGTACAATGTATGCTTTTGTGTTATATAATATGCAGCATATATTATGTGTTTAAATGTTACAGTCTTGTGCATTATGACAGTTACACTCCCCAGGAGAACTGTAATCAATGATATTGCTAAATAAGCTTCATTCAAACTTAAAAAAGATACCACGTTTTAAAAGGTTAATTCGTCTTTGGGGTTGGCCCCGTAATTCAGTCGGTAGATAACCTACCTGCTGTGCGAGGGGTCCTGGGTTCGATTACTGGCTGGGCGTGGGGATTTTTCTCGAACCAAGATGATTTCACATCTTCCCGAGAAAGACAATATATTTATCACGTTCATTTACTGGTAGTGTTTAACTAATCTCTGTTTCATATAACCTTGCCCCGCTGACATGTGTTACTCCGCGTGCAACTGCCTTCCCCCTCATCCCAATTGGCTAATGCTTTCGCGCCATAGGCCATAGGCAGTGCCTTCCCGTCACATTTAAACCTGCAGTAAACGTCATAATTGCCAGGAAGATGGATAAAATCATACAAATAAGAATATGAAAAAATAATATATGCAAAATATATGCAAAAATAATGAAGTTTACAGTGAAACTGAGCAAGTTGAAACTGAATGAATGAGCAGTGAAACTGAAACAAGTTTATAATGAAAGGCCTTCGGCCTTTTCCACTGGGGTTTTTTGAAACCAGCACACATACCTTGCAAAATTGCTGGTCTTTCAGTCTTAAAAGTTGTGTCACGCCATACTTGACGTGTGTTCTTCATTCACCCAAATCTCGCCAAGGTAGTATATTTTGCAATTTGTATCTCGGTACAGTCTGATTGTCCTTAAATAACGTCTTCGCCACACAGCAATATCACCCCTGGAGTGGTAAGTTTTCTTGTCTTAATTTCATGTCGCGATGTGCCTACGCATCTAACACACCTGTAAGTTCAGAGCACAGCTGTTCGATTTCTCTCACGGACAAAGACGGATTCTTCTCTGTGAGTGCATTAAACACATGCAACACAATTCTTTTTTCGCCGCTTTGTAAAGGTTTTCCCTTGCGATACTTCAGCGAAAAACTGGCGGTAGACTCCGCCATTACACATATAATAAGTACACGCGCAATAAACGATCAATAAAATAATTTAGCTGTTGCACTCGGCACAACACACCTTCGAATGGCGATGTACGACTAATCCAGTTCAAAACAAGGTCAGTGATAGAAGTTATATAAACAAATATGACATTAGTACCGTTAAATCACGTGCTATCGTGCCATGTGCTTGAGAGCAAAGGAACCTCCTCTTTACTTCGTTTAAGAATTAACATGTATTTCAGATAAATCAACTCTGTTGCGTAATATATTTCATTAAAACAGTTACGAAAATATAAATTTGACAATTCTCTCCAACATATAAAGGCATATCACCATGTTAAATAACGAACTAATTTTTACCGCACAAGTCTGCACCACAATAGCAGCCAACGAGATGTGATAAGGTCACGTGACCGTTAAGAGATACGGGGCAAGCTTATGCGAAACATGGATTAGGCTCAAATTACTGTAGGAACACTAGGAATGAGGTTTGAATTAGTGAATAGCAGTTTTATAAGTACAACTTTTTATCCATAGTTCACCAAGTGAAAGTCGTCCTTGAGACGCTCTGCGACCTAGTTTTCGCATTTAATGCATTTACATTTAATGTGTTATAAAATACGACCTTCAAAGTAATGTTTAAAATTGCTGAATTATGGCTGTTATTATTTTCGGCGTTGGGACTAATGCGTGGTAGCACCAAATACGCTATCCCAGAAGCTTGGAAATCTGTTAGTTTACGAACATAGTTGCGCTTAAGTTTCCAAGCTTCAGGAAAACAGAATATAACAAGGAAAATGAGCCTTTCTTCTGCTGTTTCTTGACGTCTGCCTCTCTAACTAGCTGTCATCCATCTTGTTTACTCTATCGTTCGCTATACGGACAGACGTTAACGGCCTATTTCAAGACACTTGAAGGCTTTTGATGAATGGCGTTCCGGTAGGTTCCCTTGCGTGTATCCACGTAAACATAGCAAGTTTCGAAGTTCATGCTATCCTAAACCAGGCATGGTCTTATATTACGAAATTACGAAACCATTTGCTTGGTCTAATGGGAGTTCATTTTATGTTTTACTCCAATCAACTTGCTGATAACTGTGAGGTCATTATATTTGACTGTTGTGTAAATTTAATAACTAGGAAATCTAAAGATAGAGATATATCACAGATAATATACATAAGTCTTATCAAAATACACAATTTGTGTCAAATATAGTGTTTTCGTATGCTTTCTCTGCAACATACCTTTAATAGGCAGAAAAATCAAGTATAGCATAGTACTAAAAGTTTGGAGAGCGATGTTAGACCTGGTTACCAGAGGAACTCAAAAGACCGATGTAGTCTGTTCCAGTCCTCCCAGAAGGAGAATAAATCTGAATCTGCCATCCCGCTCACTGCAACACTACCGCAGCGCTGCGGAGACTATCTTCTCTCCCTTACAACACTCATGCCCGATTTCATCAACAGACGTTAAACCTTAACACGGGTTCAACAATAGTTTTAACAAAAATTGGATTTCAACAACAAGTGTTAGCTTAACACTCGTGTTATATCTATTGTTAAACTAACAAGTCAAATTTCTGATGTTAAGTCCTTAACAATTGTAAATAGTCAAGATGGCGGGCGTGAATGCAGCTGTTGTCGATTTGCGTTATTTAAGACTGTCTAAATGACATTCGTAATAGAGTACGGCCTATAGGTTACTGCGGAAGTACAGGTTAGAACATGCATCGAAAGGAATATGGCGATCTCGCCTTCGCTTCAAGTATTAATAACTTTGCGACTTTATAATTCACTGAATTATGTGGATAATACACTACCACCCGTCTTGAAACGTTCAGGTCACTCGTCACTTGCCCTTCACTCCTCGTTTTAAATTTACGTAATACTGAGTTAGAACATGCATCGAAAGGAATATTCTGATCTCGCCTTTGCTTCAAGTATTAAGAACTTTGCGACTTTATAATTCACTGAATTATGTGGATAATACACTACCACCCGTCTTGAAACATTCAGGTCACTCGTCACTTGCCCTTCGCACCTCGTTTTAAATTTACGTAATACTGAGTTAGAACATGCATCGAAAGGAATATTCTGATCTCGCCTTTGCTTCAAGTATTAAGAACTTTGCGACTTTATAATTCACTGAATTATGTGGATAATACACTACCACCCGTCTTGAAACATTCAGGTCACTCGTCACTTGCCCTTCGCACCTCGTTTTAAATTTACGTAATACTGAGTTAGAACATGCATCGAAAGGAATATTCTGATCTCGCCTTTGCTTCAAGTATTAAGAACTTTGCGACTTTATAATTCACTGAATTATGTGAATAATACACTGTCCACCTTCCGTCTTTAAACGTTCAAGTAACTCGTCACTTGTACTTCTTCGCACCTCGTTTTCAATTTACGTAATACTGAAGATGTTTCGTGTTTCTAGTAATGACACATACATTTGAATTAAATTCGTTTCCAATTTTTCCCACGTGACATCTTTCTCTTTTACCTACATTCACCGCATCCGTCCTATTTTCCACGATATCCTTATACTTCGTCACCTATTCAATAAACAATTCTTTCTCCACCGATGAGAAATGTGTTTCACGGCTTTTTTTTTTTACGATTTTGTTTATCCGCGATTTTTTAGCTGTGTGCAGACTGCAGTGCAGACGAAAATGAAAACAAAAGCGCATCGCAGTACGTTCAGAAAATAATAAGACTCATCCATACACTTCTATAACTGTAATATTTACAAGTTTCTTGGCGTTAACATGTGCTTGTTAACATTTTCAGAAAACAGATTGGTGAAATGCAGCAGATTTGAGTTTTGTTAGAACTGTTACAATTATTACGTTACATTTGTTAACGTCGATTTTAACATCTGTTGGTGAAATCGGTCATCAAGCTTTCCTCTTTATGTTGCTTTTTGTAACAAACTTTTTCCAGAATCGGTAGGGTTTTTATTGCCAAAAAGATTAAATGAATTAAAACTAAAACTAGAACGCGATAACACAGAAAGGTTAGTTAATGAAATAATTTCAACAATGTACATATAAAAATAACATAAATTGAGTAAAAACCTATGATTATTGAATAAAGGTTATCTAGCAATAAAAATTTCAAACAAGAATTCACCGAATCTAGATATGGTTCCCCTTAATCCTGTCAACATTTCTACCTCTATAAAAGTAAGCAGGAAATTTAGTTATGAAACACTATTATCTTTTCATAATACTCATTTTGAAGCCAGGCTACGTTATGGATTTTTTTTTTTTTTTTTTTTTTTTTTTTTTTGCGGAATTAGCTCCCTGATAGAAAATATATTGTGTTGTATTTTTAATATATCACTTAAGATTTCGGGTAAAAACGATATTTTTTGTTCCATTTATACCCCGCCTTTAACTGCAATGGTCATATCGGCGGCCGTTCTCCTTTGGAACATATGGTCTATTGGCAATGGTGTTGTTCATCCACCGGAGACTACAAAGCGCTCTGAATAACCTAGAAGAATGGTTCACAAAATGGCGTATTAAAGTCAACCCAAGGAAAACACAAGCCGTAATATTCATTAAATAGCCCAAACACAGATTCGGAAGACATCAGCCTCCCCCCCCCCCCCCACTCTCTATATTCGGAGAAAATATTGAGTGGACGGACACAGTCACCTGGCTGGGACTAAAGATTGACCAAGGACTGGCGTGGAAAAAGCACGTCTTCCAAATCAGGGGAAAAGCAAATGCCCAATTAGGCAAGCTCTACCCGCTCATAAACATAAACTCACAAATAAATATGAACTTAGGACTCACCCTATACAGACACTCATAAGACCCATATTCACCTATGCAACTCCGGTGTGGGGGTTAGCTGCCAAAACATATATACTAAAATTATAAACATTCCAAAACAAAATATTACGAATGATAGCGAAAGTACCTTACACAGCACCAGCTGACCTACTACACATCGAGCTAAAAACGCACACAGTTGAAGAATTAATTAAGAAATTAGCCTATGACACTTATAAAAACTTAGAGAAACACCACAACCCTCTAATAACACGCTTAGGTAACTACACAGCAGAAATAAACATACATGCACGACCACTATCTCCATTCGAGAGAACACTCACACAACATGACGACGACGGCGACGACGACGACGTACAGAACTTCCTAGACAACCTAATCAAAGATGACTGACACAGACAGTTAGGCTGTTACTCCCAAAAATCCCATCACTAATCTTTTTCATATACTGACTTTTTTCAGAACCATGCCGGCACAGAGCCCTCCAAGTCCTTGACAACAGTGAAGGCGGCCCGGGAGTGCGAGGGCCTCCCATCAGTGTCCTACACGCGCAGTGACAGCGGGTGACTGCAATTGGCGTAGGACACTCCGACGACACAGCGCAAGCACCACGGCAATGACGAACTGCCACGCTGGAACAAAGGACGGCCAAACACATTGTTTGCGTAGCATACCCCATAACAACAATTGACAAGCCTAGGAAACTAGGACATGTAAGTAGTATAGCTAGTAACCATAGCATTTCTAATTCCTGACTAACAGGTCACCAAGGCCTGAGCTCTAGTATTACAATATAGATATGCATAAGCAGCTCATATAAGTAAAATGAATAGCTAGCTTAATACTTTTAATACCTGACTAACAGGTCTACCAGGCCTGAGCCATATTATCGCAATCTAATTACGCATGTTTAACACTTGGTGGTGCCCAGGTTTCATGGTCACCACCAAGAAGCAACGTTGACGCGCTCGCATGCAACGCATGCCAGCTTAGTAGATTCCACATACTAACCGGGGTGCTATGTGGGGCCCGACCAAGAAGCATGATAATAAATGCACGTAAACTAATTTAAGATGCACGAAATTAACATGTGGAGGGGTTTTTTAGTGAGTATACCTGGCCCCCTCAGGGCACGGGGACCCTCACACTGTCAGCCATCGCACGTGGGCCGTCGCCTGTAACTGGGTTTTTCCCCTCCACGGCAAAAAATGAAAAAAAAAAAAAAAAGCTGAAGTAAAGATGAAGCGCTATTGCCGGGAGCTGCCCTGAGGTCGCTCCCGATGTGGCAATTCGCTGGACACTCTGTAATACTCGCAGGGACGTCTGCTCCGCACGGCTCCTCGTAGAAGAGTCTCTATACTGTGATTTTGTGGGTTCGTAGAATTAAAAGTCCAATTTGCAGAAATTCTAAATGTTCTTTATTTCCATAGAAATACACTGATCAATTCTCACGTAACAACATTACGTCACATACACACCACAATCTTCCAAGGTCGATGACAATAACAAACAGCGTTCTGATTACATCACTTTACAACACTCGTGTTACACAACATTCTACAGCTGCTTGCTGCTTACTCACCACTGTTTACTGCTTAGACTGACTCTTGGCGAGTCGCCACTTCCTTAAATACCTTATTCATAATTCGAGACTCTCTGTTTCTCTAACATGTCACCAAATAAAACTCGACTGTTCTAGAATGTAATTATATCTGTAGGTAAGTTTTATTTCCGGCGCTGCTATGCAAGCTCTTTATCTCCGTGATATACTATCCGTCTGCTAATTATCTGCTCTATCTTTAGGTGCTGGCTCTTTGTGTACACATGCCGCGCTATGGCGATTTGGTTCGCGACAGTACATAGCTGTCTTGATGACTGAAAATAAAGCAGATTTCAAATATTTCACTGTGAGCCCATTTGCAATTAATACAAAATATCAGCTAAAAATATCTCGAGGAGCAGCAGGCAAAAAGAATTAGTGTAGCAAAACTAATCCTGCGCTTAAAAGCGTGAAACTATCTCGAAAGCAGAATATGTGAAGCCCGAAGAAACCCAGAAGCTTGATTAAAATGTCCCTTCTAACAATGTAGCACAACCCTGTCGGACATCATCAGAACAATAATGTCGCGAACCCGTATCTACGATCGCACCGTTTGTTCACACAAAAGGGACTAATAGGCGGGCAGTGTGAAAAACAAGAGCCGGCAGACAAAGATAACTTGCAGATAAAGGTCTGCTGAAACTAACAAACTGAGATAAATGGAAATTTCAAGCTACTTCTTGACTGATAGAGACTGTTCGGGTTCTGGTTTGTTTTAGAACGATCTAGAAATATCGATGCAGGTATTTAAAGAGGTGAGGACTCACCAAGAGTCGAGTTGCAAGTTGTAAAACAGTGAGGTAAGCAGAGAACAGCTGAGAGAGTTGCGTAAAGACATGTAACGAGAGTGTTGTCAAAAGTAGAAGTTGAGTAAGCTGTTTGTTACTGTCATCGACCTTGGTGTTGTATATGTGATGTAATGTTGTTACGTGAGAATTGCTACGGAAATAAAGAACATTTAGAATTTCAGCAAATTGGACTTTTAATCCTATGAACCCACGAAGTCACCACGTTACAAGGCAGATGTTGCTGGTGCTCAAACAAAAAACAACCGTTGTGCGTATAGCATGCTAGGTGTGCTTCAGAATGTCCTGAATTCAAGCCTGACGCAGGAAGTAAAAACGCCATTGGTCATGTGCTCTATGTTGACCTCAAGTAAGGTAAAGAGCCACCATTATTATTATTATTATTATTATTATTATTATTATTATTATTATTATTATTATTATTATTATTATTATTATTATTATTATTATTATTATTATTATTATTATTATTATTATTATTATTATTATTATTATTATTATTATTATTATTATTATTATTATTATTATTATTATTATTATTATTATTATTATTATTATTATTATTATTATTATTATTATTATTATTATTATTATTATTATTATTATTATTATTATTATTATTATTATTACTATTATTATTACTATTATTATTACTATTATTATTATTATTATTATTATTATTATTATTATTATTATTATTATTATCATCATCATCATCATTACTATTACTGCCGGAGTATGATCATAATTTTATGGAAGATTGTATCACGCAACAAAATAGTGAAGCTAGTATATGAAACAGGCAGCTTCAGGCTAGTTAAGTTGACTGTACATCAGAATGCAACGCGACGGAGTATCAAGATATGTGAACAATTGATCATGATGGGGAATGAGCGGTGGTTAGAGTTTAAAATATGGTCGGCACGTACTTTATCGTACTCTGTGATTTATGTGTGTAATTAATGTGCAAGTCCAAGGTAATTAATTGTAGCAGAGATAATCTGAGTGTCGATAAGAGAGAAAGAGCAGAGATTTGTCAAAGAAAGGGACATGACATGGAATTTGTTCGCTCTCTGGATAACTTCCGTTTAAACAAATAACTTTTATCGAAAAATGGCTTTATCCTTAAAATATCTAGGTTTACCTCCCAGCAGTTTCCTAAACATATTAGCTTGAAAGCTCACGTATCAATTTATAAACACCAAAATGTAAAATAGTAAGAGAAATGGCGAAAAGCATTTAATAAAAGGGGAGAAAATAAATAAAACTCATTTACTCCTGAATGTCTTAGATATGCAATGTTTGTAAACATTATTTTAAACAATACGAAGGTGGCATTAACAATACTTCTTCAACTAGCTCTTCTACAAATTATTCTTTAGAAATCCTACTGTTCTACGAGGGCTGTTCAATAAAGAATGATCATAAATTTTTGCGCTAAAGTTCAATCTTATTATATTCTGTTAGCTTAATGTGAAACAAACATGCCGTAGTAGTTTCATTGTTGGTATTCCTGGTTCCCGCCTGTGAGAACCAGGCAAGTTCAGACATGTTCGGCCGCACCGTGGCTCAGTGGTTAGACCGCTTGGCTCTCACCAAGGCGGCCCGGGTGTTCGATCCCAGGCGACCGCAAAGTGAGATTTGTGGTGGACAACACGGCGCTGGGGCGGGTTTTCTCCGGGATCTACGGTTTACCCCGCCATCTCATTCCACCGGTGCTCCATCTTCATCTCATGTATCATAAGTGTCATCGCCTGCGGTGCCGTATGTAGTAAAACCGGGTGTTAAACACTACACATTTCATTTCATTATT
The DNA here is from genome assembly GCA_030765055.1 of Mantis religiosa. Lineage (NCBI taxonomy): Eukaryota > Metazoa > Arthropoda > Insecta > Mantodea > Mantidae > Mantis > Mantis religiosa. The sequence goes on along the minus strand of CM060948.1, from coordinate 303,799,613 downwards.
TCAGTCATGTTCAGTATCGTCTACCGCTGCAATGGAGGTAATATGCAATTAAAGTTGATGTTAGAAGAAGATCCGGAGTTTCTTCCAAACGTAATCATTGCTGATGAAACTTGGCTACATCATTTTGATCCTGAGAACAAACAGCAAAGCTCAGTGTGGAAATCTCCTCCATCACCAACCCCCAAAAAACATAAGTGTTTGCTTCTGCTGGGAAAGTTATGGTCATACCATCCTTTGATATTCATGGAATGGTTTATCAGCATGTAGCCCGCCTCGGTAGCGTGGGTGGTAGCATGTCTGCCTCACGTTCAAGAGGTATCGAGTTCGAATCTCAATCAGAGTGAGTTACCTGGATAAGGGGTTTTCCGGGGTGTTCCCTTATCCTCAAAGACGAATGTCGGGTAACTCTAAGCTCTATGGACCCTGGGCTCATTTGAGCATCATTTCACCCATTTCATTCACCGTCCGATATGATTTAACGTTGGAGGACGTAAATTACAACAACAAAAAATCAGCCTGTACACACATCAGTAACTGGACAATACTACAGAGATGTCCTGAAAACATTGCAAGTTCATATCAGGCGCAAAACACCACATTCCGTGAAGCAGGCTGGATGCTGCACCACGATAATGCGCGACTGTATATTGCCAAAGTTGTTGCTGAATATTTTGCAGAAATCAACGTGAAGTGCATCCCTCACCCTCCCTGTAGTCCCGATTTAGCCCCTTGTGACTTTTTTCTATACCCTAACTTGAAGAAACGCCTTCGTAGGAGGCATTATCTATCATCAGCAGCAGTGGTGAAGGCTGTGGAGGCGATTTTGAAGGATCTCTTAAACATGGTTTATAGCATGTCTTTGAAGACTGACAGAAATGCTGGGACAAGTGCATCGCATTCAGGGGAGACTAGTTTGAGAAGGACCATCAAAGTTATGAGGAGGAGTAAAGGTACGTTGTTAAAAAAAATTGTGATCATTCTTTATTGAACAGCCCTCGTATCTACTTCCTCTTAATCAAGATAAACCTTCTTTAAATTATACACATTCCGTTGTAAGTATAAAACCATAAAGAGACGTAGCGGGCTTTGGTTCTCTGCCATGAAATGAGCCCGGGTTCGATCCCACCTTTTCTTTTTTTAATTTACGTCCTCCAAAGATAAGTCATATCGGACGATGAATGAAATGGGTGAAATAAGGCTCAAATGAGCCTAGGGACCATAGAGTTTAGAGTTACCCGACATTAATCCTACAGGATAAGGAAAACCCCGAAAAACCTTAACCAGGTAACTCATCCTGGCCGAGATTCCAACCTCTTGAACGTGAGGTAGACACGCTACCATCTATCGCGGCCGTGTCCACTCAGCATGGTGAGGAATTTGAGGAGTTACGAAAGGTTGCTCCATCCCGGTCAAGAAAGCCAATTTTCCGGCTGGGTTTGCTGTAAATGCCCACCACATCTTCTTCCCCGTATCTGCTGCCAACTCTTGCCTTGCGTGATATGGGCGTGATGCCAGCAGTCGGATAGGTCTGGCTCGCTTATGGGCTGTTACGCCGTGGATTATTAATATTGTGACTTTGTGGGTTCATAGAATTAAAAGTCCAATTTGCTGAAATTCTAAATATTCCTTATTTCCGTAGAAATACACTGTTCAATTCTCATGTAACAACATTACATCACATATACAACACAATCTTCCAAGGTCTATGACGATAACAAACAGCTCTCGTTACAAAAACAACACTTTACAGCTGTTTACTGCTCACCTCACTGTTTTACAACTGCCCGCTGGCGTGTCACAATCTCTTATATATGTCATTCATAAATTCGAGAGGTTTCGAGTACAAATAAGAAAACAACTTTTCTCTGTCAATCAAGATATCACTAGAACCTTCCGCACGTGAAATCCTATCTGTACCGGCAAGTCCTTTACCTCAGCTATCTTTATTTGCCGGCTCTTTGTGTACACTAGCCGTGCTATCGTTACCTGCTTATGCAAGCTCTTTATTACCCTGAAACACTATCCGCCGTCTGTTATCTATTTGCGCCGAAACTTTTATGCCTGTTTCCGCGACAATATAAATACTTCTAAAAATCAGATGTGTTATGTTCGCATGACTTGCAAACATGTCAACTTCAAGTTAACTGAAGTAAACGTTTGCATAAGTACTTTAATTGCATATTATTGCATATTCCGTCATTAGTAAAAATGGAATAGTAATAGTCACGTGCTTTAACTTTTGTCACTATACTGGTCTTGAAGTTCCATACGTTTTCTATGAGATCGCAGAATACACTGAATATCGACAGCACCTCAAAAATGATGAAGTATTGACAACTTCAGACCACCAATAACTCGGAAATGGTAATACCACAAGAAAGTTATTTTAAATAAATCGCACCTATGTGGCTTTGTGTAACTCACGTTTTACCCTTATGGAGGATTTCTGAAAATGCCTACCGAATGAAAAGAGCTTCATAGAATATACACAGAACTCCAGCTATACATGTTATTTGTTATTTAAATACATTAAATATATAGTAAGCATAGGTAGAGTCAACATGAAAAATTCAATGTCATGGCCGGGATGCATGGTCTACCGGGGAAATATACGAGTCAACTGGAGAATTCAATGTCAGGACGGCACGTTGGCCATGGTAGCTCAAAGGTTAAGAGTGACTGGGCGGAAACCAGGAGATCCGTGGTCAAATCCCGGGGCTCTCGCATCTGAGATACACCGTTTGTGGCGACTTACTATCGTACATACTTGAGTCCCAGGCTTCATCATTTAACTCTTATTATTTTAGTTAATTGCTGGAAATTAATCATTTCTCCACACTAGCCGTATATAGGCTAAGCTTCTTGATAGATAAGGTCAACATAAAAATTCAATGTCATGGCCGGGATGCATGGTCTACCGGGGAAATATACGAGTCAACTGGACGGCACGTTGGCCATGGTAGCTCAAAGGCTAAGAGCGATTGAACGGAAACCCGGATGTCCATGATTCAAATCCCGGCCATGGCATTGAATTTTTTTATGTTGACTCTATCTATCAAGAACCTTAGCCTATATACGGCTAGTGTGGAGAAATGATTAATTTCCATCAATTAACTAAAATATAGTAAGCATTTTAATAAAACATTTTATTCATTTTTGAGAAAATAATAAATATGGAATAACTTTCCTTTTGAAGGTTATCTCACATACTGCCATAGTATGTGTCCTCTTTTCAGAAATGCTTTTCATCAGAGGATCTGTTTATTAACAATTTCATGCTACGCACTCAAAATCATTTGTACTATTATATAAAAGTTTCCATACAAATGCTTTCATATTAAGCAATGAAAAGTATTTCTGGGGACATTCCCGGAATATCCTAGGCATACATTTCCTTTAGCATGAAAGTTTCTTAAACATAATATATTTTAAATAAAATGTTCGAGCTCTTTTTGAAACAAAACAAAAATATTTCGAAAAATGGCCCAAATGTATCCAGGGTCGTTAAAAATCTTTCTGTCGCAATCTTTGAAGATGCTGAATTTTAAATACAAAGGTTTGTATTTGACCGTGTTTGCTTTTGAGTCAGGCTGTTCACGCACGCACGCACACACACGTACACACAACCTGAACCATTTTCTTTTTCGAATTCAAGAAGTCTTAAAATATGTATTTAAGGCGAAATTTTGTTATAGACATTTTGGGTGGAATACATACTTCCCGTACAAGGTGCTAACGTTCAAGAGGTCCCGAGTTCGAATCTCGGTCAGGGTGCGTTACCTGGATAAGGTTTTGTCCAGGATTTTCCCTTATCCTTCAAGACGAATGTCGGGTAACTGTAAGCTCCATGGACCCTGGACTCATTTGAGCATCATTTCACCCAATTCATTCACCGTCCGATATGACTTAACGTTGGAGGACATAAATTAAAAAAAAAAAAAAACAACAAGGCAGCGAAAGTAAAGCTGATGTTTTGCATTCGTATGACGTTCCCTAACCAATCTCGCGAATCCAATCTTCCCTATCTCATGACCGCGAAAATACCCGCTTAGCACTTGAGAAAAAGTAATTGAAAATTCAAATAAATAACAAATAATATTTGAAATGGTTAAATCCACAACAAATCTAGATAAATGAATCTTTTTCTTGAGATCTATATTTTTACACAGTAAGTTCTCGTCTGTCACTCAGGGTTTACAAGTTAAACAAAATTGATTTCGAATGAAGAAACTTAACAGAGTATAGGAAGAAACTTTAATATACACATTTTATTTGTTATTCAAATTTCTTAAACATATAGTAGTCAAATTCATAATTTTTTTGAGAAATTTAAAATAAAGAGAATTCTGTGTACGTAAAACTGCCTACGGTGGTGGTTTACTATTGAACATCAAAATGAATATGGTCTTTATTCAAAATTTCGTTTTTTGTTAAAGCTGTCCATTTCTAAGCAATTGTAATTTTGTTAAAATTCAGGGATTTGAAAACATGTATTCCCGGTGATATCTCGGGATATAATTCCACACAATACTTGCTCTATTTATATAGATAAGCAGTAGGGAAGGTAACAAAATCGGCGTGTGTATGGGTTTGTATGTTCATAACGGTACCAACTCCAAAATTCCAAATTCAATTATGAGTAAAAACTATGCCAGATATTTTCTGTCACATCTATTCATTCCCCCCCCCCCCCCCGCGCCTCGGTAGCATAGATAGTAGCATGTCTGCCTCACGTTCAAGAGGTCCCGAGTTCGAATCTCGGTCAGGGCGAGTTACCTGGATAAGGTTTTTCCGGGGTTTTCCCTTATCCTTCAAGACGAATGTCGGGTAACTCTAAGCTCCATGGACCCTGGACTCATTTGAGCATCATTTCACTCATTTCATTCACCGTCCGATATGACTTAACGTTGGAGGACGTAAATTACAACAACAACACAAATTCCCCTCAATTATAACATAACGGTGGTTTAGTATGGAAGTGCGAAGTTCAGTAAAGGAAGTAACATTTTCTTCGATTTCCTGTAGAGCAGTGATTTCCAACTTATGTAAAGTCTGTTTACATAACTCATGTGCACGTCGGCCGCTGCCTTTGACGAATCGTTTTACAACCCTGACCCTCCTTCTCCCAGACCTTTCTGCAAGGTTGCTACCTTTCTCGACACGTCATGGGTATCGTACGACGTTTCGTCTAAATAAATTATCTTATGTCCATTACTACGAAACTTCCTTAGTTTTGAAAAATTTATATCGCCAAGCTATTATTCCACTGGATTCCATAATAACTCTTAACTTATTCAAAGTGCGGTATTTGAAACCCAGCTCCTTTAGGAGACCGCGCAAAGTGAAGTGCCCATAAGGAAAATCACAAATTTCTTGCAAATGTGCAACCGGGCGCTCTCCCTTTTGCATAGAATCTATAAATTTCTCGACGCATTAAATCGCATGTGAAATTATCTACTTTAGAGAAAAGTTTCCTTTTGTTTTCATACTTGATCGGCGTCTTTAGTATTCCTTTCGTCACACCATTTCTTACTGTATTTCTGTGAGTACCCAGAATTTATCATCAGTTTCATTGCACGACCCCTTACCAAGATTATTTGTCAGCACATATTAAGATGTGTCCAAAACAAGCGCTTGAATTTTCTTAGAAACAGTTCCCGTTATAACTTTGTTTTTGAGGCTTTTCCAGTAATATAACTCGGCCCAGTTATTCACATTATTGTCATCACTTTGATTATTTTCACTTGACTGGAAGGTATCTACTACTTCATTTGCATTCACCACTGCATTTTCCTCCCACGGTCTCCACATCGTGACACACAACGAATTTCTGCATGTAATGAAACAGACTGAAAGTTGGAACTTTGGCAACTGAGACTCCACGTTGAATAGACATACGACTGTCACTTCGAGAAAACCAGGGTTGCTATTAGTCCTCAACGACAGTATTCCATTTCTGAAGTGTGGAGATAGATTTATGACGGTCATTAGTGGGCGGGAGGGTAGTTTCGTTTGAGGGGCAACTGCACTCGCGTTCACTACACAGACTCTACAAGAGGGAAGGCCGTATTTGCCTCTATCTACTTTTCGCCGAGCTATGGCGCATTCATGGAACTAAAATAAAAAAAACTAAGCCTCTCTAGTGCTTGGTTACCTGGATGAGTGAAGCATAAATGTTTCATAAACAAAATGGAGTTGCGGTAGTGACAAGAGAGTAGACTTGGCATTTATGCGCAAAACTGTAGTTTGATCGATTCGGAATCATAATTATTCATTTCAAAAAATCCATTGACTGTGTTTTATGAATGATAAAAAGAATATAAAGGAAGTTTCGACAGTTTTCTTTACCATTACCATTCTCAGAGTTTTCTTTAATATTGATAATATGACGCAATAGCTATAGTCCAATGTACCGGACAGTTAGAACAGCGGAAATAAGATCTCACCAGCATAAATACAGGAAACACCAGCGACAAGTTATCATAATCTTCTGGAAGTCTACAGTCCCTCCATTTCTAGAAAATTCTGGAACATCTTTTCTCATTGCCTCTGTCGTCGAGTGACCAGCATCAAGAGGTTTCAGGTTCGATTCCTTGCTGGTGCGATAAGGTTTTCATTGTGTAATTGTGGCCACGCCGTGGCTCAGTGGTTAGACCGCTTGGCTCTCACCAAGGCGGCCCGGGTTCGATCCCAGGCGACCGCAAAGTGAGATTTGTGGTGGACAACGCGGCGTTGGGGCGGGTTTTCTCCGGGACCTCCGGTTTCCCCCGCCATCTCATTCCACCGGTGCTCCATCTTCATCTCATGCATCATTAGTGTCACCGCCTGCGGTGCCTTATGTAGTAAAAGCGGGCGTTAAACACTACACATTCATTCATTGTGTAATTGTTCCCTCTCCTTCGTAAATTCTAGTAGTATGAAAACGGCGGAGTGAATGTGACTATGTTCAAAGCAGTAGTTGGTGGGTGGGTAGGTCGGTAGGCAGGCAGGCAGGCTAGCAGGCTAGCAGGCAAGCAGGCTGGCAGGCAGACAGGCAGGCAGGTAGGTAGGTAGGTAGGTAGGTAGGCAGGTAGGTAGGTAAGTAGTTAGGTAGGTAAGTCAGTAAGTCAGTAAGTAAGTCAGTAAGTCTGTAAGTCAGTAAGTCAGTCAGTAAGTCAGTAAGTCAGTCAGTAAGTCAGTTAGTAAGTCAGTAAGTCAGTATGTCAGTAAATAAATAAATAAATAAATAAATAAATAAGTAAATAAATAAATAAGTAAATAAATAAGTAAATAAATAAATAAATAAATAAATAAATAAATAAATAAATAAATAAATAAATAAATAAATAAATAAATACACGAATGAATGAACAAATAAATAATAACAGTGAAGTATGGAGAGTAAAAATGCCATGAATAATTTATTCCAGAAGTAAAAATCTGCCAATATGACCATAAACATTAAAGGTGGTTATACAATGTTAATTTAAAGAATAACTAGATAATCAAATAAAATAAGTTGTTTCTTCAGAAATGTTAAATTTTTCTGTTTTTTACAAACCAAGGAAAACATTTTCAAAAAAATACCAATCTGTAATGCAGATGTAATAAGAAACTTACATTTCTAATGAATGATGCTGGCCATTTTTTTTTGAGTTATCCAGAGTTCATCAGTTCTAAACCCCACGTAAATAACCACTTCATTTAAAACGAATATGTTTTGTGGGATGCCTTATCCATTCTTTTAATGGACCTAGAAGCTTCCATACGCACGGCTTCATACGAAATACGTTTCGTTCAGCGATATTTGGTGTTAGAAGTTATTCCCTGTCATAAATATCTAGCAAACTCTATGAAATACCGCAGTAGCTGATGGAAACAACTTATTAAAGGTTGATGACCAATTTTTTATAAGGCTGAACATTTTTCAACTGTGGCCTCCCATCTGGGTTCTGGAACAACAAACACAGGAACATTATTTGGGGGCCTGTGACATGGGCTCTGCTTAATCACCCATTTTTTGTTCCCTCTGCGCCTGTCATCCGATTCCGATATCAACAACAACAAATTGGAAGTGAGCGAGGCCCAGGTTTCTAACTATGCGACAAGCACATACACATGTACTGGTATAAATCACGAGCACTGGAGTTGGGGTGCTGGTTGAATGGATGGAAAAGACCGCAGCGAAATTGGATATGACACCACTGTCAAGAGGAAATCACCATGTTGATTATACGGCGTCACTTCCTGTCGCTCAGTCACCGCTCGCAGCGCCCTCCCGGCCGAGATGCGTACCGTCATGCATCCTTCCTTGGCCTTCTATTGTTTTTGAATGAATTTCATTGAGAGGTTTATTGTTACCATGGGGATGATGATATTAGGGGTAAGAAAATATAAACCAAAACTTCGCCCTTGTTATCCCTAATCTTTCTGTGAAATGCAATACTGCTTGCCTAAAGGCGTGGTTTGCAGGCGAGGGGATTTTATAAAGGGAGGGGATAGAAATATATTTCTGATAAATAAATTAGCAATTATTTTAATAATAATATCACTGTTAATTAGCTACAAGTTTTCTGACATTCATAACTTTTGAATTACACCATAACAGTTCGATTGTATCCAAAGAATAAAAGGAATACCTAACCTTATGTAATCCCTTGTCTCTGAAAGCTTTGTAATGTCTGCTGTTAATTTACTGAACAAATGACAATCAATGCAAAGCATACACAAGGTTTCTGGTTATTAAAGTCGTCATTAAATAATTTTTCATATTTGATCATTTTATTAATCCTGATTAATAAAAGTTGAAAGCTATAATAGTAAAACCGTATTTATGATGAAGTAATGTATGCATGACATTTACTTTTAGTTTTGTTTGCGCAGCTGCGTTTTGATTAGGTAATAATCTGATACATGTCCTTATGAGCAATTAGGCGTTAAAAACAAAATTATTATATTAGGCACCTAGCCGAATTATATAAGCTGTTGAGACATACCTATTATAATGAAATATTAAAATTCTTCTGAGTGAAAGTCATTTTGGTTACATGCATGTCCCTTATTGGACGTCGGCTGGATTGGGCCTGTACCCTTGAAGATTGTTATCTACATTACAGTAAAATATCCGTAAATAAACGTAATTAATGTAATAAATGTAAAATACGTAAAATTCTCTGACGTTAAGTGTTTCTCCAGCTCACATCATATTATGAACCGCAGCCTAATGTTGCAGAATTCTACTGTCTGTTTCATATAACCTTGCCCCACTGATATGTATTACTCCGCGTGCAACTACCTTCCCCCTCAGTCTAATTGGCTAAAGCTTTCGCGCCATAGGACATAGGCGGTGCCTTCCCATCACATTTAAACCTGCAGTAAACGTCATAATAATTGCCAGTAAGAAAGATAAAATCATACAAATTAAGGAAATGAAGGCATGCAAAAATACAAGTTTGTAATGAAACTCAACTCAACTCAGCCTTCGGCCTTTTCCACTGGGAGTTTTTTAAACCAGTACACATACCTTGCAAAAAATGCTTGATTTTCAGTCTTAAAAGTTGTGTCACGCCATACTTTACTTGGTGTGTGTTCTTCATTCATCCAAGTCTCGTCAAGGTAGCATATTTTGCGATTTGTATCCCGGTACAATCTGATTGTCCTTAAATAACGTCTTCGCCACACAGCAATATCGCCTCTGTCTCTTAGCACATATTTCTCGTTCCTTTTCTCATTCACAAACCTCAGCTGTATAAGTAATATATACAGACTAGAGCTGCTGAAATTTGGTAAATCTGCATCCTCATTTACAGCAGACAAAATTTTATTTGTTGTGAATTTGTGGGTTCGTAGAATTAAAAGGCCGAGTTGCAGAAATTAAAAATCCCCTTTATTTTCGTAGAAATACTCTTATAGATTACAGCAGCATTACGTTACATGCACCATCAGTCTACCAAGGTCGATCACAATAACAAACAGTCACAGCAGATTACAGCCTTAGCTCTCGTTACAACAACACAGCTGGCTGTTCCTCATTTCACAACACTTTCACAACTAACTCTTTGCGAGCCGTCACGTCCTTAAATACCTATTTCGTAAATTCGAGATATTTCTGGACCAAACAGGAATCGAATGTTCTATCGCCTTCCAGAAACGTAACCCTATCGGTGCGGCACGTCTTTTATCTCGCGCTATCATTATTTCTTCCAGCATACTCCTTATCTCCAGGCTTTTTGTGTACAAAAGCCGCGCTATCGCGATCGGGTTCGCGACATTATGTTGGGGAGTTCGTTTCTAAAGAAAAAACTATGCACATGACGACGTACAGCACTTTTCACGAATCGCATTCTCCGAGCACTCGCTTTTGTTTATTCCTGCTTTTGCCGGAAGGGGTAAGTTCTCCTGTTGTCTCAATTTCACGTCGTGGTGTTCCTATGGACCTAACACTCACACCTCTAAGTTCAGAACACAGCTCACTCTCTAACTCACAAAGACGGATTCTTCTCTGTGAGTGCATTAAACACATGCACCACAATTTTTTCGCTGCTTTGTAAAGGTTTGCCCTTGCGATGCTTCAGCGAAAAACTGGCGGTAGACTGCTATTCTACATATAAAAAGGACATGCGCAATGAACGATCAATAAAATAATTTAGCTCTCGCACTCGGCACAGCACACCTTTGAATGGCAATATATGACTAATCCAGTTCAAAACAAGGTCAGTGATAAACGTCATATAAACAAATATGTCATCACTACCGCTAAATCACGTGCTATCGTGTCATCTGAATGGTGGGCTAAAGCAAAGGAACCTCCTCTTTACTTCGTTTAAGAATTAACTTGCATTTCAGATAAATCAACTCTGTTGCGTAATATATTTAATTCAAACAGTTACGAAAATATAAATTTAACAATTCTCTTCCAAGATATAAACATATATGACCATGTTAAATAACGAACTAATTTTTACCGCACAACAGTCTATGCCACAACAGCAGCCAATGAGAGGGGATTAAGTCACGTGACCGTTAAGAGATACGGGGCAGGCTTATGTGAAACAATGACTAGTTACTACACGACTGAGCGCTGAGGCGTTTTGGCCTTCAGTAAATAGCGCTGCGATAGTTTATCTTCTTGATTAGAATAGCGGAATATTAGTAATTTGGCGTACAGTGAGTGAAGAAATACAAATGGAGCACTTGGAAGCTGCGTGTGCCTGACATGAAAGTTTAGTCTGTTAATTATTATATACGCAACATGGTTACAAAATAATAAGAAAATAACCTTAATGATTATAAATACGTTAAATATGTATGCACTTAATTATTTACTGTAATATCTTTCAAAGAATGAAAATGAGGCTCTACAAGCCCATCTTTTGCAAATTCCATAACGGAAAAAAACGAAAACCAACTAAATTAGTTACTACAGTTTAAAGCGAAAAGGATCGGTAGCGCAGGGTAGAGCAATGAGGTACTCTCAGGGTATGCGTGGATATGTATAAGTAAGAATGGTTCTAATGACACTGGAATGCCTGTTTAAACTGATTTAATGACTGCTTCTTTTTATCATAACATCAAACTCGAAGTTGCCGACCAAGGGTTACCAATATATCACTGTTTAGAGTTACCGTATGCAGACTGCTTAGTACGCGGTAACCCTTAAGTCGTTACGTATGAAGGGACAGGTATCTTTTCTCATCGCTTTTTGTTTGTGTTCGACCAAGACATATAAATAAATCGAAGAGAAATAAATATCGATAAATAGAAGATGCCAATTATGGATATCGCAAAGAAGAGCAGAAACCTTAGAAAGAGTATCCCAGGAGAGCCAGAGGAGATATATGGAGAGTATCAGAGCTGACAGCTACAACTGATTATGCAGAAGCGGAAAAAATGTCAACCCGGATATCTGAAATTGACGAACCAGCTCCATCTACTGATGCCAATTCCTTTAGGAGATGGATACCAGTAGGAGGAAGCTTTGGATACCAGTTGCAGAAGAGGAAATTTTAAAGTCTTTCGTAGCTTGTTATAACAATTAAAGCTGTAGTAGAAATGTAGATTTGATTTATATTGTTGGTGTAGAAATAAAGTAGAAGAATGACTGTTTTAGATAGATTAGATGAATAGATTTGTAAAGTTACTGGAATCCAGTAATCTGTACGTTTATTTAGCTCGTGAAGGTAGGAAGTTCATGAATGTTGAAACTCCACCACCAGACATCTTTGAAAAATGCATCACGCCATCTATTGACAAAACGGAAAAAGAGGAAACCACTACAACTTGCACTAGTCGAGTATCAGCTGATGATAATAGGAAGAGCTCTTGAAACATGTCCTGTGAATAAACAGTGTGAGCGAAGCAATGTATCAATATCTTCTCGATTCACTTTTGTACTTTCACAACCAATATCTACACAGTGTTAAATGTACTGGTAGGATATTTACAAGATATGTAGAGACAATATATGATATTTGATCTTGCAATAATGAGTACGAAACCAAGAAGTGGAGAAAATATTTGGTTTAGAGAACATATAACTGGAAAAAGAAATGTTTTATAAATCAGAATATATGATCAAAGTGGTCAAGCACTTACAAATATTAAGACAGGAGCACAGACACCAAAGAGGGTTAACATGTTAGATTCATTTATACCAATAACACATTTGGTCATGACATCAGTGAAGTAGCTAGTAGATTCCTCACTACAACCTGTACCTAGATTAATGATGATAATAAAGCAGTAAATGCAAATTGCTTTTAGTATACAGGGCTTCTCAAAAATGCAATCATATCTGAGCATATTTAAACAAGGATACTGCATTGTATTTAGAAAGTTAAGACCTGGAAGAGTGCCAATTGCCATTCTTTTTGTATACACACTTGTATGAAATGATATCCAAGATAGCTATAAGGTTTTGGTTCATACTCTAGCAGCTTAAAGCTATGAGAGTCAGTTGATATGTCCTGGGCATATGTTTAAAGGTTTATGGCTGAGTCGACTGTTGTCTTTGAATCTGTGAATTCAGTTTACTCTTTATCTAAGCACTATAAATTATAATATTCTGCAACAGTACACAATATATTGGAGACATTATTAGATAACATTGCTCAGAACTCAGCAGGTTTCTATATAACTTACCTTAGTATTATCACCTATTCATGAAGTTTCTGTTTCCAGCCACCAAGTTTCTTCTTTAATTTCTATTTTATTATCAATTTCATGAATACTGTTGTATTTCTTATCAATCATTAAAGGATCCTCTAGAAGAAATTCCCCCTCATTCTGTGAACCAATGCCTGAAAATAGATCTTTGATAAAAGGAGTCTCTGATTTAATTTCTGTTTTGACTGTTATCTCACAATCAGTGACATCATCAATGTTTGTGTTTGCTATAAAAACTTTGTGAAAAAACTCTCTCTCGTTCTGTGAGATTGTGTCATCTTCAAGGGGATTCCCTTTTTCCCTACTCTCTCATCCATTTCAAATGGCTGTCGAAGTGGATGTTGCTGTTATTTCAGGAAATAAATCTGTAAAGAAGAAATAATATTTTATAGACCAAAAAATATAAGTAAATTTAGCCATCAAATTCCTTGAATCTATCAATAATTGTCCAAACCACATTAAATAAACTTACTTGAACAGTTGAACCAGACTTAGGAAACTCAAAGACATGTGAAGACCTCAAACTACAGACAGTTGTCTGTTTATGTCAACACTATTATGACTCCAGCTAGCTTACTGAGATACTGTACCAACATTAAACCTTCTAATCTGTTTAAAATATCCTGAAAAAATATCAAAGTAATCTGAGTTATTTGATATAACTAAAACAAACTGCTATGTGACAATTACTAATATCATAGTTTGTATTCGGATACTGTTGTTCTAGGGTTTGCTGTGTTATTTAAATTAAGCAAGAAGGTTTAGTACTACATGGCATAATAGTTCTAGTAATAAAACATCCACGGAGGGCAACAAATCATACAGATTTGTAAATAGTGTCGCACACCTTCTTAATTTAATACTGCAAGAACCAAGGATGCAAGAAAAGACAGAAACAATTTTCCTTAAGATTAAACAAGTGACATATTGTTATTTATTAACTCAATGGTACGAGGGTATATCAAATATAAATGGGAACTTTGATGTAACACTATCGTTGGTAATAATTTTAAGGAGAAACTTTGTCAATATGTTGGGGGGGGGGGGGGGTTTATCTACAGAGAGGGTACTGTGTGTGCATGCACTGCATAGAATGGGGCTGGGCCATGACTGAGTAAGAGCTGCACCTGTCTGTTACACAATGCATCATCATTAGCTTTCTTGCAAAAAGGAGCATCAAGCCTTTGGGAAGTTTTAGACAGCTCTGCACACAGTTTGGGGAAGAAATAATTTGGAAGACTGGAGTGTATGAGTGGGCTAAATATTTTGTGGGGGGAAGAGATGCTGTAGAAAATGAACCTCATAGGAGCAGATCGGGGACAAGCATTAATGCAGATAACATTGTTCCCATTTGTGACATTATTGAAGAAGATCGGCGCATAAAGGAATCCGAAATTGGTCCTTTTTGTTTTCACAAGGAAAAGTTATGGAAGTATTTAATCATCCGGGATGACCTCCATTACAGAAAACTGTCTGCCAGATACGTGATTTGTGATGAAACATGGTGCATCCTTACACAAAGCAAGCAAGCATAGCTCTCATTACAATAACACTTCCAGCTGTCTGGTTTCACAACAACTGCTTCACAACTACAACTCCTGCTAGCATTTTACAATCCCTTTTATATCTCCATTCATTATTACCAGACTGTTCTGTCAATCACTAGAAGTTTCTGGAAACAAGACATCTAGTTACATAATACGAACATTCTATCACCTTCCAGAAACGTAACTTAATCTACCCGGCGAGACCATTTAGTCAGTTATCTTACCAGCTGGCACTATTTGTTTACACACGTTGGTTATCTACGTGAAACCTATCCATCTATTCATCTATTTGCGCAACAAAACTTCAATGCCCGTTACCACGGCACTGCTCCCTCCTCAAGGCTGGTCGTCCCGAACAGCACCATCGTAGCGGGCCAGACGATCCAGGTCTACCACCATCTTCCCTCGGGGCATCTTCTGGATGCGGCAGACCACGTCGTTAATACTCTTCACCACCCGGTACGGTCCTTACCATGGTTGCTGCAGCTTCAGGCATCGTCCCTTGGTTCGGGTAGGGCGGTACAGCCAGAGTAGGTCACCCTGCTGGAACCCTTGGCTGTTGGCTTGCCTGTCGTATCGGGTCTTCATGCGGTCGCTCGCCTACTGGATGTCCTGACGAGCCATCTCATGCATGTCGTGGAGATGGTCCACCAGGTTTTCCGCATACGCGGTTGCTGGCTGTTTTGTGTCGGGGGGGGGGCTCCCAAAGGCCAGGTCACAAGGGAGGCGTAACGCTCGGCCCAACATTTAGCTGTCTGGCGTCATCCCAGTGGTGTCGTGTGTTGACGAGCGGTAGGCCAGCAAGAACAGTGCCTCCTTGACGTCCCAGTCTCGTGATGACTGGCCTGGCCACGACCTTCCTCAGATGTTCTTCTAAGGTCTTGATGTATTTCTCCGCCCTGCCATCCGACTGTGGATGTAGGGGTGTGGTACGGGTCTTGTTCACCCCAAGTTTTTCTAGTGCCTCCTTTATTAGTTGGACTCAAAATTGGTACCCTGGTCGCTGTGGAACTCTAACGGCACCCCAAATCGGCAGAACACATGATCCACGAGAAGGTCTGTGATTATCTTCGCCTCCTGGTTCGAGATGGCATACACCTCCGGCAACTTGGTGAAGCCGGCCACGACCACCATCAGGTACTTGTTGCCTCTGTCGAACACTGGGAATGGTCCAGCTATGTAGCCGGTGACCCTTTCGAATGGCGCTCCGACGTTGTACTGCTGCATGCGATTCCGGCTCCTAGCTTGGGGCCACGACTCGACGGGCAAACGTAACATTGGCGGCAACATCTCTCAGCGTCTGCTCGGAGCCTCAGCCGGCAGTAGCACTGTCGGCGTTTGTCAATCGTTCGGTTTGCTCCCAGGTGTCCTCCTGAAGTACCGGCGTGCACATCTTCTAAGACTTCTGGGACCTTACTTCGAGGAAGAACCAAGTGCTCTCTATGCGTCTTCCCATCCGGCGATTCACATACCCGGAACAGCTCCCGTAGGGGAAGGGATCCGTCCCTTTCAGCTGCCAAAGTGCGGGCGCTGCGGAGCCTTAGCACTCGTGGTACCTCTGACGTTACTAGAGGAAACTCGGGCAGAACAGCCAAGCCCCTCCTTCGGGAGTTGTTCGGATTGGGATGGTCTCGAGGGGGCAGTGTGTTTCCGATACCCGTGGGAGATTGGGTACGTCTTCGGACGGGGTTGAGGGAAGCCATTAAGTTTCCGGGTACTAGTATGCTTAGCTAAAAGAAGGTGTGCTAGATCACCAGGCGGCCCCACCGAGGTCATATCGGTAGTCTTCACCTTGAGTGTTGACGCGCGTAAGTGGCGTATCCACTTCCGTCCCGTCTTGTATCCCTAGGACTAGATGGGGGGCTTGTTAGGAAACTAGGTCTTGCCCTAATGGAAAGCCCCAAGGAGGATGCTGGGCGCCCTTTAAGGGACAGCTCGGATAACTCCCTGGTTGAAAGAGGCCCGGGTCTTGTTCCTACGAGTTCAAGGCTAATGGGAGTAGAACCTCTGGACTCAACTCAACCCGGAACAGCCTCTGCAGGGGAAGGGATCCGTCCCTTTCAGCTGCCAAAGTGCGGGTGCTGCGGACCCTTAGCCCTCGTGGTACCTCTGACGTTACTAGAGGAACCTCGGGCCGAACAGCCGAGCCCCTCCTTCGTGAGCTGTTCGGATTGGGATGGACTCGAGGGGGCAGTGTGTTCCCGAAACCCGTGGGAATCGGGTACGTCATCGGAAGGGTTGAGGGAAGCCATTAATTCTCCCGGGTACTAGCCTGCAAAGCTAATAGAAGGTGTGCTAGATCACCAGGCGGCCCCACCGAGGTGTTTCGGTAGTCTTCACCTTGAGTGTTGACGCGAGTAAGTGGCGTATCCACTTCCATCCCGTCTTGAGTCTATAGGACCAGATGGGGGGGCTTGTTAGTCTCTAGGTCTTGTCCCATGGAAAGCCCCACGGAGGACGCCGTGCGCCCTTTGGGACAGCTCGGATAACTCCCTGCCCCTGCCTCCACTTCTCTCAAGAGTGGCCCCAAGTCTGCGTCCGCCAGCTGCTCCCTACTCAGGCCTGCGCTATCCCAGCCATCCGCAGGCACTGCCGTGACTACTCGGACTGCTATGGCACGCTTCTTTGCTTCCACTCTTGTGCATTGGCCGCACTCCTCAGGGCAGGGTCTTAGAGACATGGCGTCTACGTTACCGTGGCTCTTCCCTCTACGATGTTCAGAGGTGAAGTCGTACTCCTGCAGCCTCTGGACCCAACGTACTGTCTGGCCTTCCATTTTCTTAAAGCACAATAGCCAGGTTAGGGCGGAATGGTCAGTCCTGAGGTGGAATGGCTGACCGTACAGGGACTTGTGGAAGTGCCCAAGGTCTTTACCACAGCCAGTAATTCTAGCCGGGTGACGCAATAGTTCTCCGATTTGGATGGCGTCTTGCTGTAGTAGGCTGTTACCCGCTTGAGGCCGTCCTGAATTTCCGATAGGACGCCTCCAATGCAACGATCGCTGACGTCCGTGTCCACAATAAAAGCGCCGCCTGGTTGTGGAAATCCCAAAATAGGAGCGCTGAACAGTGTCTTCTTCAGGTGCTGGAAGGCGAGTTCAATGTCCTTCGTCCACACATAGGGTCGTTGTTCCTCTGTCAGGTGGGTAAGGTGTTTGGCGATGTTGGAGAACCCCTTTATGAAATGGCGGTAATACCTGCACAGCCCCAGGAAACTGCGCAACTCTCGCATATGCTTTGCCCGTGGCCAATCTCTCACAGTCTGGGTTTTCTCCGGGTCTGTGGCCACTCCGGTTGGTGAGACTATGTGGCCAAAGTAGTTAACTTCTTTGCAGAAGAGCTGGCACTTCTTCGCATTCAGCTTCAAGTTGGCTGCCTGCAGTCTCTGTAACACCTTGCTTAGGTTGTCGAAATGGTCTTGGAACGTCTTGCTGACGATGATGATGTCGTCCAGGTATAGCAGGCATGTGTCATATGTCAATCCTCTCATTACTGATTCCCTGAGGCGTTGAAATGTGGCTGATGCATTGCAGAGGCCAAAAGGCATAACTGTGAACTGCCAAAGCCCTTGGCCTGTCAAGAATGCAGTCTTCTCCTTGTCTTTCGGGTCTAGAGCTACCTGCCAGTAACCGGACTTCAGTTCCAGGGTCGAGAACCATTGTGCACCAGCTAGCGTGTGCAGGGTGTCGTCAATCCGGGGTAAGGGGAAACAGTCCTTCGGGTGACAGCGTTCAGCCTCCTGTAGTCCACGCAGAACCGTAACTCGCCGTTCTTCTTCGTCACCAGAATTACAGGGGAACACCAAGGACTGTCAGGCCCTTCAATCACTCCCCTGGATTTCATGTCGTCTACCATATCCCGTACCGCCGCTTGTTTCACCAACGGAACGCGCCCTGGTGGTTGCCAAATAGGCCGGGCGTCTCCGGTGTCGATGTAGTGAAGCACTTTATGCGTGCGGCCGTAGTCGCTGTCGCCTTGGCTGAAGACGCGCTGGTATCGCCTCCGTAGTTGTCGAACTTTCTTCAGATGTTCTGCGGTCAGGTGGGCGGCCGCTCCCTACAAAAAGCCTTCCAGCCGGGGCCCCAGGTGTTGCGTCGGCACCGGCTCCTGTGCCTTGTCGATAGCTGTCACGCTGACCACGGGCTCGAACGTCCCCAGTTCCGTTCGGGCCTGGACGTCGTGATCGGTGTCTGCCAGGTTGAGCAGCCTCACTGGCACCTCCTCTCGGCACGGCAACAATATCCTGACTACACATAGTCCGTGCACAGGCGTCCTCTGGTCTAGCATCATGTTCTTTGTCCGCTGGCCTTCCAGTCGCGCCGTCACAAACACCTCGCTTCTCGCCGGGACAACCACATCTTATTTCAAGATGACCCTGCCGATTTCAAGGCCATCTTCGGGTAGCCAGAGTATCAAATCGTCTCCATTGAGCCGCAAGAACTTCCTGCCGACGTCGGCCGTAGCCTCGTGGCTCCTGAAGTCATCCAGTCCCAGTATCAACTGCCCAGCCACCTTCGCGACGATAACCCTCTGACGCATGGCACTCCATCACAAGGTCTACTTCAGCAGAGCCTCGATTTACACAGACAAGTTGTCGCCCGATTCCGTCATAAGCTGGTATGGTCGGCTCGGCTTCGTCTCGGTAAACCCCTGGCTATGTCAGGTCTGATGACGTTCACGGCTGACCCGGTGTCTACGAGCACGCGGCACGGCTTCCCTCTCACACAACCGTCCGCGATGAGGCTGTTATCCATACGCCGGCTGACGGCGCGCAGTGTCACTCAGGGGATGGTGATGTCGCCGCCGACGTGCCGCTAACCACGCCGCGCCTTACTCGTTCTTTCGGCTGCTTGTCTTGGTATCGGCTGCCTCTCTCCATTTGTCCCGGCTTGCCGCACCCGCAGCACACACCACTAGGTCTGCGCCGGCCTCCCTCGGCTAGTCTTCTGTCTCCGGCGTAGCGGACACTCCTCGTTCTCGATGTCCGGATACCTGTTACCTTGGCCGCCTCCATCCTCAGGTCTACCGTTAGGGCCTCGTGGACAGTTTTTAATCGCCAAGCATTAGGCGCTTACGAATCTCCGTATCTCGTACCCCGTCGACAAAGTTGTAGGTGGCTTCCCGGAAAACGAACTCTGGTGGGAGGTCAACTAAGGCTTTGCAGGCCAGTTAATCAATTGCCAGGGTGAACTCCTGCGGCGTCTTCCCTGTCTGTTGTGACCTTGACTTCAGCTGGCTGCGGTACGCTGCGGCTAAGCGGTGGTTTCCTAAGCGATTCTCCTGGGCCTCTCAGATATCCTTGGGCGTCGCCGCTGTCTGGACCGCATTCAGAACTTCCGCGGCCTGTGCCTGGAGGCTGGCCATTAACTGGCCTCTTCCTCTGGTGACCAGTTGTTGTGCTTGGCCACTGCGTCGAATTGGCGGCAAAAGACTTCGTAAGTAGTCGCGCCGTCGTATTAAGGAGATTTGACGCGCGCCGATGTTGTTTTGCGTCCTAGCGCGCCGGGCTTCAAGTCCTTCAACCTCTTGCCGATTATGTCCTCTACCATGGTGTTCAGGGACTTTGTGTTGCTGTCGGCCATTCCCTCATGGCTAACGCGGTTCGCAAGGTCTTCGATGTCTTCCACCATGGCGTTCAGGGACTTGGCGTTACTGTCGGCCATTTCCTCTAGGTCACTGAAGCAGTTCGCCAGGTCTTCGACGCGCTCGTCCACTTGACCCATCCGCTTTCCCAGCTCCGTGACGTCCTCCCTCACGCCGGCTGTTTCTCAAATTTGGCGGCGAGAGCCTCGTTCGCCACCAACACTTCCGTGGCCAGGCTGTCCTTCGCTGCTCTCATTTCTGCAGTTAATTCGACCTTCATTGCAGTCAGATTGTGATTTGTCGTCTCCAACTTTGCGGCCAGGTCGCTATTTGCCGCCTCCGTCTTCGTTGTTAATTCGGTCATCGTCGCGGCCAAGTTGTTATTTGCAGCTTCCGTCTTCGCAGCAAGGGTGTCATTTGCCGTCTTCATTTCTTTCAGCTCTGCGGCGAGGTTGCCATTAGCCGTCTTCAGTTCTTCCAGTTCTTTATTTCCGTAGAAATACACTTGTTCAATTCTCACGTAACAACATTATATCACATATACAACACAATCTTCCAAGGCCGATGACAATATGAAACAGCGTTCTGATCACTTTACAACATCAGCTCTCGTTACAACGCTTCACAGCTGTTTGCTACTACTTTCTCTTGGCAAGTCGTCGCCTTCTTAAATACCTCATTGATAAATTCGAGCTTGCATAGAGTGTGTATACAAACTTCTGATATCACTTTAGAAAACCTGGAAGACATTTTGCTGTTTTACATTATTTGGATATTGAAGGCAATTATGAGAGAGGTACTGAGGATATATGTAGCAGTGAGGAAGAAAATGACCTGCTTCGTTCAGGTGACAGTGCAGAATGTACTTTGTGAGGTGGTCAAAATAACTTGAACACAAATAGATGTATAAACAAATAAACATATTTTTTGGTGTACAAATAACTTCTGATATCCAATCAACAGGAATTTTCACAAAAAAAATTTATTGCTTACTTAGTGTCTCTCATTGTTACGGAAACAGATAAATAGTGAGTAGGATGAAAGAAGTCCTGACCTCTAAAGGCAATTTAGGGCTTAAGAGGAGAATTCCAAAGTGAACAGTGCACCTGTGCTATATTTTGTTAGACTACATGAGATGTGTACCAGTCTGAAGATGGCATGTTAGTTATTCCGTTGTAAGGGGAATTGACGGGTCACATATGGGTGATGTGGATCAGCTATTACTAGATATCCCTCTTTAACAAACATGGTGGGGTTTTTTAGTGAGTACACCTGGCCCCCTCAGGGCACAGGGACCCTCACACTGTCGGCCGTCGCACGCGGGCCGTCGCCTGTAACTGGGTTTTTCCCCTCCACGGTAAAAAAAAAAAGGTAAGAAATCCACCACTACTACAGCACCCTAATACTTGAGAGAAAACACTTACCTAAAAGGATACCACCCATAAACAAAAAAGTCGTGACATTTTGAAGATGTCTAGTGTGTCGCAAAAAAGAAATTTGTAGGGAAACCAATATTATTTGCTGTGAATCTGAAGATGTGCCCTTGTATGTTTATCCAGTTTTGAGGTGTACCATTCAAAAAGAAACCTTTAGTGTGCGTTTTCATCACTTACAGAACTAATTTAAATGTATTGTAAAATAGGAAGATTAAAGTAATTGGTGTTAAAGACGCATTAAATGCATGTAGGTGCAGGATGTCTATGCATGTCCTTATCGATTTGCAACATTTTCACTTGGATGTCATATGAAATCCAACTCAGCGAAAGGGTTTAAAGGTCTCTCTATGTACAGTATGCAGAATAACAACAGTAATACTGAATGTCTGACAAACTCTCACCAATTTAAGTCTAAATCCAGTAATGAATATAGAAATGATATTCCAAGTTAGCTTTGTGATGGTTCAAGTGTCCTGGAAGTCCAAGTTTGACTCAAATCAATCCTGATGTTAAAGCACTTCGTTTATCATGCAGACATTGACGATATTATAACTGGAAGGTACAAGTAGCAATCATTTTACAAATTTAGATCATACATCTGGTCCCTAAGGGAAAGAATGGAGTAACCAAAAATCTGTTATACAAGAAATTTTTGTAGGACTGAAGGTTCATCAGTGTATTAGGAAGCAGAAGCAAATGATGTCTACTAGCCTATTGAACCTTGATTTACAGAAGACATGCACATATACAGCAATTGTAGCAAATCTCTAAATTTGTTTGTAAATGAATTCATGAAGACAAGATCACTCTTTATAGCAAAAGAAACATAAACACTTGTATGCCTAGGCAGAAAAATTTACAAACAATCAGCAAAAGATTAGAATAGTGAACATAAAAATCTCTTAGGTGCCCTGCACAAGAAACTGGCATTTTAAAAATTTCAGCACAGAAACCAACAAACTTTTAAAACTAAAACAATCCCAGGTTTCTGTTACCTAGGAATTACTACCAACAGATCAGTAGTCAGGTAAATCTGGTCAAAAAGTTTTGATAAATGTTAATGATGGAACAGTTGATCCATAATTAATACTGCTCAATGATGAAGAATGGTTTCATTTACAAGGTCATGTTGCATCACAACACAACTGATGTACTACATATAAAGGAAATGTTGGGTATGAGTATCTGTTGTATGTTGATAATATTGCGTTATGCTCCACAATAAATGGGTGTAGAATAAAGTGAACTATTTTTATCAGCATACCACAGAAATAACACTGGTCGACAAGGTTTTTTTCACAAGAGATATGAATAGTGAATCTAGTGGCATTTTCCATTCTGAATTCAGATATGTAGTCAGAATTCTCCCATCAGGCATAGTTTTTTCTGTAAAAGCTACTTTTCAAAATATGATTTTAGAGTTTTCTTTGACCTGTCATAGGAACCGTTACCTCATATGTAGCTATTTTCCTCAAGCTGTATTATTGAAAGTATTTGCAATGTCATGCTGAAGCGCATTAAAACATGATTGTGCAGGTTCATTATTGTTCATTGTTGTTTAGACATGTTCAGACCTGTTTGGCATTGTGATGTGTCAGTATTGAGCTGTCTGTGAGATTGTTGAGTAGTGAAATATTTCCTTCCTTTCTGTTTAGAAGTGTATTGTGTATGTTGTGCATGTTGTATTTCTGTGCTTTATTTTTTCATCATGCCAAGAAATTGTTTAAATCATGCAGATAATTTCTGCTATATTTGTGGTGAGCTGACCTTCAAGTCTCAGAGGTGAAATTTGACTCCACTTGTAAAGAAGTGTTATAAACTTTACTTTGGCTGTCAAGTTGGTGATTTTGATAAGAGCTGGGCCCTAATTACATGCTGTGTTTCGTGTGTTAGACTGCTGACTGGGTGGAAAAATGGTACACATCATATGCCATTTCCAATTCCCATGATTTGGAGGGAACCGAAGGATCATTTAACTGACTGTTATTTTTGTTTCACAAATATTAAAGGAATCACATCTAAAACAAAATATACAGCTAAGTATATGAATTTTCAATCTGCAATGAGACCTGTCTTACACAGTGAAGAGTTTCCCGTGCCAGTATATGCAGATACGACCTTAAGTGATAACTCTGGTTCTGACCTGACAGAAACTCCAAATGATTCAGATGAAAATAAAAATGATCTTACATATGAAGCCAGTGGCTGTTCATCAGAACCCTACTTTCCCAATCAGCAAGACCTTAGTGACCTGATTCGCGATTTAAATGTATCTAAACAGCAAGCGCAAGTTTTAGCTTCCAGACTCAAAGGGTGGAATCTACTGCAAAAAGATGTAAGAATATATTAAGATGTATATAATATAATAAGATATAAGTAGATACCGTAGCCGCCATAGTGTTTTCAAAGTATATTTCTCTGAAGAAAATGGTATTGTGTTTTGTAATAACACTTGTTCAGTTATGGAAACTCTTGGGCTTCACCACCAGCCAGATGAGTTGCGATTGTTCATAAGACTCCTCTAAAGAAAGTTTGAAGGCGGTGCTGCTACATATTGGCAATAAACTTCCATCAATACCGGTAGCGCAGGCCACTGATATGAAAGAGACATATGAAAATATGAAACTAGTTTTAGAGAAATTACAACATGGAAAATATGAATGGAATATCTGTGGTGATTTAAAGGTCATTGCTTTATTGCTTGGCTTGCAACTTGGGTTCACCAAATTTTGCTGTTTTTTGTGCGAGTGGGACAGCAGAGATAAGAAGTCTCACTACGTTAAAAAGTCATGGCCAAAACGTGAATCTCTTATCCCTGGCCATAAAAATGTGGCATGTGTCCCTTTAGTGAAGCCTGAAAAAATATTTTTACCTCCATTGCATATTAAGTTAGGAGTATTGAAAAATTTCGACAAAGCTATGGATAAACTTTCTGATGGATTCTTGTACTTGAAATCGAAATTCCCCAAAGTCAGTGATGCTGAAATTGAAAGAAGGAGTTTTTATAGGACCACAAATCCGATCAATAATGGCTGATGAACATTTCGAGGGACTGTTAAATCCACTGGAGAAAGCAGCCTGGCAGTCTTTCAAAAGTTTGTGTTGCAATTTTCTTGGAAACCATAAAGCAGAAAACTATTGTGATATAGTGGCTGATCTTCTGCATTCTTATAAAGCTATGGGATGCAACATGTCTTTAAAAATTCACTTCTTGGACTCTCACTTGGACTTCTTCCCCGAAAACCTTGGAGCTGTCAGTGATGAACACGGTGAGCATTTTCATCAGCAAATTTCTACAATAGAGAAGAGGTGCCAAGGCAAGTGGAGTTCCAATATGGTGGCTGACTACTGTTGGACTAAAATGGGAGACGTTCCAGATGCAAAATATACCCGAAAATCACTATCTACCACTTTCTAGGTAAGTCAGAATCAGTAGTTTTTATAAAAAAAATCCATACTGAAAAATGCCATATATTCTTAAATCCTGGAAATCCTATCATGTTGCCCACCATTGACTAATAATTCAGTCCCCATACACCTAACCCTGGGTTTTTGTGTATTGGAGGCCCTCTGCTCCTTTTTACATTTTTTGTCATTTCACCTATCCCACTCTACATTTTTCTCTTAATTGTCCTTAGCCATCTCTCTTTAACTTTCCCTAAATAATTCCCTATATTTCTCCTGTTCTTTTCTCCTTTTACTGACAACATTTTTCTAATTACTACTTCACCACCCAAATTGTCCCATTTACATAGCCAAGCCTGCTCTCTCCATATCTTTGTTTGACTACAATTTAATATACAATGGAAATCTGCATTCTCTTCTCCACACAATGGACATTTATCTAGCTCCCTCTCTTGACCTATACCTTTCAAGTTTCTCACTCCTGTTCTCGCCCAAGCAAAACCCTCACGCCCTAACCTATTACATATATCTATATATCCTTCCCTCCCCCAGGTTGTTTTATCAGTAGTTATAATTTTGAGTTGGATAGCTAGTTACGGATTTTTTGGAATATTATAAAAAATTCAAATGAATATCACACAAAACTCCTGCCTGATGGGGAAAAACTGTAATTATATTTGAATTCAGCACGAAAATACTTTTAGAATCTGTTATTTTAATTCTTGTGAAAGAAAAAGAGTTAAATTTTGTCGACGAGTGTAATATACGGGCACAAAGTTTCAATAGCTTTCATAAAATGACGGTCAGTATATTTGCAGGACAACTGTATTTTATAGAATCATTAATAAAGGTTTAAAGCCAGGTTGATCTATGTTTACAAGAGTTATTTATGGGATATGATGAAAAGTAAAGTACTAAAAACTAATTTACACATTTTTGAAGAATTATAACATAATATCAGGATAGAAACTAACATTATTTTTTATTATGAAAAAAGAGAAGATAATAACAGTAAAGAATACAGAAATTTTTAAACTCAAATAATTATTACTCTTACTGGTAAATACGGTATGTGCGAAAATATACAGTACTCATTTTTGCTCAGTGTACATGCATATACCTGAGGGTCTGCATGTTGTTAAATTGCCAAGATGTATAATTAGTTGTGTAAAGAACGTTCTGTTTTGTGACTGTAAATAAGAACGGATCTCGTGACACAGAAAAAGTGTTTATAGTGGAGTATTATTTTTGCTCATACAGAAATGGTTATCAAGGCAAGCCAAGTTTAAAGTTAGTGGTGGAAATCTATCATGAACACTTCAATAAGCCACCACCTAGCAACAGAG
Organism: Mantis religiosa; assembly: GCA_030765055.1. Lineage (NCBI taxonomy): Eukaryota > Metazoa > Arthropoda > Insecta > Mantodea > Mantidae > Mantis > Mantis religiosa. Next base: position 303,773,154 of record CM060948.1, on the reverse strand, counting down.
TTATGCTATCTGTTGTTAAAAAATTTCATTGTATGGGTAGTGTATTGTGTCAACACAAGGGAAGGTCTGGTAGGACTGTAACATAGGAACATAGTGATTGTGCCATTTATTGAGGATCTAAGAAAGTTTTGTCGTGCCAGAAACATGCAGATGAATAGACAGTGGTTCCAATAACCTGCCACACCACTCGACAGTCTATGGCTATGCTGCACGAAACCTTTCCAGGGCGAGTAGCTTCCCAAAGGGCTCAGTTCCCCTACCCATCATATTCCCCCGCTGTCACAACACCTGATGCTTACCTCTGGAGAATGTTAAAGGAGAAAGTGCTCAACTGCTTAGATCTTTCCCAAACTGTGTCTGCATTACGTCAGAAGATTGTCTCATTCTACGGGACTCTGCAGAAAACTGTGTTCCAGAAGATGTTGGAAAATCTCTGTGATCGTTATGAAGACTGCCTAAAGTACAATGGAGCACATTTTGAACATTTACACTATCATCTCGATACATAAGGTAATGATAATAAGAGTAACAATTTCCATTGAATATGACTTAACGTTTGAGGACGTAAGTTAAAGAAAAAGAAAGAAAAGAAACATAATTTCCAGTACTCTATGTTTTGTTTAGCTATTTTCCTGTTCTTCATGGCTTAAAGCATAAGTAGTGCAGGCAGTGTATCTAGACCAACAAATGGTACAAAACTATTCCAACAGTATTATTATAGTGCAATAAAAATTTATAGTGATCTTCCATTCTACTTGAAAAAAATTAAGCAATCCCAAACAGAAAATTTTTAACAAGGATTTAAGGTAATTCTTACATACTTAATTTGCATATAATATTTAAATATTGATTAATGTCCCATTAACAATTTTTAGGTCAGATATAAGGTATTTTGATTATTTATATATTGACCTACCGAAATGGTCTGAGATTAATGCTTGAAATGTGGTGCTTCATAGATTTTAATTTTTTAATATATAATGTAACAAAAAGGACTTAAAGGCACCAGAGTACTAGTAGTGGTAGATGTATTATGAATTATGCTGCATGTGCCATAAATATATAACATGTTGAACGTCCATGTGCTTTGCTCAGGCTGGTACCTGAGATATGAACAAAAAACAAGGGAAAAACAAATGCTATGAATGTTTGAACGAGATGGATAAATCTGAATGAAGATGCACATGATAATTATTTGATTATGCATTTTCTAATAATAGTTTATTTAATATGGCAATTCTCCAGCTAAATAAAATACTTCTCCAAATATATATTATAAATAATCTATATGCTTTAATTTAAGTTACATACATGTGTATGTGTAATAAAATGTGTTAATCTGAGTAATTGTTTATAGAGTAGAATTTAGCAGTTGAGAAATATGCAGCACAACCCGTGTTTGAGTCAGAATTATTGACTTAGTATATTTTCCACAAATCAGTATGTGATGCTAGCTGCACTGATATCATGTCATTTGTATAACATGTTTTCCTTAAGAAAAAACAAGTAGCTGACTCAGTAGTCATAAACTGAAATACAGTTGATGATCGAGATTTAACTGTATTGGTACACCACAGTGAAGCGAAAAATTATTAATTTTTAGATGAGTCGTATTTTTTACACATCTGCTTCACTTTCGTACCTATTTTGAGGACATGTTTCACAAATCATTGTTTGCATCCACGGCTCTTATGCGAAGTTAGATCCAGCCAATTTTAAAAACCAGACAACATGGAGGTAAGAGTCGCATAAGAGCCGTAGATGCAAACGATGATTTGCGAAACATGTCCTCAAAATAGGTACGAAAGTGAAGCAGATGTGTAAAAAATACGACTCATCTAAAAATTAATAACAGTTGATGATGTTACATAACAATAAGGATGTAAACATGTGTGTAATGAACATGCTGACCAACTAGCAAAAAAATGTGCAATTCAAAATATAAAACCCCTAAGACAAACTGAAATTAATAAACAATTAAACAACATTAATCTACATTTTAAAAGACAGCAGAGACTTGAAGAAAGACAAGGATTATAACATTGGAGACAAAACTGACATACAAAAACTACCAAGAAAAACTGAATGGAAATTGGCCATGATTGTCTTTCAGAACACCTTTATAAAATACACTGCATACCTACACCCAAATGTACTATCTGTACAGAGGATGTCATAATGAACAAACACCATTTGGACAAATGTAACGGTCTCAAAAGTGGGAACCTACAGGCTTTATATTGGGAAGCTAGGGGGAAAATGATGCAAATCAACTAATCCCCCGTGCCATTAGTCAACAACAACAACATGTGACACTTCTGAGGCAAGAGGACACTTCCATGTCTCCTTGTAGAAGAACTGAAATGAGAGGGTCATGTGAGGGTGAGTCAATAAAGACTGAGAGCAACTCTTTGTTGTTGCACACAACAATGGCAGAACTAAAGAAACAACTTCACATGATGACAATGGATAGCTCTGATTGGTGGACAAAGCACACACTCACTTGCCCATGCATTTGTACATAGAGAACAAATGAATTAGGTCATTTTAGTTAATTGATGGAAATTAATCATTTCTCCACACTAGCCGTATATAGGCTAAGATATTTGATGGATAGAGTCAACATGAAAAATTCAATGCCATGGCCGGGATTTGAACCACGGATCTACTGGTTTCCGTCCAGTTGCTCTTAACCTTTGAGCTACCATGGCCAACGTGCCTTCCTGACATTAAATTCTCCAGTTGACTCGTATATTTCCCCGGTAGACCACTAGGGGCTCTCGCATCCGAGATACACCGTTCGTGGCGACATACTATTGTAAGTACTTAAGTCCCAGGCTTCATCATTTAACTCTTATTATTTTAGTTAATTGATGGAAATTAAGAGTTAAATGATGAAGCCTGGGACTTAAGTACTTACAATAGTAAGTCGCCACGAACGGTGTATCTCGGATGCGAGAGCCCCTAGTGGTCTACCGGGGAAATATACGAGTCAACTGGAGAATTTAATGTCAGGAAGGCACGTTGGCCATGGTAGCTCAAAGGTTAAGAGCGAATGGACGGAAACCAGTAGATCCGTGGTTCAAATCCCGGCCGTGGCATTGAATTTTTCATGTTGACTCTATCCATCAAATATCTTAGCCTATATACGGCTAGTGTGGAGAAATGATTAATTTCCATCAATTAACTAAAATAATAAGAGTTAAATGATGAAGCCTGGGACTTAAGTACTTACAATAGTAAGTCGCCTCGAACGGTGTATCTCGGATGCGAGAGCCCCTAGTGGTCTACCGGGGAAATATACGAGTCAACTGGAGAATTTAATGTCAGGAAGGCACATTGGCCATGGTAGCTCAAAGGTTAAGAGCGACAGGACGGAAACCAGTAGATCCGTGGTTCAAATCCCGGCCATGGCATTGAATTTTTCATGTTCACTCTATCCATGAATTAGGTCAGTTCGTCAGAAGTCTACAGGGAAAATGGATATGTTACGCAAGAGAGCAATACACTGCTTTAAAGCTTTGCTTTTGTTTGCTGAAATCCGACATGGAAACTTAGAGAATGCTGCAGGAGGCATATGGTGATAACGTTCTGCCACACTCCACGATACTTCAGTGGTTCAAGATATTGAGCGAGGGCCGTGTTTCTATAACAAAGTAAGATGGACTAGGGACTCTGGCAAACATAACAAGGCTGGCATTATTGTTTGTGAAGACCTGCAAATTAGAACTGACAGTCTTGCAGACATGTTACAGAGTTCCTATAACAGTGTTTTACCAACTCTGCATAATCACTTAAACATGAGACATGTTTGTGTAAGGTGAGTGTCAAGATTATTGACTCCAGTACAAAAGATAATGGAGGTGGAAGTGTGTATGGAACTGCTAAGTCTGGTCGAGATGCATACCTCAATGTCATCATTACAGGTCTTTACCTGTCTATAACAGGAAGTCAGGAGGAAGTATTTTGCTACTTTGGAGGCTGTCATGAAGAAGGTGAAGGATGGCTTCCAGTGTGTGTCCGAGAATTGGCAGAAGCACATGCATATATAGCAGTTGTAACCAATCTCTAAATTTGCTTGTAAATTAATTCCAGGAGGCAGGATCGCCCTTAATAGCAAATGAGGCTTAAATCCTCATGTACTTAGGCAGTAACATTTAGACACAATCAGCAAAATGTAGAATAGATACCACAAAAATTTCCCAGGTACATTGTACAAGAAACTAACATTTTAAAACATTGAGTACAGAATTCAACAGAACTTTTAAAACTCAAATCATATATGGTTACAGTTGTCTAGGATTTACTCAAGTGACCACTAGTCAGGTAAGTTTGTGTACCCGAAATATAAGAAATGTTGATAGAACAATCAATTTCTGATTAATAATGTTCAATGACACAGAATGGTTTCATTTACATGGTCAAATTCCATCACAACACAATTGATAAAGGAAATTTTGTTCATGAGTATCCCTTCGATGATACAAAAACCAGGGTATCGTGCACAGTAAATGAATGCTGAATAATGTCTGTCCAACTTATGCAGAAAGGTACAAAAATGATATACTGATCCCATCTTTCCAACAGCTAATGACATATAATGTCCATCTGTATACTTCCAGCAGAACTCTACCACAATGGATTCAGCAGATGTGTCATTAATGTACTGTAGGAATTCTATAAACAATCATTATTAAGGTTTAAGTCCAACTTGGTCCTTTGATCTTACAATGTTTTGGTAATATGCAGCTAAAGCTGCATAACAGATTCTTTATCATGAATTATCACTGTCATTTACAATCAGTTATCTGCGGGGGTATATAGACAACTATTTCATAATGTGTGGCAGAATGCTGACTGCAATATTGGTGAACCAGTGGACAACTTCAACAGTGTAATTGACGTGGTGTTATAGAATGTGCAAATATAAAATGTGTTCTACTTTTCTTCACTGTTCATTTTGTAGTCATTCATATTGCTGAGAGCATTTTCCTTAAAGTCCTCATTTACATTTATACTAAAATGTCTGCATTATGTATGATACCTAGAACGAAGCTATAGTGATATATACAGCATGATTGTAGAGTTTTACAGAACAACACCAACAGCACATTGAGAGGTACATAATGGCCCTGTAACCAATCTTTCATCTTTCATACCAATATGTTTGTCCCAGCCCAAATACTTTACCTCTTAGTTGAACATAAAGAATTGTTGAAACTTGAAATCAGACATTTGAACATTTCATGACAAAACTTTGCAACAGAAGTGCATAAGACAAGATACTGTTAACAACGTTGTTAACATATATGTGTAATAAAACGTATTAATATTACCTGAGTAACTGTGTATAGAGTATACTTTAGTAGTTGTGAAACATGTAACACAACCAGTGTTTGAGTCTGAAGGAGTCCGAATTATTAAATCTATATAGTTTTCACAAATCAGAATCTCATGCATAACATGTTTTCGTTAAGGATAAACAGTGTTAAACAGTTAAGGATAAACAGTTTTCAGTGTTAAAATACATACAGGAGTAATAAACTGTAATACAGTTGAGATATTACCTAACATTAGGGACAGACAGCACTTCCGTGCCTCTCAGTAGAGGGACTGAGACGTTATGATCATGAGAAGATTGTTACAGATCACACAGATACAGTTTATATCATATATAAAAACTGATGCCTTCCCTTCACTATCAAAAGATACACTCTGCTTATATCATCAAAGCTTAAGAGGGTTACACAATAAAATGGAGGAGCTAAGTGTACATATACAAGACTTAAATTGTAATATGTTCGTAATTTGCCAACTGAGCACCAGATAACACAAGCACAGTGAAAAAATATGAATAACCATAAGTACATATTATGTTCCAGAACTAGATTATGTTATATCGATGCAAGTATATTTGTTAATAGTTCAATAAAGTTCACAATCATACATGTTGCATCTTTTTGTGAATAACACAATTTGAATGCAATTCACAAAAGTAGAATTTGGTACAAACTGATGTATAACTTAAAGAAAGCACAGGACACTCTCAAGTATTTATAAAGATATTACAAAGATTTATATTAAAAATTATTACCCTTATTGTTGAATAAATATATTTTCTTTTAAGCTACCTTACAAATAATTATAATAACTTTACAAAACTTGCTGTGCATGACCACACTACAAGAAATGCAGGCAATCTCATAGACAACAAATAAATTAGAACTGTTCCAGAAGGAATGTTACTATTCCACAATAAGAATTTACAACAATCTTGCACACTACTTCAAACTATTAGGTAAATCAAATCAAGAAAGTTTTAGCCATTCTTATATACTTACTGCTTGTACAATATGGAGGAATTCTTTAATATTCCTTTCAGCATTTAAATTTGTAATACACATGACAGATAACATGTGACTATTATTTGATGTTCTACTTTATTTCTGACCTACTGTAATGTATGTTCTGAGGTAATCTTCAAATGTTGGTGATTCACTAATTTTCAGTGTTAATACATAAAGTTAAAAGAAAAACAAAATGATAGATGTCAGTGTAGTTGTTGTGGTGGGTATATTACAAATTATTATATTTGTATATGTTTTTGTCTAATTAACCTTTTTATTTTCTTGTCTACCAATTTTTTGCTGAAACTCTTTGTCATCACTCTTTCTATTATTTTGGCATATTCGGTCATGTATTCCTTTTCATCCATCAGTACATTTATCAGTCTGTGAATGACTGTATGTTTGTGAGGTCTTGGGTTGAAACTGTTGGTTTTGATGTAGTTGCCTGCATGTGCCTCTTTCCTATAAATACAAATTTTAGCTTCCTATTATCTTTTATTATTTTTAGGTACAGAAAAGGAGGCATATTGTTAGATTCTATTTCCATTGTGAAATTGATGATGGGTTCCTGTAAATTTAATAGTTTTAAGGTATCAATGCTGTGTTTTCTGTTGACTTTTGCAAATATAGCATCCACATATTTGACCTAGGTTTTAAAGATGTATGGGAAGGCTGTGGTAAAATGAATTTTGAAGTGGCTCATTCCTGTTCAACCTATTCACGAACAAATTCAATATTAGAAACCTCATTATAAACCCAAAAGCAGACAAAATTCCTCTGGAAAGGTAGTCTGGCATTTACAGAATTAATTGCTCGGACTGCAATAAGAAACCTGAGGTATGTGAAGTAGAGTGTCTCAGTCAACTTATATATAATTTTTTAGTTACTGCACTACTTCACAGTGTTAATTCCAGTTTGAATTTGCAGCCTAATGAACAGTACAGTAACCTCATTGAGCCGGACCTTCTTAACCCAGACCAGTGGAAAAAAGTTTTAACTTATTTAACGTAGTAAATGAAGACTTGTTTACAGACAATAAATTGCTTTTCTTGGTTGGTACAATACTCAATTCTCTTGCAGTGGGAAAATTCCCTGCACTCACCATACCTGCTTGCGACCAGGCTGGAAGAGAAACTTTGATAAAGTCATGGAAAAGTTTTGACCTGGTGTGTGTGATTTGCCAGAAAACAAGATTGAAGGGGGGAATTGTGGAAGAAGATTTTATACACATTTTTAAAAACACTGATGGCTGTTCCAATGTTTATGAAGAAGACATAGACAACTTGTAGCAAATCGACAATGATGGAGGTTATAAACTGATTACAGAGGAAGGCATTATTCTGTCATGCAGTGTAACTAAAAATTAAAATAAAGAGTATTCAGATTCAGACAGTGTTGATGAACTACAGGTAGACCGCAAACAAAATGCAGTTGGTGTGCGCATACGTGAGGAGAGCCTTCTTCCCTTCTCGACATGCAAGCATCACGTGACTCCCATCCCTCCCTTCCTGCATGCGACAGAGTGCAAACCACACAAAACATGCGTATTTTAATACTGTTTTGATTTTCAAAGTTAACAGAAAATTACCTTGGACATCAATCAACAAATAGAGAAATGATAGTTTCTTTAAACCCTGATGAATGACGCAGTGATTCGGCATAAAATACAAAGAGTGAATGCGAAAGCGAGTGAAACATGACCAGTGCCACCCGCACGATGGAGGAGAGGTCTAGAGGTCTACAGTGTTGGTTAGCCATGCCTCTAACTGCATTTTGTTCGCGGTCTAGTTATAGCTGTGGTTATGAACCACACACAAGCAGTAGCAAACAGAGAAACTGATGCTTTATTTCGAGTCAAGCTGCAGCACTGCCAAATGAACTTCTAATGTCAAACTGGATGGGAGATCATACTGCTCATAAGCAATACACTAAACTGAGACAGCAGAAGCTCACTGCCTTTGTTTTACTACTGACTAGTCTGTAGCTATATTGTGTACAGTGCAAATATATAGGTTATTACAGTACAGATGTATTTTTAGACGTGGTGCTTGACCTTGCTCAAATGTGTGCAAGTGACATGTGAATCAATGGTGGGGGTAAGATCTCTACTTTCACCAGCAGATTGCTGATAAAGCTAGTGGCTTGGGTGACTGATGACTAACCTGACACCCCTTTTTGTTACAAATAAACAAGTGAATTCGACCATAAACTACTGCACAACATTATGTCATATGCCACGTCTAAAAATACATCTGTACATACAATGTGTGTGCTTTTAGGTGAAAGTGTGTCGATAGTAATTTCTAAACTCCATCAAACATATTTTGGTGATGCTGCTCATTTTTTTTTTTTTATTGTTTGCCATTTGTTCTCTGGATAACCTGGATTTTTGTTAACTCGGATCGGCCCTGGTCCCAGTTGTTCTGGGTAACCAAGGTTCTACTGTATTTACATATCACATTTACTTTCTGAATCAAATTCCTGTATGCTGAATAGTGGATGTTCTATTAACTATTTAGACACAATCTAACTTAAAGTAGTTGAATATTTCTGGTAATTATTTTTGACGGATATGAACTCAAAAGCTCTGTGCGTACTACCTTGTAATGCTTTAAGGTCTTCTGCATCCTGTGATACAGCATACTTTACTCTTACTAAATGTATTTTGTTTATATATGTATATCCCCGATTACATCATAGGTATGAAAATTATCTTTCATTTGGACCAGCATGTCCTAAACATATAAATTAATAGCAGTAGGAATTTCTAAATCTATAAACAAAGCATTGAGTTTATTTGATGTTGTCATAATTCTTAATATCTTTTTCTGAAACTTTAATACCGCTGTTATATTTGGATTACTGCCCCATAGCATTAACCCATATATAAATACTGATTAAAAGAATGAAAAACAGACCGTTCAAACAGAATCTTTTGGCACTGCTATTTTTAAGTTGGCTAAGAGAAATACATATATGATAACTTACTATGGCCCAGATTTTTATGCACTAAAATACTTTAGAACAAAACATTAGAAAGCATATAGCTCATAATTTTTCTGTAGTGCTGTCTCATCAGAAGGATTTATATTTGTATATTTAATAAACATTGCGAGTTCCAAATTGTTCACCTTATGGAGAGGGATGTCAGCTGAAAGAAATGCTTTCAGAAATCTGAATAAAATTCTGAATGTTTTGGAATGCCAAAAGAAGAGGACGATGTTGACTCTCCTCTAAGAAATTGCCTTGGTAAAGCACGATACAGCTGCTAAGTGCTTAATTCCTGACAAATATTGCATTACCTGGGAATATATTTTACACAAGGCTGGCAAAATGTATTTTCTCATCAGTGCTAAGTGCTTTTAAATTCTAGAATGCAATGATGCAAATGTTCACATACTTGATTTCACTTTTGGCAGTTTTAATTTGCAAGCCCAATTACTTTTGTGTGATCCAGTTGTAATAACAAGGTACCAACAACGCTGAGTTCAGTATATTGTATTCTTGCATAACCAGGTTTATAAGTTATGCAATGATTCTAGAACACTAGAACAGTCAGTGAGCCCAGGTCTAACCTTCTTTCTATTCTGTTTCCTTCCCACTCGCTGTTTCCAGCGTACTTATCGCATGTCACTTGATGCAATATGCTGTGTGAATCGTCTGCACCTGAGTACAGTAGACTGTAAAGTACTGTGATACTATCATACATATATCAGTGTTGTGATAATGACTCCTGTAATTTATTTGCAGAATTTTGCAACAAAAGTAAAACCATGAAGAGAAAGGAATGAGTTTTGGAACTCTTGTAAAAAAGCTATTCAAAAATAGAGAGCTGAAGGGACCTGAATAGTTTGCAAAGAATTGCAGCCACACAGTTCCTAAAACATGGTCTGATGACAGTGAATGAATGAATGAAAATAAATGGGTTGAGCCATTTTGGTCCCTGCACATAGGCTGCATATTGGGCCCAGTGTGCCCCTCTTACTGGAGTGTTTATTCAAGTTCTGTGGCCTCCAAAAAGGACAGGATAAGTCTTGGATGAGCACTCCTTATATCATCTGGTCTCAGTTTGTCTGAGCCCAGAATAATGCCTAAGTGCAGCAAGTGCTTCATATTCACACAAAATATGTAGAGAACTCATCCTCTCCACCACACTTCCTGCATGTGAAATCTGCACTAAGCTTCATCACATGCAGGTGTCTCTTTAGGGTGTTGTGTCCTGTCAACAGGCCAACAGCACTTCTAAGTTGTCCCCGATTGAAGGTTAGCAGAATCCTGCTGTTCTTGCTAGGTATCTCGATCATAGACCGAGCCTGCCTAGCTGTGCTAAGATTATGCTATGAAGTGCCATGTTAAGTGATTACAATCAAGCATCTCACATCTGGCCCTTCTTGGTGTAATACCAATGACAGGTTCTGGACCAATAAATGTGTTGGGCAAGCCCTCCCTGGCTAGCCTATCAGCTAGTTCATTTCCTCTGATCCCAGCATGCCCAGGTACCCAGCAGAGCTGTACTGGTCGGCAAGAACAGAGAACATTCAAGGTCTCTTGGCACTCTCGTACTAACCTAGATCTTGTTGTGCTAGCACATAGTGCCTTTGGGGCAGCCTGGCTGTCAGACCAGACACTAATCCAACCATGCAGCCAGGGCATCCCTAAGATATGATAAACACAGGCCAATATAGCATATATTTCGGCCTGGAATACTGTAGAATAACCCCCCCCCCAGTGAGTACAATAGCCTCGTCTTAGGCCCATAAATGCCAGCTCCGGTCCCCGAGCTGGTCTTGGAGCTGTTTGGTCTGATGACACGTTTTATGTCATATCAAAAGGAGAGAAAATTGTTCATGCAAATGGAAAGTTTGGATTCATACCCATTCCCTGCCAATTTATAAATCACAACAGAACACTGTAGAGTTTTTACAAAGAAATGAATACTGAAAATTATATTAAATGGCTACACACGTTAATTTCAAATGTACCACCTAACTCGTTGCTATTAAGAGACAATGTCCCTTACCTAACACACAAGTAGATAAACCTCCATCTTCGTGTTCTTTAAGTAGAGGCATGCTTTCTTGTTACAAATTCACAATATCCTTTTTGATGAAAATTGTATGCCAAAAAGCCAACTTAGAACATTTTTAGTGACCAAATACTTCAGAATATAACCATGTAACCTTAAGGCTTCCTACAGAACATGCAAATCTGAATCCTATAGAATTAGTATGGGCAGATGGCAAACAGTGTGTTGCTTGCAGAAATGTAAACTTTAAAACGAAATATGTTGAAATGTGCTGCAAACGATTTGAGCAAACTGGAACAAATGGAATGGGGAAAGCTATGTCATCATGTGGATAAAATAGAAGAGGAGTAGTGCAAAAAGATGCACTAATGGAAGAAAGAATTCAAAACATTATAAATGAAGACAATGGAATAGAAAGTAGTGATGAGGATGACAGTGATAAAGACTCAATAAAGAAGAAATAAAATATGATTAAAGACAAAATTGTTCAACTCTGTGTTATGTTTTGTGTAACTGAAAAACTTTTCGTGAACTACTGTACTTAATTTGCTACATAGATACTGTATGACTTTCCTGAATAGCAAAGCATAATTACACAATCCAATGATACTTGAGAGGGTGAAGTCATTGCAATGAGATATTGCGGCCATTGAAAACCTGTGAAAACATGTAAGGGACTTGCATCAAAGCTGTCATTTAAATATTTTAGTGTTCAAGAACCATTGTGCAACCAATAACAAACATGTGTAATGTAATCTTGTTTCTACAAGGTAAATTCTCACCAAAAACATATCCTAAAGAAGAGTAGCATTCTTCTGCATTTTATTGCTTTTTGTACTCATAAATTGTGCAATGATTTGCACAAAAGATCCACCTGGCACTATGTCTGACTCTACAATGCCTGCACCTTACTGACTTCACAGTGTTATGTGAAATCCTGTGATGGGGAAATTGTCATGCGTACCCCAGGGCCAAAAGCATTCCTATTTCAAACTAAAATAATCCTAGTGTTGCCAGACCTCCGGTTTAAGGGATCCCAAAAAGATTTGGCACAGCCCTCGAACAAATCTGGGCCCTACTATACACTAAATTAGTAACAGGGTTCCAGGATTGTTGTTTATCAATTAAAATAACAAGAAGTTTCATGCTAACACAATCAGCATTTATATATTTTAAATCAAAGATTTAAGGTTTACAATTTCCTGACATTCATATAGAAGTCTTCTAGATCAAGACTGAGCTTGCTACAAGATTTTATTTACTGACTGTGTCTGCAACTTTAAGTCTTTATCCACATTAAGAAGGAATGCATCACCAGCATAAAAACTGCATGGCAGGGATAATATTTTGATACATCATTTATCGTTATAAAAAACAGAGACCCAGTACTGAGCCCTGTGGAACAGCAATGTTCACCTCAGTGATGCTCAACAGCTCCTATCCAATTGTTACTAGCTGTTCATGTCTCTCTAATGAAGATTTTAATGTATTATATAGTACAATGCACTTAAATATTAGTATTAGAAATGTGCTGGCATGTTGTCATGGTAGATAAATGGTTAGAGCAACCAGAAGATCACTGAGAGATCCATGGTTTAAATCCTGTCTATGGCATTGAACTTTTCAGTCTGACTCTATCTTTCCAAACCTTGTCCTGCACATGGCTAGTGTGAAAGAACAATTCATATGCATATGAAATTATGGCAACTGAGTGGAATCAAGAAAGATATTGCTGCATGGGCACTGTGATTAGTAGCACATCAACTAAATTTAACAATTAGCATCACAAAGGACTCCTGCAACATGGGTGGTCGAGGTCATTTAGGTATAAACTTGTGAATGGGATTATACAAATATAACTATGTGTAACAAAAAAAAAAAAAAAAACTTCACTTATCTTAAGAAAAATGATGTCAATTTTTCTTATTAGTTGAATTAGTTGAAGTTGATGAATTCATTCATGTAATGAATTTTGAAATACCAGCAGTTGATTCTGTTCTCAAGTTTGTTTCATTTTCAGATTTCGGTAATACTGAAAAAACATAATAACATAATAACTTCCTTAATGATGAATGTGTTTTTGACTGACAATGCAAACAAGGGTTCGTTAAATCGATTTCAACTTCAACTAATTCAACCAATAAGAAAAATTGACATCAGTTTTCTTAAGATAAGTCAAGTTTTTTGTTACAAATAGTTATATTTGTATAATACTTATTGCTTCACTGTAACTAGCCTCATTTTCTACATAATTGTGAATGGGAGTTCTGCAATTCAAATCTCAGTTCATTCTTCGCTAACTGAAACTTTTCCTCAATCTTCATTACTGGTAAAGGCCAGGCACGTTTCCTTCCTAATTTACCTTCCAGGTGTGTTCAATATATTCATGAAATAAGATATGATAAAACACCAGCCCGCCTCAGTAGCCTGTCTGCCTCACGTTCAAGAGGTCCCGAGTTCGAATCTTGGGTCAGGGTGAGTTACCTGGATAAGATTTTTCCAGGTTTTCCCTTATCCTGAAAGACGAATGCCGGGTAGCTCTAAGCTCCATGGACCCTGGATACATCTGAGCATGATTTCACCCATTTCATTCATCGTCCGATAGGACTTAACGTTGGAGGAAGTAAATTACGAAAAAACACCAGAAAAAATTCTAATAATTAGGCAGAAAGAAACTGGACTTGCTGCACGGCAGCAACAATGGACAACATCAAGGAAAGGAGCAATAACTAAAGAACTCTTCTCATCCATGAGAAGTGAGTTAAGAGGAAAACTGTCCTAATGCCAAGAATTCAAGCAATGATCACAGAATATGGTCAGCTTAGATCCTACTGCCACAAATTTGCTTTACTGGATAGTCCAATATGCAAATGCCAAAAAGAGGACCAAATGACAGATCACATATTCCGATGTAAAATTGTAGACTAACAATGAAAGGACATGACCAGAAAAATACAAAGGAGAGGATGTGAGTTGCCCATATCAAAGAGGAACTTATGAACTCACATTTTAAATACTTTGTTAATTTTGTGAATCCATTAACTTTACAAACATAAACTAAAGCATACAAATATCAACTTACCCTACACAATGTATTAGGAAGCAAGCAAAAGAATTTAGAATAGGAATAATCAGAATATTGTAAATCTTTCGATAGAACATTCTTACTCTATAAATTTATTTTGTGTAAAGTGTAATAAGAGATATAAAATTCCTAAGCAAGAGAGCATGCCAGTTAATTAAAAAAAGGGGGGGTATCTTCAGTGTCCACTGTTTATGGTGCAGTATGCAGTATTTGACATTTATTTGTACAGTATCCATTACAAATTCAGTACAATAAAATTTAACATCGAATATACTATATTATACATCCTGTACAAATACATAAAATTGCTGACCCTAAGATTTACTTGCCGACTCACGTCCCCTGGCTATAAGCTTTGGTTTTCCTAAGCAGCTTGGTGTCATTTCTTCTTGATCTTAGCTTCTTTTACCCTAATACACTTTTCTCTTATCCTGTATAAGAAATCTCCTATACATCTATTTTTCGTTTCTCCCATCCCCATTAGCATGTGTACTGCCAATATCTCTTTACTTCCACTGTCCCATTTCTTATCCCATATTTTTCTCCTGTAATTTGTTAGCTCCTTACATTTTATCAGATAGTGAACAGTGCTCTCTTCATCTCCACAAAATTCACATATCCCTGCCTCATTACTTCTCAACCCTTTTAAGTATAACATTCCTACTCTCCACCATGTTATGTTTTCTGTTCCAGTTTTGCCACATTGATCTATATATTTTTCGCTATCCCATTCTGTCTTTAATTGCTTATAAAATTTCAAAGATTTCTTTTCTTCTATATTTTCCCATAACTCCTGTCTATGTATGTCTTGTACTCTAGTTCTCACTTCTTTCCAAATACCGCTATAATTTATCCCCTCTGCTCTCCATGGATCTCCCATGCCTATCTTCAATATCATTCTTTCCAATTCCGACCACCAACTGTTTGTGTTCTTAGTGCTTTTCTGTTGCTTCATGCACAGATTCAATAATTCCCCTTTCTGCCCTTTAATACACTTATACCAGAATTTCAAAATTCTTTCTATTATTATTCCTCTCCTTTTTGTATTACCTAGCTCTAGTAATACCATCTCTCTTGGTGCCAATTTTGGTAGCCCTAGTAGTTCTTTGCAAAACAATCTGTACATTTGGTCTAATTGTGTACCTATCTCTAATGTGCCCCATACCTGCACTGCATACATTGTTCTGGCTTCAACGACCGCTTCATACATTCTTTCTAACCATCTAACTGACATCTCCAGTTTATGTTTACATATTCTTACCCTGATATTGCTGCTCTGCCATTAGGTATCACTTTTCCGGCTTGTGCAACCCATCCTCCACTGCTACACATCCTTACACCTAAATAGTCATACTCGTTTACCAGTTCTACCTTTTGGCCTCATATGAACCATTCCTCTCCTTTCCTAAGTATCGATCCTCTTTTAAATACCATTATTTTTTATTTTTTGCTGTTTATTCTTAGTCTCCAGTTAGCGCAAAACCTATGAATTGCCTCAATTGATTTTTGTAGACCTATTATGGAAATTGCTCCTACCGTTAAATCATCCGTGTACAGTAAACCAGGGTTCTCTTTGTTCATTATTATTGGGCATAGTATGCAGTAAGAACAAGCATTAAACACTATCCCCTCCACCCAAAAAAGGTACTATATAATGGTCAGATACAAGTCAGAAAAAAAGTGTTAAGCAAGTTAGAGTAGAGGATAGAAAGAGGACTATGCTACTCAGCAAGGCTAAAAGACCTAAGAGCCAAGCGGGCTGAGTTAGCAAGGTTAATAAGGGAAATGGCACCATAATTTAAATAACTAGATTAAGGAATATGTATGTATTGTAGACAAAAATATTGTAAATAGCAAGCTGTATAAATTCAAATAATATTCCTATTTTCAGCTTTTCAAAACAGAACATTCACAGTTATTAATTTATTACAGCAGTAAAACAGATCTTCCATTCCCTTATCTAAACAATGTCAAAGCAAAAGCAGTCATCAGCATTTATAAAAGTTTGGTAAAACAAATTTGGTGGGGCTTCATACCTTGGCTGACATATAAGAACATATGGATGTACGATTTATATTACTGAATTCTTTAATAAATTGTACATGAGGGAATGCCTTTCATTTAATGGGTTGCTTTTAATGAAAAGTGAAACTTATTTGCTCAGTTAGTGACTAATACACAGTGTGTGTTTTCAGAAAGCATATGAGGCAATACCAAGGTTACCTACAGTCAAATTTAAATTACTTTAGGATCCTGAGTTCCTTCGAAGGTTAACGAAGCAAGAGTTTCTTTGGCAATGGTAGTGACCATACCTCTTATAGGCTGTGCCACATATCTTCAACCAATTAGGCAAGCCATTTCCCCTTCACCCCCTTGTCTGAGTTCTATATTGTCACACTGACGCACATGTCATGTGAAGTGTAAATGTTGCTTGTTTCATTCTCTTTACTGTGCGCAATCCAATACCTAGATCTTAATATTCATGTCTCTGAATTTACACAAATATATTGTTAATATAATAGTAAACAGATTAACAATATCATTATTAAATTATAATGTTCCCAAACCCATAAGGCTGTATATAACTTAATAACCTATACTGTTAACTTTTTGTGGCTAGTTAGATTAGAAGAAATGTAAATATGTACACACAACTTGTTTCTACAGATTTCTTTTAGATTATGCTAAGTAAGCACATCTGTAAATTTTGTAAAAACTTGTATATAAATTTGTAAATACTTTATTATCAATAATAACTAAACACTAGTAACACAACTTCACTTATCTTATTTAAATCCTGGGACCAGTTTCAAAGCAAACATCTGCTTTATCCTCAGCCACTCAGCTTGACACTCATCCAGTGTGTGAGGATAAAGCAGATGTTTGCTTTGAAACTGGTCCCAGAATTTAAATAAGATAAGTGAAGTTGTGTTACTAGTGTTTAGTTATTATTGATAACCTAGTTTACTTCACTGTCAGCAGCTTCAGTTTTTTACCTAACTATTGTAAATACTTATTAATTTATAGATGAGTCATATTTATTACACATCTCGATTGTAAATACTTGTTTTTACAACCTATTGCTTCTCGTAAGCTTAATGATGAATAAAGTTATGATTATGATTAAGCATACTTAATTGTTTGGTTATACATAGTTTAACTTTTATAAAAGCTGGTTTCTTTGTTACATATTTAGTCATTTCATTAGAGTATTAATATTCCATAGGTCATCAGTTTTAGTGTTATTATCATAAGAAAACAATGTCTCAAATTACCAGCAACACTAAAAAAACAAGATAGATTAAGAAATCGCTCCCCCAAGAAAGAATATTCAAATGTACGACAGAGATTTGCTCTACACAGACAAGAAAGGGAAATGTGTGTGCAGTGTGAATATTTTGGAGGGAGTGGAAGAGTGGTGCAGTAAAGGTCGTGCATCTCGTATTCTTTGACAAACAGGGCTTTCTGTATGATCATGTTGTAACTAATCAACGCACAGTACCTGCTACTTACTATTGTGACGTACTGAAGGGGCCACTGAAGAAAAAATCGCCGTAAAGCGACTAGATCTCGCAAGGAGAGGATAGATCTTACATCAGGATTATGACCTTGCTCATCGAGCTTGTACAACTCAAGATGTCATCACAGAAATGGGCATTGAGATCATGGCTCATCCATCTTATTCTCCGTATCTCGCACCATGCGATTTTCACCTGTTCCCTAAAGTGAGACAGGAGTTTCGTGGTTGCCATTTTAAAAGTGATAAGGAGTTGAACAATGTTGTCATGGGTATCCTGAAGAGACTGTCCAAAAATTAGTTCAATGAGTGTTTCGAACAATGGGTAAATCGTTGGAATAATTGTATTTCATCAGAGGGAGAGTACTTCGAAAGTGTATAGTTAAATGTTAGTGAAATAAAGCCCTTAAGTGTTAATTAAAAAAATAGTTCGGTTATTTATTGAAGGACCCTCATACATCGGCATTTGGTACTGGAGCGCTCAATCACTAGCGCACAGGCTCTTATACGTAGACGTGCTTTACCAGATCTCAGTACAGGCTTTCTGTTAATCTTCACCTGGCCAACACGGTTTGCTAACTGCAACTGTCTGATCAGCAGAGTTAAGCAAAGTTGGCCACGTCTAACTCCGTTTATTTATTGTTTTATAAACAATTAACACAGTCTATCGTTTTCGATAAACTTTCCATGAAGATTTTACTGTTTTATATATATTATATGGTTATATCTATCTATCTATTATACAATATTATACGAGATTTCATAAATTTCGAAGGAGGACATGGCAGAATTACCGGGGGAACGCGATGAACTGAATTATGACTATTTTTTCAGCATGTTTCATATCAAGACCTACGTGGGACAACTAGAAGGTGAAGAGGATAGACGTTTAGCATGGAAATGGATCAACAAATTATCATGTAATGGCAATATCGAAGAGTTGAGGGTCCGCAACGAAGTTATATATTTTCTTTGTCTTTCTCTACAAAAGGGAGTACTGACGCCACCATTCAATGCTAAACCTCCCAGAGGACCGATCATAAATCTTAAGCCGCTCCTGCCGGTTCGACTGGAGTTCCTATAGATGTCTTCATGGCTTTCTTCTGCAAGAATGGATTTCCAGGATAGTCAAGTCATCGCCATCACCACGGTCTACACCAACCAGGACCAAAATTAAAATCTATGTGATGATTTGTACTGGTTATTTTTACTGAAGAGTTTTCTGCAAACAATTATTGTATATTTCATGTGAAAGGAGGTAATTCTTTCAGAAGAAGCAATAAAAGGTATTTTGGTTACTTTATATTTTATTTAACAGTTGCTTATAGCATGTAGCATTCCACACAAAAATTACGATAGCAAAACTTCAATAAAAATACACATATTGTGATTCCTGTTTACTTTTCTACCACATACATTAGCATTGAAAGTATTGCATTCCACCCAAGATTTCAGTAGAAATACCCGTTTTGATGACCTCTGATTTAAAGAAAGATCATTTGGAAAACAAATCCATGTGTTGTGTCAATAACGTAACTCAATAAGTCGGCTGTCGGCTAAATACCGAACTTGGAATTTAATTTAGCATCCTCCAAGCAGAGGCGTAACGTACGCAATACGGGCCCGCCTGAAAAAATTAAAATCCAGGCCCCCTAAAGTATAATGTATAACCGATCAGTAACTGACTTAACTTCAATTACAGCTCTATTATTGGATGCCAGAGTTAAAGTCACATTCACAATACGTTCAAGGACCTGTTTCCAATGTTCTTACTTTTCTTTAGTTCTGAATTCATACCCGCGTCAACTGTGTTTTCCTTACGCCACGAATTGAAAACGACGCATGCGTTCAAATGTGCATAGCTACTTTCGTGTCGTAATATACTTTTGGTTAGGCACCTCCAATCTTGAACTCCTTCCCTCCAAGCTGACCACCATTTCTGCCCTCCAAGCAGGCAACACGGTTTACAGCAATCAGAGTCATTTTTAGATGAATAACATAGCAATTCCCTTCAAATTCTTTGTCCTGCCAAAGTGAACTTTTCCTAATATTTAGTGGAGAAGGAACGGCCTGTTTTCGTGCTTAGCATCTTTGGGGAATGGGCCCGCTGGCTGACAAGGATTTTATTTATGGCGTTTGCTATTTCGTTTTCACTTTCACAAATATTATTGGTGTTCACTTTAGAAATGCACTCACTTGTAACACTGCAAACTTCTGTAACTGTCGAGCTAGTACTACTACCAGGAGGAGAAAAAATCACTTATTTTCACTAATTTGTTTCCTTTTCTAATTTACGCTTCTTCTTTCTTTGATGTTCGTTCTTAACTTTAAAACGTTTCATTTTACTGAAAAAGTACGCAGTTAAATAGAAAAAGTTAAACTTTTGACCAGTAAAGTTTTGAAAATATCACACCACATTTTTCGATGCACCTAATTCCCACGAACAAAGCTCGTCTGAAACTGACTTGGCTGTTGACTGACCTGCCAGATATTCACATCTTAATGTATAATCGACATTGTTATCGAATGAGAGGTGTGACAAAAGTTAAATGTTTAGAAAAAGATGTGCATACTACAATATCAGGAACTCTACACATCAATAAAGAATATTTTTCTGCCTCATGTGACATTTTGGTATTCATTTTCATTGTTGTAACTATGCTTCGCTCGTTTGTGACGACAGAGATGCATGATGCAAACCAGTGTTATCAGAGAATTCTTAGTGAAGGACAAGCATTGTTAATACACACAGCTGCGCTAAACTCCACTAATTGTTGACCGATTCTAGGAAACCGTTTGGAATGATCTGACCATTAACTTTCTATCCAGACTGACATTAAACTTTACTATTTATGATATACGCATTTCAGAATTTATATCTTATATACGGGCCCAAATGGCCTCGTTGTCGACAGGTTCTAAAACACCACACACTCATTCACTCACTATCTTATATATTCAAATTATTATATTCATTAATAAGAATGATATTTTTGTTTTCCTTTTCTGCGGGCCCCTAAAATACCGGGGCCGCCCGCACTGCAGGCCCTGCAGGTCCTAACGTTACGCCACTACCTCCTAGGATACGACACTAAGGTTTTCAAGAAAACACCCAAGTCACTTAAGGGAATGCAGCACAGAAATTGGCTAAAATTATGGGACTTTTTATTTTGTTTTTGAGCTAATAAAATACTTTTAACCTTATAGTATCCTAATCCAACTACTGTCCTTCACAGGAGAGAAAGTCTCCGAGGCCTGAGACGCAGGGTGGTTGGCGAAGGTTCCCACATCCTCCCTGGACAGGTTTATGACTCTCTATATCACTGCAGTTACAGAAAATTCAAAAACATTCTGACGGCTTCAAATTTTGTGAATGAATCTTCTCGGTTTTAGTGTACAGACGGAATAGGGCGCACGTTTTTTTTACTGTTCTGCTCCTTGTGTAGCAGGCGTTCTCTGGCACACACATTCACAGCACTTGTCCCACTGTTTAAGGCAGCACATACCTTTCAGGGACCTTCTTTGCGTTGCTGGACAGTAAATGTATGAGTTTCAAGCATTTAAATACCCTCACATGGCAATTTAAATGCCCGTGTACACGTGCATGCTGGCCCTTGGATTCGCAGAATTTTGTCATTTGAGTTCGATGGAAAGTAGTAAATTAATAAATTAGAGGGCAAAGCTTCTGGTGGAATTTTGTGTGTTGGTATGATGATGATTTCTTACAATATGTGGCACCATGGAAATAAAACACTGGCTGCAAACATTGAAAGCAAATAATAATGTTTATATTTTGTTTTTGTGTGAGTTTCATCATGATTTTCTTGTGTTTCTCGTTGAACTACATACTGTTTGTATATAATTAATGAGTGTTTGTGCCATTTAACATTTATAAACGCATTTTATACATCTAAACGTGAATATAACTGTTATATAGGTTATAGGTAAAACAGTTTTTGAAACATCATGCCTTTTGTTGACTGTGTATACTCCACCAACAGAGAGTAAGTCCCTGTGAGGAATGTGGCAGCTTTACACTGTGCGACAAGGACAGCTAATATGTGACGGAAAATGCATACTACACAAGCAGTAAAGCCATTCAAAAAACATGCGCCCTACTGACCTATGAAACTTTCACTGTGGCTAACCAAAATAGTAATATAATGTAAATAAGAATTACTTTACAAAGGTTGAGAAGCTTCATAATCAGAAAGGTGTTCCTCAGGTTCACTGATGTCACTGCTGGAGAAATGTCATTATTTGGGTTCTCGATGATAATACCATTGATGACATCTCAAACGATTCCATCACTGTTCCAGTACTCCTGTTCAGTTTTCTCAACATGGTTGCAGAAGCCCTCCCAATCTTCTGTTGCTACTGCTGCGATGTCCTGCACTGCCAATTCTTTCGCGACAGTGACATCGCCCGATACATTATGTTCCCGAACGTAACTTTTCACTTTACACCATGCGTACTTGGTAGCATTTAAGTCACACGTGTAAGGCGGCAATCTGACAACAGTATGACCCTGTGCTTTTAAGAGTTCATCTTAAAGATCTTCTCTCTAGGCTTATTTACACATATGAAGTCATACAGTTCGTCTTTTCTCATTGCCATGTTGCATACGAAGTTATGTCACGTTAACCACGAAACTATTTCGGACTTCACTGCATATATATTTTTACTCTCTCTTCCTTTTTTAACTTAAATCTTTGTATAAGTGTCTTAAGTAATCAGTTTAAATATCTCTAAGGAGAGAAAGACTATTGAACAAGGGTATCCTAAGTTCTTTTTTATTTTTTTATTGTTTATTCACTTTTTTATATTTTTAATTATGGGAACGGGTACAGGGTAAGTCGTTTAGAATTTTTTTTTATTGCCTTGTACTGTGAGACAGTAGGAAGGGCTCTATTTGTTTTAATGGTTATTATATCTGCATTTCTTCCAAGTGACAAATGTATGGCTCCAGAGAACGCAAGGTTTTCTTCCGTATATAGGTCCATCTTGCTCCTTTACAGATATACGTAAGTGCTTTCCTAGCACAGTCTCCTCGCCGTACTTTCAGCAGCCAATGTAGTGTACCAGCAACTAACCACGCTGCAAAGTTATGAAATTCTGTGTCTTTGAAGCGATACTCCAGTTGTGCCAAATGTGGTACTGAACGTATGCATTCCTCTGGAGGAAGTTTATGTAAGGCGTCTGGGAGGGAGGTCCAAATCAAGTCAGTCCGCTGACAGTTGTACAGGCGGTGCTCAAATGTATCATCTTCCATACATATTCCACAGTTCTTCGAATTTACTCTCCCCTGACGCCACATCTCTGAAGTTGGAACCGTTTCATTAACAACTTCATAAACGGTTTCCCTCCAGATCGACGGAAGGTTACAGTTGGTTGCATTGGCTCAAATACATATCCAATCCCGACTGTATTTTATTTCCACATTAGGCCGTTGTACACCTGGCTCCATCAAGTGACGATAGAGGTTCTTGGTAGTCAGAAACTTCTCCAGTGGCTCCCAGGAATTTTCATGAGCACGCAGCTTGACGACCAAACGTTGCAATTCCCGTGTCGGTCTCTCCAAGGTATGTAACTGATCATGTCAAAACTTCTTGTCAATCGGAGACTCACTGCCAAGTAACGAGGACAATACTGTCTCTCCCAACAACGCCAAACACTTGTTGTCAACATCCACTAGAGCACAACCTCCTTTCTTTAGAGGAAGGCGCAATTGCGGGCGAGCAACACGATATGCTTTTCCCGTGCACAGGAAGTATCCCAGCAGAGTCTCAAAACGTTGGTTGAACTGCTTAGGGAGCGGCAAAATCTGTGCCACATACCAGTTTACTCAGGGCATAAGTATGTATGTACTAGACAGGTTGCAACAACGTTAGATTTCGAGAGCGATCTTCATGTAAGTTAAAACGTAGTGCGTCGAGCCTCTGGTTCCAATCAAGAGAAATCATCTCCTTTATGGTAGAGATGAATATTACCCCTAGTATAGTGGTCTGTGTAACACCTTCATATGCAGCAGTGTTTAATATTGAGAAGGAGGTTTGTCAAGTTGCACATTGTGGTATGGGGCATTGTCAAGTACTATTACTGCCATTGGTGGCAAACAATTTAACAGTTTATTCGTGACCCACTTTTCAAAATTTGCATGGTTCATTTGTCCATGATAATCTCCTACTGCAGACCCAGCTTTATACATCAATTCCGCATTTCTTAAAACTCTAGAACGAGAGCCAATGGTCACAATTATCAGTCTGTTGCCTGAATTTACATTTGTACAAACACCAAAATCGTCGTCGCTCTGTCAACATTTTCGAAAAGTGAGATCACTGTCTACACACGTTTCATCCAAATAAAATATGTTCTTTCCCCCTCTGCGAAGTCGTTTGATGTTTCTCAAATACTGTGTGGGCCAACGTACGATGTCAGGTCTCTCCAAAAGAAGCTTACGCTTACTCCTACATTTTCTCCAATGAAATGTCATCATATGCAGTAGCCTGCGGAGGGTCACGGCGCACCATGGAAAGTTAATTTTTTGCCGTAATGCTAACTGTAGCTTCGGACAGGTTGGTACTATTTTTTTCGAACAGTGTAAAACTCCTGCACAGTTCTTCGTATTACACACATATCGAAATCATCAATATTCACCTTCTGCTCACATGACCTGGGTCGGTGTTTCTCCGGCGCATGGAGAGGCGACGAAGAGCCGGCTTCTTCTCTGTCTTTCGTTTGACGCCTAATTACTTTTATTAATGACTTGGACACTGCGGTATAATGAGCTGCTCTTTCTGTAGCATGAGCAAGAGGAATAGTTATCTATTAGATTTCGACTCGTCATCACAAACTTTAAGGACATTTGCTAGCCCCGCTATGAACTGTTTTTCCTTTCTTTTGCAAATTAGACATCACAATTACGTACTTTTTAAACACAGGATCACTCGATGTACACGAGTACACGAAAAGAATTCACTGAGTATACTGAAACCAAGAAAGCATTACATATTTACAAAAGGAGAAATCGTCAGATGTTGACCAGATGTTTTTGAATGGGCTGTAAGTGAACTGGCCAGAGTGTCATAAACATGCCATAAATACTCAAGGCAGGGTGGTGGAACCGTCTCCAAGCCCCCTCCGTCTCTTCCCACGGAGCTTTTCTGTATTGGTTCCATTGCCGAAGCTTAGCATTTCAAAACAACAACCATACATCGCTTCCTGAATGGCTGGAACTTGAAGCAAATTTCAAAGACTTCCTGTCGGCTCATTTGCATTTAATACAAACTTTCAGCTAAAATTTATCTCGTGAAGTTGCAGCCAAAAAGAGCTAGTGAAGCAATACTAATTCTTCGCCTAAAAACGTGAAATGCTGCCCAAATGATTAAAATGTCCGTGCTAACAGTGTAGCACACTCTATCGGACATCATCTGAACCAAGCTATAACTGCAGGTGCTCAAACAAAAAAGAGCCGTAATGCGTGTACCATGCTAGCACGTGCTTCAGAAGGTCGCGTTTCAAGTCTGGCGGAGAGAGTAAAGTAAAGCCAGGGCTCATCTGATCTATATTTAGAACAGGTTAAAGAACTTTAAGTATGACTAGTGTGCCCTTTTTTTTGCAATTTACGTCCTCCAACGTTAACTCATATCTGTTGGTGAATGAAATTGCTGAAATGATGCTCAAATGAGTCCGGGGTCCATGGAGCTTAGAGTTACTTGACACTCGTCTTGCAGGATAAGGCAAAACCCCGGAAAAACCTTATCCAGGTAACTCACCCTGACCGAGATTCGAACTCGGGACCTCTGGAATGTGAGGCAGACATGCTACCATCAACGCTACCGAGGCGGGCATAAAGGTGCCTCCATTATTATCATCATCATCATCATCATCATTATCATTATTATTATTATTACTATTATTATTACTATTATTATTATTATTATTATTATTATTATTATTATTATTATTATTATTATTATTATTATTATTATTATTATTATTATTATTATTATTATTATTATTATTATTATTATTATTATTATTATTATTATTATTATTATTATTATTATTATTATTATTATTATTATTATTATTATTATTATTATTGCTGGGTAGACTGCTTAAAGGCAGCATTATACGTTATCACGTTCATCGTCACCTGTCTCCTGTGGTAGGTGGAGGGGAACGTTGTCAGTGCTGAGAGCAGGTAGACCTGACCTTTGCTTTCACCAGGCTAAACTAATCGAGCATAGACTTCTGCTCCCCTTGTCTCTCCGACCCCCTTGTCTCTCCGACCCCCTCGTCCATCGGAAAACTTTTGCATTGTTGTGTACACTCTGTTGAGATGTAATCACAGCCACGTGTAATACTGTGACTTTGTGGGTTCGTGAAATTAAAAGTCCGATTGCACCACTCAAAAATGTTCTTTATTTCCACCGAATTACAGTTGAACACTTGCCGATTACAAAGAATTACGTAATGCACACAATTACAATTCACCAGTTCGTCCGTTACAGTTCCATTTGCACTGGCAATTACGTACACTCCTCCAACACACGTAGGCAGTCTTCTTGTCCGTACACTCGCACGGCGCTCCTACGGCTGCTCGCCAAGAACTGACTTTCCTTCAGCCCGACGCGTTGCTTATATAGGACCAACTGTCCAATCTAGAAGGTTCCAGATTAGACGAAACACCCCGGACGTTCGAGAACCCAGGGGGAGGGGAAAGAGAAGTCACAGTGGCCCGCGATCCCTCTCCTAATCATCCCTTTAGTTAGTGACAGGAGACAAATGGGTAGGCGCGGTCAGAACGCCCCACGCCCGACCACACCGCCGGCCAGCCCCACAGGGAGCTCCGACGTTCGGGTGACAATACATTGACAGACGCGAGAAGTCATATATAACGCGATTGGATATTGTAACAAGAATAAATAAATAAATAAATAAAATCTGAATATTCTACCCCGGCACCTAGACAACTATACCGGGGCATGTATCCAAATTTTCTCTTTATTTTTCCATAAAATCTTTACAAATGTTATAATTATACAAATCTCTCAGAAAACTACTCTACAAAACTAAAATGAAATAAAATAACAGAAATAAACACAAAAAATCAAAAAACAAAAGAAAACAACTATGAAAATTACAAAATCCTTATTTCCTAAATCTATATCTAAATCTACTAATTCTGTAGTCCACCATGGCCTCCGCCATCACTCTCTCCCTCCGCCGCCCATGCAGTCAACTCCATTGTTTGATTATTCAATAATTCTTCCCGTCTTATCCTATTTTGTATTCTAGAACTCCTTCTTGGATCTTGTACTATTCTTCGCCTATTGTCAACTCTTTCTCCTTTGAATATTTTTACCTCCCATGCTTTCTTACTTACGAAGTTAGTCAAAACTTGTAATTTATTTACTAATTGTTGATCTCGAATTATGTCATATACGATATATCCTGCTAGCGCATGCCTCTCTTCTTGTTGCTGAATTGCATATCTTCCACATTCAAATACTACGTGTTCAGGATTATCTTGTTTGTTACATAATTCACATATATCATTTTCAGTTTTATTGATTTTCTTCCAATAGGTCTTATAAGGTCCGTGTCCTGTTATATAATGTATAAATCCCTTTGTTGGTTGAATAAAATTCAATTTTAGTCTCTCTTTGACGTTCTGAAAAATTTCAAACACTCTTCTACCTTCTAGACTTTCTGTCCATTCTTTTTGCCATTTATCTTTTAAACTATTTTTAATCACCCAAGATTTGTTTGTTCTGACTCCAGTTATATTATAAACTTTTTCTAAGTTTCCTTTTTTCGCCCAAAATTTTGCGCCCTTCAATCTTATTAATAAATCAATCGGCCAAATGGCCGTTGTTACTAGCAATGCCATAGTTGGTGTTGTTTTTACAGCTCCTGTCAGACGTAATAATACTTTTCTTTGTGTTCTTCTCAACAATCTTCTTATTTGCACATCATCCATCCTTTCTGCCCAAACTGCTGCCGCATACGTCATAATTGAAGCAAAAATGGTGTTATGATATATCTGTATGTTACGCAATGGAAGTACAAAATTTAAATTGGTTATTCTTGCTAGCTTTAGCATTATTTTCTCTGTTTTCTGCCTAATATACTCCGTGTGTTTTCTGAAATGAAATTTTTCATCTATCATGATACCCAAATATCTCATCTCTTTTTCCCGTTTAATGTTCTGATTATTTATCTTCACTGTAGGATCCCGCTTTAAATTTCCCTTAAAAAGCACATAATTTGACTTGTTTGGTGCAATTTTTAGTTTTGTTCTGAAACACCAATTTGATAACGTATTTGTAACTTCTCTTGCTTTATTTTCTAGCTCTAGTCTGCTCTGTCCATCCATCATTATGACTATGTCATCAGCATACGCTATTACATCCAAAACCTTATGATCTCTTTCCAGTAGTTCTAATAAATCTTCTGATAAAATATCCCAAAAAAGGGGCCCCAAGATAGAACCCTGAGGGCAACCCTTGGTTATCTTCTTCCTAGTTTCAAAATTTGATCCACCAATGAATACTTCTCTATTGGAATAAATAAGGGGAAATCAAAATAGCGATTTGTGAAGCGACAAAGCGGCAACTGTAATGGTAATTTACATTTCAGTATATAGCAATTAATTTGCTAACCTTTCATATCAAAGACACACCTGTATTTGTGTTTCGTCACTTACTGTACACCAGGTTACTAATATTTTGCTCCGCTGGTAAACAACATAATTTGCGAATCCAGCGCTCGTCAGTGAAGGTCATTACGCCTCAGCGCTCTGTCGTGTTGTACACGAATAAGGAATATTTTGGGGCCGAAGCCGCAAAGAAAGTTAAGGTATGTTTTTATAAACGTGAAAGTTCTTAACTGTGAAACGACTAAGCAAGATTGTAGGATCAGTGTTACTTATAGTCAAATTAGGTAATTTCACGTCCTCCCTTAGATTGGTACTCTCACCCCAATATTCACGGTATCGCCAACATGGCGAGGTTTGTTGTCTTGATTCTGCAAATAAAGAAAACCACCTACAAAAACCTAAATATAGGTGGTGAGGGCAGGGAAGTGGGTGGATCCTGAATTGGTAATATCTCCAACCTATGCAATTTCTAAGGTAAACTAATTAATATTATGCACATGAATATTGTATAGAAACTTGTGAAAATAAATTATAGTGAGTACAAAAATCATGAACTGGCATGGTCAGCTGAACTTTCGCGGTTTGAATTCCAGGCATGACGTCGAGGTTTTTGTCTGATTCTTTTCAATCTTCATACTATTTTCGTATTGTGTCTTAGAGGTTAGGTTTTGTGAAACCTACAAATGAAAAAACAAGAGAAAAATGTACGCACTCGCTTATTTTCATAATGTGGCTTCACGGGTTCGTAGAATCAACAGTCTTGTTTGTAGAAATTTAAAATGCCCTTTATTGTAGTAAAAGCACGCTTTGTACACCCTGACAGCAGCAAAATGACGTGACATTGACAAACAGCAGTCTTCAAAGTCGTCTCGTTTGCCCGCTACACGTAAACAAACGAAAGAAATCACTGCGGTACATCACATAACTGAACTCCACTGTACAACGACAACTTAACTCTTCTGCATCTCACATTTTGCTGTCATTTATATCTCCCAGTTATTGTTCTAGAATGTAGTTGACAATTCGATAACAATCGCGACGGCAGCGTAAAATTCCACACTTCTCTCTTTCTCTCTCGGCAAGCGTCCAGCGCTGCGCGCCACTATCTCTCTCCTTCTTTCCTGCCCACACACATAGCTCTGGCTTTGCGGCGGCTCCAACACTACAATGCGATCGGTCACAATAACAACTCATTAATTGATAAAAGTTATATTCCCAGCTACTTGTATGCATCTTAATCGCAATGGATGTTGTCAGAAATCAGCTCAATGCACCTTTAATGATAATGTTCAAGTGCGAGTATATATAGCGTTTAAATATTCAAATAATGAATATTTTCATTATTTTCTTCTCATTTATCACATTATTATCCAAAATCAATACGACAGAATTCTACTTTCTTTGTTTACCTGTTAAGGTTCTTTGCGCTTGAGGGCGTGTGTAGTGCATTTCTGTCAGTTGCCTTCCCAGTCAATACGAGGGTGCTCTGAATAGTTTCCGACCTAATAATGATATAAGACATTTTTCAGATATTTTTTATTTTTCAACATAGTCTCCTTGTACCTCTACAGACTTTTCCGAGCGATGCTCCCATCTCTGTAACCCGTCCAAATAGTACTCGGCGTTTTGCTCTGCAGAATAATTGTTCAAAAAGGTGATTGCCTCTTCAGTTTATGAAAATCTCTGTCCTCTGAGCGCAATTTTCAGATAAGGAAGCAAAAAGAAGGCGCTTGGGGCTAGATCTGGCGAGTAAGGCGGATGGTCAGGCAGTTCAAACCGTAGTTCGTGGACTTTCGCCATTACAACAGCTGAGGTGTAAGATGGTGCGTTGTCTTGGTGAAACAGGAATTTATGTCTCTGTAAATGTGGCCGTTTTCCCGAAAGTTCTGCCTTCAGCTCGTTAAGTAATTATGCGTAGTATGCTCCTGTAATGGTTTTCCGAATTGAAGAAAATCAATTAAAATAGCTCCATGACTATCCCAAAAAAAAAGCCGCCACCATCTTCACAGCTGAAAAGGAACAGCATATTTTTGGAGCCGGTTCCCTCTTTGCAGTCCACTGTTTGCATTGTACTTTTGTTTCGGGCGTATATGATGTACCCAAGTTTCATCTACAGTAATTAATCGGCACCAAAACTCGGATTTATTGCGCCTAAATTGCGACAACAGAGCGCTGGAAATGTTTATTCGAACACGATTTTGGTCTAACGTGAGCAAACGCGACACCCAACACGCGGACAGCTTTCTCATGTGTAAATATTGATTTAATATATGACAAACACGTTCTTTTGATATGTTTATAGCCTCTACTATCTCTCTCACTTTACTTCGGCGGTCGTCTGGCACCATTTGGTGAACTTTGGCGATGTTTTCGTCGGTAGTTGCAGTTTTTGGACGTCCCGAACATTCATCGTCTTCCAAGCTCTCACGTCCACGTTTAAATTCAGCTGCTCAAAATTTCACTGAGGTAAATGATGTTGCAGAGTCCCAATACAAAGAATCCAACTCATCTTTGATTTACGTAGGCGTATTGCTTTTCAAAAACAAATATTTAATAACAGCTCCATACTCGATTTTGTCCATTTTCATAAAAACTGTCACATCAACATACTCAAAGGACTGTTACATAACAAATGAGCGTCCAAAATGACTGAAACTTTGGTGAGTAACTGTCAACAGATGAGCAACGAAATGCACTAGCTTTTATTTACGAGTGCTGCCATCTTTATGTGGAGGTCAGAAGCTTTACATACCACCCTCGTATATGTACATTAACCACTTTTGTGATAAATGCAATAACATTTCTTCATATTCTACATTACTACTGTCACCACTTCACAGAATTTAAATTGTATTAATGAGCAAATAAGGCAATAATAGAAAATCAAAAATCAGAAAAGTATAATGGAAATTTTGTTCATAATCTATTTCTGTAGGCAAATATAGAATTGGAGAATAGAACTCGATCAATATTACCTTTAAGAGTGCAGGTGTTTGTATTACAACAACAAAATCAAAAATATAGATAATGTCTCATAAGAAATGTTTTTTAAGAAAAACAATTATCTGAAGCATGTTCTGGCAATCAATTAACTAGTTTTCAAAGTATAGACCATTAGATTCTATGGTCTTTGAGCCCTGGTTCAGAGAGGTTTATTATTCCACGATGCTACTAGTTTCTGGTTTTTGATGTGAAGAATTCAGCGACACCCACTTGCACCTCTTCAATGTTGTCAAAATTACTTCCATGTAGAAAATGGGCCATGGATCGAAAAAGATGGTGCAAGAGCAGGGCTGTATGCTGGGTGTGGTAGCAGATCGATTTCCACGGTTGTTCGTGTAGTATGTATGGGGTGTTGCAATAGAACTCTATTTCGGTTAACTAATGTTGGGTATCTCCGTCTCAAACTTTCATAAACTCGTTCCAGTTGTTTAGAATAAAGATCCGTATCAATCGTCCGCCCGTTTGGAGCAAACTCGCAGTGA
Organism: Mantis religiosa; assembly: GCA_030765055.1. Lineage (NCBI taxonomy): Eukaryota > Metazoa > Arthropoda > Insecta > Mantodea > Mantidae > Mantis > Mantis religiosa. The sequence goes on along the minus strand of CM060948.1, from coordinate 303,741,028 downwards.
ATCACACCTTCAGAGTTCCACCAGACATACATCATTACTTTGGGACAGAACTGATTCTTTTAAGGACAACGGGGATCAAGCCACCGTTTCGAGGCATCAGGGTTCGATTATATACCCATTTTTCATCAAAAAAAGACAATTCTCCTAACAAATGTATCATCTATGGGATTACGGATAAGCTGACGACAAATATCCACACTACAATAAAATAAGACCTGAAGCTCTCCTGGCGACGAATACCCTCACTTTATTCTCGAGCAGCAATATACAATCTTTAGCGTGCCTTGTCAACGAACATAATTACAACACAAATAAAAAGGAAATAAAACAAAAATTTCTTGCAAGAAGGTTATTGCAACGTTTTGACATCCAGAAACTTCATCTATACTATGAGAATAAAGTTTATTCAGAAGTTTTGACAATGTTTTCGTCACATTCACATCTGCAGTACTTGATAAACAGCAAAGAAAAAATTGTAACATTGGGTCGATTGTCACTTGTCAAACTCTTGTCTTTTGTCTGTTAAAGTGCTGCCCATGACTATCTATGTATATTCTTTATACACTAAAATGTTACCGGCTTTTGTTCTATTGTTCGGCAGACTACAGCAACTGTTTATATTGCATGGAGTAACGTAACAGTTATTTCTTTATCATAGCATTCTTAAGTAAACATTGTCAGAGTTCTTTGTAAACCTGCTCTTTAATTCCAATTTGCTTGTAGTCAATTACAAAGCTTTTGTAAATCCTTTCAAATAATAAGACCTGAAGCTTTCTTGGTGACGAATACGCTCACTTTCTTCTCGAGCGGCCAGCCAGGTGAAAAGATGATTAGATATCAACGTTTCGGGAGTGTACATCTCCCCTATCATCAGGATATTTATAAAATGTTATAGCCACAAATGAATCACTGGATATTACACAAATAAAACAAAGACAAAACACTATCAAAATTCGCATTACTGAACAAAAGACTGTTTTCAGTAAATTAAATGCTAGGTCAGGAGATGGCGTGAGTATAGAAAATTGTGTCAAAGAAACGTAACTACTTAACTTGATTATCAAGCTGTATTGATCCGCTTCTATTGCTAAAGTATAACGCCATTGTATTGTGAGTGTTTGAAGCACATATGTAGTATTTATAACTGAATGACCCTAGATAAGCTGAACACGGGTGCTTTTATAGCATCACAGATCAGAAAATTAATGTGTGACCTCAATTTTGGAAATAAAATGAACCATACAGAAAAGCGTGCCTGGCAGAGCTACAAAGATCTAAACAACTTCTTAGGAAACAAAAGGAGTTAAGATTACAAAACTAAAGTGAACACCATGTTGGAGAACTTGAGAAAACTTGGTTGTTGCACATTCTTCCTGCTCACAATGATTATTTTCCAGATTACTGTTTTGCATTTTACAGTAAAGAACACGGTGAACGTTTACACCCGGACTTGAGAAGGTACCATGGTTGTTAACTGCAGAAGTTCTACTCCAATTAGTCCAGGACCCGAAGGTCCAAAGACCCTGGCCTCCTTCAACCAGGGAGTTACCGAGCAGTCCCAAAACGGCACCCGGCGCCTCGGTGGCGCTTTCCACAAATCAAGACCTAGAGACTAACAAGGGCCCCCCCCCCATCTGCTCCTGTGGACTCAAGACGGGATGGAAGTGGATACGGCACTTACGTGCACAACTCCAAAATGGGAAGGCTACAGATATGACTTTGCTGTGGCCGCCTGGTGATCTAGCACACCTTCTACTAACTATGCAGGTTAGTACGCGGAAATATTAACGGCTTCCCTCAACCCCGTCCGGAAACGTACCCGATCACCCCCCGGTATCGGGAACCACTTCCCCCTCGAGTCCAACCCAATCCGAACAACTCCCAGTCAGAGAGGGGCTCGAATGTTCGGTCCGAGGTTCCTCTAGTAACGTCAGAGGTACCACGAGTGCTAAGTGTCCGCAGCGCCCGCACCATGTTAGCTGAAGGGGATGGATCTCCTCCCTTACGGGAAAGGTACCAGGGTGGATGGAGTGTTAACATAATGGCAGACTTTTGCTGGTCTCTGAAAAGAGAACGTAATCTTGATACGCATGGAAGACGTGCAAAAAGAATAAAATTTCTTCCTAGTTAGGTCACTGTTTTTTTTCCATCTAATGTTGATAATACTTGTAAAATGTGCATACACTGTGTTTAAAACGACATAATTACATACTTCTTTATACATACCATCTTCTTGATCATAATCGTGATCTTGTAGAAGTGTATAAATATATAGTACTAATAGATGAATACAAAATTTGTTTTCACTTTTTTGAAAAATCTGGACATGGAAACGGATGACATATTCGAAATCAGTGTCCCAAAATTAGGGGGAAATAGTAGGCAGAAATAAAACATCAATTAAGATCCTTAAGCAAGACCAGCAGATATCTCTAGGCTCCATGGATCCTGGACTCATTTAAACATAATTTCACTTTTTCCAGTTAATTGAAGGAAATTAATCATTTCTTCACACTAGCCATTTATAGGCTAAGATATTGGATTGATAGAGTCGACATGAAAAAGTCAATGCCATGGCCAGGATTTGAACCACAGATCTATTGGTTTATTTCCAGTCGCTCTTGAATTTTTCATGTTGACCCTATCAAAGTTGAAATTTAAGTTTGGCCTCTTCCAAGTATAAAGAAAAGATTCAAGAAATTTCCCACCTTAACCACCCTTTAATTGGAAAAAAAAAAAAAAAAAGACTTTCTCCAAATGGCTCAAACAGTTCTGCTTAAAGTAACATACCCAACTCGGAAGTGTAGATAATGGTGTACCTACCTCACATTCAAGTGGTCCCGAGTTCGAATCTCGGTCAGGGTGAGTTACCTCGATAAGGTTTTTCCGGGTTTTCTCCTTATTCTGGAGAAAATGAAATGTGTAGTGTTTAACGCCCGCTTTTACTACATACGGTACCGCAGTCGGTGACACTGATGATACATGAGATGAAGATGGAGCACCGGCGGAATGAGATGGCGGAGGAAACCGGAGGTCCCGGAGAAAACCCGCCCCAGCGCCATGTTGTCCATCACACATCTCACTTTGCGGTCGCCTGGGATCGAACCCGGGCCGCCTTGGTGAGAGCCAAGCGGTCTAACCACTGAGCCACGGCACGGCCATCCTTATTTTGGAAGACGAATGTCGGATAACTCTAGGCTCTATGGACCCCGGGCAAATTTGAGCATCATTTCACCCATTGCATTCATCGTCCGATATGACTTAACTATGGAGGACGTAATTTTTTTTAAAGTAACATGTTTAAGATATTTTAATGACAAATGAAATGTTTATTTTGAATTTTCTGAGAATCCCTTCAGAAGTGCTCTTCATTATCAATGACCTCGTAAACTATACGGGCTAGACTAATTTTACTACATAAATATATCTTGTATCACACAAGATCTTGTGAATGAGCAGAATTTATAGAAATTCTCTTTCTTTTAACGATTTCAAAGATGTTGTTTGTTATAGGTTTGAATTTACAAATGTGTAGCATTCTTTCAAGTGGTAAGTTGGTTTTTCTTATCGTTATGCAAACAGGATACTAGTTCAAAGCCATCACTTAGCAATCCATTTTAAGAGGGTAGGTGTGAGCGAATGAATGAGTGAATAAGTGAGTGATTGAGTGATTGATTGAGTGAGTGAGTGAGTGAGTGAGTGGGTGGGTGGGTGAGTGAGTGAGTGAGTGAGTAGAAGGTGAGTGAGTGACTGAGTGAGAGAGTGAGTGAGTGGGTGAGTAAGTGAGTAGGAGGTGAGTAGGAGGTGAGTAGGAGGTGAGTGAGTGAGTGAGTAAGTGAGTGAGTGAGTGTATGGGGTTTGGTCAGCTGGATATTTGAACCTGCACTATTTCTAGAACCTATTACTTCAAGTACTGCCTCCAAGAAATGTGTGAAATTATGTGGATTAACAAGAAATAGATAAAATAATAAACTGTATTTCTAGAGGACGAATTTCACCTATTTCTTCATCGCCCAATATAGCAGCTCTGGAGGAAGTGATTTCCAAAAAATGAAAGGGAAGGGAATTTCAAAGCTGTCACATAGCGATAAGCTCCTAAAACATCTGAGTATCACTTATATGTAACTGCAGTCCTGTCCAACGCGCCGTCCTTCATGAGCCAAACTTTTAGTCTGAGAACTTCTAATTTTAAATCAAATTTTTGGTTTGAGATTATTAGCTTTCAGACATCTTCATAGCGTATACCCATGTCCATAAAACTTACTGTTGAGCACTCTAAGCTGTACTCAGTTCCCTCAACAAGTATTAGACCTCAATTGTTGGAAACTGCAGACAGAGTTACTTTAATCACAACAAACCTTTATTTGAAGCATTAAGTTCTCTTCTGTAAACACTGCTTAGCTATAGCAAGCTAGGGCTACATATGTATACCGATAGCGAACGAAGGAGTCACGTTTTGAAGTAACAGTAGAACCTGAGAGATTAAATAAATGTGTAGTGTTTAACGCCCACTTTTACTACATACGGCACCGCAGGCGGTTACATTGATGATGCATGAGATGAAGATGGAGCACCGGTGGAATGAGATGGCGGGGGAAACCGGAGGTCCCGGAGAAAACCCGCCCCAACGCCGTGTTGTCCCCCACAATCTCACTTTGCGGTCGCCTGGGATCGAACCCGGGCCGCCTTGGTGAGAGCCAAGCGGTCTAACCACTGAGCCACGGCGTGGCCCCTGAGAGATTGTGAATGTAGTTTCAGTTAAATATTATCTGCCCAACACAAGAAGGCTAGCTTGACTTAAACATTGAGTTATGCTTGAACCATTTATCTGCTCTGGTAGTGGATCTGTTTACTACGAAATGAGTGTATGAGAGTACATATGAGTCAGCCATGCTGCCAGATCTAATGCTCGTGTCAGTGACTGCAGTGATTGGTATTATGTATTGGGTGAATTATGTGACAACACTGTGCCTAGCATTCTTATCATCTCCAGAAGGCGAGCATAGACAGCAAAGGTGATTACGTTACATATTCCTATACCTTGCCTTCTTGTGTTGGGTGGGCAGTACATGGCAAAGCGTGAAAGCGTATCGTAAAACATATGGAAATTATGAGAACAACGGCGAGGTATGTGCACTTTGTTCAGATGACATCATGTCTACTGGAGAGTGACGTGTCAGGGGAAAGAAATTATATATAACGTGATTGAATATTACGACAAGGAGAGAGAATAGGGAATAAAAATCATTTTGTGTTAAGTGACTAGGGCGTTTCTATTTTTCTTTTTTAATCTTGTTGTCGTATCCTTGGAGAAAGCTAAACTAAATTTCAAGATTTTGTATTTAGCCGACTTATTGAGTTACTTTATTGACACAAAACATAAACCTTTTTCTCCAAATGATCTTTCTTTAATTCAGAGAACGTCAAAACGGGCATTTCCACAGAAATTGTGGGTGGAATGCAATACTTGCGCTACTACTGTATGTGGTAGAAAAGTAAACAGGAATCACAAAATGTGTATTTTTGTTGAAATCGTGTTATGGTAATTCTTATGTGGAATGCTACGTGCTATAAGCAACTGTTAAACAAAATATAAACTAAACAAAATACCTTTTACTGCTTCTCCTGAAATAATTACAACTTTTCACAGTAATACACAATAATTTATTATCCCAAACATCTCAGTAAGAACATTGATTACAAATGATCACATAAATTTTGAGTTTGGTTCTGGTTGTTGTTTCATTGTACAATGTGTTTGTAGACAGCGATGTGCTGACGAACCTGGAAATCTATTGTGGTAGAAGAAAGCTATCTAGACGTCTATTGGGGCAGCACACTGTTCGGCAAGAGTGGCTGGAGATCTGTGAGATGTCCACTGGGAGGAATAGCATTAAATGGTGGCATCAAGAAGCCCTTCTGTACAGAAAGGTACAGAAAGTTTACGAATTGGTTGCGTATTCTCAACACCTCAATATTGCCATTACAGGAGAGCTTGTTGATCCATCTGCAAACCAGATACCTATCTGTAGAACTTGTTACTTCTTCTGCGTGAGATTTGATGTAATACATCTTACAGAAGTAATCACAATTGAGTTCGTCACGTTCGTTGGGTAATTCTTCCATTTCCTCCTTCGAACTTTATAAATAATAATCAGGAAAAGGTTCCTAGAAGTCTCTCTAAAATGTTACATGTGGAAAATTCACAGATGAATATTCAAATGTTTATAAAACATAGAAGAAACGGATTAAGACGAGGCCAACTTTGTTCTAACTTACTGATGAGACAATTGCAGTTAGCAAACCGTGTTGGCCAACTGTAGGCTAACAGAAGGCCTTTACTGAGATCTGGTAAAGCACGTCTGCGCTAGTGATGGAGCGGTTCAATGCCAAATGTCGATGAATTTAACTCTTGGTTGTTACTACACTTTTGTTACTAAATGACTATTACTACTATAAAAAGCGCACGTTAATATAAATCATTTTCTTTTATGATCAATCTGTACTCAAGTGGCAGATGTATAATGTCAAACATATCATCAGTAGGGAGCGGATTTATAGTCACTAAAATGTGTGAAATAGGCAGGCAAAAAGGCACTAAAAGTAGGCAAAATATGCACTTAAATAGGCACAAAAATGTGCTAAGTAAACACTTAGAAATACACAATTTTACTAAAAGGGCTCCTAAAATTCACTATAACAAAATGACAATCATCGCAACATATTGTCACCCAATTAGGGAAGGGACGGACAGGCGACAGTTGGGAGGGACCCTAGGCACTGGGCCACGCCCACTCATCGGTCTCTGTCACTAACTGAGGGAAATGTCAGTTGTCCCTCGAAGTTTCTCTCCCCTTCTCCTCTCCTATGGAACGTTCGGGTAATTTGCGGAAATCCAGAGACTTCTAGAATAGCAGGATATTCCTATAAAAGGGACTTCAATTAGGAGTGAGTCAGTCAGTGTTTGACGTGCTAGTGAAGTAGCGCCGTGTACGTGCATCGGAACGATAACGGACGAACTGGTGAATCGTAATTGTGCGCATTACGTAATTTTGTGTAATTGGCAAGTGTTTAACTGTAAGTCGGTGGAAATAAAGAACATTTTTGAGTGGTGAAATTGGACTTCTCATTTCACGAACCCACAAAGTCACACTGGTGTCAGAAGTGGGATGATAACATCACCGAACATTACAACGATGGACGCGGCATTGGAGAAAATTTTGGAGAAGATGATGGAAATGAAGGCGGAACTGACAGAAATGAAGACGGCCAACGGCAACATCACCGAGAAGATGGAAGAAATTAAGAGCGAATTGACCACGGAAATGAGGGCAGCGAACGAGGTCCTCGCCGCCAAATTTGGGGAACAGTTGGCCGGCATGAGGGATGACGTCACGAACCTGGGCAAGCGGATGGGTCAAGTAGACGACCGCCTTAATGATTTAGAGGAAAAAGCCGACACTAACGCCAAGACCCTGAACGCCGTGGTGGAAGACGTCGAAGACCTTGCTAACCGCATTAACAACCTGGAGGGAAAGGCCGACAGCAGCGTCAAGTCCCTGAACTCCATGGTGGAGGACGTCGTCGGCAGGAAGCTGAAGGATTTGAAGGCCGACGCGCCGGGACGCGACACAACATCTGCGCGCGTCAAACCTCCCAAGTATGACGGCGCGTCAACGTTTGAGGTCTTCCGCCGCCAGTTCGACACAGTGGCCAGGCACAACAGATGGTCACCGGAGGAGGAGGCCACACAGTTGATAGCCAGCCTCCAGGGACGGGCCGCGGAAGTGCTAAACGCGGTGCAGACGATGGCGGCGCCCAAGGACATCTGGGAGGCCCTGGAGAATCGCTTCGGGAACCACCGCTTAGCCGCAGCATACCGAAGCCAGCTAAAGGCAAGGTCGCAGCAGCCGGGGGAGACGCTGCAGGAGTTCGCCATAGCCATCGAGCAGCTGGCTAGCAAGGCCTTGGTTGACCTGCCACTGGAGTTCGTATCCCGGGAAGCCGCCTACAATTTTGTCGACGGGGTACGGGACACGGAGATTCGTCAGCGCCTAATGCTCGGCGAATATAAAACCATACACGAGGCGCTGACAGCGGCATTAAGGACGGAGGCGGCCAAAGTAACATCTATTCCGACGTCGAGAACGAGGAGTGTCCGCTACGCCGGAGACAGGAGACCAGCTGAAGGACGCCGGCGAACACCTAGTGGCCTGTGTTGGGGGTGTGGACAGCCCGGACACCTACAGAGAGACTGCCCACGCCAGGAAGAGCAGCCGGAAAACGAGTAAGTGCCGTCGTGGAGAGGGGCACGTCGGCGCCATCACCACCATCCCCTCGAGTGACACTGCGCGCCGTCAGCCGGCGTATGGATGACAGCCTCATCGCGGACGGTTGGATAAGAGGAAAGCCGTGCCGCGTGCTGGTGGACACCGGGGCGGCCGTGACCATCATCAGACCTGACGTGGCGAAGGGTTTGCCGACAAGGAAGCCAAGCCGGCCATACCAGCTTGTCACGGCATCGGGTGACACCTTGCCTGTGGAGAAGGAGGCCCTGCTGGAGCTGAACTTGGGACGGAGTGCCGTTCGTCTGTGGGTGTTCGTCGCGAAGGTGGCTGAGGAGGTGATCCTGGGACTGGATGCCCTCAGGAGCCATGAGGCGACGGTCGACGTCGGCAAGAAGGTCCTGCGGCTTAACGGAGAAGAGGTTATACTCCGTCAACCCGAAGAGCGCCTTGGAATGTGCAGGGTCGTCTTGGACGAAGACGTGGTTGTTCCCGCGAGGAGCGAGGTGGTGGTGGCGGCGCGACTTGAGGGCCAGAGAACCAGGAACATGATGCTGGACCAGAAGACGCCTGTACACGGACTGTGTGTAGCCAGGGCATTGCTGCCGTGCCGAGAGGAAGTGCCAGTGAGACTGCTAAATCCAACGGACACCGATCACGACGTCCAGGCCGGGACGGAGTTGGGAACGTGCGAGCCCGTAGTGAGCGTAACAGCAATCGACAAGACACAGGAGCCGGCGCCGAAGCAACACCTGGGGCCCCGGCTAGAAGGCTTACTGGAGAGGGCGGCCGACCACCTGACCGCAGAACAGCTGGAGCAGGTTCGACAACTACTAGGGCGATACGAGCGCGTCTTCAGCCAAGGCGATAGTGACTACGGCCGCACGGACAAAGTGCTTCACCGCATCGACACCGGAAACGCCCGGCCTATTCGGCAACCACATAGACGCGTTCCGCTGGCGAAGCAAGGGGCGGTACGAGACATGCTGGAGGTGACATGAGACATGAGATCCAGGGGAGTGATTGAAGAGTCCGACAGCCCTTGGTGTTCCCCTGTAGTCTTGGTGACGAAGAAGAACGGCGAGCTGCGCTTCTGCGTAGACTACAGAAAGCTGAACGCTGTCACCCGGAAGGACTGCTTTCCCTTACCCCGGATTGACGACACCCTGGACACGCTAGCTGGTGCACAGTGGTTCTCGACCCTGGACCTGAAGTCGGGCTACTGGCAGGTAGCTCTAGACCCGAGAGACAAGGAGAAGACCGCATTCTCGACGGGCCAAGGGCTCTGGCAGTTCACGGTTATGCCCTTTGGCCTCTGCAACGCACCAGCTACCTTCCAACGCCTCATGGAGTCAGTGATGAGAGGGCTGACTTACGATGCCTGCCTGCTATACCTGGACGACATCATCATCGTCGGGAAGACTTTTGAAGATCACCTCGAGAATCTGAGTAAGGTGCTACAGAGGCTGCAGGCGACCAACTTGAAGCTGAACGCGAAGAAGTGTCAGCTCTTCCGCAAGAAAGTGAACTACTTAGGCCACATAGTCTCAGCAACCGGAGTGGCCACAGACCCGGAGAAGACACAGGCTGTGAGAGATTGGCATCGCCCAAAGGATAGGAAAGAGTTGCGCAGTTTCCTGGGGCTGTGCAGTTATTACCGCCGCTTCATAAAGGGGTTCTCCAACATCGCAAAACCACTCACCCGCCTGACAGAGGAACACCGGCCTTATGTGCGGGCAGAGGACGCCGAAAACGCTTTCCAGCACCTAAAGGAGACCCTGTGCAGTGCTCCAATTTTGGGTTTCCCACAACCGGGTGGCGCCTTCATTGTGGACACCGACGCTAGCGACCATTGCATTGGAGGTGTCCTATCGCAGATCCAGGACGGCCATGAGCGGGTGATAGCCTACTACAGCAAGACGCTATCCAAGGCAGAGAAGAACTACTGCGTCACCCGACGAGAATTATTGGCGGTAGTAAAGACCTTGGAGCACTTCCACAAGTACCTGTACGGTCAGCCATTCCACCTGAGGACTGACCATTCCGCCCTAACCTGGCTATTGAGCTTTAAGAACCTGGAAGGCCAGACAGCACGTTGGGTCCAGAGGCTGCAGGAGTACGACTTCACCTCGGAACATCGTAGAGGGAAGAGCCACGGTAACGCAGACGCCATGTCCCGAAGACCCTGTCCAGAAGAGTGCGGCCAGTGCACAAGAGTGGAAGAGAAGGAGCGTGCCGCAGCAGTCCGAGTAGTTGTGGCAGTGCCTGCGGACGGTTGGGATAGCGCAGGCCTGAGGAGGGAGCAGCTGGCGGACGCAGACTTGGGGCCACTCTTGAGGGAAGTGGAGGCAGGGACAAGACCAACCTGGGAGGATATCGCACCAAGGAGCGCCACCTACAAGTCGTACTGCGCCCAATGGGATTCGTTGAAGATCAGAGAGGGCGTGCTGTTCCGGGTATGGGAATCACCCGATGGGAAGACGCAGAGAGAGCAGTTGGTACTTCCCCGGAGTAAGGTCCCGGAAGTCCTGGAGGAAGTACATGCCGGTACTTCGGGAGGACACCTGGGAGCGAACCGAACGATTGACAAACTACGGCAGCGTTACTACTGGCTGAGGCTCCGAGCAGATGCTGAGAGATGGTGCCGTCAGTGCCACGTGTGCGCGGCGAGTCGCGGCCCCCAGACTAGGAGCCGGGGTCGCATGCAGCAGTACAACGTCGGAGCGCCATTCGAACGGCTCGCCGTTGACATTGCTGGACCGTTCCCAGTTTCCGACCGAGGCAACAAGTACCTAATGGTGGTCGTGGACTACTTCACCAAGTGGCCGGAGGTGTATGCCATCCCAAACCAAGAGGCAAAGACAATCACAGACTGCCTCGTGGAGCAAGTGTTCTGTCGATTTGGGGTGCCGTTAGACCTACACAGTGACCAGGGTACCAACTTTGAGTCCAAACTAATGAAGGAGGTACTACAAAGGCTTGGGGTGAACAAGTCTCGCACTACGCCTCTACATCCCCAATCGGACCGCATGGTCGAAAGCTACATCACGACCTTAGAGGAACACCTGAGGAAAGTCGTGGCCAGCCATCAGCGAGACTGGGACGTCAAGGTGCCACTGTTCTTGCTGGCCTATCGCTCGTCTACACACGACACAACTGGGATGACGCCAGCCAGCCTAATGTTCGGCCGAGAGTTACGCATCCCTTGTGACCTGGCTTTTGGAAGCCCTCCGGAAGCGAAACAGCCAGCGACCGAGTATGTGGAGAACTTGGTGGACCATCTCCACAACATGCACGAGATGGCTCGCCAGAACATCCAGAAGGCGAGCGACCGCATGAAGACCAGGTATGACAGGCAAGCCAACAGCCAAGGGTTCCAGCAAGGTGACCTGGTCTGGTTGTACCGTCCTACCCGGACCAAGGGACGCTGCCCGAAGCTCCAGCAGCCATGGCAAGGACCGTACCGGGTTGTGAAGAGGATCAACGACGTGGTCTACCGCATCCAGAAGGTTCCCCGAGGAAAGATGTTGGTGGTACACCTGGATCGTCTTGCACGCTACGATGGTGCTGTTCGGGACGACCAGCTTTGAGGAGGGAGCAGTGTCACCCAATTAGGGAAGGGACGGACAGGCGACAGTTGGGAGGGACCCTAGGCACTGGGCCACGCCCGCTCATCGGTCTCTGTCACTAACTGAGGGAAATGTCAGTTGTCCCTCGAAGTTTCTCTCCCCTTCTCCTCTCCTATGGAACGTTCGGGTAATTTGCGGAAAACCAGAGACTTCTAGAATAGCAGGATATTCCTATAAAAGGGACTTCAATTAGGAGTGAGTCAGTCAGTGTTTGACGTGCTAGTGAAGTAGCGCCGTGTACGTGCATCGGAACGATAACGGACGAACTGGTGAATCGTAATTCTGTGCATTACGTAATTTTGTGTAATTGGCAAGTGTTTAACTGTAAGTCGGTGGAAATAAAGAACATTTTTGAGTGGTGAAATTGGACTTCTCATTTCACGAACCCACAAAGTCACAATATGCTGCAACAAATTCACTAGACACATACTATTTTGTGGTTCCCTAGACGAAATAGTTCAACATGTATTCCAGATTTCATAAATGGCTCCACAACAAGTTAAAATAACAGACATTGTCGTATAATTAAAATACATAAAAATCCACTTCACTAAGTAAGAACTATAATCTGCAGAAAGGTGCGAAGTAATTAACTATTTCAAAAAACAAAAACATGGGCTTTGGAGGGGGCTTAAGGGTGAAAATTGAAATATCTGAAGTATTTGTTAGATTTGTTTCAAATTTATACCATTTATCTTTGTGATCTATCAATAATGAAATAATACAAAGTTTTAGCTCTCTAGGTCTTATAGTTTCTGAGGAATTAACAGTTTATATCTAAATTACAGGCAATTTTTAAAATGTCCCACATATTGTAATTTTAAAAATTAATGCTTGGGGTATACGTTTCTGCACCCATTTTAATCCATTAATGACCTGTACCTATGTGAAATACTTGTCTTCGCCATATCAACGAAGCGAAAGAAATAATCAAACCTATTTAACAAGTTTTGTTTTCCTATGCGGTTTTAGTAAGAAATAAGCGTTACAATCCTTCTCAATAGAAATAACAAAAACACAACAAATGTAATATACAGTTGCTCTTAGAGGCATGTTTAGAATTTCATACAGATTAAGAGAAAACTGCATCCTGTGGAACATTTTGAAGTTACGAAAATACAGAAAATATGGAATCTGAGAAATCTGAGGTTAAAACTACGTAATAGCAGCTACGATACAGGTGTAGGGTTATTTAAATAGTCATGTGACTTTTCTGTAGTGCCACTAGAAAAAAGATTATGTTATTGAAGTAAGTCTATATTAATTTCAAGACAAAAAGAAACTAAATTTGATATTGTTGTAAGTTTTAGCACAATTTTCACAGACGTGTCTCCTTAATAAACGCCTTCTTTTGTATCCAATGTGCAGCAGTAAGAAATTTCTCTTTCCCGAAAACTTCACTTTGAAACCAACAAATACAAAAGCTCTTGTCACAAATTACAAGCAGAAGAAATTCGCTAAAAAGGCAGTTTTAGGCACTAATAAGCAGAATAGGCACAAACGTATGAAATAGGCATTTATAGGCACTATCAAACTAAGAAATTAGGCTAATAATTGTAGGAAACGTGCTTATAACTTAAAAAGCCTACGTTTGTGAATGAAGCAATAAAATAGGCAAATAGGGCAATATCCGGCCCCTACTCATCAGCAATGTTCTGTCACTGAAAGACGTCTCACTGTCATTGTCGCTATTTTCATATACGAATCATCAACACTGAGCTTCTTGTTTCTGTATTTCATTCCTTTCCCCAATAATTATCAATTCCTTTATTCTTCTGGTTAAAAAATAAACCCTGTGTCACTTAGGGAAAGCGTTTGGTATTTAATAATTTCTGTAATTATAGGTTTGTATAATATACCGTATACCGTGCGCTTTGTATAGTAGTAACAGTCATTTAGTAACAAAAGTGTAGTAACATCCAAGAGTTAAATACATCGACATTTGTTACTGGACCGCTGCATCACTAGCGCAGACGTGCTTTACCAGATCTCAGTAAAGGCTTTCTGTTACCCTACACCTGGCCAACACGGCTTGCTAACTGCACTTGTCTCATCAGTAAGTTAGAACAAAGTTGGCATCGTCTTAATCCGTTTCTTCATTGTTTCATAAACATCTTACATAATCATCAGAACATTTTATACAGTCCGACATTTTGGATAGACCTTTAGGTCCGTTTTGCTACTTATTACTTATAAAATTCAACGCAGAAAATGGAACAATTACCCAACGAACGTGACGAACTCATCTGCGACTACTTATGTAAAATGTATTACATAAAATCTCACGTAGAAGAACTAACAAGCTATACAGAACGGCATCTTGCTAGAAGATGGATCCACAAGCTCTCCTGCGACGGCAATATAGAGCTGCTGAGGACACGTAACCAGTTCGTAAACTTACTGTATCTTTCTGTCCAGAAGGGGATCCTGACGCAACCGTTCAACGCCTACCCTCCCAGCGCACATCTCACAGATCTCAAGCAGCTCTTGCCGAAAAGTGTGCAGCCCCAATAGACACCAAGATGGCTTTGTTCTACCACGAGGGATTTCCAGCTTCGTCCGTTCATCATAAGAACACAGCGTCTAATGAAAAAACAATAATACCAAAATTAAAACATGTGATTTGTAACCGTCATTTTTACTGAAGTTTTTTATAATAAATTATTGTGTATTACGTGTGAAAAGTTGTAATTATTTCAGGCGAAGCAGTAAAAGGTATTTTGTTTACTTTATATTTTGTTCATCAGTTGCTTATAGCACGTAGCATTCCACATAAGAATTACCATAACACGATTTCAACAAAAATACACACTTTGTGATTCCTGTTTACTTTTCTACCACATAGAGTAGTAGCGCAAGTATTCCATTCCACTCACAATTTCTGTGGAAATGCCCGTTTTGAGTTCTCTGAATTAAATAAAAACCATTTGGAGAAAAACGTTTATGTGTTGTGTCAATAAAGTAACTCAATAAGTCGGCTAAATACAAAATCTTGAAATTTAGTTTAGCTTCCTCCAAGGATACGACAACAAGATTAAAAAAGAAACAAAAAAGAAACACCCTAGTCACTTATCTTCAAATGATATTGATTCCCTATTCTTTCTCCTTGTCGTAATATTCAATCACTTTATATATATATATATGAGGGCTGTTCAATAAAGAATGATCCTAGCTTTTTTACCGTCACAATTTTTGCACTAAAGTTCAATCGGATGCCATTCTGTTAGCCTAATGAAAAACAAACACGACGTAGTAGTTTTATTGTTTTTAGTCCTGGTTCCGGCCTGTGAGAACCAGGTCACTTAAGACATATTCAGTATCGCCTACCGCTGCAATGGAGGTAAGACGCAGTTAAAGTTGATGTTAGAGGAAGATCCGGAATTTCTTTCAAACGTAATCACTGCTGATGAAACTTGACTACTGAGAGCTAACAACAAAGCTCAGTGTGGAAATCTTCTTCATCACCAACCCCGAAAGAAGCAAATGTGGTTGCTTCTGCTGGGAAAGATATGGTCATCTCATTCTTTGATATTCATGGAATGGTTTATCAGCATGTTGTACCTGCACACACATCAGTAACTGGACAATGCTACAGGAATGTCCTGAAGACATTACAAGTCCATATCAGGCGCATAAGACCATATTTCCATGAAGCTGGCTGGATGCTGAACCACGATAATGCGTGGTCGCATATTGTCAATGTTGTTGCTGAATATCTTGCAAAAATCAACGTGAAGTGCATCCCTCACCCTCCCTATAGTCCGCATTTAACCCCATGTGACTTTTTTCTGTTCCCTAACTTGAAGAAACGCCTTCGTGGGAGGCATTATCCATCATCAGAAGCAGTGGTGAAGGCTGCGAAAGCGATTTTCAAGGATCTCTCAAAAATGGTTTCCAGCATATCTTTGAAGACTGGCAGAAACGCTAGGACAAGTGCATTGCATTCAAGGAAGACTATTTCGAGGAGGACCATCTAAATTATGAGGATGAGTAAAGGCAGGTTGTCAAAAAAAATTATGATCATTCTTTTTTGAGCAGCCCTCGTAGAAAAGGCACACGTCGAATTTCCGCTTCCTTTACTTTGGTAATCAATGAGGTAGACCGATGAGCAAATGATGATAGAGTTTTCTGTCCAAGTAGCCGTTTGGTAGACTGAATATGTTTTTTAGTTGCGGCATGTCTCTCCAAAGCACTTTTCCCACCTGATGAAATATTTATGTTGTAATCACACACTTTGCACAATGCAAAATTAGACCCCTTATTAGAAGACGTTAAACAGCCGCTGATCTTACTCTCTTGCTCCTACTCAGGTTTGTAAAGCTGGCTGTATTTCTGCTTCTTACTCATGTTTATTATGTGTTTCAAATGGGAAGGTGTTTGTCCTTGAGCTCTACTAGGTGAGCAACCAATCGAAGTCCTGCGGTGTTGTCGTATTGCATTCCCCATATGTGGTGTCTGACGAGCGCCAAACTAATCAATCTCTAATAAATACTATTTACGCTAAGACAAAAATTCAGATTTTGCAAAAACTGATCCATGAGGAAGGAGAGAGTAATGTATTTAACATAACCGTTAAAATCGATTATTTTTAGCTCAGATACTTTTCTTAGTACAAATAAATAAAGCAGATACCATTATATTATAACAATGCATTGCGACGTAAGCACTGTAATGTATATCATTATTGTTTGGCATGTATGCGTGAACGTATATTTGAAATTACTCAGAACTGAAACGTAAACATTTGACATGACGTGGTAAAAGAAATATGTACTTTGAATAAGCCAAGGTGTTTGTTAAATTCGATAAGAGGAAATGATACACTTCTTGCTAGTCTGGTAGAACGTGTCACACACACACACACACACACACACACACACACACACACACACACACACACACACGCGCGCGCGCGCGCGCGCGCACTGTGCACCATTTTCTAAAAATGCCTTCTTTCATTTTCAGGAGATCCCAAAACATGTATTTTCGGTGAAATCATGGTATGGAATTTTTGGCTGCAGTGCTTCCCCTACTTGTTACACGTAGAAGAGAAACTAATAAAGCACTGCCGACGAGCACGGTGGTAACGAAAACCGGAGTGCAGTTTCAGCTGAAGGTCATTCATTACAGACAGCACAGACTGTCTTCCTATGCATTTACTCAACAAAGTTGCTCGGAAGTCCCTCTTAGTACGTCTTCTTTTCCCCTGCAGGTCTCTATTTATTTCTTAATTGGTTCCCAGCGTCTATCTTGTTCCCTGATACAGCGAGAGCAACCCTTATCTAACCCATCCCCTCACCCCAAGACAAGAAGATTAACTTAGCTTGAGATCTATTGACATCTGTCTGACTACACAAGGGCAGATCGACACAGTTCTCTTCTCTGTTGTAGATAAGCGCTTTTCTCGCTGATTTTGCCATCTTCCACATTCCTGTCCTCTCCGCACTTACATTCTAGAGAAATTCAAGAGCCTCCCTTTTTCTGCAGGAGAAAATGGTAACTAATACCATTCACTGCAAAGAAACTGCTATTTGTGGAAGATTTACAAGAATGCATACTTAAAGGTGAAAATTCTGTTACTTTGTTTTGTAGTTATTTTTAAGTCCTGTGTAAGTTTTAATTTGTGTTGTTTTTTTTTTTCTAAAACTAAATGAATCACGTCACGATTTAAACATCCCTGACTGGAGGACGTACGACCTTCCTGAAATGGTTCAATTCGCCTTTGTTTTTCAAATTTCTAGAAGTGTTGTTACATAGTTAAGTAAAGTTTATATTAAGAAATTAAACTCCTTTATGGGAATTAACCAGAATATTAGATCATTTTACACGGACAAATCCCCAAACACGTCATTATCAAATGTTTGAAAGAAGCCTTTTAGAATTTAAAACATCCCTCATAGTGCTATATTTAATTTGGCATAGTGAAATTTTAGAAATGGCTTCCTTAATACAAGGACGTCTAGAAAGTAAGTTCTGTTTCAATTTATCTCCGCTGCAGCGCTGCGATTGCAGTTCCGCACATGCGCGGTAGACGATCTGTATCAAGGAGAAGAAACGAGTGCCATTGTGAATTCGCTGTCAGCCTTCTAGAATTTAAAACACTTCTCATAGTGCTATTTTTAATTTGGTATAGTGACATTTTAGAAATGGCTTTCCTAATACAAGGGCGTCCAGAAAGTAAGTTCTGTTTCAATTTATCTCCACTGCAGCGCTGCGATCGCAGTTCCGCACATGCGCGGTAGACGCTCTGTATCAAGGAGAAGAAACGTGCGCCATTGTGAGATCGCTGTCAGCCACGTACGCTTTGTTGTGTTTGTTGACAATGTCGGTGTTGATTAAAAATCCCTCTGCTTGTGAAATCAGATATATGATTCGTTTTCTGAATGCTAGGAAAGTGAAGCCAAATGAAATTTATCGGAAAATTTGCGATATTTACGGACAAAATGCGATGAGTGATACAATGGTGAGAAGATGGGTCCGACAGTTCAATGAAGGACGTGCTGAAGTGCGCGATGAAGAACGAAGTGGGCGTCCATCCTTGGTTACAGAAGAACTGGTTCACGCGATTGATGACAAGATCCAGGAAAACCTTACAATTAGTGTTCTCGCTATGGAATTTCCTCTATTGCTTCTACTGCTTCATGCACAGATTCAATAATTCCCCTTTCTGCCCTTTAATACACTTATACCAGAATTTCAATATTTTCTCTATTATTATTTACCTCATTTTCGTATTACCTAGGTCTAGTAATACCACCTCTCTTGGTGACGATTTTGGCAGCCGTAGTAGTTCTTTGCAAAACAATCCATACATCTGGTCTAATTGTGCTCTTATCTGTGATGTGCACCATACCTCCACTGCATACATTGTTCTGGCTTCAACGACCGCTTCATACATTCTTTCTAACCATCTGATTGACATCTCCAGTTTATGTTTACATATTCTTACCCCGGACATTGTGACATTGCCGCTCTGCCATTAGCTATCACTTTTCTGGCTTTGTTGAGAAATAAGGTGAGATGTTCACGAAAGTATATATATATATATATAGACATATTTCGGTATATGCTGCGGATGTATTTATTGGTTGGATGCAATTAATGGGGCTAGTCTAATAGCTAAGAATTTGACTACTACATACCTATATACTGAATTTTGTAAAGTTTGGTACGACTGAGGCAAAACTTCATCGAAAGTTTTTCATCCGTGGAATGATGGATGGGTGCTTCCTTCGTTTCCAGACATCCTCTTCCCCTCCCCCCCCCCATCTCTAAGAATCCGTAAGCCTCACACGGGAGAAATCTGAACTTTTTTTAAACAACTATATAACCTGTATCTCTTTTACTGTCATATTTTTCGGGACACCCTCCAAGAAGTGAAGTGTGTATATGAACATGTGTGTGAAAAGCGGTTTTCAGAGGGTGCTTTAAGTATATATGCCCCTTCGTTGACACCAATAATAACAACAACAATAATAATAATAATAATAATAATAATAATAATAATAATAATAATAATAATAATAATAATAATAATAATAATAATAATAATAATAATAATAATAATAATAATAATAATAATAATAATAATAATAATAATAATAATAATAATAATAATAATAATAATAATAATAATAATAATAATAATAGAATAAAATTGTTATGAGCTAATTATTTATATCTGTTGTAGAGCACACAGTAGGGAGAAGAAAAGGTATTCTGAGAGTGATCGGATCAATATATTGTTACATAACAGTTTTGGGGGGCTGATAGAAATTGCGAGAGGTGCAAAGGTACAGGGTTTGGAACCCGGTGCCGAGATCATATGCTACATGACGAAACTACCAGGTGCTGTAGGGCTTTAAAAGGTAAGGGGTTTTAACCTTTAACCGCATGTAACTGGAAGAGTAGCTGTGGATAAGGTAGAGCAGAAAAAAACATCTACTTCAAAATGAACTGAGTAAATGTATTTCAGAGATGCCTAGTGTTTCTACAGAATACTACCTGTATCTGGATGAGATCAGGGGCGCTTTAGTAACATTTAAATACATAATAACATAATGCAGTACCTTTAGAGATGCGTTGTTTGTATGGCTGAACCTTGTGCAACTGGCAAGAGATGTACGGTCCGGTGCACCCTGCTGGCGATCTTACTCGTAGTAGCACTTTTAAATAAACCCTTTTTAATGTTTATAGAGACCATCAGCAAGTCCGCTCTCAAATCTCTCTCTCAAGTCCCCCGGGTGCTAACTCAACCAAGCTTAAGTAGGGGCCCTACCGAAAAGCCAACTCAGTTATTCCCACGCTAACTGTTTATTTCCTCCCAACTATCGCACCATATTGTGCAATCATTGTTTACATCATTAAGAACATGTTTAGAACTGTTACTGGTCACCTAAGCATTATTTCCCTTGATCAGCAGGATGTGTGATTCATGTTTAAAACATGGAGAACAAGTTGAGGCCTGTTACAGGCCACCTGTGCATGATTTCCCTTGACCAGCAGGATGTATGATTCACCAGTCCAAAGTACATGTTTTGCCAGTCAGTAGAATTTAAGCTTAATCATCAACAAACAGCTTTGCCCAAACTCAAGGCACCGGAAATAAATATTACATAATAATGATTATAGTAATTTCCAGATCTTGCTCAGCCTATACAGGCAACTATATTCTACACGCATAACCTTGTAGTTGAGAATGCATTGCGAGCACTGAGCTTTATGCAGAAAGGTGCCCCGATAGGCAGTTACCTCGTTCATGAATTCAGCAACGGTGTGAGAGGAGACTTTCGCATGTTGGCAGACCAATAGAGGTACGAAATATTGACCGTGAAGAACGAGTTTTTCGTGATGTGATCGAAACCCCATAAGACGCATCGCATTATTGGCTTGTTTTCTCTACAATTTCCACAACCACTATAACAAATCAATTTATAATTCTTTAATAGTGTGTTAAAAATGTCCCCAATTTAGAAATGAATTGTTTCCATAGCAACTAAACTCTCTGTATGAGACCAATTGAATTGTTCATGCAACTAAATAAAAAACGAATGAAAAAGAGCTGTCATTTACAATCTTTGTCGATGACGTCATGATATACATTAATGGTTAATATCTTGTATCTTTCTCATAACATTTTATTCTTAGAACATTAAATGTGACGAGCAGGCGTACTTATTTTAAAAATACACTTTTTAGATTTGTTTTTATTATTCTTAACTTAAGAAAGAGTAAAATGAAATGAATTTTCCTATTCCATTTTCCGTCATTTAGTTTCCTTATCATTTGAGCCCGAATTCGTATACAAAATGCATTTTCCTTTTCTCATTTTACACCAAGTACACGGTAGATAGAGAAGGTGTATTCCATCCAAAAATTTGGGATTTCACAGGAAATTCACATTTTGAGACTCGCTGAATCCATAGAAAGTATTTTTAGGTTTGTCCGTTTGTCGGCAGGCAGGTATGTATATACGTGTTTGTATGCGTGAGTGTTTGTGAACAGCATAATTCCGAAACTAAGTGCATGCATTCTTCAGCATTTTTAAAAATGCAACGCTGAGACTTTAAAGAAAACACCCTAAGATGGCTACCACAGAGCCCAGGGTTAATATGTCATTTGTCACAGCGGAAGATTTTGGACTTGTATTGCGGAGAGCTTCCTGCTGGCGGGAAGAGTGATCCAGTCCCCGCAGAAATAAACTCAGATGTTTGAAAGAACTTCCGATTCCCTGGGTTACCTCCTGTCGTTCATCTCGCCCAGAGGAGGTGAGTTTGGCTGGGTTGCGAATTCGCCATTGCTTTTTTACGCATAGTTATTTGTTAAGAAGGGACTCTGCTCCAGTTTGCCCACTTTGCAACGAAGCTTTATCAGTCCGTCATGTGTTGCTAGAGTATTTTTGCATAACACACCTTCGCCCGCCTCGGTAGCGTAGATGGTACCGTGTCTGCCTCACGTACAAGAGGTCCCGAGTTGGAATCTCGGTTAGGGTGAGTTACCGGATGAGGTTTTTCCGGGGTTTTTTCCTTATCCAGAAAAACGAATGTCGGGTAGCTCTAAGCTCCATGGACCCCGGAGTCATTTGAGCATCATTTCACCAATTTCATTCATTGTCCGATATGACTTAACGTTGGAGGACGTAAATTAAAAAAAGAACCACCTTCGGAAGTACTAGTCGGCCAAGATATGAATGCACTCGGCGAGAAGAGTTACTAAACAGATAGGTCACAAGTGGGCAGAGTACCGCAGGTACAGTCGGATAGCGCAAACGTCAACAATAATACCAAGATACTTCCAATGTGACGCGCAGATGTAGTGCAGTTCAACACAGTGTTTCTTTGAACATTTTTTGTGCAGTTAAAATTCTAATAGTATAGTGGCAGTTGCAGTGCTCGCTCTGACAAAATTGGCGTGTGCTTGTGAAGAGTTTAATTACGGAGGCACCTACAAAGCTAAAAACAAGAAAAGTATCCCATTCTGATGAAAAGCATATATACAGTTCTGTAGACAAGAAATAAAGCAGAAAAGGTTACTCCTACTCCTTGAGAAAGCAACAGTTAGGGCAGCAGAAATAGTGGGAAAGTTTGGTAGAGCATTCATGAACAGAAAATGCTTCAACAACTGGGTTTAAGGTTACAACTTCGAGGAAAAATCGAAAATCACGCACAATCACATCTCTTGATGAGTTTGATAAGTGCCTTGTGCGTAGAAAGTTTTTGGAGTACTATGAACAAGAAAAGGAAATTCCTACTTGGAGAAAACTCCTGAATTTGCTAAAGAATAAATATTCAGCGTGGCAAAGAAACATTTAGAAAAATATTAAGAAAAATGGGATTTCGATGTAAGAAATGCAAAAACAAACGATCTGTGGTAATGGAGAAATCACAAATTGTTGAAAAACTTGCAGAGTACTAAGGACTATTAATGAAAATGAAAAAGGCACACGTAAACCAGGAGTTTATACGAACGAGTCTTGGGTCCAACTCACTATGCCGTCAAGAAGTGCTGGCAATATTAGAAAGTACCAGGTATTTTGACTAATAGTAGTGCTGGTCAAAGAGCAATTGTTGTACATGCTGGGGTGTCCATGGGATTTATTGACGGAACCGAATTGATTTCCGACTCAAAATCCAAATCAACGAATTACCATGATGCAATGAACAGCAAAAATTATAAAAAGTGGGTAGAAGAGAAATTAATATAAAATATTCCACCTGAAATCATTGTTGTGCCATACCGCACAGAAAAATAAAGCCCCTAACACTTCATATCGAAAAGCACAGGTTATTCATTGGCTAACACAAAATAAAATTAAACATGATCGGCAAATGACAAAAAATGAGCTAGAGATAGTGAAAATTAATTTTAAAAAAGCCTGTTTATTGGATTGATATGATAATGGGAGTCTTACGCTTTCCCCCGTACCACTGTGACCTTAACCCTATAGAGTTATCTGGAATCTAATTAAACAAAAGATGTATCATCGATTACTTTGAGTAATCTGAAGCCTATGACAAGCTACATAGCTCAAATTACACAAAATGATTGGATAGAAGCATGCAGACACGTGAAAGGAACTGAGCAAGATTTTAAGCGCCGAGATGGGTTAATGGAGGAAACAATTGAAGATATAATTATAAACGTGGTTCTAGAAAGCAACGATGATGACGATGAATATTGCAATCGTAATGAATGTTATTTCGAGAGTATGAATATTGAAGTAAAAGAACGCAGTGCCAATGATACAGCTGATAAAGGAACGGTAATACGGATATAGCAGATGAAGGACCTGAAACAAACATTCCCAGACTTGCTGCTTCCCAGAACTAACATGAAGACATCAGCAGCCGTGTACTGTTTTAATTGTGTGACTGTACATATTCCCAGTATCGCCTTTCCCCTCGCTGCCCTCGCTCCGTGCGGTTCCCTAAGCTTCAAGAAGTAAACAGAAATAGTGGCGCCCTCCTTATAGTGCATTCATATCTTGGCCGACTAGTACAGCTGCCGGTCAGCTTTGCAGAGATACTAGCGGATGACAATAAAGCGGTGGAGAAGGTGTTAATTTTTTCTTCAAAGTTAAATTATAGAATTTAGTGAAATGAATGGTTTCTACACCTTTTGGCCTTTTATTTATTGCTATTTATAGCTTTTCATTGACTTTTACCTTAATTGTGCATGTTTATTTGCAATTTATTTTGATTTTTATGAGATATTTATCTCTGGTTTTCGCCATTATTTAGTTTTTAAAGGGCGCTGATGGCCGTGTCGTTAAATACTCTTATATACACATCATCATCATCATCATCATCATCATCATCATCATCATCATCATCATCATCATCATCATCATCATAACCATTCTACCCCTTGTATGAAAACTTTTTCGAAACAGTTGATTTTCTCAAAAACTGTTCTGAAGAGTTTCATTAAATTACGTGTGTTTAAATGAGACAAGTATCTGTAGAATTTTCTGGGAATAACCTCTGAAATCCTTTTTATTCTAAGTGACTTTTGCATAATTGCTAAATCGTAAGAGATATACAAAATTCTACTGCAGAGAAATGTAGAACTCTTAAAAATGTAAGTCTCGGTCTGTAATGTTTTTGCTTCTTAATTTGTGGAGTTAACCACTTGTGGCATATTCCTTGTTATTGGTTCGCATTTTCAACAATTATGCTTTTCTCAAGTGGAAAATCGTAATTCGTTTTATTGTCCCGTTCATGCAAAGAGAGACCAGCTCTTAAATGGTTCGACTGTCGCTTATTTCTTTAGTATTGCATCATTGTAAATACCTCAAAGAAAAATGTAACAAAACCATTTCTCTAATATCTATCTCGATTAGCATCAAGTAGATATAAGAATAAGCTTTTATAAGAATTGGATGTACAAGAACGAGAAGAGTAAGTCATGTGAATGTAATGCATATTGACTGCAGATCCTGGTTTGTATTTCTACTAATTGTCTATTATAATAGACTACCCCATTTAAGAATGGAACATATATTTCTTCATTAAATTTGTAAAATATGCAACCTCCTTTAAAATAGTGTGGATCGGGGGGAGATGCCATACTTAAGGTTTTAGGGATCCAAAGTTGAGTTTAATTGAGAGTTTAGGTTCAGCACTAAACTGGCATTCACTGAGGAACCTTCTCTATATATGTGCAAGTTTCTGTTACGTTGTTATTATTATTAATTAAGTGAGTTTTGATTTATTTAATCAAAAGTGCCGTTTAGGCATCTCACTTCGAACATCGGGGTGAGATGTCAATCATATAGAAAGAAAAATGGAGTACTATTTCTGTGCATTTGTGATACAAATACATATTTTAGAAAGCATATTCATTAGTATTATAAAGAATAAAATACTAAAGAAAGGTAATAATGCATGTAAGAATAAACAAATGATATGATTACATGCAAATGAAATCAAAGTTCTTCTGCACAGTTGTTGCACAAGTTTTCTTCTTCTGTACAGGTTTCATGCAAGCATCTTCTGTAAACGACACACTGAATCCAATCAACCTGTGGTCCAGTTTTATCGTAGTAATTGAGAACACACTCAACACAATAATCTCTGTCATTTTCTGACCTGTTTGGTCATCTAATCTTTGACTCATTTTGCTGCAGATTTCCCTTTGTTTAATTCACTATGATCTAATTTTGACCTCTTCTATGCGATTTTGTTCTGTGAGAACTTTAGCATGTTTCTCCTTGCGATTAGATTTCAATAGATCCAATATAGACATGGAAGTAAATTCTTCAAATGATGTTGTGGTTCATTCTGAATAATCTGCAGTCCCTCTTCATTTTCTGAGAGAACAGCTCCAGTACATCCTCTCCTGTTTTGTTCACTTTCTTGAATCCTTTTTGCATGATCAGTAGCAACCATATCGGCAATTTCATACAAACATTCTGGAATCGTTATTTATCAAACGTCGTTTTAGAGTTCTATATGGAATGCTATATTCTTGGGAAGCTTTAAAACAATTCACTCCACCAGGCCTCACACGTTCCAGAACCATCTGTAGACATTCTTTAGGGCACTGACATCTATTTGAAGTTTTAACATACACTTGAGGCATCTCCTACGAAAATAAAATCCGTATAAGTGAGGAATTAAAGTAGGCATGTCATCCCGAAAAAACAGTGGCATCTCTCCCAAGGATCGGGGTCAGATACCACTTTTGATGACTGCCACAATACGGTCGCTGCTTAGCAACAGAGGATGGCAAACTATACTACAACATACCTACTTTGATTAGCATACGCGAAATTTCGCTTTGCTGCTTTATTCATATTCTTGCACATACTTTAAAATAACTGGGCACCATTAACCTGACATCTATTTTTAGACCTTACCTGTATTTGTTGGTTTAAAAGTGAAGAAACATCCAATATATAATGAACTGCCCATTTGCCTTCACGGCAAATTGCCACTAACGAGTGCCGTACAGATTGGAATCGCGATCTGTTTTCAACCGTCGGAAATATAAACTTTAGGCATCTCATCCCGATTCACTCTATGCATTTATATGCATTACCAAAATTTCTGAAATAGCTTGTAGAAGTGTGACTTACCAATTATGTTATTTAGCATATGTTCAAATATACAAAAAGAATCCGATGTATCACATTCGGATAACTTCTTCTTTCCATAGTTTAAAAATTATTTTATAAGCTTATTCTTCCACTTACGTCACATCAATTGGACAAACATTTATAGAAAGGCGTTTATTACATATCGGCTTGCAGGTAGGTACAATAGGAGTAGGGTAATCAACGGTCGAATATTTTAAGAGCTGGTCGCTACGTGATGGCTTTGAAATTTCATTCTCCTTGCATGGGGGGATGAATAACGACTTTCGAACTGACATATAAAAGTGTATATTTCATAAACGTTGCAGCGTTTCTGCGGTTGCTTGTTAAGTTTTCGTAACTTCAAGGAATTTGCAATTATATCGATTTTTTACTGATAGGTTGATTTATGCTGGGCTTCTTCTCTTGTTCAAACTTTCACTTACATTAACAAGCTGTACATGACTGCCAGTAATGTTAACATGCAACATATTATCCTTAGAAACTAAATTTTTAATTATTTTCTGAGAATTACAAGAAGCTGAATCCTGTTTACTTATCTCAAATTTCAATTTATTATGTATAAACTTTTCCTCATCTAATTTCTTTAAAATTTTATAATTCACAGTATTTAACTTCTCGTCCCAGAGTTGCTCATTTTCTGTTTGTTATTATTCAATTTTCTTATCCAAACTAGACATATCACTGCTCAAGCTTACGTGCACGAGGTGCACATCATTATTAGGCTTTTCAATTAGCTCTTCTAACTCTGATCCCTATCTCAAAAAATTTTTATTGAATACTTTGTCGTTTTCTTCTAAATTTTTCTTGACCTGTACAATCTCTTTTGAGCTCTTTACAATTTATTCTAATAACTCATCTTCTGGGACAGACAATTTCCTTACAAATTTCACTTACAATGTTCTTAAGGTTGTCCTGATTTTCTTTAGAAACCTGTCCTACAATCTTTTCTCATTCAGAAAATCTGTTGCTTAATTGATACACTGTCTTTGGTATTTCTTCTTTGAGTTCATCCCTAATTCTTTTTCTTTCTTCCCTACTTTATTGACCATGTTTTTCTAATTTCTCATCTATTGATTTACCTTGTTTTTCTAATTTCTTATCTAATGATTTACCTTGTTCTTATAATTTCTCATTTATTTATTCTCATCATTTCTATAACTGCATGCAATTCACCCTTAGACTGTTTGGCTACCGGCTGTGAATCTAAACTTTCCCCTGACAATTTTCTGGGTCATTCATACTCAAAAGTACATCTGAGTTACCTACCTGCTCGGATCCCATTTCTATTTCTGTTGGCGGTATATTCACCTCTAGTGATTCTAATGTTGACATTTCTACAGCTGACATTTTTCTAGATATTTTTCTTACTTCTTAATAGCATACAGAACTTGAAAAGAAAACACTTTAAATTTGGTTTTGCTTAGATCTGAGCTTTTCGTTTTGTCCTTTTACTTCGTCCCCTAGAAATTGTGCTCACTGGTCCTTGATGTAAGTATATAGTTGATCTGAAATCTCTGCCCCTTTCTGCAAGTTCTTTCCGTGTTCCCTGTTGCTGATGAGAGGTGATGTGATGATGGTCGTCTGTGATTCCCGATCCACTTCTATCTTCTTCTGGCTGGCGTTTTCCAGGCGTCTTCGTGTGCTCTGCTCTCTTCTTTCTTCTTGCACTAATTCATCAACACTATCATTGTCTCCCTATTCCTTCGTGCCCCAAAGTTGGTCGCCATTCTTTGCAGTGTTTCCTTTCGGGCGCTCATAACTTTGCGGCAATCTCAAGGAATTTGCAAATCATATCGACTATTTTTTGTTGTTTGTGACTGATATGTTGATTTTATTAGTGCTGGGCTTCTTCTCTGGTCGTTTCCAAGGCAGCTCATCTACTATTATTTAGATAAAGCATGACAGATATGGAGATCTCAGGGCAATGCGACTAGAGATAATACCAATAGATTGTTGACTAATTGCAGTTTACTAACATATTTGCCGTATTTCTTTATATTGTGACTTTGTGGGTTCGTAGAATTAAAAGTCCAATTTGCCGAAATTCTAAATGTTCTTTATTTGCGTAGAAACACACTACGTCGCTGCAGAATTACATCACGTATCACAGTCTACAACACCAAGGTCGATGACAACAACAAACAGCTTACTCAACTTCCACTGTTTACAACTCGCCTGACTGTTTTACAACTCTTTTTGGCGAGTTATCACTTCCTTAAATACCTCATTCATAATTCGAGACTGTTATGGAAGTTTCTCTAACATGTCACCAGATAAAACTCGACTGTTCTAGAATGTAATTATATCTGTCGGCAAGTCTTTTATTTCCGGCGCTATGTTTATCTGCTTATGCAAGCTTTTTACCTCCATGAAACACTATACGTCTGTTAATTATCTGCACTATTTTTATTTACCGGCTCTTTGTTTCCACACTGCCCGCCTATCAGTTCCTTTGTGTAAACAAGCCGGGCGATCGTAGATAACGGCTCGCGACAATATTGTCCACCGATGAGAATGGTTCGACCACACCTGCACCTTGAATTTTTAATTGTCAGACCCATACGTTTGCACACCTCGGATTCCTCTGTTACACTGGTAGAGTAGCCGTGTTCCCATAAAAGCCGTGGGTGTTCAGCGGGCAAGCCTGTTTTCAATATCCGCTTGGCGCCTCATGTATGCCAGTTCCTCCCTCTCTTCCTCCCACCCAGCCGTATGCGTCAACCTATATGCGCAAAGGTCAGTGTGTATCCTCATCTAGACGAGTGAACTTGGTTATCACGTGCTTTGTTGGGAACACTATTTCTGTGAAACTTATCAGTTAGAATGCAGTTAAAGAAAAACTAAAGGCCAATCTTCCAGAAAAGTCTGTTTTTGTGATACACAACGCTTCATATCACAATGTCACCAGAAAAAATGCCCCACACCGAACACAAAAAGCAGGATATGCAAGACTGGTTGGTTAAGCATAGGATTCCGTTCGGAAGCCATATGCTGAAAATGGAACTATATGATCTTATAAAGTTGCATAAGCCAAAACATAAGAAATATATTGTGGATGCAATTTTAGAAGATGGGCACGTAGTTCTCCGCTTACCACCGTACCATCCCGACCTGAATGCCATAGAAAAAATTTGGGCAAATGTAAAAGAATGGGTTGCGCTTTGCAATGTGAGCTTCAACATGGGAGACGTGTGGCGATTGTGCGAACAGCGATTTGGTGAAATAGGAGAAGCAGAATGGGGTCCAGTTTGCTGGCATGTTCACCAAGTGGAAGAGAAATATATAAAAACTGAGGGTCTCCTAGAAACAGAGGTGGAAAAGTTAACGATCTCTGCTAATGACGACAGTAGCAGCAGTGATTCGGAAAGTGATTACTCAGCAACGTCTGAATATGAGAGTGCAGGCAGAGTCGAGAGGTACGTTTTCGAGGGATGTGCAGACGACATGCTGGACGGCATTAAGGAACTTCCCCAATCACCGCAAGCCTAAGCCACGCCATCGGTGGTGAGAGTCGCTCCTAAAGTAAGCAATGCATTATGCCAGGGATTTTACGGAAGTAATCTAACTCTACCTGCATATCTTCCTCTGAAAGGGGTGAGTGCGATGCCTTCTCTAAGCCTTCCGTTAGGTCTGCCTTTTGAAAAGTCTACGGAGCATTTTTTGAAAGTAATGGAAACATTCTTTCAATGATACACTTCTGTACTCAAATACTGCAGTATTTTACATTCACATGTATTGCATTTAAAAATACGTAACCCTCTTGTCTTTATACAATTATTATTTAAATTGCACGTATATATTCATTGAGGTAATTGTAAATAATGCCTCAACGAAGTAGTACACGCAAACACGCAGTTCAGCGTAGACTTCAAATACATACTATCCATGCTCAAGTTGTTCTCGGGAAGCAAGGCAGGTGAAAAGACGATTAGAAATAGACGTTTTTGGAGTGTGCATCTCTCCCATCATCAGCATATTTATTAAATGTTATAACCACAAATTAAATACTGGATATAACACAACTATAAACAAACACAAAACACTATCAAAATTCACATTACTGAACAAAACACTGTTTTCAGTAAATTGAATGCCAGGTCAAGAGATGGCGTGAGTATAGAAAATTAATTTGGTCAAAGAAACGTAACTACTGAACTTGTTTATCAAGCTGTATTGATCTGTGCTACTTAGGTCGATGGATTTCCATTTTAAGGCCGATCTCTTCATGAAGATCTAGGGATGCATACGGTTGAAGAATTTATTAAAAAGCTAGCCCACAACATGTATAAGACTGCACAAAACCATTATAACACAGCGATTAGCAACCTTGGAAAATACAACATTGCCGCAGACAAACATAAGAGACCACTATCGCTGTTTGAGCGAAATATTGCTTTAAACCGCCACAGTACAGATGAAACAGAAGCCATCATAGACTATCTCCATTACCTAGTCCCAACATAAATGCACGCAGACGTCCTCAAGAGCTGGGGAGGATGCCTTGGTGGCCCGGGGTGATGGACGACCCCAACTGAAGACGACTCGGCCAGACCATAAGAAAAGGTAGGCAACAACATTGTAGAAATTAAGAATGGTGTGTGTGTGCGTGTGTGTATGCGTGCGTGCGTGCGTATGTGTGTGTGTGTGTGGGAGGGGGTTCTTTACTTATTTATCCACATGTTCCATTACATTTGTAATATTACATGTTCTGGTTTGCTTTGCTTCCAGATTGATTGTTCATGTTAACTGAGGTATTGAAATTATTGTGTTTTTAGATTGTGTACACACAGTCATTATAGTCTTCTAGAATTAATTTACTTTATTCAGCACTTTCTAGATCGATTGTGTTGACATATTCACTAAAGTCCCTGAGATATTGTCCCACAAGTGCTGGTTTATGTACTGGCCACTTCCCTCCTTTCTTGTTTATTTGCATCCTTAGTTTTTCCCTTTGGTCCTTCCATTCGATGCAGTCATACAGGATGTGATCTGTGGTTTCGTCTCCTCTGTTGCAGATGCACGTAGCATCATCAGTTATGTTGAATCTCTTGTAATAGGCTTTAAGCCTTCCATGTCGTGTTAAAATGGTAGTGAGGTTTGTTTATATGTTAAGTCTTCGTTCCAATCGTTTTGCTACTGTGGGAAAATTTTGTTTTGTCTCTGGTCCTTTTGATGTGTTTTACCATTCTGTTTCCCAATTTTTGAGTGTTTCTTCTCGTACTTTCTTCCTGATGGCACTTTTTGGGATTCGGTTGTAGCTTTCTATGTTATCATTTATTGTTGCTCGTTTCGCAAGTTTATCGGCAATTTCATTTCCTTCTATTCCTGTGTGGGCTTTTACACCTCCTATTCTTATCATCCATTCTTTTTTATTTAATTGTTGTTTTTCTCGTACAGCTTATATCAGTTGCTTATGATTTTAGTATTGTGTAATGATTGCAGTGTAATTTTGCTGTCCGTATATATTGCTGCTGTTTTCAAGTCAGTTTGTGCTTTTCCCATATTATCTATTTCTTCAAGTGCCTTTAAGATTGCAAGTTGTTCTGCTTGATTATTTGAACAGTTTTTGTTTAGTTTATACTGCAGTTGTTTAGTTAATTCTTTGTTTTCGTAAATTACTACTCCAATACCTACCCCTTGATCTGTTTCGCTTCCGTCAGTGTAGACTTCAATGTTATAGTTTTCATTTTCATTTGTTTCTTTCATTTCTGGAATGTGTGTGCATGCGTGTGTGTTGTGTGCGTGCGTGGGTATGTATGTATAAACAAATAAAGGGGGAAAATTAACAAAAAATAATAATAAAGAAGAAAACAAAAAAGGAGATAAACATAAAGAGATTAAAAAAATTGTAAAAAAATACAATAATGTCTATGTAAAGTCTGTCTAGTCAACGCGAGTGCAGTTGTGTCACAAAGGAAACGGATCCTGCCGCCTACTAATGACTGTCATAAATCTATCTCCACATTTCAGAAATGGAACACTGTCGTTGAGGACCAATAACAGCCCTGATTTTCTGGAACTGACAGTGGCATGTCTACTGCACGTGAAGTCTCAGTTGCCAAAGTTCCAACTTCCAGTTGATCTATTTCATTACGTGCAGTAATTCGTTGTGTCACGATGTGGAGGCCGTGGGAGGGAAATGCAGTGGTAAATGCAAATGAAGAAGTAGATAACTTTCATTCAAGTGAAAATAATCGAAGTGAAGACAAAAGTGTGAATGAATTGGAAAATGTTGCTGGGTCGAATTACGTTACTGGAGAAGCCTCAAAACACAAAGTTATAACGGGAACTCTTTCTAGGGAAATTCAAGCGCTTGTTTTGAACAAATATAAATACGTGCTGAAAAATAATCTTGGTAAGAGGTCATGCAATGAACCTGATAAATTCTGGGTATTCACAAAAAATACAATTATTAATATTGTGACGAAAGGAATACCAAAGACGCCGATCAAGTGTGAAAACAAAAGGAAACGTTTCTCTAAGGTAGATAATTTCACATGCGATTTAATTCTCCGAGAAATATATAGATTCTATACAAAAGGGAGAGCACCCACCTTAGATGAATTGGAGCTGGATTTCAAATACCGCACTTTGAATAATATAGGAGCTATTATGGAACCAAATAGAATTTTAGCTTGGCGATATATATATATATATGTCAAAACTAAGGAAGTTTCGCAGTAATGGACATAAGATAATTTAGTTAGACGAAATCTCGTACGATACCCATGACGTGTGGAGAAAGGTGGCAACCTTGCGGAAAGGGCTGGGAGAAGGAGGGCCGGCGTTGTAAAACGATTATAAGGGTTCGGCAAAGGAGGCGGCCGAACTGCACACGCGTTAACTAGACTTTAAATAAGAGTTTATATGTAAAAAAACTGAAGTTGCTGACAATGAAGTAAACTAGGTTATCAGTAATAACTAAAAACTAGTAACACAACTTCAATTATCTTCTTTAAATCCTGGGACCGCTTTGAAACCGGTCCCAGGATTTAAAGAAGATAAGTGAAGTTATGTTACTAGTGTTTAGTTATTATTGATAAAAGAGTTTATATGTTGGTAAGTGTAAATAATGTATAGCCGCCACATGTATATTCTTCCCTCCCATTTCCATCCCTAGTTCCTTTACAGGACCATCGGTGGCTTGCCGAAGAGTATTCCTAAACTCAGCACCATCTCCAGCTGAAGCCACAATTACGGTAAGGTATCCCAAATTTTATTTAGCATGACATCCATACCTAGCTCCTCTGCATGAGCATGAAGAACCTCCATTAACTCTAGGTTCCTGGTCAGGGCCTCGCCCATGGCCAGTACCTAATTCCCCAATCTGCCCGTATGCTCTTTTGTATGCGGGCGCCTTTTTAGTAGTCACCCACTAAACATTCGGGTTGCTTTGGCGGTACCGGACAGTTTAGCCCAGAGGTTCCACCCCATTAGTCCTGAACCCGTAGGAACTGGACCCGGGCCTCTTGCTACCAGGGAGTGTTATCCGAGCTGTCCCAAAGGGCGCTCGGCGTCCTCCGTGGATCTTTCCATAGGGCAAGACCTTGTTTCCTAACAAGCCCCCATCTGGTCCTATGGACTCAAGACGGGATGGAAGTGGATACGCCATTTACGCGCGCCAACACCAAAGGTGAAGACTACCGAGAACCTCGGTGGGGCCGCCTGGTGATCTAGCACACCTTCTACTAGCTTTGCAGGCTAGTACCCGGGAGAATTAATGGCTTCCCTCAAAGCCCGTCCGAAGACGTACCCGATCCCCACGGGTATCGGGAACACACTGCCCCCTCGAGTCCATCCCAATCCGAACAACTCCCGAAGGAGGGGCTCAGATGTTCGGCCCGAGGTTCCTCTAGTAACGTCAGAGGTACCACGAGTGCTAGCGGTCCGCAGCGCCCGCACCTTGGCAGCTGAAGGGGACGCATCCCCTCCCCTACGGTGGGCGGTACCGGACATTCATTACCACTTTTCCTACCCATCACTTTAGTGTAGCTTAGTGCATGGTAAGGGAGGGGACGTAGATCCCTTTCGGATGATCGCCACCGGGTGTGGCGGAGGCGGGGCCACACCCACAAACAAAGGACTCACTTCTCCGTCAATTTCACCACTCGACTCTCGCCGAAGACACCGAAGAGCCAACATCACCTCCCAGGAACGACGCAGCAAGTAAAAAGATCACCGCAGCAGGGAGACAGAGTCAGATAGTAAAGTCGCTTCCGCCGCAGCCTTCCCCTGCCAGCTCTCGGGTTCGTCTCCCACCTCACTGCCGACACCGGCAGCGGAGGGGGATCTTCCCGCTGTGCTGACCGGCAGGTTTTGGGCAGTTGCCTCACAAAGGAGGCCCACTACGCCACCTGCTTCAGACGCTCTCCAGGCTCCAAACTCGCCGCAGCTGCACCTGGCGCCCGGATCCTCCAGTCAACTGCAGCCAAGCAAATAGGACCACGGAAGCGGACCTACCTCCGCACAAGACACCACACAGCAGCAGGCCACCACCATACCCACATCAACGTCCTAGTCGGTGCTCCCCGAGATCTGCCAGCTAAGTACCTACTCGCCGCGGCTGTGCAGAGGTGGCCTTCTGCACAAAGCGCCACCAGAATTACTTCCCGAGGACGCCCCACCGCCTGTGTGCGTTTGCATTTCGCCGACGCGGGGGAGCGAGACGCTGCCTTAAACACGGGCCTGCCCTTGTTAGGGTATTGCCTCAAAGTAGAGGCCAGTAAGCTACAATGACATCTTCCCTGCCGGCGCTGCTGCGCCTACGGACACACCGCCAGCACTTGCAGAGCGCCTCCGCGGTGCCACTACTGTGGCACCCCCACGCTGACCGCCGAATGCAGGGCTCACGACCTGAGGCATCGTCGACGGTACTGCACCACCTGTAATGGCCTTGGCCACTTCACAGGGCAGGCGCAGTGCCCTGCATACCCTCACCAGGAGTCCGACCGCGCCGCATGCTGGACAGCACGGCCCAGTGGATCCGCTGATTGGCGGAGAGCGCTGGACTGTCTCCGGGACGAAGCTCAGCGACTGAACAACAGACTACAACATATCGAGGAGCTCCTGGCAGCCGGATCACCCTCTACCTCCAAAGCGCTTACCAGAGATGACGTTCAGGACCTCCATACCGAGGTACTGAACATAAATCTAAGAGTGGGAAATCTGAAGGACTCTCTCGCTGCCGCCAGCATTCATCACGACACCACTAGCGTCACCTTGACGGACGTTAAAGACGGATTCATGACAACACAGAGACAAATGACAGACAGCCTGACGTTGCATCAAGACCACATAGCCTCCTCACTGACAACATTACAGAAGACATCAGAGACAACAAAGACCCCCGTACAACAACTCGAGGAGGCCCTTGGAACCACCACAAACACCATCTCCAGCCACACCACCAACATTCAGGACATGCTAGACCACAAACTTACAATACTACAGGACCACATCAACCAACTGCACAACTCGCAGAAAGATACCCTACAGAAACCTTAAAACACCTCTTTCAGAAACAGGTAGAGTTACAGATCGCCATGCCCAACTTCATCCACAACCCTCACAAGATGTACGAATACTTCATGCAGATCTTCTCAAAAATGGACAGCACACAAGCCACCCTACTGCAACTGACAGACATGACTGACTGGACTACGCGCCTTCAGACAACCCAAAATAAATCACATTGTGCACAGCTATACTATGAAATAAAGACCTCCTAATCCATCTAACACATCCCATTTAATCTCGGCGATCCACCCAGGGCCTCTGTCATGGTTGGACCCCCGGTCATATTTTCCCTTCGGATTCACTCATGCCCTTCAGGCACCAGCACTACTACAACCGTGACTAACGCGGGTGCATCAGCGGGATCCCAACAACACGTTTCTCCTATCGACTCCTTCCTATATCTTCTCCTATCAATACCAAAAAAGACAATTCAGTAGCTACAAAAAGTACAAGGACTTTTCTATGCCACCGATAATGCTTGCCGCAGTTAAAAGCGAAATATCTGGGAGAGAGATGAAGAAACCAATTGGACCACGGCCTTACAGCCCGGAATCTTCTACTGAACAAAATGCCAGCCGTGAAAGCCTACGTTTGTTAATGAAGTGACATGTTGCTTGTGATATTTGTTGCATTGCTAATAATGAACTAATGAATGACAAATTAGGTGTTGGTGTATGTAGTAATGACTACATTGTTATATATGTTTGTAGAGGTTTTGTTTTAGAAGCGGAATACAATTATTAATTTTAGTTACATAAATGTCACATTTTGTGCTATCTGGACAGTAGAAGTAAAGTGTCAAACAGGTTTTAATGAGTATGGACTATGATACACTGAAGTACAAAATTACTGTTTCCATAAAATTCCATATACTATTGTTAGTTGGCTACAGATTCACATAACACTTGTGTACAAAAGATGTTTCTATGAAGCATACACATAAAATTATTGCAAAATATAGAATTTTATGTTCAGCCTCAAAATTTGAGATTAAAGGGATATAATTATGTATTATTTATAGAAACATTCTGTAAACAGAATTAGTTACTTGTACTAGCAACCATTACAAAACCATTAATATCATATCACACGAAACAATTCTGAATGACTATTGTATAAAGTGCATTTTTTATACTAGCCTAGCTATCATTCAGGTATTCAGTATTACGGATGAGACGAAAGTTAAATTTTGTAAGCTTTAGTAGTCGTTACTACATATGAGCTATTTAAATCATTTTAATCAAACCTTTAATGCATGTGCAGTTACAATTACTGAAGCTCATGTAGCTTTTAGCAAAATCAGTAGCAATACGGTATTAGAACATACAATCAGCTGAGCTAGGCATGTCTAAAACGTTCATCAGAAATAGCTATTGGCAACATTATCATTTAGGAGCATGATTTTTCAGAGTTTAGATCCAGCCTGGCCACCTTGTGACATTACAATCACCTCATTTTGCCAACAACTAACACAGGAGCAACACTTCTAAAATTTTGGTGTTCTGTGGCACTGCCAATTGACCTTCAATTGATAATGGAAGCTAATGCTTCCAAAAGATGTTCTGTTAAAGTAAAACAAATGTGTGCCAAAAAGTGTCTCATAATGATTGTACATTACAACTCTCTCTTTTCTGTTAAGCCACGAACCTAAGCTTTATTTTTGTACATTTTCATATCAGTATCTTTTCTCTTTCCAAAACCATATAGTAGGTATTGGTTAGCTTTGGTTATACCTTGTGGTCTCCTTGAATATTTGTTATTATAAAGACAAGTTACACATACACTGGCAAACAATGTTACACACACCACTATATTGTATACAGAATTTCCCTATATAATCTATGGAATTAGCTCTTGCTGCTATACTATTTGTCCAAAGTGTATATATAAATGTTCAAACATAACGAAATCAAAGCAATTTGTTCAATGTTATGTGTCATAGTGGTGATAGGGATTGTTTTCTGGGCGAACATAAGTATCCATATACTGGGGGTGTAATGAATATGTAAGCTCCAGTTCCAACTTGAATGTCACTTACTTGAGACAGCAACAATAACACTGTGTCAGAACAGTCAAATACATGGTGGCAGTAACATGAGCAGAAAGGAAAAAGAAGCAACTACTGCAGAGAGACAAAATAATGGTAGCCTTAAATAAAGAGGGTAAGTCATATGTGTTTGGAGAAATTTAGTAAGAGTGACGTAAAAATTAATCTCAGAAACTATTTGTAGTTGGTTTATTAATACTCCTCACTTAATTGTTTATATTAATGAGAGAGTAGTTTCAAAGGCATTTGCCTCCATTTTCAATCTCTTTCCAACTGGCATCTGTTGTTGTCTGCTCTCTCTCTCTCTCTGGTGGAAAAATAAAAATCATGTAATGAACTTTGAAATCCCACCAGTAGATAATTTGACAAAGAAGTTCATAGTTCCACCACCAGAGAGAGAGCAAACAACAGATGCCAGTTGGAAAGAGATTGAAAATGGAGGCAAATGCCTTTGAAACTAGTCTCTCATTAATATAAACAGTAAGTGACGAGTATTGATAGACCAACTACAAATAGTTTCTCAGGGTAAGTCATGTAGAAATAGCAAATATTGTGAAGGAGAATCAATATGGTGTGCAGTGTACTTAGAAATTATAAAAAAATCAAATACACTGATAAATAAACACTGTTTTGGGAGAACTACACAAACTTATACAAAGTGAAGAGAGAGGGGTTGTAAGGTAATTCAGAAAACAGCTAAAATATGTTCATCTGAGATAGCTGCACAAATGCAAGTGCTTCATCGGAAGCAAGTTCACTCAAAGACAATCAGGATTCTTCATTGAGCCGACTACAATGCTAGAGTATCAAAGAAAGAAACCCTATATCAGTAAAGGAAACAGAAAGAAAAGGCTCCAGTTTGCAAATGTGTATTTTGATGTTAATATTTTGGTACATTTTTGAAAAGGACGAAATTGGTAAAAATTATATACTTGGAAGATGGAATAATATCAGTACACATGACATCCACTCAGGTAGTTTGCAAGCCAGGCGGGGCTGTAAGGCAGAGGTCGAAGGCCCTGCTAACTCAGCTGACGAAGCACTGAGTCAGTTGCTGCTTCGGCAGAGTTTCAACATTTAAATCCCCTGGTTTTGGCCCAGGCAAAAAGAGTCACGCACATGCTACCGAAATCTGCGTCGCCCAATTCTCTGTTGGCCACATCTATAATCTCCAGGGATAAACATTATAAAGCCAGAAACAGGAACCTTAGCCCAGGTAACAGCCAGAGTTGTCCTCTATAAGTAATTTCTTTCGGTTGTATGTAGCTTCTGTAGTAGTTGTTCTATTGTAGTTTCTGTAGAATAAACCCTCTCTAACCAGAACTACATGACACAAATGTTAAATTGAGAAACACTTTCACGGTAACCCACACCTTGTTAGGAACACCTCCTTGCTGAGCTTCCCCCCTAGTGACGTTCAATGGATTAAGTGTAATTTACCTGTCGTTGTTGCATCTGTGAACGTTACAGTATGTTACCATGGACTTCAAGAGTTGTGGAAAAGGGTAATTTTCTCTGATGAAATAAAATTTAATCTTTTTTCACCATGATGGACATATTTTGATTTGACGAAGGAAAAATACCAAGCTGGATGCTGGTAATTTCATTTATACTGTGAAATGTGGCAGTGGTACTGGTGCATGGCTGCTTCAGGTATTGGGCATGTAAACACTGTAAAAAGGAATTTGAAGATCAGTGCCAAAAAACTAGGTTTGAATAATAACTATTTTCAACAGGATAGCAATCCAACACATACAGCATACAAAATCCTTTCATGGAAGTGTTGAAAACAGTGTTGTTGTATAAATTAAATTAATTGGGAGTCGATTAATAACACAAAACAACACTCACTTTTAAATTTTCCCGGAACCGCTTTCTGAGGCCTTCCCTCTATCTTCAGCCGGACATCGACTTGTTCTCATTGGTGTAGCTGGCAATATTTTGTCATCGGTCTCCTCTGGTGGCGGTTCGAGGAACTTGCTGAACAAATCTTTCTGGGGGATGTCGAAATTGAATACTTTGTTCCTATTTTTTGAAATAAAGATTTGTTCCCATGTGGACAGTTCTTCTTTTCCTGTTGTATGTTTTAGTAATTTTGGTTCTGGATTTATGTTGTGGTTTTTTTCCCAAAAATGCGTGGCAACTGCTGATTTTTCTAATTGTTTGTATTTTACGTTCCTAAAGTGTTCCTTTGCTCTTGTTTCTAAATTTCTTTTGGTTTTTCCAATATAAATTTGACTACAGTCACAGCATTCAATTTGATATCTACCAGATTTTTTGTTAGATGGAATGGCATCTTTGATGTTTGATCAAATTAGGTTTTTTAAGGAGTAATGGTTCACTGGAGCTAGTTGAATGTTTTGTTTTTTGAAGACTTTTTTGAATTTATCAAAGGCCCATGGATGGTAAGTGAATTTTTTGAAGATCAAATTTGAAGATCTTCAAAAAATTCACTTACCATCCATGGGCCTTTGATAAATTTAAAAATGTCTTCGAAAAACAAAACATTCAACTAGCTCCAGTGAACCATTACTCCTTAAAAAACCTAATTTGATCAAAGATGCCATTCCATCTAACAAAAAATCTGGTACATGTCAAATTGAATGCTGTGACTGTAGTCAAATTTATATTGGAAAAACCAAAAGAAATTTAGAAACAAGAGCAAAGGAACACTTTAGGAACGTAAAATACAAACAATTAGAAAAATCAGCAGTTACCACGCATTTTTGGGAAAAAAAACTACAACATAAATCCAGAACCAAAATTACTAAAACATACAACAGGAAAAGAAGAACTGTCCACATGGGAACAAATCTTTATTTTAAAAAAAAAAAAAAAAA
This sequence comes from Mantis religiosa, assembly GCA_030765055.1. Taxonomy (NCBI): domain Eukaryota; kingdom Metazoa; phylum Arthropoda; class Insecta; order Mantodea; family Mantidae; genus Mantis; species Mantis religiosa. The sequence continues at coordinate 303,700,112 of CM060948.1, read as the reverse complement.
AAAAAGGAACAAAGTATTCAATTTCGACATCCCCCAGAAAGATTTGTTCAGCAAGCTCCTCGAACCGCCACCAGAGGAGACCGATGACAAAATATTGCCAGCTACACCAATGAGAACAAGTCGATGTCCGGCTGAAGATAGAGGGGAGGCCTCAGAAACCGGTTCCGGGAAAATTTAAAAGTGAGTGTTGTTTTGTGTTATTAATCGACTCCCAATTAATTTAATTAATACAGCATACAACTTATGTTGCTGGATTCTGTTAAATACTCCCCACACCCTGAAAATAGCACCTCACTCCTTAGACAATTAAACCCATTGAGCATTTGTGGAATGAACAGAAGGGAAGAATCAGAAAACATATTTCCAGTAAAACCCAACTGAAAGAGGTGATCATTATGGAAAGGGGAAATATGAAAATGCAGCAAAAGGAAACTTGTAGACCCAAAGCAGAACAGGCTAAAAGCTATTGTTGGACATAAAGAGATACATACATATTTAATGTAAGCTGATGAAAACAAAACATTATGCTTTATGTGAAACCTTCTGACCTTCTTGTATCACAGTATAATACATAATTCTACTTCTTTCAGAGAAATACTCATAACTCTAGGGAGAAAAAATGGAATGTTTCCTACACTTTATGAGTTAATTCTTAATTATTTTGGATTGAGAAAAACGAATATGACAATGAAAAAGTTTTCTTAGTTCTAGTTTCTGTGATACGCACTAGGTGGAAATATTTCATATTAACGTTTTAAGAGAAAAAGCTACATTTTAAATACATATGCTAACAGCACTGAAAGTGCATTTGAATTATTTTAAATGGTAGTTACACTCTTAAGAGATCTAAATTGCTGGAAGAAAACCTTGCAGATGGTTGGGTCTGAAGAGAATCATGTGGTGGCTTCATGAGATCCATATTCTTCTTGCCTGTTATAAGGAAGTTCTGGAGCATTCCTACACAAGAACCATCACTAATCTGCAATCACTAGTTCATTCCAATGGCCATATTTTTGTTCTATAACAGAAATGTCTTGAAGGAATCTTTCTCTATGTTCATCACTGACAGCTCCATAACTAGGAGCAAAAACGTCCAGATGGGAGTGGAGGAAATGGATTTTAAGGAACATGTTGCATCCAAGTTTATGGTATTTTTGCGGCAGCTCTGTCACCAAATGAGTGTAGTTATCATCTCTTTTGTTGCCTGAAAATCCCCAAACAGCTCCTCTGAGAGCTTCCCAAGCTTCTTTTCCTTTCCCCTCCAAAACTTGTTTTACATGCAGGATCCTTTATAAGTTCTCAAATTTGTGACCTGACAAAAAGACCTTCCTTAACTTTTGCATCATTTAATTTTGGAAATTTCTCTCTTAAGTACTTAAAGGACCCATCCTTCTTGGTTTATATCTCTGACAAAACTTTTCATCAAGCCCAGCTTATGCAAGGGTGGAAGAACAACTTCTGTTAGGTCCACGAAAGGCTCGGCAACATTTTTCTCCTAGGATTAAGATTCCTTGCAGGCCAGTCTGCTTTAATATAATGTAATTTCCTATCCCTACTGTCCAACATACATAAGAAGCAGCAATGTATTGTGTACTCCAGTTGAATTCCTAAGGGTATGGCAATGACTTTTATATCACCACAGATTTTCCAATTGTGTTTATGATATTTAAGTCCAAGAGGTCTCGCCTGCGGTGCCGTATATAGTAATAGCGAGCATTAAACACTACACATTTCAGTTAATTGATGGAAATTAATCATTTCTCCACACTAGCCGTATATACGAGTCAGCTGGAGAATTTAATGTCAGGAAGGCACGTTGGCCATGGTAGCTCAAAGGTTAAGAGCGACTGGACGGAAACCAGGAGATCCGTGGTTCAAATCCCGGCCATGGCATTGAATTTTTCATGTTGACTCTATCCATCAAATATCTTAGCCTATATACGGCTAGTGTGGAGAAATGATTAATTTCCATCAATTAACTAAAATAATAAGAGTTAAATGATGAAGCCTGGGACTTAAGTACTTACAATAGTAAGTCGCCACAAATGGTGTATCTCGGATGCGAGAGCCCGTAGTGGTCTACCAGGGAAATATACGAGTCAGCTGGAGAATTTAATGTCAGGAAGGCACGTTGGCCATGGTAGCTCAAAGGTTAAGAGCGACTGGACGGAAACCAGGAGATCCGTGGTTCAAATCCCGGCCATGGCATTGAATTTTTCATGTTGACTCTATCCATCAAATATCTTAGCCTATATACGGCTAGTGTGGAGAAATGATTAATTTCCATCAATTAACTAAAATAATAAGAGTTAAATGATGAAGCCTGGGACTTAAGTACTTACAATAGTAAGTCGCCACAAATGGTGTATCTCGGATGCGAGAGCCCGTAGTGGTCTACCAGGGAAATATACGAGTCAGCTGGAGAATTTAATGTCAGGAAGGCACGTTGGCCATGGTAGCTCAAAGGTTAAGAGCGACTGGACGGAAACCAGGAGATCCGTGGTTCAAATCCCGGCCATGGCATTGAATTTTTCATGTTGACTCTATCCATCAACTACACATTTCATTTCCAAGAGGGCTGTTATATTTGCATATGTCTCCCTCATGTGAACTGCATGACCAACAGGAACAGAACAAAGTTAGTTGCCAATGTGAAGTAACACAGCTTTCAAACTAAGCTTGGACGAGTGTATGAATAGCCTCCATTCAGTTGAATCATGGTTCAAATTCAAAGATTTTAACAAGTCATTAATGTTGAAGCAAACAAGATTGTTTTTCATCTCAAAAAAGGGAGCAGTTCCCTGTGGTATTTTCTGTACTGTAAGACTGACATCACCTTTAAGAAGATTCCATTGCTGTAGTTGAGACCCAAGAATTTCTGCCTTCTCCTTTGACAGGTCAAGGTCTCTAATGTTGCATATATAGGCTGAGCAAGACTTAGAAATTACTTTAATCATTGTTATTTAACATTCATTTTCTGTGCCTTGAGTTTGGGTAAAGCTATTTGTTCATGCTTAACCTTAAATTTTGCTGACTAGCAAAACATGTACTTTGGACTCAGTGTCAGGTCTCAACACGTCCTCAATTATGTAAACAGTGATGGCACAAGATGATTCTATTAGCGTTTAGCTAACGTGGGAAATGCTGATTTGGCTATTAGCTATTTTGGGCAGGACCTCTATTTAAGCTTGGTTGAGTTAGCGTATGCGGACACTTTAGGCTGGTATTATTATGCTGGAAGATCATGCAGGGAACATGCGGCAGGTCACTCTTTAAGTCTAGTTTCTCCGAGGTTCATGCTGGTCCTCAATTCAGGCTCTTCATGCTGCCAACCAGCGGTGGCTACTCTACGTTTTGCAACCTCACCTATATACAAACACATCTCCAAGGTAAGCCCGGATGGTTCCTTGATGTACTAATGTAATTGTCAACACTATTTCATCCCAAGTCTCTTCAAGACTTCAGGGGTGACTTGTTTTGAGACCCCATGATTAGGTTATAGTAAATTGGCATTTCATAGATCCTTTTGTTATCTCTATTTATCTATCTTTAACCTAACTACAAGCTTCCTCCACCATCTAGTTCTACCATCTGATCCCCTATCCTTTCAGCTACACTCCCAGTTGCAGAGTAGATTGTAAACCCTTAAGGTGAAACCCCTTTAAGTATACATAATACTATTCACATCTTACATTATAAAAATCTCCCGGGTTGACATTCAGATTTGCAACACCAATGAGATCACTCAATTCCGCTTGATTCTGTGCAGTCTATCATCTTTTACCTGAAAATCAAGCACTGGGGATGTGGAAGGCTTGTTTGTTTCTTCGTGTTCCACAGTTTTCATTTTCTACTTCAAATACACAATTTTCAGGCTGAATAGGAACTGGTAAGCTACCTGAATGCAGAATTGGTCAAATAGCAGAAAAAAGATTCGGGTACTGAACTGTTCTTCTCTTCTTCAGACAATTCTGCCTTTATTGGTGGAGTCAAGCAGAAACGGTAGTCATCTCTATAGTTTGCAGTCTCCCACCAAACCATAGGCACAGCAAAAGCCATAGACCATATTTGTGGAGCCCAAGGCATATCCTGGTCCTCTACTTTCATACCGAAATAATGCTGAAAGGCAGCCTTACAAAGAGGCATCAGATTCCATTTCTGAGAGGAAAATGTTATTTCACCACAAATGTAACAGTAATTACGTGTGTTTGGAGGATTTAGTGAAAGTGATGTCAAAATTAATCGTAAAAACTATTTGTAGTAAGTATATTTGACACTCGTCGCTTACGTAAGCGACAAGTGTCGATAAAGCAACTACTAATAGTTTTTTATGAGTAACAGTAGTTATTCAGTATATTTATACATTTTCATGATATTTTTACGAATTTTACACTATCAAAGCACTCTCAAACCAGAAATTCTGCATTAAGGCATGAACTAAATGAAACTCATAGTCATAGAAACAGTATCTATGTTCACCACTTACCACTGTGTTTTCAAAGTTGACAACTGAGTAAAGCTCTTATCACCAATGTTACAATGATGTTACTTCTTATCCTCATGAATTAAAATATGTCTTTTCAGATTTGACAACTGGGTAAACTTCCTATCACAAACTTTACATTGGTGTGGCTTCCTACATTCATGAACTAAATTATGTGTTTTCAAGGTGGACAACCGAGTAAATCTCTTATCACAAACTTTACATTGAGGTGGCTTCTTACCTTCGTGAATGAAATTATGTATTCTCAGTTGTGACATATGGGTAAACCTCTTAGCACAAACTTTACATTTGTGTGGCTTACTAGCTTCATGAACTAAATTATGTTTTTTCAAGGTTGACAACCGAGTAAAGCTCTTATCACAAACTTTACATTGGTGTAGCTTTATACCTTCATGATCAAAATTATGTGTTTTCATATCTGACAACCGAGTAAAGCTCTTATCACAAACTTTACATTGGTGTGGCTTCTTACCGTCATGAACAAATTTATGTGTTTTCAAATCTGACAACCGAGTAAAGCTCTTATCACAAACTTTACATTGGTGTGGCTTCTTACCTTCATGAATTAAATTATGCATTCTCAGGTGTGACACCTGGGTAAACCCCTTATCACAAACTTTACATTGGTGTGGCTTTATACCTTCATGAACAAAATTATGTCTTTTCAAACCTGAAAACAGAGCATACCTCTTACCACAAACTTTACATTGGTGTGGCTTTATACCTTCATGATCAAAATTATGTGTTTTCAAATCTGACAACCGAGTAAAGCTCTTATCACAAACTTTACATTGGTGTGGCTTCTTACCTTCATGAACAAAATTATGTCTTTTCAAATCTGACAACTGAATAAAGCTCTTATCACAAACTTTACATTGGTGTGGCTTCTTACCTTCATGAACAAAATTATGTCTTTTCAAATTTGACAACCGAGTAAAGCCCTTATCACAAACTTTACACTTGTGTGGCTCCTTACCTTCATGAATTTTATTATGTATATTCAGATCTGACAACTGGCTAAAGCTCTTATTACAAACTTTACATTCATATGGCTTACCTTCACATGTAACATCATATTTTTGATAATCACACTCAAGACGTGTGTTTCTTGTTGGTACTTCAGCACAGAACAATGGAGACTTGTCAAGAGTCACGACAGGATCTGTTTCTGGGTATAATCTGAAATGTTGCAGAACTTGGTATCATTTAGTATCATTTTTAAAATGTGTGACATGAAACTCTGAGAAAAGTTGAAAGAAGCTACGAGTAATCAGTCTATCTACAATTATCATTTTAAATTAATCTGGAAGTGTACAGCCCAGTACTGTTACCTTTGTTCAGCTCTAGATTGTGGTGAAGAAAGAGCAAGTAAACAACTCCATTATCAGTTAATGCCCACAGCAAAGTGATCAACTATTCCATTCAAAGATTCGGTTATTCTATTACAGCAATGGTAATTCAAGTGTCGCGAAACACTGCCTTAATTTTTCTTTGCTGTCACCTATCAATAACGAGTGAAGTAAGCTTTGACTACTGGTTTACCTGAACAAGCAGAACCGAGTTTCTCATGTTACATTCTTGTTCCTCTGAGGAAATAAAGATATGAAAGGAGAGCATCTGGACAGAATGAGTGAGACTGAGGAATCAATTTCATAGCCAGGATTTGAACATGGATCTCCCAATCTCCAGTTGACTCGTATATTTCCCCGATAGACCACTAGAGGCTCTCGCATCCGAGATACACCGTTTGAGAGAGCCCCTAGTGGTCTACCGGTGAAATACACGAGTAGGCTGGAGAATTTAATGTCAGAACGGCACGTTGGCCATGGTAACTTAAAGGTTAAGAGCAACTATATGGAAACCAGGGGATCCGTGGTTCAAATCCCAGCCATGGCATTGAATTTTTCATGTTGACTCTATCAAAAACCTTAGCCTATATACGGCTAGTGTAGAGGAATCATTAATTTCCATCAATTAACTAAAATAATAAGAGTTAAATGATGAAGCCTGGGACTTAAGTACTTACAACAGTAAGTCGCCACAAACCCTGTACCTCGGATGCGACAGCCTCTAGTGGTGTACCGGGGAAATATACGAGTCAACTGGAGAATTTAGTGTCAAGATGGCACGTTGGCCATGGTAGCTCAAAGGTTAAGAGCGACTGGATGGAAGCCAGGAGATCCATGGTTCAAATCCAGGCCATTGCATTGAATTTTTCATGTTGACTCTATCAAAAACCTTAGCCTATATACGGCTAGTGTAGAGGAATCATTAATTTCCATCAATTAACTAAAATAATAAGAGTTAAATGATGAAGCCTGGGACTTAAGTACTTACAACAGTAAGTCGCCACAAACCCCGTACCTCGGATGCGACAGCCTCTAGCGGTGTACCGGGGAAATATACGAGTCAACTGGAGAATTTAATGTCAGGATGACACGTTGGCCATGGTAGCTCAAAGGTTAAGAGCGACTGGATGGAAGCCAGGAGATCCATGGTTCAAATCCAGGCCAATGCATTGAATTTTTCATGATGACTCTATCAAAAACCTTAGCCTATATAGGGCTAGGGCTCAAATGACCTTGTTGTCGACGGGCCCTAAAACACCACACACTCACTATGTAGGGCTAGTGTAGAGAAATCATTAATTTCCGTCAATTAACTAAAATAATAAGAGTTAAATGATGAAACCTGGGACTTAAGTACTTACAACAGTAAGTTGCCACAAGCCCTGTATCTCGGATGCGAGAGCCTCTAGTGGTGTACCAGGGAAATATACGAGTCAACTGGAGAATTTAATGTCAGGATGGCACGTTGGCCATGGTAGCTCAAAGGTTAAGAGCGACTGGATGTAAGCCAGGAGATCCAATGTTCAAATCCAGGCCATTGCATTGAATTTTTCATGATGAGTCTATCAAAAACCTTAGCTTATATAGGGCTAGGACCCAAATGACCTTGTTGTCGACGGGCCCTAAAACACCACACACTCACTCACTATATAGGGCTAGTGTAGAGAAATCATTAATTTCCATCAATTAACTAAAATAATAAGAGTTAAATGTTGAAGCGTGGGACTTAAGTACTTATGACAGTAAGTTACCACATACGGTGTATCTCTGATGCGAGAGCCCCTAGCGGTCTACCGGGGAAATATACAAGTCAACTGGAGAATTTAATGTCAGGACAGCACGTTGGCCATGGTAGCTCAAAGGTAAAAGTGACAGGAAACCAGGAGATCCTTGGTTCAAATCCCAGCCATGGCATTGAATTTTTCATGTTGACTCTATCTATAATCTCTTGTATTTTGTGGACAGGAACATGTTCAATGTGGAAATTAGTTTTTTCCCATTAGATTTTGCTTAGAGCAAGTTCTACAGTATATCTATTTGTATTATTTCAAGAGCTCTATGACACATGTACTAAAACATAAATGCTAGAGTAAACATAAGGCTTATAATTGAAAAGAGTCAGGACTTACCTTGAACATTTTATTGGAGGAAGGACCACATCCTGTAACAGAATAATTCAAATGTATAGCTTTCACACCAATATCTACACAGTGTTAAATGTACTGGTAAGATATTTACAAGAGATGTAGAGACAATATATGATATTTGATCTTGAAATAATGAGTAAGAAAACCAAGAAGTGGAGAAAATATTTGTTTGGTTTAGAGAACACATAACTGGAAAAAGAAATGTTTAATAAATCAGAATATATGATTAAAGTGGTCAAGCACTTACAAATATCAAGACAGGAACACAGACAGCAAAGAGGGGTTAACATGTTAGATTCATTTATACCAATAACACATTTGGTCATGACATCAGTGAAGTAGCTAGTAGTTTCCTCACTACAACCTGTACCTAGATTAATGATGATAATAATAAAGCAGTAAATGCAAATTGCTTTTAGTATACAGGTCTTCTAAAAAATGCAATCATATCTGAACATACTTAAACAAGGATACTGCATTGTATTTACAAAGTTAAAACCTGGAAAAGTGCCAATTGCCATTCTTTTTGTATACACACTGTGCGGGCCAACCCAGGGTCATGGGATTAAATTAAAACTATAAGCCTCTATCAAAACCTTAACATGGATTTATTTTCTTGTTTTTTTATTTGCTACACTTTGCATTGACCAACCAGACACATAAAAGTAACTATCAACTTCTGGTCCCAATCTGGGAGAAAGAGCCCCATAAAACCACACGGCTCACCAAAAGACAATTTATGAAAAACCCTTAGAGTGAATCGGGAAACCTGAACATGGAGCACTTAACATTAGAAACACCAACGCGACACCAACCAGGCATACACTACTCTCCCGGTTCGAAGGAGCCACCCAAGAAGCCTCGGGCACCGCAGCGCCCCCAGAGAGGAACGACGGAAAGCCCAAACAACAAGACAGCAGCGCCCTCGAATCGGAAGAGCATGTAAAAATGTGCCAGGGAGAAAACAAACGGCTCAACACTTGTATGAAATGATATCCAAGATAGCTATAAGATTTTGGTTCATACTCCAGCAGCTTATAGCTATGAGAGTCAGCTGATATGTCCTGGGTATATGTTTAAAGGTTTATGGCTGAGTCGACTGTTGTCTTTGAATCTGACTTCAGTTTACTCTTTATCTAAGCACTAAAGATTATAACCTGCAAAAGTACATTATTACATAACATTGCTCAGAACTCAGCAGGTTTCTATATAACTTACCTTAGTATTATCACCGATTGATGAAGTTTCTGTTTCCAGCCACCAAGGTTCTTCTTTTATTTCTATTTTATTATCATCATGAAAACTGTTGTTTTTCTTATCAATCATTACAGGATCCTCTAGAAGAAATTCTCCCTCATTCTGTGAATCAATGTCTGAAAATAGAGTCTGTTGTTCAATTTCTGATTTCCCATTTATGTCGCAGTTGTTGCTACATGTAGCAGCTTCACTCTCAATCTGCCTGACAAGATCTTTGATAAAAGAAGTCTCTGATTTAATTTCTGTTTTGACTGTTATCTCACAATCAGTGACATCATCAATGTTTGTGTTTGTTGAAGCAACTTTGTGAAAGAACTCTCTCTCATTCTGTGAGGCTGTGTCATCTTCAAGGGGATTCTGTTTCTTCTTGAGTTTCTCATCCATTTCAAATGGCTGTTGAAAGAAGAAATAATATTTTATAGACCAAAAAGTATAAGTAAATTTAGCCATCAAATTCTTTGAATCTATCAATAATTGTTCAAACCACATTAAATACACTGTTCTCTTACCATGCAACTTCTTGAACAGTTGAACCAGACTTAGGAAACTCAAAGACATGTGAAGACCTCAAACTACAGACAGTTGTCTGTTTATGTCAATGCTATTATGACTCCAGCTAGCTTACTGAGATACTGTATATAACTTACCTTAGTATTATCACCGATTGATGAAGTTTCTGTTTCCAGCCACCAAGGTTCTTCTTTTATTTCCATTTTATCATCATCGTGAAAACTGTTGTTTTTCTTATCAATCATTACAGGATCCTCTAGGAGAAATTCTCCCTCATTCTGTGAATCAATGTCTGAAAATAGAGTCTGTTGTTCAATTTCTGATTTCCCATTTATGTCCCAGTTGTTGCTACATGTAGCAGCTTCAGTCTTAATCTGCCTGACAAGATCTTTGATAAAAGGAGTCTCTGATTTAATTTCTCTTTTGACTGTTATTTCACAATCAGTGACATCATCAATGTTTGTGTTTGTTGTAGCAACTTTGTGAAAGAACTCTCTCTCATTCTGTGAGGCTGTGTCATCTTCAAGGGGATTCTGTTTCTTCTTGAGTTTCTCATCCATTTCAAATGGCTGTTGAAAGAAGAAATAATATTTTATAGACCAAAAAGTATAAGTAAATTTAGCCATCAAATTCTTTGAATCTATCAATAATTGTTCAAACCACATTAAATACACTGTTCTCTTACCATGCTACTTCTTGAACAGTTGAACCAGACTTAAGAAACTCAAAGACATGTGAAGACCTCAAACTACAGACAGTTGTCTGTTTATGTCAACGCTATTATGACTCCAGCTAGCTTACTGAGATACTGTACCACCATTAAACCTTCTGATCTGTTTAAAATGTCCCGTAAAGATATCAAAGCAATTTGAGTTATTTGATATAACTAAAACAAACTGCTATGTGACAATTACTAATATCATAGTTAGTTTGTATTCTGCTACTGTTGTTCTAAGGTTTGCTGCGTTATTTAAATTAAGCAAGAAGGTTTAGTACTACATGGCATAATAGTTCTAGTAATAAAACATCCACGGAGAGCAACAAATCATACAGATTTGTAAATAGTGTCGTACACCTTCTTAATTTAATACTGCAAGAACCAAGGATGCAAGAAAAGACAGAAACAATTTTCCTTAAGATTAAACAAGTGATGTATTGTTATTTATTAACTCAATGGTACGAGGATATTTCAAATATAAATGGGAAGTTTGATGTAACACTATCGTTGGTAATAATTTTAAGGAGAAACTTTGTCAGTATGTTGGGGGGGGGGGGTTTATCTACAGAGAGGGTACTGTGTGTGCATGCACTGCATAGAATGGGGCTGGGCCATGACTGAGTAAGAGCTGCACCTGTCTGTTACACAATGCATCATCATTAGTTTTCTTGCAAAAAGGGGCACCAAGACTTTGGAAAGTTTTAGACAGCTCTGCGCACAGTTTGGGAAGAAATAATTTGGAACACTGGAGTGTATGAGTGGGCTAAATATTTTTTGGGGGGAAGAGATGCTGTAGAAAATGAACCTCATAGGAGCAGATCGGGGACAAGCATTAATGCAGATAACATGTTCCCATTTGTGACATTATTGAAGAAGATCAGCGCATAAAGGAATCTGAAATTGGTCCTTTTTGTTTTCACAAGGAAAAGTTATGGAAGTACTTAATCATCCGGGATGACCTCCATTACAGAAAACTGTCTGCCAGATACGTGATTTGTGATGAAACATGGTGCATCCTTACACAAAGCAAGCAAGCATAGCTCTCATTACAATAACACTTCCAGCTGTCTGGTTTCACAACAACTGCTTCACAACTACAACTCCTGCTAGCATGTCACAATCCCTTTTATATCTCTATTCATGATTACCATACTGTTCTGTCAATCACTAGAAGTTTCTGGAAACAAGACATCTAGTTGCATAATACGAACATTCTATCACCTTCCAGAAACGTAACTTAATCTACCCGGCGAGGCCATTGACTCAGTTATCTTACCAGCTGGCACTATTTGTTTACACACGTTCGTTATCTATGTGAAACCTATCCATCTATTTATCTAATTGCGCAAAAAAACTTCAATGCCCGTTACCACGACACTGCTCCCTCCTCAAGGCTGGTCGTCCCGAACAGCACCATCGTAGCGGGCCAGACGATCCAGGTGCACCACCATCTTCCCTCGGGGCATCTTCTGGATGCGGCAGACCATGTCGTTAACCCTTTCACCGATATGGATTAAAGGTTCCTTGTACACCTCCAAAACTAGATAAACACCCAAGGGCACATCTGCAGATTCACACCAAATAATATTGGTTTCAATGCGAACTTCTTTTTCGCAATACACTGCACATTTTGGAAATGGTTGCGAATTTTTTGGTTGTGGGTGGTATCCTTTTAGGAAAGTGTTTTCTCTCAAGTATGAGGGGTGAGGTCGTGGTGAATTTCCTACCCCCTAGTATAAAGAGGCCTCTGAGTATTATAATACTCAATTAGGTTACGAGCTCTTTATACGCGCAAGTACAGGTAGATGAATGTCTTGCATGAATTTACAGCTCTGAAAATTACTAAACAACTGTGCATAGTTACATCCAGTGGTATAAAAATACTTTTTCTTTTTTTTTACCATTCAACTATTTTCCGTAAAGAGGGATAGCTAGTAATAGCAGATCCGCATCACCCTTATTTGACCCGCCATGTCCCCAAACAATGGAGTAGCTAACATGTCATCTGTAGACCAGCACACGTCACTGCTATGTATGTCCTAAAGATCTCCTTCATAATCTTACAACAAATCTTCCAGATTTTCTACAGTAATATCAGAAGCCTGTACACATCATACCCAAGCTAATTTATTTACTACATTACGGGGATAAGTCATGTTTAACATTGAAATTTAACAATTTCAAATGTGCCATTCATTTAGCTCTTGATAGCTATAAGAAATCACTCTGAACACAAAGAGATTATAAATAACTAAAATACAGAGCGAAAACAGCTGCATAAGGCTACCAGAAACCTTGGTTGAGAAACACTGTAATAACAGATGCTGACAGAGTGTTTTCTTTCCAGTGTGTGAGTGTGTGACGCAACATATTCTCGTCATATTATCGCTTGGTATAGCATAAATAAACTAAACTTGAACCAGAGAAATCGCTTGCGTAGCTATACATACATACATTGGCTCGTATACACACAAAACAAAATGATTCAAATATTAGGCACGTTCGGCACAAAGAATGGCTTTTGCTACAGTGAAACAAAGTAGTGAAATTTCAACAATTTATTAATGTAGTCTCTACTTTCTTGTTACTGTAGATCTAATCTGCCTTTAATGAGTTTTAAACTAGTTTTTGTTTCGTTTAAATAACTTAATAAATACGGAAGATACGGAATTGTATTTATGATGCATGTTTACAGCATTTAACAATTTAAATGTCCTGTTCTGTTTATTGGGTATCCGTTTCCGGCCCCTGAAGGGTTTAAATGGCCATCGGCGAAGCGGTTAATCCCTGTATTTGAAAATATAAATTCTTTTCCACATTTTGAATGCTGTACAGTTTTTGTGTATGAAGATTTGAACATCTCGATGTATCATTTATAAGCACAAATTAGATTTTTATTACTCTACCTTCGACTCATGAGAAACCAAGAAGGTCAAAAAAAAAAAAAAAAGGTCTGCCTCACGTTCAAGAGGTCCTGAGTTTGAATCTCGGTCAGGGTGAGTTACCTGGATAAGGTTTTTCTCCCAGGCTTTTCCCTTATCGTTACAGATGAATGTCGAGTAGCTCTAAGCTCCATGGACCCTGGACACATTTGAGCATCATTTCACCCATTTCATTCACCGTCCGATATGACTTAACTTTGGAGGACGTAAAATTACACAAAAAAAAAGGGTCAAAAAGTCTCTTTCCACCTATGTGCCTTTCAGAAATTTATAAAAATATTACAAGAATATGGTAGAACCCTAACCCCAGTTAACAAGCATTGCTTAAAAAATACATTCAGGTTCAAAACTAAGGTCAAAATTCATGTACAAAAAACTTCTGGTACTAATAAATTGATGCGAAGATGCATTGGGAAGATGAAAACAAACACAAGATTTAAAAACCAAGAAAAATGTCAAATATATACAAAATGAGAACTTAGCGTTTTAGGTCCACAGATCAACAACTTAAGATAAACATAAGCTTTAAAGGCTTCTGAAAAACCAGCAGAACTCTCTATTTGGAAAAAATTATTCATACATAAAATAAACAAAATTTCTTAAACTTTAATGCCTCGTATGTAAAGGATTTCATCAGCCGAAAACATTTACAAGTCATAGAGGGAAAAGCAGGATGGCTTTTGTAGAGAGCAGTCTCCAAAACATGTTCCAGTAAGTTCTGGAATGGAAAGTGAAGCTAACAGTAATAAAACTCTTTATTTGTGAATATAAATATTAAAAAAAAACTTGGATGCATCCCCCACCAAATATGTTGTGTTTGATCCAAAAAATATTTACTATTGCTGATTTTTCTGTCTGCATGTATTTGATAAATTACAAATGCTTTTTCTTTCAGACATGTTTCTTTTTTGTAAAAAACTGAAGCAATCCAAATATTATAAATCAGCTACAATACTTGGTAACCAACCTCTTCTTCCTTTTTTTTTTTTTTTTCTTTTTTGTTATTTACGTCCTTTAACTTTTTAAGCCATATCAGTCAATGAATGAAATGGATGAAAAGTTGCTCAAATGGGCCCAGGATCCATGGAGCTTAGAGTCAGCCGACATTCGTCTTTTAGGATAAGGAAAAACCCTGGAAAAAACCTTATCCAGGTAACTCACCCTGACCAAGATTCAAACTCAGAAACTCTTGAACGTGAGGCAGACATGCTACCATCTACGCTACCGAGGCAGCCAACTTCATTTATCTGTTGTTTTTTTCTTTAAAAAACTTGTGGAATCCTCTGAGGCCGGTTTCATGATTTTTTTCATTACAGCCTCAGCGGTAAACTTTACTTTCTTCATATCTGCTAGGTGACAGTTTGCTATTACACTGCCATCTACTGGGCCAAACAAACTTACTGACCACATCTATTGGGATATTTCAAAATTCATCATAGGATTTTTATTTTTCAAAAATATTTTCTCCCAAACCATTAGTCCATTCATAGGGCCAAATGTAATTTGGAAGCCAAAGTTAAGGAACATTTCAGACATTTTAAATATAAACACATTGATAAGTCAGTGTTGGCAGATTATTTTTGGGCATTTAACCACAAAATAAATGCAGAAGCTAAATTATAACTAGACCCCAAACAAAATGCAGCTGGATGCGTGGTTTACCACCACTGAAGTCCTCTAGCTTCCCCCCCCCCCCCCCTCCATCATTATTTTAGATTGCCTCTCCTACATCGTGTGGGCTGCACTGGTTATCTGTTTAACTCGCTTTCCCCTTCACTGTTACATTCACTCTTTGTATTTATGATTCTATTTGTTGATTAATTGTGAGGTCATGTCCTAGGTAATTATTTTCTGTTATCATTGAAAATCAAAACAGCATTAAAATATACACATTTCATGTGGTTTGCCCTGTTGCATGCAGGATGGGAGGGGTGGGAGTCACATGATTCTTGGATGGCACAGAAGGGGAGAAGGCTCTCCTCGCACATGTGCACACCAACTGCAGTTTGTTTGCAGTCTACCTGTACAACAATTGAATGAACCGATAGTTTTAATGGTTCGGGAGAAAACATATACTTTGAAAAATAAAAATTGTATGATGAAATTTGAAATACCACCAATAGATTCAGGCAATAAGTTTGTTTTGGCCTCAGCAGATGGTAGCACGACAGCGAACTGTCACCTAGCACAGAAGTGATCAAAATGTTAGTCAGTTTATTGGCCTAGGCTGTGATGAAATTATGAAACCAGTCCTGGAGGATTCAACAATCTTTTTTTCTTTTAAACAATAAAAAAATATAAATAAAAAAATGTGAAGTTGGTTACCAAATACTAAAATATGAAGCTATTAACTAATGAAGCAAACAAATATAGTTTTCACATCATCAGCTAAAGCCTCAAACAGCCTTGATAAGATAAGTGAAGTTTTATATTACAAATTATATTTGTAGATACGGCTACCAAGTGTCGTAGTTTATATGTTTCTTTTTGCTCTCTCTGCACAAATGTAGTTGCTCCCGTCAGGGAGCCTGAAAAACCTACATTGCAGGTAACAGATGCCTCAGGCTAATAAATGGTCCTAGTTATTGCTTGGTGGAGCAAGGTTCTCAAAGTTATAATAGACCACATGAGCATTGAACAAAATTAAAAATAAAAAGATAGACATAAGTGTGAAACACACACCAGCTGAAATAGATATTTAACTTGCCCATTACTGATCACCTTGCATTGCTATAAAATGATGCATCTATGAACAAAGAGTAATCCTCTAGCCAGGATTTGAACTAAGGATCTTTGACCTTCTGCGCCACCATTCCAATTGAGTTACTATGGTAACAAGTTCAGCATTACATTAAATTACATTTTTCCAGGTAAACCACAATAGCACAGAAACACGATCATCTGTGATTCAAATCCTGGTTATGGCATTTAAGTTTTCAGTCTGATTCTACCTTTCTAATTAGCTTACAAAGAGTATGTCTGGAAGACCATTAACATTGATGCACCTTTCCTGGTTTGTTTACCTGTTTTAACTACTACAGTCTTAAAAGTAGCATCAAGAAAGCTACCCACGCATAGAGAGAAAAGTCTAAGCTAATCCATATCCAACCATGCATTGTACTTACTTTGACCAAATGAATAGGAAGTGGGAGGGGTGGCATATCCTTATATCCATTTTCTGCTCTTTTTCTCTTTTTGTCATCAGGTGTCTTGGCGTTATCACATTCACTGTCACTTTCACATAATTCTATAACAGGTGTATCACCTCTCTTCCTCTTTAGATTCTCACTTAATTTCACTCTGTCTTCTTTCTCTAAGTCTATTACTGTATAACTTTCCCCATTCTGCTGTTCAGAGGAACTCATTGGTTCATCTACTTCTATTATATTTTTGATATGACCATTACTGTTTTCCTTCTGCAATGTTTCTTCTAGTGTTTCTGCATTGGATACTGCAGCCTCAGATTTGTGTGTGGAATTACTCAACGTTGGAGAATTAGCCTTTAATGAACTACATATTTGAGAAGAAGGAGTAAGTGTAAGGCGAAGAACTAAATCCTGAGAATCACAGAATTCATCCTTCACTTCTTCATCTTCTGTTTCCCTGTTCGTGCATTCTTCTATCTTCTCCAGTCTTTCCTTTTGACCTGTCGGAGTACTGGACCACTGCGAACTTGGTTGCTTCATGTAAACCACTTCAATACATTTTCTGGAACTCTTTGGTTCAAGCACTTCCACTTCTGGACCATCTGATAACATTAATTCTTGAGTTGTCACTTCCTGAGTTTCACTTTTATCAGCATTCAATTTTAGCTTTTTCCTTACAGAAGTGGGTTCCTTCTGAGGTTCATCCTCAAAAGTAAGTTTACATTGTAGTTTTGGTGACACTTCCTCTGCTGGTCTCTTTCTATTTGCTTTAGGACTGTTGTGGACCTCTTTAGCTTCAAGTACACTTTCCGTTACTCTTACTGCAGTTTTGGAAAGTTTTGGAATACTGCCAGATTTTTGTATTATGTGTCCTGGCTTGGGTTCTGGTACTGCAGCAGGAACAATATCATCTTCACCTTCCATCTTCTTCTCTTCTTTAGTGCCACAGACATCCATTTTTGGTTCTTTTCTTGGAGGCACACTGGATTCAGGAGCATCAGAAGAATCTGAAGTCTCAAGTTTTCTCTTAATAGAGGTGGACATTTTATCTTCATTGTCTTGCGATTCAGCTTCCAATGTTGTGCTTGACTTCGTTACTCTGCAAATAAACGAACATACTTAATACATCACAATTCATATTAATTAAAAAGAAACCATTGTAACCTAAAGCAATTAGCATTTACAAATTTTGAATATCTTCAGTAACATTTCTTGCCAACCACAATTTCAAATTCATGTCTTTATGACGTAAAAAATGAAGCTAGCTACAGTGAAGCAATGGATATTACACAAATATAAATATTTGTAACAAAAAGATTCACTTATCTTTAGAAAATGGTATTAATTCTTCTTTCTAATGGAGATCGATTTCACAAACAAATTGTTTTCAACATCAGTCAACTTCGTAGTCAAGGAATTCCGGTTACTATGTTTTGCTTATGTTTTTTTAGTATTAAAAGAAGATTGAAAAATTTAAATATAAAAAAAACGTTAATGATCTTTCTACCCTTAAAAAAATAAAAGATGATTATAATTGTAAAAAATTTACTTAGCATCCTTGGGTTAATAAACATTTTCAAATTTTTTTTAAAGAAGTTGGTATAATGTGTGTTTGGAGGAATTTAGTAACAGTGACGTCAAAATTAATATAAAAATTATTTGTGGTTGGTTTATTGACACTCGTCACTTACTTTTTCATATATTTATGAGAGACTAGTTTCAAAGGCCCTGGCCTCCATTGACGAGTGTCAATAAACCAACCACAAATAATTTTTATATTAAGTTGGTATAACTTTAGTTTCTCAAAATAAATATAGTATTAAAAATTTACTACATTTTTCTAAAAAAGATAAAATTCCTAATAATAAAACATCTGGTATTTATCAATTTAAATGTTTAGATTGTGATCAGGTTTATACTGGAAAGATGAAACGTAATATGGGAACAAAAACAAAAGAACATTTTCATAACATTAAGTATAAACAAACTGATAAATCGGCCATAGCAGGTCATTTTTGGTTATTTAACCATGAAATAAATCCTGAAGTTAAATTATTAAAACTATTAAATGGTCTGATAGAGTTAATGGTTTGCGAAAAGTTAGGCCGCGCTATGGCTCAGTGGTTAGACTGCTTGGCTCTGACTACGAAGTTGACTGATGATGAAAACAATTTGTTTCGAAATCGATCTCCATTAGAAAGAAGAGTTAGCACCATTTTCTGATGACAAGTGAAGCCTTTTGTTACAAATATTTGTGTAATATTCATGTCTTTAATTGCAAAAATTATTTGTAGTTGGTTTATTGATACACGTCACTTACTTTTCTATATTGATGAGAGACTAGTTTCAAAGGCAATCACCTCCATTTTCATTCTCTTTCCAACTGGCATTGGAAAGTGATTGAAAATGGAGCTCTCTCTCTCTCTCTCACCCAGCTGAGCCAGTCACAGAACACCGGTTTCCCATTGGACAGTCCATTTAGCCCCATCTCTCTGCCCAGAGATATATATACCTTCCGGTAAGGTGAAACTTATCACTTTGTAAGGTCATAAAGCAAGCATGGCCAAAATCTGACGCAATTTTATAAACATTGCACACTTGGTAACCCAAGAAGCTCTAATTAACAGCCGGGCCCAAATGACCTTGCTGTCGACGGGCCCTAAAACACCACACACACACTCACTCACTCTAATTAACAGCTTTTCTCCTATAAGTCAGTGTTATTGGGAAGGAGACAATTATTTCCATTCAAAAACCTAAAAATGTGGGAGAAATAAAGAAAATATTCACGAGACATAATTTTTCTTATATAATCACTTGGGACACTACCGCACATGTCATTGCCAACCCTTATCACTACACACTAAACCGTTCTATTCAATATGTTTCCTCACATTGTGACTCCCAATGTCACAGCCCTAGCATAAAAATGTTGTTACTTTAATTAATAACAAATATTGGACATATCCAACTGTAATTAATGCAAAGATAAAAAACATGATTCATTTTCATATACTGCACAGATGACTATCAAAATAGACTGACTATATACACAGCACAATATGTACTTCACAAATATTTAATACTATTAAGAGCCAATTCAAACAAACATATTTTAACAAATGCTAAATTTTTTCTTTAACAAATTTTTCGTTATTTTTTATAGTTTTCCAATAATAAATTCAGTAAAAACTAAGAGACCTGACATTACTTATAGAAAATTCAAGATACACATTTTATTTTAAGCCAGGGCTGTCAGTACTATTACATAATGTACTTATTCAAAATTGGCTCTTCTTTCTAATATGCTTCTAATATTTTTTTCTAATTCCTTCACACTTTTTGATGTTTTTATATACAACCATGATTTTTAATATAACCTTTACTTTTTAGTGCAATTTCGTGTTAGAGGGCATTCTTTTAATGTTATTGTTTATTTACTTACTGCGTAATGTAGCCATATTGAAGAGTTCAGTGCAGCCAAACTATGCTTGTTTCTCCACTGAATGCAATTTTGCCAACAGTCTTACTTGTCCCAAAATTACTATCTAGCAGACTGACACAAAGTAGTACCTAAATTGCATCACATAGCTAACTAAACACTAACATGGTTTGAGCACGCCAAGTTATCGCAATGTCAAATTTTATTACTCATGCACTGCTTTGCACATAAACAATACCACAACACGACGATAATGGAGTGCTCCGTAGGAAATACATGTATGAGTTTGCAGATTGTATCGGATTGGTTTGGCTACTGCCACAAAGTGTGCATGATGACAAATGACACCAAGTATACTGCAAGGGGGAAAATTGACGGTCCTAGTCACGTCGTTCAAATCGACAAATGCAAAATAGGACAATGCAAGTTTCATAGTGTATTTCCTATGGAGCACTCCATTATAGTCATGTCTTAGGGTTGTTTGTGTGCTAAGCAGTGCATGAGTAACAAAATTTGACCGGACCATAACTTAGCCTGCTCAAACCATGTTTCTTTGCACATGGACTGCGTCACCTATGTCTGGGGCATTTTTGCAGAGGTTGGCTACAAGTTTTACATATCTTTCTCATGTTGGCTGCAATGCAAGAACCGGCTAGTCGTCTGCTTGTGCATGCATATACGTGCACATTTACTCTCAGAAAATATCCTCGCATCGCACAAAAAAGTTTCACAGTAATGAGATTATGGAAGAAATACAGTTTATATTAATTTATAATACTGCAGTTTTGGTATTCATTGTTCAATTTGTCAAATAATAAAAATTAGTTATTTTTTAGATTTCACTCAGATTATCTCTATTCATGTGACATAACATTTTTAAACTGTGCTGCTAGAGTGTGTCAGGCTTCTGGTATTATCAGATCATATGCCTGTAGTCCCTGGGTACCAAGTCATTGTATAAAAATCTGTAACTTACTAAATTGATAGTGATAAAGGCTGGTTCACAACAACCAGAATGTAAACTACAACAATAAATTAAAATAAGTGCTCCTTTAGAATTTCTTTATAATACACAATACTTGAAACACATTTTGGGAGTACATTGCTTTCATCAGCAGCTAATGTATTAGTGTTTGGTTGTCCTTCACCTGACTGCCGTGTCTGTCTAGGTGGCATTTAGTGTGTGTTTGAAGTACATACTAAGGTTGTCTTCTATGATGTCACTCATATCTGGTCAGATTCACAGGGCCCACCTCAGTAGCGTAGATGGTAGCATGTCTGCCTCACGCTCAAGAGGTCCTAAGTTCAAATCTTGGTCAGGGTGGGTTACCTGGATAAGGTTTTCTCCAGGGTTTTCCCTTATCCTGAAAGACTCTAAGCTCCATGGACCCCGGATGCATTGAGCAATATTTCACCCATTTCATTCATCGTCCGATATGACTAAATGTTGGAGGATGTAAATTCTAAAAAAAAAAAAGTTTAAAGACTGTAGTACCAGAGAGAATTTACATTTTGACTGCCATGAATTTTGACATCCCAGCAGAAGACACCCTTAGCAAGCACATCACTCACTAGATGCCACCACAGATAGAACAGGCAACCGATTGGGGTGGCTCAAGCAGTTTCGTCTGTGGCCCACATTTGGGAGACCCTGGTTCAATTCCCATGGTTGGCCTACCTGGTCCACAGTTTTTCTGAGGGTTTTCCCCAAATTTCTTGTCCCTCCATTTCATCTCTATTATCATTTCACATCTCTCATCTGGTGATCTCTTTCAGAGTATAAGTGTCAGCAGGTGTCTCAGCGTAGGATGATATGCTCTTGATAAAACTTCTTTCTCCAGTGGGACGATCTCCAGTTTCTGAACCTGGTCTGGTGTGGCTGATTCCAGACCACAGTAGGTTGGGATGCCGGTTGTTCTGAACCCTCCAAGGAGCTTCCAACCGGGAAAGTTTCAGGACCCTGCCCTCTGCACTTCATAGATCCTTGGGAAGGCTTCCCTCTGTCTCCTCCCACCTCATCCTTCCTCCCGGGGTGCCCCACTTGGGAGCATAGGTACAATAGACCAAGTTTGGACATCAGTCCCAAATTCCCTCCATAGTGTAATGTAGTCCAGTCCAGGACAGGCAGGCACAAGATAACCAAACAAAACCAACCGGTAGGTCAGCACCTATTGAGAGCAACAGACCCTCAAATTACTTCAGATACCATGCATAGGTAGTGACGAGTGTAAATGAAGTTCATTTCTTGTTTATTTTCATATACAAAATTATCTTGGATATTTTATTAAACCAAACATATGTTTCAGAAAACAAATTATATGTGTGAATGCAACATTAATTGAAACATATCAGAAAGGTGTTTTTTGGTAATCATTTACAAAACTTACAGCAATAACAGATAGATATAACTGTAGTCGAGAAATCTATGCACATGTCAAACTTATGTGCAAATAACTGCTTTTGTATAGATATGTTGCTTCTGAACTGCAGTAGTCGTGCTTTGACATGATGTACACACATGTAGTGTAGAATACCTAACAGTTTTCTTCGATTGCAACTCCAAGTTCAACTGTTTTGGACATGTAGTTTGTACAGCAAGAATTGGGAGCCATTGCTTGGCTCTCACCAAGGCAGCCCAGGTTCGATCCCAAGTGACCGCAAAGTGATATTTGTGGTGGACAACATGACGCTGGGCCAGGTTTTCTCTGATTCCTCCTGTTTACCCCGCCAGCATTCCATCAACTGCTCCATCACCTTTCCTATCATTTCATCTTGCCCTCATCCTGACATGCACTTCTCACAATCTCATAGCACGCATCGCACTGATCAACCATTCTGGATTCTCTCTTTCTCTCACTGATCCAGAGATTCTGTTCAACCAGTCGCCTACATGCATAAGGGTAAAGAGGAACAAGAATATCCTGACACCATGTAGTGGTATAAGAGGGCAGTTAAAGAAGAACTAGGAGGCCTAATATTTATCAGTACCTCCAAATTTAATGTAGTTCATGAAATATAAATTGTGCACTTTTAACTAGTGGGGTGATAATTCTGTGCTGAGATTTTGAACTATACTCTCTGCATATATAACAGAAATTAGGAAAATTCTTACAGTGGCGAGACATTGCAAATTTATAAAAACACTCAAACTTTTATATTAAAATATTTTATAGTAGATTGTTTTAATTTAATTTCTTAATAATGATACACAATAATCACTACACTATCACAATGATGAACTCATAATGTAAGACAAATTATACAGAATATTGTTTTACAAGCCACTAATTTATGTACTTGACAGTGGCAGTCAGGAAATTCTGTATAAGTGAGCATTCCTTAGGGTTTAATAACCCATAAGAGTAATAAAACCACACGACAGAATAAGAAGGGTGACTGGTTTGAGACACTAGGTCCTACAGCTTGCACCGAAATGCATACTTCAGCTATAGGATGTGGTAGAAATATCTGATTTCCATTAGGTGATGTGAAAAACTTAATCTCATTTTTATCTTCTGCAAGTCCAAAAATATTGAAACATTTCGAGTCTGCAAGTAATTCTTTGTTGGATGTTCATATAGCAAATGCAATATGTTCTATGCGTTAACCTGCATTACATCTCTTCCAGGGGCCCAAATGACCTTGTTGTCGACGGGCCCTTAAACAGCACACACTCACTCATCTCTTCCAAACACAGCATCTGATGTGAAACCTTTTACGTGCAGTACTTCAGAACAGAACATTTTCAACAAGTTCATCTGCAATCATCTTTACATTCCTAACATGTTTAGGAAATTAAAATTTTACTTTATAGCTTTAACTATTCAATTTTCTGAAAACATTCAGTATGAAGGATATTGTACAATATATAGTATTACAGCAATATAAAGTTTAAAGTTAAACATACAGCTACTTTTGTAACATTAGCAATTAAAATGATTCAAGCAAAACATACATTCAAACAAAAGCATATTTTATTTGCATGCAATGTGATTATGCTAATACTAGCAAATATTCTAGAGGATCAGAAGTGCAATAGATACAGACATTTTGTGAGCAAAGACAATTCTCAAGAGTTGATAATATTTTGGAAGATTCCAGAGTACTGCAATAAATGCAATGCTTAAAGGAATTACAACAGCTCTTAGATTTTCTCACAGAAGAAACTCCATGATATTGTAAACCTGAAAAGTCACTGGGTACAGATTCATTACTTTCATTTATTGTAATTTATACATACATATATTTTCCTAATAGTTTATTCCACGAATGGTGATCTACGACAGTATTACTACAGTATAGATAGATACAGCAGCAAATTTAGGCATAATTTTGCCAAAACTGTTCATTTGTCAATACAAATTTTAAAAGAAAAAATTCAGTAAGCATAGACATGCATAGTCAGACTTCTTTATCCTGGAACCTAAGAACATAAGAAGGACATATATCCAAGATATACCAATTTTATTGTGACTGGACTGGACTATGCTGCGGACGGATTCGGCACAGAGGTTCAACCTATGCTCCCAAGTGGGGCATCTCTGGGAGGAAGGATGAGGCGAGAGGAGACAGTTGGCAGCCACCCTAAGGAGCCATGACAGTAGAGAGGGCAGAGTCCCTACACTTTATCAGTTGGAAACTCCCTGGCAGGCCTGTACAATTAGCATCCTGTCCTACTCCCCGTAGGGGAGGGGATCTGTCCCTTCAGCTGCCGTGATGAGGGTGCTGTGGACCCCTAGCACTTGTGGTACCTCTGACGTTACTAGAGGAACCTCGAGCCGAACATGCGAGCCCCTCCCTGAATGGAAGTTGTTCGGATTGGGTTGGACTCGAGGGGGCAGTGGTTCCCGATACCCGTGGAAATCGGGTACATCTCCGGGCGGTGTTGAGGGAAGCAATATATTCCGGCGTACTAGCCTGCATAGTTAGTAGAGGGTGTGCTAGATCACCAGGCTGCCCTGCCGAGGTTAATTGTTAGCCCTCCCCTTTGGGGTTGGCGCGTGTGTGGCATATCCACCTCCATCCCATTATAAAGTCCACAGGACCAGATGGAGGGGCTTGTTAGTCTCTAGGTCTTGCCCTATGGAAAGCCCCACAGAGGCACTGGGCACCCTTTTGGGACAGCTCCTTACCCCCTGGTCGTCAGAGGGGGGTGGGTCAGTCTTCACTCTGTGTGAATCGCCCTGGTAGATACCCTCAAGTTTATATTTATATCCCATCCTTCTGTGGTCCAGAAATGGCCCCACTATACCTGGTTTGAAGACCAGAGCCCAACCTACCGGAAGAGTAAGTCTTTACTAGGAGTATATAATCCTGCTATGCAACGCCAAGACACCTGTCAATGCTACTACTCTGAAACAGAACACCAGATGAGAGATGTGAAATGATAATGGAGATGAAATGAAGAGACAGGAAATTTGAGGGATGTAATTAACCTACCCATTATTCAACTGACGACCTCGGAAAACCATCAAAAAAACCCATGGGTCAGGTAGGTCAGCCAAAGGAATCAATCCCAGACCTTCCAGATGCAGGCCACAGACGAAACCGTCTGAGCCATGCCACTCGGTATTTTATTGGGAGCATCTGATTTTAATAAATCTGCAAGCTATGAGGCGCAAAGAGCTTCAATAGCTGGTAGTGGCCTTCTAAATGAGGCCATTCAAAGGTTCATTAACGTGATCATCATAACACTGAGTAAAACTGAATGTAATATATTCAGTCTGTAATATTATTTACAATATAATGCAAGGGAGCAAAAGAATTTCATGTTTTGTCATGGCCTGCTTTGCAGCAAAGTCTTAAAAAGGCCTCTGCTACTGTACTCTTTACTGGCAACAGTGCAAGAAGTTATCTAACTGCTTCTGTTAGCTGGCTTATTATCTCAGGTTGCATAAGGTGGGGCCTTACTATTGTACAGACACACACACTGCAGTATCACATTTATATTTGAAAATTTTAAGTGTACAAAAACAGAAACCTCTGTGAAGTCATACCTTCCTTCGTGCTGCGAAGCTGATGCAAACTCTCTGTATGGTGGTGTTGCTGTTTTATCCAAGTCTTCAGCTTGACTCTGACTTGCAAACATATTTTGTTCTGAATCTGATAGTTCTGTAAACAAAATAAATATTGGATCACTTCATGCCAGAAAATGCTAAATTCCTTTCAACTGAAAGTTTTTGTCAACATCTATGACAGAATCACACACAATGTTCTTCATCTGCTGCCCATTAATGTTTATGACTGGACTTCAGCAAAGTTTGTATTGAAATGGCAAGATACTTAATTCGAGAGGCGCATTTAATCATTTTACAGTAAAATAACCACAAAATATTTTAAGATAGTTAATTTTTATCCTGTTCTATATGTTACGGATTACACATTACAATCAAAATTAAGTACAATTTGTACAATTAAATACAACCTGAAGAAAACTCTGAGCTTCTAACCACAACATATTTTATTGCATTTTGACTGTAACATGTAACCGGTAACATCTGGCAAATGCAACAGGACAGGTTATGCATTTACTTTTAGTTAGCCAAAAGAAAACACAGCAGAAACATTCGGTTGGCATAGTAAAATGGCTGTAATACGATCATTAAGAAAGGAAAGAACACAACACTTTTGTTTCTTGAGTTTATAATGCACTTCAGAATAAGATCAAGTAAGAAAATGTAATGCCTGAAGATGTTTTGACACGTTTTAAGATTACACAAATAAAAATATTTGTTGATTAATGTCCACATATCTTAAGAAGTTGATGTTAATACTTCTTTCTTCTTTTTAAGATTGATTTCACGAACATTTGCTCACATCGTCAGTTAACACATTTGGACGTCAAGGATACTATGTTTTTTCGTATTACAAAAATCTCAAGATGAAACAAACCTAAAAACAGAATCAATTGCTGGTCTTTAGGTTTTTAGATTTGTTTCGTCTTCAGATTTTGGTAATACAAAAAAACACAGTATCCTTGATGAAGTGTGTTAACTCATGATGCAAGCAAATGTTCTTGAAATCGATCTTAAAAAGAAGAAAGAAGTATTAACATCAACTTCTTAAGATACGTGGACATTAATTAACAAAAAATTTTTATTTGTGTAATATTTATTGATCCATTGTAACTACCTTCATTTTCTGTGTAATCAGTACATTTTAAGATCCTTGAAGACAAAGAAGATAATACGTGCATAAGTTTTCTTAAGTGCTCATGTTCCAAGTCCCCATTTGGTAGGTTTCGCCAAACTCCGTAAACAGAGATGACAACTTTGAAACATGAAATGCCTATATACTCTGACATCTAGTGGCTAATAATACACATGCTGTTTGTTTCTCTGTGTGCAGAGTCCAAGTGTGCCATATTTTGTTTTGAGCAGTTTCAACGTTAATTAACCAACCAGTTTACAACAAACCTAAGAGAAGATGCATGTTATGGATCTCAAAAGAGGCTACACTATTATTACTCTGCCTCCTTATAACTGTGATCTAATAGCAATTTAACTGATATGGGCAAAGTAAAGAACGTTTTCAGGGGATACAACGTTATTAGTGATATGTCAGCCACAAATCTGAAGAAACTTGCCATAGAAGCATTCTCTTCCATAACCGCGACGAACTAGAAAGGATACTGTAAGAAGGTCCAAGAGCTGGAAATGCAATATTGGAGAAATGATGTTGTAACAGAAAATGCAACTGATGAGATTATCATCAACACATCAGAGGATAGAGGCAATAAAAGCGATGCACCGGAATTGCAAATCGAATAATCACAAAGCGAATGAGTATTTATAGCTGTCATAATATTGGTTTTCTACTTTTATATACTTCATATAAAGGAACTACATAAATACAGGACTAAGTTCAATTTACGGTTTGTACACATATCTCACACTTGCAGCGCATATCTTTGCTTATCTTTTTACTTAATTATGTTTTTCTAGGTAGATCACACAGCAGAAACAAGAGTGTGAGCTCTCCCTTCTTTCCTCCTGCCTGCACTACACCGTAAAACAGTGCTCAAGAGAATGTGTGACTATATACTGGTTGCCAAACTAGAATGTGATTGACAGTAAGCACATGGAAAAACGCAGTAAATAAACGGGAGGGGATGTGTATGTTATAACAGTTTTCATAGTAACCATTAGAAGGGCCAATTATAGTAGAGACGATTCCATGACAATGTTAGATGCTAAACCTTGGTTGCCGATATTCTAACACGTGCTTAGCATGACGTGGGCAAGCAAGTTATGCTAACGCTGCAGTAAACTCAATAGCTGGGTTTTTAATTCTCTTCTGATAACGCTGCGTAAACAGAATGCCTTCACACACACACATATATATGTTGCTGTTATTTTATATAAGGTTGCAACAGTTAGAGATCCTGTACTGGCAAGTTCCTTTGCGTTTTGTGACAATTTCCATTGGATTATGTGTGTATGAGTTCATGTATCTCTGCGCGTGTTGTGATCATTTGCAATTGTGTTTTAATTAATGTTTAATTATGTATAAAAATAATGACAAGTGAAAACCTGAACATGTTCGGGAACCAAATAAAACTATATTTAGTAAAAAGAACAGGCAAGGGAAATACGAGTAATATGCTCCATTAGAGAATACTTAGAAGAAGAGAAATTAAAAGGGGAGACTATTAGCCCATTCTCTAAGGTGTTTGAAAGGACTTAATATGCTGTTCATATCAGTAACAACACTGTGGTTCAGCTTGGGAAAGAAAAGTATTTTAAAGAAGAAAGTCAGGCATCGGGGTCTAAATTAGAAACCCCCGGAAAATAAGTATGTAAGCGGCATTTTCCCACTTCAATAATCAACATAATGTCACAAGTATGCCTCTTTTATTACGATGATATTTACATTGATGTGTTCTTGCATGTTATACCGTTTGCATGTAGATCCACAACTTCTCTTGCCTTTGCATACAGTATTATAAATAATTTAATAATAGTAACAATAATAATAACAATTAATAAAAATAATAACCATTGCAGTCACAACTGAATCACCTTCGCACACGTAATCCTATCGCGCTCTCTACGTGGCAGCAATAAGCAGCAACGTCGCCTCTCTCTCCACACGAAATGTCAATCACTTTTTAGATTGGCGACCAGTATAGTAGACTGCACTTGATGAACGAAATTGTGGTGCTTGTTATGAAGTTAGTAATGAGGATGAAGCTACGGAGTTCGAAGAGATAGGAACATATCAGGACAAGTGGGTGATAGCTAATATAGTGAGTATGAGAAGTCTGTAAAAGCTGAAATGCAATAAAATATGTTGTAGTTAGCAGCTCAGAATTTACTTGGGGTTGTGTTTAATTTATAAAATGAACTCTGTTTTGATTTTAATGTGTATTAACATTACATATTTAACTTATGAAACTGAAACCGAGTTTTTATTTATGGATGCTCTTAACTGCTACCTAACTTAAAGGGAAACAATAATGAAACTACATACTTTACTCAAATTATAAGACTTCTAACTTAACACTTTAACTAAATATTGGCATCTATAAATGAGCTGCATAAATAACCTTTATAATGAAAACCATCCAATATGTGGCTCAACACTATTTATGTTTATTATTGTAGTTTTATTTGTGTACTGTATTTATAGAAACATAACCTCTTTACGCAGTTCTTCATATACAAATGAATTCCTATTGATTAGCATAATTCTTGGAATATTTCTCCAAAACTTGATTTATTTTCAGCTTAAATCACTATTAATTTGTGAAACATACAGTCAACCCAGAAAGTATTCATACACCATGTAAATGAAGAAACAATGCGTTGTTGCAACATAATTATTTATGAAACTTAGTAAACCTGTAAAATTATACGGTTTGTGTATTTATTTACCTATTCCTATCATAATTTTGCTGGAAGTTTTCTAAAATCGGTAGTTTTATACAGTAACATTGGATGATACCGTAAACTTGGCACTAAAAGTATTTGTAAACCAAAGTTATCTAAATTGAATACTGTGGTTATATTATGAGCTAGCTCTCCCTATGGACAGTCTGCATTTAGCTGTTTCACAGCAAGTGGTCTGCACGCACCAGTCTGACATCGAACACAGTAGGTTGCAGAGGTAACGTAAAATGGGCCAAAGAGGGAAGAAACTGCGCCAGAAGAGAGAAAAATTAGACAACACAATGAATTCAAAATATTTTCGGAGATATCACAGATAGCAGGGAGACCATGGTCAACTATTCAATCCATCATTGACAATGTAGGAACCAGAAAATCTGTTCTAAATACACCCAGGAGTGATCGACCTAACGTCCTCAAGTTTAAAGATGAAAGCAGCATTATTTGCTGCATTAAAAAAGATCCACAAATGACTGCTCTTCAGATTGTTGCCGAGTTGAGGAAGAGAGGAATTAATGTTTCAGTGAGCACTGTGGGAGCTGTTTACAATGCGAAAGGTTTCAATGGCAGAGTAGTGTGTAAGAAGTTCTATGTGAGCCCACAGAACAGGAAAAAATACGTAGAATTCGCTTGTAAGATCTGTCATAAGTGTGTGGACTACTGGGAAAAAGTTGTGTGGACAGATGAGAGCTTGCGCAAGGTATTCGGTGCGGATCACAGTCGCAAAGTATGTAGAACAAAATATGGAGCCGGAGCCAAAAATTCTTGTTTCCACAGTAAAGCACGGCAGAAGACCCATTCTTGTCTAGGGTTGTATAAGCCCATCAGGCGTCGGCAATCTGCAGTTATCGAGCGAATAATGGATCACAGGAAGTACATGGGCATTCTTTAGCAAATGTTGCATGCAAGTGTGGAGTAAATGGGCCGGCAAGAAGACTGGATGTTTATGGAGGGTAATGATCCAAAACATACTTCGCTTAATACATGCATGTGGATATTATACAGTGTTTCAAAACAGCTTCATAACCCTCCCTAATCTCCAAATATTAATCCTATTGAGGAAGTGTGAAGCATCTTTGGAGAATGCATAAGTAAAAGGGCAATCGCCAACAAAGAAGCATTGAAAAATGTTCTTTTGGAAGTATGGAACCGAATATCAAAGATGGAGGTTAAAAAACCTGTCCATTCCTTACCAAGGAGACTAGAGGCTCAATTAAAGTTAAGGGATACCCAGCGAAGTACTGAATAGCAGCTTTTTTGTTGTACAATGTGTTGTTTTTGTGAGTGTACATATACTTTTTGTGCCCGAAAAATTTCCAAGTTAATTTTATTTTTATTTAAGTGACATCTTGTTTGTACATTGTTGCTATTTTCATATAAAATGTAAATTATTTTGAGAATACCTTCTTTTGTGTCAGTAAGCTTTCTTTAATTTAGTGGTGTACGAATACTTTCTATTGTGACTGTATATACAAGCCACTATTTAGCTAGACAAATTTTTATACACTTTGCCAAATATAATACATGACTGTTAACATATAAAAACATCAGAATGCAAAGATAAAGTTCATCTTCCAATTTTCACAATACTTCCACTTATATAACACAATACTGAAAAACTTAAGTGCTTGGAATTCTTGCACATGTAGCAAGATTTTAATGTCTGTATACATAAGGAAGAAACTTGATTCTCAAGAGAGAGGCAATGATGTGTTATGGGAGGCAACTTATTTCTGTTGAAATTATAATTACAATTTTGGAACCATTAACTTGAAAAATTAAAAACTGTAAATGCATAGCAATCACAACTTTCTCTATCATTTACTACTTGGTTTCATAATTGTGCTACAAATTATTTGTACAACTTCTTTTCTAGTTAATTCTTACTAATCTTGAAGAATATTTGCCAGAAAAGTTTCAATATTTGATATATGTACACACAGAGAGAGGGGTGCAGTTATAGATTTTTAAGGCTGATTTGTAAATGAGAGATCAGTGATACAAATCCTCAAAAGAAATACAGCATAAAAAATCAACATTTTTATAAAAAAGATAACATTTCAGATAATAAAAAATCTGGCATTTAACTGTTTAGAATGTGATCACATTTACAATGGTAGGACCAAATGTAATTAGGAAACCAGAGTGAAGGAATAT
Source organism: Mantis religiosa (assembly GCA_030765055.1). NCBI lineage: Eukaryota > Metazoa > Arthropoda > Insecta > Mantodea > Mantidae > Mantis > Mantis religiosa. Next base: position 303,668,053 of record CM060948.1, on the reverse strand, counting down.
TTCAGAAATACTAAATATAAACAGCTAGACAAGTCAGTGGTGACAGATCATTATTAAAAGTAATTAAAAGTTAATTATTAGAACAATTGAAGATACTGACAGATTTAATGGCCTGGGAGAAAATGTTTGGTTGGCATAGTAAACGAGGATACCACCTGGCATCGGAACTATGTACCGGCACTCTTTGTGGTCGGTTCTGTGGACAGCATCACATACTTTCATGCCAATCAAGGACTCAATCACTGACAGTCTACGCAAAAAACAATCATACATGACAATCACTATAGCACTGTATTAATTTATATGTACACATTATGTTCAATAAATCTTATAAATATTGAATGCAAAAATGTATAAGATCTTAAAGGGAAATATTTTCAAACACAAAATCGTTTAAACTAATCTTTGTTTCACTTTCTAAGATAGCTCCCTATTCTTTGAAAACAGGATATATACACTAAAACCTTAAAACCTGCCTTCAATGGACCCCTGGTCAATCAGAAATCTGTCTCAAAAATGTTTCATGATTCCATGAATTTAGAGGAGGCAAAAGATCTTAAATTCCCTTTGTTAAACAGAAGCTATCTTACATGGAAAACAGAAATCAAAGCATGCATTTTGAGGGAAAATGTAAAGTTCCGAACTGCAAATTTTAGAAAATTTTCAGCACTCAGTGAAAATGTGTTTTTTTGCTCTAAGTATGTGATGTTTCGGTTGAAATATAAACATATTGCTGCTACCTGACCTATCTGGGCCGGAGGAAGGGGATGGTGAGTGCGCTAATGATGGTACTAATACTGACAAACCTGTCAGTCATTCTTCACTGCATAACAGTACACCTCTAAACTTAAACAAAGGTGGTGGTTTATTTCCTATAGTCACTGTGGCTTCAAAAACAAAAATTGTACCAGATCTTAACATGGGAATGAAAGTGATTTATGCTAGTGAAAGAGGTAAATTGATTGTAAAGCAGATCATGTTCAAGGTAGGCAAAACTCAAGTTTACGAGATTGTAAAGAAAATGGAAATTCTGAAGCAGTGGAAAAATTGTGCCAATGGGAAAATAAAGAAAGAACTTAAGAACTCTGAAAACCAAGATATTAATGAAATAGTGCAGGAGTGTTTCATTAATGTTAGGGCAAACAATCACTGCATATCGGGGCCTATGTTACAGAGATAGCTAAAAAGTTAGCTGAAAGAGTGGACAAGACTGAACTCAAAGCATCTAATAGATGGTTGGAGAGTTCCCACAAAAGACATCAGATACATTTTAACAAACTTTGTGGTGAATCGAATGACAGTAACACTGACAATTGCTGATCAGACTGCTAAACTACCTTCAATAATCCAGAGATACAAACCAGAAAACATAACAAATGGCAATGACATGTAATTATTCTTCCCAGATAACTGAATTAAGTCCTTGTGTTTAAAAGGTAAGAAATGTGTGAGAGAAAATTGTCTAAGGAGAAATCGACAGTTTTCCTATGTGGTCTGATGTCAGATGAAATGGAAAAACACCTTCTCTAAACGGAAATCTGTCTTTAACAAAAATTTTCAAGAGTCCAGTTCAATTCCGATGGACTGGTTTTACTGTATAAAGAAAACAATTACTTTAATTTATTTATTCAAATTACTTTTCTTTTTCTAGCATTTACTTATAAAGTAGAAGTATTGCATTCCATTCACCCAAAGCTTTCAAGATTTTGCTGGGAAGCACATTTTGAGATTCCCAATTTAAAACTCTTGGTTTCAGAAAAAAAAGGCACATATGTATGGACAGTATAAAAAATCAAAAGTTTGATAAATACTAAATTCAGGTTTTAAGTCTTGAACTTCCAAGAGACCAAGTGCTACTTGCAAAAAATCAAGTGATATGTAAAAATACTTAAACAACATTCAGTTATGTGCTTTTGGAGGAATTTAATAACTGTATTGTCAAAATTAATGAAGTGTTGCAGACTGACGATGCAAATGATTTGTTCATGAAATCAATCTCCATTAATAAGAAAACTTTGACATCATTTTTCTTAAGATAAGTGAAGATTTTGTTACAAATAGTTATATTTGTGTAATATTCATTGCTTAACTGTAGCTAGCTTCATTTTCAATAAACACTGTGTTGTTAAATTCTTGTCTACATTGTATAGCTAAACAGCATTTGAAGTGTCATCTAATCCAAAGATGAGTATGGTGAACATCAGATTTTGAAGATTTTGCATTAGCACACCCACAGGGCAATTGTTTCTAGAAGTAATGAAAGAAATGTTTTGGATATTTTCAGTTTTGGTACTATTAGCAATGCACAAAGTACTAATAAATATTAGTAACAAACTCTTTTATTGTATTTTTAAATAGACTGTTATGCTGATTGTTTCATTGTTACAGTTATGGCTGCTAGGTGATGGTTTGCTTCTTACTGCATTGTCACCTACTGGAACTAATTACATTGCGCAACAATGCAAATGTTTCGGGCTTAAAAATAGTGAATTTACATGTATTTCCGTCTGCTGAATTAAAAAAATCACTATACAAATGATAGATTAGCTCTTGTTTTGAAGATAAAGTGACATTTCATTTTTTAGAGTGAAGATTTTAAATTTGGGGGATTTTTTTGGGAGTTGGCACACCTGTCAAATAACAGCACAATCAGAGAGAAATTTTGGAAATTAAGTGATGCAAAAGTTAAGGAAGGCATTTTTGTGGAACACAAATAAGAGAACTTGTACAGGATCCTGCATTTGACCAAATTTTGCAGGGGAAAGAAAAGGAAGCTTGGAAAGCCTTCAAGGGTGTTGTTCGTGGAATTTTAGGCAACAAAAGAGATGACAATTTCAAGCATTTAATGTCAGTGCTCCTGCAAAAATGCTGTAAACCTTGGATGCAATATGTCCCTTAAGATCCATTTTCTCCACTCCCACCTAGACTTTTTCATCTCCTAGTTGTGGAGCTGTTAGTGATAAACATGGGAAGAGATTCCATTAGGACATTTCTGTTATGGAACAAAGATATCAGGGCGTTGGAATGAAGTAATGCTTGCTGATTACTGTTGGTCTTTGTATAGGGATTCTGCGGAACTCCATCACAAGGGGCAAGCTAAAAGACGAAAGTCAATAGGCCGCCACATGATTCTCTTCACACGCGACTATCTCTGAAGTATTTTTCCAGCAATTTAGAACTCTTAGCATGTAATTACCAGTTAAAACAAATCAAATGCACTTTCATTGTTGTTGGCATGTATGTAATTAAAATGTATCCTTTTCTCTCAATCTGTTAATATGTAATACTTCCACCTTGTGTATATCATAGAAACTAGAGCAAATTAAATTTTTTCATTGCCCTATTTGTTTTTCATAACCCAAAATTAGTAGGAATTGCCTCATGAAGTGCTCGAAACATTCAAAAATTATTTTTTTTGGCCCAGTGTTATTTAACAAAATCAACTGTGTATTTCAAAATAAATATTTTTTCACAAATCATCAAATCATGAATCATTTAATTACTTTAGCAATTTAACTTCTGGATTTATTTCATGACTAAATAACCAAAAATGATCTGCCACATCTGATTTATTGATCTGTTTAACTTAAAATTTTTAAAATGTTGAATAAGAAGCAATAATACAGTCAACAAGCTAATGCTATAAACTAACTTGCAAAACTAGTCCTACTAAAAAATAAATATAATACATATATAATAAATAACAATAATAATAATAATTAATAATAATAATAATAATAATAATAATAATAATAATAATAATAATAATAATAATAATAATAATAGATAAGTGTGAAGCTCTAATCTTGACAATTTTTAGAATTTAGACTGACACTCTCGGCAACTTCAGGTGTCGGGTCTCCATGCAAAAGATGTTCACAAATACCATGTGTACGGCTTATATGGAAATGGAAATCGAGTCCAGGATCTTTCAAATGACAGTCTTACATTTTACATGGTACACGGTAGTAAACTTATTCAGTGATAAACCATATAATAGAGGACATTTACTATACCACAAACATAGATCTCTTCAAAACATAGTTTTTTTGAAATAATTTCTTGTGTCATCAATTGTTTCTGAGATATGCATTATTGACTTGAAAATACAGATATACAAACACAATTTATTATTTAAATGCTTCTTATTTTATTCTGTGAATCTCAAAATCGATTTCCCATGAAATCAGAATATCAAATTTTTGGATGTGAGTAATATTTTTCTAATTTAGTGAAATTGTAAAGGTAAAGAGAGATTTTAGAGCAAAATATAGCATATACGATTGTAAATCAAAAGAAATACAACACTTCAGCTAAAAAGTATGAACATTTTAATAAAAATGATTATAAGCTAAATCATTCAACTACCGGTAAGCAGAGGAAAAACATAATTTCTGTTAGTCCCACGCTTTTCTTATTCTCAAGATTGTAAAACTGGAATAATTGCAGTTTGAAATTTCAAAAGATATTATAAATAATACAATAAATGTACTTTTCTGTTTTATATTAAATTAAATTTCTTGAAAAACAGTATATTTATGTATCACTAAAAAGAGGAGGGCATAGTATGGTATTTTAATTGCAGATCAGCTTGTAAAAACATATTACGAGGGCTCTTCAATAAAGAATGATCATAATTTTTTTATAGTCATAATTTTTTGCAGTAAAATTCAATCTTATTATGTTTTGTTTGCTTAATGTGAAACAAACACGCTGTAGTAGTTTCATTGTTGGTACTCATGGTTCCCACCTGTAAGAACCAGGCAAGTTCAGACATGTTCAGTATCGCCAACCGCTGCAATGGAGGTAACACGCAAGAAACAATATACGGCTTTGAAATTCTACTTTTGTGTCAACAAATCTTCAATTGAGGCCTATACAATGTTACATGAGGCCTATGGAGAGTCTGTTCTTCCCTACAGTACAGCTCAAAGGTGGTTTAAAGTGTTTAAAGAGGGGAGAAAATAAATTTCAAATTAAGGTGGACCAGTGCTGCAGTTACTGCTCTTACGGAAGAAAACTTCAACACTGCTGCTGCCATTCTGAGAGAGGATCGACGAATTACCTTAAGATCAGTTTCTGAAATACATAACATTTCATTGGGTGCCACCCACACCTTGGTGACACAAACATTACACATGAGATGTGTTTGCGCATGATGGGTTCCAAGACTGTTGACTCCCGAACAAAAGGACATTCGCATGCAGGTCTGCATGCAGTTAAAGTTGATGTTAGAGGAAGATCCAGAGTTTCTTTCAAACGTAATAACTGCTGATGAAACTTGGCTACATCATTTTGATCCTGAGAGAAAAAAGCAAAGCTCAGTGTGGAAATCTCCTTCATCATCAACACCCAAAAACACAAAAATGTTTGCTTCTGATGGGAAAGTTATGGTCATCTCATTCTTTGAAATTCATGGAATGGTTTATCAGCATGTTGTACCTGCACACATCAGTAACTGGACAATACTACAGAGATGTCCTGAAAACACTGCAAGTCCATATCAGGTACAAAAGACCACATTTCCGTGAAGCAGGCCAGATGCTGTACCCATAACAATGCGCAGCCGCATATTGCCGATGTAGTTGCTGAATATCTTGCAAAAATCAACATGAAGTGCATCCCTCACCCTACCTATAGTCCAGATTTAGCCCCATGTGATTTTTTTCTATACCCTAACTTGAAGAAACCCCTTTCGTGGGAGGCATTATCCATGAAGAGCAGTGGTGAAGGCTGCAGAGGTGATTTTGCAGGATCTCTCAAAAAATGGTTTCCAGTATGTCTTTGAAAACTGGCAGAAATGCTGGGACAAGTGCATCGCATTCGGGGTAGACTATTTTGAGAAGGACCATCAAAATTATGAGGAGGTACGTCATCTAAAAAACATTGTGATCATTCTTTTTTGAACAGCCCTCGTAATATCCTAAGATGCACTGAAGAGTTTTCAATAAAAATTGTCTCTCAGCTTTTCAAGCAGTTTATACACACCTGATCTGAACCTCAAGAAGGGAAATGATGGAAGAATCATTAGTTATACTGCAAAGAGTGAAAAGCATAATAATAAGAATGCATTCTTAGTACAAAGTCTGTGCATGTACTTATGTCAGAGTGTATGGTCTGTGAACAGAATAACTCAAAATAGAAAAGTGGATTCAATATCAAACTTAAAGATGCCATACAATATTTTGAAACACAAGAAGTTTCATCATTTTATTTTTTCAAAAATGGATCTTCTTAAGATGGCACTTGTTTATTATATTTATATGACAAATATGACTAGCTTTAGGCCACTGTATTTTCTTTATACCTAAAAAATGTGTAAAAGTGCAATGGAAGTTCGTCTCTTTTATAGAATAATAAGCTTTTGTAAGAATATGAAAATTAATTGTTCTTTCATACTAGTAATGCGTAGTACAAGGTTGGAAAGTTAGAATAAGACTTCAAAGTTAAATGTCATAGCCGGGTTTTAAACAACAAATTTTCCAGTCTCAATCCGGTTTTAATTACTGCGCTAGCATGGCAACATGCCACCATGACATTAAATTGTCCAACATACTCTCATTTTTCCCAGTAAACCACAAGGAGATCTCAAATTTGTGAGATACCATATACTAATGGCAATTTACAATGCTGTAAATGCTCTGAGTCCCAGGCTTCATAATAGGCTGGCATGCAAGTTTGTAGCACTTTTATAAGTTGGTACTCCTATGAAAATGAGTTTATTTCTTGATTATCATTCTTTATATCAAGTTCAACTGTTCTGCAATCGGTTTATATATTGCAGTTTGTCATTTGATGTTAGTGAGTGTAGCTGTGGATGCTAGAAAATGGACGGTCAAGTGGACAAAGTGGAAATTTCTGAAATATTCTTTTCTTTGAATTCAGTAGAGGGGTGACAGCAGCGAAGGCATTCAAAAACATTTGTGTCATGTATGGGGGGCAATGCCATCGGCAAGAGCACTGCAAGAAAATGGTCTTCTCGTTTTGAAATGAGTGACTCTCCTCAGGATGACCTATAGGATTTTATAAACATCATCTAAATGCACTAATCTACGATAATCCATGCCAGTTTGCTCGAGAATTGGCACATGTGATGAACTGTGATCATTCCACCATCGTGAAACATTTGCATTCAATAGGCAAGGTCCAAGAACCGGTGTATGGGTACCATATGCTCTAACCCAAAACCAAAAATATCAACGGGTGGCCATATATGCTTCAATGTTTAGTTACCATCAATTGGCTTTTGAACAACATCGAGCATTCCTATACAGTGTCATTACTGGTGATGAGAAATTGTGGAATGGTTGAGCCCCACAAAAACCTACAAAGATCAGCATGAGAAGAACATGCCGGAAATGGTCCACCTTATTCACTTAACTATTATGTGTTTCAAATGGGAAGGTGTTTGTCCTTGAGCGCTAATAGGTGAGCAATCAAATGGAGTCCTGTGGTGTTGTCGTATTGCATTCCCGCTAAGTTGTGTGTGACGAGCAACAAACTAATCAATCTCAAATAAATACTATTCTCGCCAAGACAAAAATTCAGAGTTTGCAAAAACTGCTCCATGAGGCAGGAGAGAGTAATGTATTTAACATAACCGTAAAACCCCATATTTTTAGCTCAAATAGTTTTCCTAATACAAATAAAGTAGACACCATTATATTATAACAATGCATTGCAACGTAAACACTGCATTGAACACCATTATTGGTTGGCATGTATGCGCGAATGTATGTTTGAAATTTCTCAGAACTGAAACGTAAATATTTGACAAGATGTGATAAAAGAAATATGTACTTTGAATAAGCCAAGGTGTTTGTTAAATTTGATGAGAGGAAACAATACAGTTCTTGCTAGTCTAGCAGAACGTGTCTGGTCACATTATATCTTTGTTTATGAATGGTTCGTAATCTCTATTTACTCAAGAGGGTTATAAGTATCACTATTCAGTTACTCTTCCATGAAAAATGGCATCAGCTGGATCAGTGAGCTGTAATCCACCTACCTCTCTTACTACTGCTAGAGCAATCCAATAGTTAATGTGGGCTGAAATTATGTTGCAAACAGAAATAATATTTTTAAACTGACTGACATTAAATTACTTATTCACGAAGAAATTGATAAGGAACACAACAAGACCGATAAAACTGCGTAAGACATCAGATAAACTACAAGAAGACTTTTGGAAAGAAACAGCACGTATCGAGATTTTGGAACCTATCATTATAAATTTGCAGTACTCAGACGCTGAAGATAGTGACAGTGACGAATTATCTCTTAACGTAAGTAACTTTTACAGCTATACGGATGCACCACTGGCATTTTCGTTGGATTAGAAAAATAAGTAATCATTAACTATAATGAACTTTAAACTAAATATTTAGAACATTTCCATAATATACGAATATCATGTTGCAATTGTGATTTCAACAACTGCATTATTATAAGACTTTTAAAAGTTCAGTTTGTGTTTCCTTACATATAGCACCACGAACTCTCGCAAGTGTGCAAGAGAGATGGAAATATAAAAAGAGTTGGGATAACGAGGTGGCAACGGTGAAGGCTATAATGCATCTGATTGGCTACAGGTGAGAACTCTTCCCATTTGAAACATATATCCATTTAGTCGTGTACACAGCTACACTCACTATCATTAAATTACAAACTGCAATATGCAATCCAACTGCACAACAGTTGAACTTGACATAAAAAGTAACAATTGATAAATCCATTGTAACAGGAGTATCAACCCATGAATCAAAAGTGCTATGACCTTATACACCAACCTAATAGTATAACCAATAGGTAGAATGAATGAAAATTAATTGCTCTTTCACACTTAAGCCACAAGAACAAGGTTGTACATTCAGAATCATACTAAATATAGCCATTCTTGTGTACTAATTCTCTGTAAAAGAATGAGTAGGGAAAGTTGCGTTCATGCAACAGTTGTTTAGGATTTAAGGAACCGAGCAATTTTGATTTTGAATTTCTGCTTTAAGCACATTACTTCTTCTGTACCAAGTCGAAATATAAATGATAAAAATTATAAATTAACCACAGACACTGATATTCAAACTTAACATGTTACCATGTTAAACATTAACTGCTGGCTAACCAATGAAAAATTCTTATACATGTACAAACTGCTGGAATACCTGGGGCATAAGCAAGCTACTTTTTCTTGAATACAATGGGATAATGCACCTTAGGACATTTATATGCATTCACTTCAAGGTATGTTGCTGCCAAACAAAGACTAATCCCCAACTGAAATTCCTAGACTGTGCCTTCCCCTTGTAAGATTACATTGTAAGTCACTGCCAATGAAAGAATGGCAGTTAAAATGAATATACCTTCAAGATCCCCCACACACATGGTCGTAGCCTGGCTGAAATGTTTTCCTGAAACAAAGCGAGTACCAATTATCTTTCCAAACTGTCTGCTGATTATAAATATAGCATTCATTACTTGCATCAAGTTTAAGAAAAATTCTATTTACATCCTTCCATTGGTTTGCAATAAATGTATGTCATGAGTTTTCAGATTCTCTGAAGTACAAAGAATGATAGTGAACAGTTTAATGCTATAAATGTTGAATAGCTCAGTATGAGTTATTTATGAATGATTAAAGTTAAGCTGAGATTAAAAAATATAGGATGAGACAAAGGTCTACTGGTTCAAAAATTATGTGCTCCTGACCAAGTAAACATAAGAATTAGCAGTAATTTTAGTTAATTGATGGAAACTAATCATTTCTTCACACTAGCCATAAATAGGCCAAGGCTTTTGATAGTCAACATGAAAAATTCAATGCCATGGCCAGGACCCGAACCATGGATCTCCAGTCTCCGTCCAGTTCGCTCCAACCCAAGAGCCACCATGGCCAACCCGCTGTCATGACATTAAATCTCCATTTGACTCGTATACCTCCCTGGTAAACCACTAGGGGCTCTCGTATTACGCTGGTAAGTTGCCACAAAAAGTGTATCTCGAATAAGTCGCATAAGAGCAGAAGATGCAAACGATGATTTGTGAAACATGTAGTCAAAATAGGTACGAAAGTGAAGCAGATGTGTAATAAATACGACTCATATAAAAATTAATTATTATTTCGCTTCTCTGTGGTGTTCCAATACAGTTAAATCTCGATTTATTCCAGGTGTTGCTCCCTTCAGATTGTTTTGCTTTGATTTAGGATGCTAGCTGCTGTTGAGTTTCAAAGCTTCTTCTTTCTTATTGAAATTATGGGGATGTTTATAAATTTCAATAACTTTGCATTGTAGCCGTGCATGGTAGTGTTTCATGCATGACAGAACACCTGTGTCCTAGAATTTAATTATGTGTTCATCACTGGCATGTTGGACATGTGTGGACTTTTTTTTTCTAAGTCAATTGATGGAAATTAATCATTTCCTCACACTAGCCGTATATAGACTTTGATAGTCAACACGAAAAATCCAATGCCATGGTCGGAATTTGAACTACGGATCTCCTGGTTTCCATCCTGTCACGCTAACCCATTGAGTTACCATGTCCAACTTGCCATCACAACTTTAAGTTCTCCGTTTGACTTGTATATTTCCCCGGTAATTAACTAAAATAATAAGAGTTAAATGTGAAGCCTGGGATTCAAGTACTTATGGTAGTAAGTCGCCACAAATGGTGTATCTCGAATGCAAGAGTCCCTAGTGGTCTACCGGGGAAATATACGAGTCAAATGGAGAATTTAATGTCGTGATGGCAAGTTGATCATTGTAGGTCAATGGGTTAGAGTGACTGGATGGAAACCAGGAGATCAGTGGTTCCAAATCCTGGCCATGGCATAGAATTTTTCATGTTGACTCTATGTTCCCGTAGGGGAGGGGATCCGTCCCCTTCAGCTTCCAAAGTGCGGGTGCTGCAGACCCTTAGCACTCGTGGTACCTCTGACGTTACTAGAGGAACCTCGGGCCGAACATGCCGAGCCCCTCCCGTAGGGGAGTTGTTCGGATTGGGTTGGACTCGAGGGGGCATTGTGTTCCAGACACCCACGTGTAAATGGGTACTTCCGGCCAGGCTACGGCCGCCCGGAGGGGGTAGAGCGTTGCCTGAATAGTCCCGGGTACTAGCCTGCAGAGCTAGTAGAAGGTGTGCTAGATCACTATTTGGCCCCACCGGGGTTATCGGTAGTCTTCCCTGCGGGGTTGACGCGTGTACGTGGCGTATCCACTTCCATCCCGTCTTGATTTGCTCAGTGGGGGGGGGGGATTTATAGACTCAAGGTATTGTCCTATGGAAAGAGCCCCGGAGTTTGCTCTCAGGTGGAAGGAGTCCCGGGTCCTGGGTCCTACGGGTCCAAGATTAATGGGAGTAGAGACTCTGTAGTAAACTGTTGACTCTATGTGTGGACTTCTCTGTTTGGCCCAGGCAGCAGCTTCTTTTGTGTTGGACAAGTCCGGTGTTGATGCTGCACTGTGTAGTTCCAACGAAAACTAAACCACAGGAATAGGAAATATGGCATGCACAGGCTGATGCCAGGTCTTTAGTAGAGTGTAGTAGATTGTTAAGATGTTTGGTAGGCTTGATGACAGTCTTAATCATACCCAACACATATTACAGCAACACAGTGTCAAGACTGTTTTCAAGCCCACCAAATAACTTAATCTATACTCTCTGCTAATGATCCTCAGGAGTCTTTGGCATCAGCCACTGTATACTGTATGCCCAGCCACTGCAGTTTGGTTTACACTGAAACTGCACAGCATAGCACCAACAACAAACTCTCCAAAAACAAAAGAACTGGACCAAACAGTAAAGTCTGCAGTTGCCCAACATGACATTGAAGCTGAGGGCAAACACATAATTAAGTTCCAGGACATGAGCATTCTGTCATCCATGACACATTACCATGCAGGACTACAACATGAAGTTATTGAAATTTATGAACATCCCTATAATTTCAATTAGAAAGAAGCAGCTTTGAAACTCACCAGCAACTAGAATCCTGTCATTGATCACAAGATGTGACACAAAAAGGAAAGAAATCAAAACAAAACAATCAGAAGGAAGCAACACCTGAAATAAAGCCCACCCCCGCCCTCCTGACGTCTGTCATCCAGTCCAATCAGCAGGGGTCACTTGGGGTATAAATACAGCAGCTCAGTCAATATTTCAGATACTACACAAACTGCTCAGAGAAGACTAACATTACACCACCTAAGATGTCTGCCATAGTTGTGATTATACCACCAAAGATGTCTGCCACAATTGTGGACAAAGCATCTGGAAATTTTAACTCCAACACACCACAGCACAACAGCCCAGAAATAACTTCCAGTTTTACTTTCATTATTACCAATCCTGTTTGGACTTCTCCATCTGACATATAGTAACAAATCTATACTTTATCTACTACTACAAAGTATCAGAGAAACTGGAGTTGCATTCAAAGGAGTCTAAACATACTTGAGAAGTGTTCATTAAAACTGTTTTTGATTCATTGTTAGATGCAGCATCCACTGAGCCAAGAGCACACACCTTGTGTAAAATGTAATGGATACATTCACTAGTCTTTGTAAATCACGTAACCTGCATAAATTCAATCGGTGATCATAGAAAATAGCATTGTTAATTTTTGTCACAATCTCAACTGTTGTAATAGAGATGTCCAAAGTGTTGTTCAGCATTCTTAAATTCAGCAGAATACTTTTTAACAATTGAAAACAAGGGAAAGGGTCCTTAATTTTAAATCCAATTCATTGTCTAATTTTGCTGGAGTCAAACCTTTCAATTCCCAACACTTTATCACAGCTTCAATTTGCTGTTAACATGTGCATGTTTATGTTTATATGTATGTTTTATACAATCATCACAAACAAGTGACAGTGTATTTTTTTTTAATGTACCACCCATGGCCACAAAAAAGCTCCAAAAAATATTCAAGGAATATAATATAGCACTGGCAGCACCGAAAAACAATTACATTAAAAACCTACTTAACAGCAACAATACATATAGTATAAAACCAGAAGAAAGATCAGGCATTTACAAGATAAAGTGTACAGAATGTGAAAAAAATGTATATAGGGAGGACAAAAAGAAACATAGGCACTGGGAAGAAAGAATATTTCAGGCGCCTAAGATAAGTCCGCAATAGCAGCTCATTTCTGGTCTGAAAATCATGAGATTCAAGATAGCACCAAATTACTAAAACATGTACAAAAACATAGGGAGCTCGTCATCTGGGAGAAAATATACATAGATAAGCATAAAATCCAACTAATGAACTTCAAAATCCCGCAGGAAGACAACCCCACATTTAAATTCATCAAAAAATCAACATATAGCAGCAGCAACTTCAGAACTACCCACACCACTGCATCAAGCTTTAGTGGCAATAGAGCTGATGATGCAAACAATAGTTTGCAAACATGTCCTCAATATAGGTACGTAAGTGAAGCTGATGTGTAAAAAATATGATTCATTTATTATTTAATATATGTTTCACTTCACTGTGGTGTTCCAATACAGTAAAATTTCAATATAAGTGAGTGTGTCTGGAACTTTACAAAATGCCATAATTTGGCTATCTTAACAATTATTAATTGAGACAGGAAATTTTAGAATGTTTCTTATATTATGACTGATATTTCAACATATTAAGCAGATTATTTTTTATCTTTTTTATTTATTATTATTTTTTTAATTTAACGTCCTTCAAAATAGGTCAAATTGAATGCTTACTTAACATTCATGTTTTGGGATAAGAATGACTTCTTCACGAAGAAAGTGACAAGGTAACACAAGACTGGAAAAACTGCGCGAGACACATAGAAAAACAAGATGACTTCTGGAAAGAAATAACATGTGACAAGATTTTGGAGCCTATCATCATAAATTTGCAAGATTGAGATGATGAAGACTGTGACAATGACCAGTTGTCTCTTGACTTAAGTGACATTCACAGTGATATGGTTGAGCCACTGGTAGTTCTCGTGGATTACAAAAACAGGTAATTCATTAACTATGAGGTACGTCCAGAAACTAAGTTCTGTTGGGTAATAAAATTAAATTGTGTACAAATACTAGACAAATTATTTATGGCACACAAAATTCTACAGCTCTTAAACTACTTTTCCACATAACTGCTGAAATTTTGCAGGCATTTGTCATAGCGAGGCACAAGTTTTGGTATAACTTCTTCATAGAAGTTTGCCACCTGTGTCTTCAACCAGTTAGAAACCTTTTCTTTCAGCTCTTCGTCATTGTTGAAGTGTTGACCACCAAAGAAACATTTGAGATGCAAGGAAAGATTTGAGATACAAAAACAGATGAAAGTCACTACGAGCAAGGTCAGGGGGGCGGTCAAACACATCCCAGCCAAATCCCTGTAGGATGTTTTTCGTTGCATTTGCAGTGTAAGGTCGTGCGTTGTTGTGAAGAAACACAACACATTTTGACATTGCAAATTTGCCGATAAATTTCAATTGGTTTCACTTTCATAGCATTCAGAAAACGAATCACAGATCTAATTTCACGAGCGGCAGGATTTTCAATCAATACTGACATTGTAAACAAGCACAACAAAGCATAAATGGCTGACAGTGATCTCACAATGGCGCACGTTTATTCTCCTTGATACAGAGTGTCTACCGCAGATGTGCAGAACTGCGATTGCAGCGCTGCAGCGGAGATAAATTGAAACAGAAATTACTTTCTGGACGCCCTATGTATAATTATAATTATATCATGTGAAACATGTGCATATGTGAATATCTATGTGATTTCAACAAATACATTATTATAAAAGTTTGGAAAATTGGGCCCCTTATGTTTAGCGCCAAGGAGACCCACAGGATCTAGGATAGTGTGGGAGAGAGAGGATAATAGGACAAGAGTAGGGGTAACAAGGTGGCAATGCTGAGCGCACTAACCATCTGATTCACTGTGGCCCAGAACTCTAACCATTTGAAAAACATTAGAGCCAGGTGCTGTTAAGAACACAGTTTAAACTCAAAATCCATACTGCTGTTTATCAAATTAACTTTATCGATATGTGAGAGACATGTATTGAAGTTTATCGCAGCCTTCTTTTTGATCACAGCAAAGTTTTCCAATTATATGGAAGATAAATATAAGCCCACCATTTCTCAAAAGAAATTGTAGAAACTTAACACAAGAGGTCATGCATTGCCTAAACACTACACTTCATGGTAAGGAGTGGATTTACAGTATAAATGGTGACATCATTAACACCATGCATAAATAGCATGCTAGACTTTAGAACATGAGCTTCCTGAAACCAAAAGTATGATAGGAAAAATGATAAAACTTCCCAAACAAGGAACCACCTTTTATTAAATATGAATTGCTGTCGTTTTACAAGTATCAATCTCTTTTTTATTCATTATTCTATCTATCCTTTGGAAATGGAATGATACAATTATATTATTCTTGATTTATTTAGACTCTTCTTCCATTTCAGGAATAAATATCCCAGCAAAATGGGTTTTATTAATTGCAGTCATATCAAAATAGTCTGTCCTCTGTACAACAGGGCTGATGTTTTGATACATCAAAAGGGACGTAGTTAGCAGCAAATTTTTCTCAGAACCAGCTTTTATAAGCTTTCATCTCAAATATGACTTTGTGATGTTGGAAAACAGTCTTTACTTTAACAAAAACTTACAACTTCTTAGGCTATGATGATTTATTTATAAAGCGAAAGACAGAAGCTACGCTTAAAACAAAAACATAACAATAAGCACAAAAAGGTTGAATTGCAGTTGATATAAAGCTCCAATGAGGAATATTACATATTTTCCACAACTTATCTTCAAACCTAAACAATCTCCAGCTAATCATTAGTTAAATATTATTTAAGCAAAGGGAATGTGTATTTAATTTAAAAATTGATTGGTTAGACTATGTCCAAGGGTTTAATCTAGCTAACATTGCTACAATCAGCTCTTTGTGTCAGTTTTTTTAAATACAAAATATGATAGTTCACTGATGGAAATTAATCATTTCTTCACACTAGCCGCATATAGGCTAAGGTTTTTGATACAGTCAACATGAAAAATTCAATGCCATGGCCGGGATTTGAACCACAGATCTCCTGGTTTCCATCCAGTAGCTCCAACCCATTCAGCTACCGTGGCCAACTTGCCATCACGACATTAAATTCTCCATTTGACTCGCATATTTCCCCGGTAAACCACAAGGGACTTTCGCATTCGAGATACACAGTTTGTGGCGACACAATTTGTTTGTCCCAGGCCTGGAACTCAGTAATTACGATAGTAAGTCACCACAAACGGTGTATCTCGAATGCGAGAGTCCCTTGTGGTTTACCGGGGAAATATACAAGTCAAATGGAGAATTTAATTGCGTGATGGCAAGTTGGCCACGGTAGCTCAGTGGGTTAGAGTGACTGGACGGAAACCAGGAGATCCGTGGTTCAAATCCCAGCCATGACATTGAATTTTTCATGTTGACTCTAACAAAATATATTTAAATGCAAAAATTTACTTACTAACCAGTAAACTCTTGTGCAGAAGGTGAAGTTTGAATAATAAACACGTCTATGTTTGAATATAAATGTCAAAATAACTATTGTTGCTCCATATAAAATAAAAATCTATGAGGTTTTCCTCAAACTAATTATGTCACAATCTACCATATCTTTTTTTTTCGGGGGGTGGGGGGGATGGGGGTATAACATTTGCCTGGTTACTTTAAGTAGTATAAACTTACCATTAGTGCCCGACACCTCTAATTCAGACACTTGTGTCATGTATAGTTCCGGTGTAGCTGAACTGTAAATGTAAAAGCATATTATGTTTGATAAGCACGCAACACAAAAGTTTTGCAAACCAGTAAAATACAAAATTTTTAATTAATAAATCTATGTCTAAGTTGCTGATAAAACTTGCATTAAAGTTTTGAATTCTGCAGATCTAACACTACATACATTCTGGATCCAATTATTAAACACTATACATCAGCGTTAACTAAGGTTATATTCAGTGCTAATCTAACAAATATGTAATTTATTTATGTACCATATATAACTTAAAAATACGTATTCCAATTGGAAATCATTAATTGGTAGCTCTGAAAAAAATACAAAACCTCTGTATCTTTCATATATTTTAATTACAGATTTTGGAATGTTCAGGACAATTACATGCACCACAGAAAAAGGAAACAAAAAGCAGAAAACGGTGCACACACATACTACCACTTCTAGAAAACAGTGCATACAGATACTACCACTTCTAAGAAGCATTCAAAGCATTGTACTAAAGCTGATATATGAAACCTACCATCTTTTAAACCAGTGAATGGATGCAGCACAAGCTGCTGAAATATAATAAAGAGGTAAGCTGTCAGTCAGCACCTCTTAATATAGTTTAATAATAGCACTCATATACAATGAGATCTCCTAGTGGTTCAAAGGGAAAAATACAAGCTGGTTGGAGAATTTGTCATGCTGGTATGTTGCCATGGTAGCTCAATGGTTTTGAGTAACCAGACAGAGACCCAGAGATCCGTGGTTCAAATCCCGAGCAACAGCATTGAATTTTTCAGTGTGACTCTACCTATTAGCATTTGAGTTTGCTCTATACATTCATAAAAGTGAAAATAAGCATAACTTAGCACTATGCCAACAGCTTTGGTGACACAGTGAGTTTAGTACAACTATGGGTTGTCATTTCACAATATGTTTACAAATTTCAAATCTATAGTTATTCTGAGCAATCATAGCCAAACAAAACTATCTTTATACAACACAGCAACAATGCAGGTCAATGAGAATTACTATAAGTGGGTAACTGGTTAGTTGAAAAACAAGGATAGTACATCTGTTATGCAAAAGACATTGCAGTGAAACACAAAGTATGTGTGTTCCAAAGGAAACCAAACTTTTGAAATGGCATGCCAAACAGCACAGAGGGTGCGCTGCGCCTACTGAGCATACCCAGTGGCAGGTTTAGACAACAAAACGCTGTTTGCCGCATTCTGCATAGAATCAGCAAGCGAACCACAGCTGCAGAAGTAAGCACCTGTACAGCCTGCTCATCAGATTAGTGACACAGGAACAATGAAGCAGCTTGAAGAACGTGTGTGAAATTTTGCTATAAACTTGGCAAAACTTTCACAAAAACATTACAAATGCTTAGCCAAGTTTATAGAGAGGACTGTATGAGTCACACGCAATGCTGTGAGTTCAAACGTTTTCAACAGGGTAGATTGTGGGTCTGTGACTATTGAAGTCTGGATGTCTTTCCACATCAACTGATAATGGTCATATGGATAAAGTTTGTGCTGTGATTTGCAGAAATCGTCGTTTAACTGTTCAGGAAGTTGTTGACAAGATGGGCATCAGCATAGGATCATGCCATCAAATTTTGAGTGAAAAACTGGAGATGTGTCGTATCAGTATAGAATTCGTACCACATTTGTTGGTTTAAGTTCAGAGACAGACCAGTGTTGAAATGTGCGAGGAACTGCTTGCCGGTGCTAATGACAATGAAAATTTTCTTCAGAACACCATAACAGGCGATGAGACATGGGTGTACAGCTATGATGCTGAAACAAAGTCACAGTGGGGAGGAGGGGGGGACAAAGGTTACCTGCTCCAAAAAAGCATGCATGAGTAACTCAAAAATCAAGATGATGTTTGTTGTGTTTTCTGACTCTCAAGGCATTATCCATCATGAATTTCTGCCACGTGGTAAGATGATAAATAAGGAAGTCTACCAGGAAATCCTACTGCACATAAGGGATACTATGCACAGGAAGAGGCTTAAGTTGGATCTTACATCATAACAATGCACCAACTCATGCGTCACTCCTTGTCTACAGCTATTTAGCAGAACACCACATTCACATTGTGCCCCACCTACTGTATTCTCGGACCTAACCCCTGCAGACTTCTTTGTTTCCCAAAATGAAAAATACATTGAAGAACGCTGTTTCCAAACCATAGAGGAGATTCAGGACAATTTACAATAAGCAATAAAGCCGATAAAGAAAAGGTTGGTTTCTTTTTGAACACACCTCATATTATCAAAAGCAAATTAAAATGTAGCTCCTACCTTGCTCTAATGAAGTATGTATCATCTGAACCACATTCTTCAACATCCTTTGTTGAATCTCCATTTTTTCCCTTCTCTGCTGATACGCTTTTAATTTCAACCACATCTGATGTCTTGCCTTCATTATCCTCATCATCATCAATATGTATAACAATCTCTTCGTCTTCCTCCTCCTGTAGAATCTCATCCTTAGATCCTTTTGAGACAGACTCTGACACCTCATTATCAATTTTGGAAACTTCTGAGGTGACTGCCTTCTTTGCCTCAGAGGGTTTCTCAGGGATTTGATGCTTTTCAACTCCTTTTACTGACCTGAGTTCACCTGCTTCACTTTTGTTTTCTTTTGGTGCATACTTCATAGCTGATGATTTCATACACATTGTTTCAGATAACCTTTTCTGCTCTTTTGGATCAGCTACAATATCCTTAGCAACTTTATCCACATTTTGTGTTTTTACAATCTCCATCTCAGGCAACTTTTGTGGTTCCTCAGTATTAGTTTTAGCATCTTCGATGTCCTTCGACACTAAAGTGGCTCCTTCCAGTTTTGCAAGCTCTATTTTTGTCAACTTTTCCGATTCTTCTGTACCAGATGTAGCGTTTTGGATCTTCATAGTTGCTGCATTGGCTTCTTCTGATTTTGCAAACATTTTTGGTTCTTTTGTATGAGCAGTAAAGGTATTAACTGGTTTAGTAATGTTCACTTCTGGTACAGCTGAAGCAGACTGGATCTTTATAGACAATGTACTACTAATATCTGGTTTTACAAGTTCCTTTTGATCCAACTTTTTCTGATCTTCAGAACCAGGTGCAGCGAGCTCGATATCCATATTTGTTATGTAACTTTCTGTTTCTACATGCTCTGCTTCTGGTAATTCTCTTGATTCTTTTGACACAGGTGAAACAGGTTCAACATACATACTAGCTGCATAATCTGATTTAACAACAGGTGGTTCAGTCAACATTTCTGCTGAAGTGTTTTGAACATCCACAGACACTGTTTTGGCACTTTGTGATTTTACTTCTTTCTCTTCCACTAACGTTTTAGATCCTTCACTACATTGAACATCCATCGTCACTACATGATCACTTTCCGGCTTTATTAGAACCGATTTATCCAGGTTTTTCTGTTCTGAATCAGCTTCTGTGTGCTTAACATCTTTAAGGATTATTTTGGCATATTCAGCCAACTTCGATACTTCTGTAACACTTGAAGCTGCCTGGACATCCTTATACACTGCACTGTCACTATTTGGTGTTGAGAACTCCAGTTCAGCTAACCTTTTCTGATCTTCTGAAGCATCCCTGCATGTTGTATCACCACTAATTGGTTTTACGGACTCTATTTTGCAGCTTTTCTGTTCTTTTGAAAAAGCTGAAGTATTCCTAGATGTTTTATCATCGCCATCTGGTTTTCCACACTTCAGTTTACACATGTTTTCCCTTTCTTCTGAACCAGATGAAGCATTTACTGATGTATCATTATCTGGTTTTATGATGTCCATGCTGGTCAATTTTTTCTGTTCTTTTGAAATGGCTAAAACATCTCTTGGTGCTTTATTACCACTATCTGATTTGACATCTCCTTCGGTCAACTTTTTCTGTTCTTTCAACACAGCTGAAGTGTCCCTTGAGGCTTTACCACCATCATCTAGATTTACATGCTCTACTTCAGTTAATTTTTTCTCTTCCTTCAAAATAGTTGGGGCATCCCTTGAGGCTTTATTGCCACCATCTAGTTTTAAATGTTTAACTTCAGTCAATTTTTTCTGTTCTTTTGAAGTAGCTGCAGTGTCTCTTGAGGCTTTTTCCCCACCATCTAGTTTTATATGCTCTATTTCAGTTAATTTTTTCTCTTGCTTCAAAATAGTTGGGGCATCCCCTGAGGCTTTATTGCCGCCATCTAGTTTTAAATGTTCAACTTCAGTCAATTTTTTCTGTTCTTTTGAAGTAGCTGCAGTGTCTCTTGAGGCTTTTTCACCACTATCTAGTTTTATATGCTCTATTTCAGTTAATTTTTTCTCTTTCTTCAAAATAGTTGGGGCATCCCTTGAGGCTTCATTGCCACCATCTAGTTTTAAATGTTCAACTTCAGTCAATTTTGTCTGTTCTTTTGAAGTAGCTGCAGTGTCTCTTGAGGCTTTTTCACCACCATCTAGTTTTATATGCTCTATTTCAGTTAATTTTTTCTCTTCCTTCAAAATAGTTGGGGCATCCCCTGAGGCTTTATTGCCACCATCTAGTTTTAAATGTTCCACTTCATTTGACTTTTTCTTTTCATTAGAAGCAGCTGAAATGTCCTTTGAATCTTTATCACCATCTGATTTTGCATGTTCTATTTCAAACAACTTTTTTTGTTCCTTCAAAGCAGCTGAAGCATCTCCTGATGCTTTACTGTCACCATCTGGCTTTGCAGCCCCTATTTGAGTTAACTTTCCCTGTTCTTTCGAAACAGTTGACGCATTCGTTAATGCTGTGTCACTGTCATCTGATTTTACAGGCTCTTTTTCAGTCAACTTTGCCTGTTCCTTGGAAACAGAAGAATCCTTAGTTATTTTATCGTCTGGTTTTGACAGCTGCACTTCAGGCAACTTTTTCCGTTCTATTGGAACCCGTGAAGAATCCCCCGTTTTTTCACCATTAGGTTTTACAAGTTCCACCTCAGGCAACGTTTTCTGTTCTTTTGGAACAGCTGAAGTATTACTATCAATAACTGGTTTTAAAACTTCCATTTTTGCCTGTTTCTTCGGTTCTTCTGAAACAGAAGCAGGCTTGGAAGCCAGAGCAGTTGTAACACTACTCTCAGCTTTATTAAATTTCACTTCAGTTGTACTTTTTGAATTTTCTAAATCAGGTGTTGCATGTTGAATGTCTGCCATTACTGTATCAGCACCTCTTGGTTTTAATACATCTTTAACCATTTGGCTAACTTTATTTTGTGACTGCGCAGCATCTGTTTCACAACTTTCTGTGAGAACAGAAGTTTCTGTTTTAGCCGATTCTTTCAAAGTCTTCTCCATTTCTTCAATTTTATTCTCTTTGACTTTTAAATCATCTTTTGGCTCCACAGATAACCTTTGTGATTCATGGGTTTTAGTTATTTCTGATTTTGAGACTTCAGGCACCATTTTCATTTTTTCAACAGAAGCTTGCATTTCCTTTACCTTATTACTTGTTTCACTTATGGACTCACTTGTATTATCTACTGATACAGTGCCATTATTAGGTTCAGTGTCTTTGAGTTCAGTCTGTGAAATTTTAATGTTGTCCTTGGATTCAACTTTACTGACAGGTTGCTTTTCTTTCATAAGCGAAATATCAGCTGCTCCGTCAGACTTCTCAATACTCGTATCTCCATCACTAGTCACAATTGTTGCAGATGAATTGTCAAAATCAGTACACTCCATTTCTGAAACCTCAGCAACAGTGCTGGAGTCCTGCACTACAGTTTCTGAGCAAGTAGAATCACTTTTCTGAGCTTTAGTTTCACTTTTTGATTCCTTTAAAGAACCCTCAGGTGCATCAATTTCCATTGCCACTTCCATGTTCTTTTTGTCATCTGTTCTATAGTTATCTGATTCTACAGATACATCCATCGGTTCTTCAAATTGTTTTGAGGATTTAGCCTCACTTACATCTTCAGATATTTTAATATCTTGAGCTCGAGTATCAGTTTGCTTGACTTCATCTTTCTTCTTTGACTGCTTAACCCCTGGATCTGATTTTTTAACTACAGAATCACTGTCCTTTTTTGTACAGTCTTTAATTTCAGTCTCTGTTTCTTTAATAACATCCTTAGTTCTGCTTGAAGGAACATTGGATTCTTCAATATTAGCCTCAAATTTTGTGACTAAATCAGTCTCAGCATTTTCAGTTTTGCTTATGGAAGTTTCACTTTTAGCCCCTCTATCAATACTCTGTGCACCCTTTGGTTCTTTAATGGCACTTTCTGTATCTTTAACAGAACCTGCAGCTTTCTGTGCTAAATCCTTTAAAGCAGTTACTACTGTCTGAGAGTTTTTAACTTCATGATCATTGTTTCCTTTAAATGGCGTATTTAACTCATTAGGTGAACTCTCACATGCTATAACTTCAGTCTTAAGGCCGTCAGTCACAATTTTTAATTCTTTAACATCAGTCTCATTTTCTTTAATGGCAGTTTCTGTATGTGGAACACTACTTTTTATTTCTTTTACATCACTTTGCTGCATTTTAACCTTACTTTTTCCTTCTGAGCTTTTACTTGAATCACCGGCATCTATTGCATCTTTTGGATTCTCCTTTCTTTCTCCATCCATAGTTCAAGCAATTGTTTCTGAAACAAAGAAAAATAATGAAGTTATTTTTACTTTAAGAGTACAACTGAAATATCTTAATTCAATAATTTAATATACATAATGCACAAAATGATCAAAATATGCTAACATTTTAATGGCCATGGTAGGTATCTGGCTAGATTACGACATTTGACAAAAAGTGTTGAAAGTAGCTCAAGCCTGGATTTTGAAGTAATAGAATGCATATGTTTCAATAATGAAGTATTTAAACTGGCCCACTGTAGGTCAACGAGGCAGTTGGCGCAGTTGATATGCAGACAATAGAGAGTCTATAGTGAGTGCAGTGGTCAAGCTGTCATACATCGCCACAACCGTCATTGCAAGGGTTGAATCAGCACCTCCGAGAGACTACTATGAACTCTAAGGTAAGTTTGAGTGTATTCCATTAGGCCAAGGCTACCCTCGGATATTGAGTATTCATTCAATTAATAAACCTAGCTCATAGCACTCCTGGTACCTCTGATGCTACTAGAGCAACCTCGGACCGAACATTCGAGTCCCTCCCCTATTGGCAGTTGTTCAGATTGGGTTGGACTCGAGGGGGCAGCGGTTTGCGATACCCGTGGGAGATCGGGTACGTCTCCGGACGGGGTTAAGGGAAGCCATAATATTCCTGCGTACTCGCCAGCATAGCTAGTAGAAGGTGTGCTAGATCACCAGGCGGCCCCACCGAGGTCATATCGGTAGCCTTCACATTTTGAAGTTGGCGCACATAAGTGGCATATCCACTTCCATCCCATCTTGAGTCTACAGGACCAGATGGGGGGCTTGTTAGTCTCTAGGTCTTGCCATATGGAAAGCCCCATGGAGGCGCCGGGCGCCCTTTTGGGACAGCTCAGCAACTCCTTGGTTGTTAGAGGGGAGGGGGGATCAATCTTCACTCCGTGAAGATATGCCCTGGTAGATACTCCTCAAGCTTTTTATATATATACATGAACTTGAGGTTTATAAACCTTTTTCGCCCAGATGGTGGTTATGTTCCCTACCCTCTCTGAGTAATCTACCTCTGAAAGCTACACCCCCTAGTATCGAACTTCTTTCCGGGGTTCGCTACAAAATTTCTAAAAAGCCAATTTTAATGCAAAATGCATTTACAAATGTTCTGCTTTTAAATGATGTTCAGCAAATAAGATACTCTAGAACCTAGCAGTTAATTATAGAGCAGATTAACTTAGGATCCACAATGGTTCTGCATACGAGGGTGGTCCCTAAAGTAGCCAACCTGACGTATACATGGTAGCTGTTTGAAACAAATGACTATGCTGCAATAAAACTTGAGTTTGACAATGCTATAATGTTTAGATTTCCTAACACAACTAAACCATTCAAGACCATACTATAAGAGTAAAAAATTACATCATGGTGTTAAAAAATCTAAACAAAAACATTGTTTTATAATGGATTCCAGCGCACTGTGGTCTGGAAAGGAATGAGAAGACCGATATGCTTGCAAAAACAGGTACACTCATCTAACAAAGTAAGAAAAATTGTTTATCCTATAAATCAGTACAACTCTACAGCAAATTGAAAATAAAAACCCATGTAGCTGATCAAAACAAAATCCAACGTGACATGAAGATATGGAAAACATTACTACACCCAAATATAATGCCAAACAGTTCCTGATCAACTGCAGTTGCATTATTTTGCCTTGGAACCTGCCACGATTGCTTGGCAGCACACCTTCATAAAATTAAGCTATTAAATTCTCCACACTGCATAGTACGCAAAAACGCAAATTCAGTACTGAACAAGGATCACCTGATGTCCTGCCCCAATCTTCAGAAAATAGTTGGCACTTCTGTTCTGTAGTGGGCTTGGTTTTGCTTGGTTCGGGAAACTTAGGAAAATTTGTTTCAGATATAATCCGAAACAGGGTCCATGAAGGAAGGTATAAATCTCAGGGTGTATTTGTTGTCGAATAAAGTCCTTTTCACCTTCCTATGTTTATTTTGAAACAGCCTATATTGTTTTTTTATTAACTTATTTCCTAATTTCCCGCACACAAGAGATAAAATCAGGTTCGCTACTTTAACTGATCTATTATCTCACTCTATCACTTTTTGTATTTGATTCAATTTCTAATTATTCCTTACACTTAAGAAAATGTGATGAACAGCAGGTTATAAACTAGAAGTTCCATTCAACTTTGGATGGTGTTATAAACACGAACTAACCTCCTTCCAGCACACGACACGGCTACAACTGATGACCTTGCCTATGACTTGCAGTTCTCTCTCAGTCCAGACAATCCTAAGAATGTGACCCACCAGCCATCCCACTATGATATTCATTGGATTTCAGAATAAACCAAAATTCAACTTGCCCAGTGTTATACATTAACATACTCTTTGCACCTTGGACTACCCTTTCTTTATCTAGATGTCTATAATTCAGCTTTTCTCTTCCTAACCGTACAATTTTATTTCCATCTTAGTAATTTATATTTCATTTTCATTTATTACATTCGTTACCTTTATTCCTCTATGCTACTATTTTCTTGTACAGGCAGATAATACTACTTCAGATTGCTAAACATTATTGGGAAACCCCAAAGCGAATGAGCTCCAGAACATTTGAATACTACTACTACTTGTTTTCATTTCAGCCATTAATAGAGAACATGCTAAATAAATTTGTAAACATAGATAAAACTGGTCATCATAAGTGATACAATACTTTCATTTGAAAGGTCTTAATCCAAATAATATTAAAGCTGAGCAGGAATTTTACCAGGTGTTTTGCCACTTCCTTTACAGCACTAAAATATGCCTCATGCCATAGGGCTCATAGAAGAACTAGCTTAACAGATACACTGAGCAGCTCATGGACCTGTCATAGATAAAATAAACAAAATGAAAACTGTACTTGAAAAAACCCAGAATATGTGACTGTGGATTCATGAAATTAAAAGGCCAGGCTACAAACACCAAAAACTGCTCTTTATTTCCATAGAAATCAATCTGACAGTCCAGAATTACGTAACAATACAACTTGCAAGGTCATCGACCACAAACACAGCTCACAGAGCTGTTCACGCGCACGCGTTCAATTACCGAATGACTGCTCTGGCAGGCAGCGGCTCCCTTTTGATAGATTAGTCACTATCTGGAATGTTCTCAGTCAAAATGGCACTAAAAGTAAGATGAACTCTCTAGAAATCTGCCTTTGCACTGCCCGTCTCTTTGAATGCCTCGCTGCGCCACATCATTGCAACAATGCATTTGCAACATTTAATATGGTAAACATTAAAAATAAATTGCAAGCGCATAAGGAAACAGTGCTTACACGGCAATGTGATCTGCAGTATTTTATGCACCTGTTACATCATCTGATGCAGAGAGAACTTTTTCAAACTACAAATATTGCTTGAGTGACAGAAACAGGAGATTCACCTTCGAAAAGTTTATACACTGTAGTAAGTTGAACTGAAGAGTAGGCATTTATTTTGTACTGCAAAAATATTTTACTTTTATTATTCAAAATGTGTTTTGTTATACATCTACTTCTACTGAATGATTCTGAAAATGGTGACAAAATTCTCATTTTGTTTTAATAAAACAGTTTGTTAGCACATTTGCATATCCCTAAGGCGGCAGACCCTGTTTAGTACTGGAGTTAAACCATGCTCCTCTTCCTATACTCACAAAATGCACACACAACAAGCCGAGTCTGAGTCATAACCACAGCTGGTTCATCAACACTTTCTGGATTTTCAGTAACAGTGCATGATGCAATAATGCCTTCCTCTGTAAGCGGTTTATAACCTCTGTCATTGTCGATTTGCAACAGATTGTCAACACTGGAAAAATCATATATTTTTAAAAATGTCTTTAAAATAATCTGCCACATTTATTTTTCTTCTTCACTCTTATTTTCTGAGAAGTAACGCTCACCAGGCCGCAAATTTTTCCATCACTTTATCAAAGTTTCTTCCCATCTGGTCCCAAGCAGTTGGGGTGAGCACTACAGTGGAAGTTAAAAATTACTTTAAGATTCTGACAGTTGCCGTGAAGCACGTGCTTTCGTGAAAATGCATGAAAAATGGCACTTAGAGAAGGGGTGAAGGGAGAAGTCTCACCTAATTGGTCAAAGTTATGCACCCAAGCCTTCAAGAGGAGTGTTCATGGCCGCTGCCATAGCAACTCTTCCTCCCTTAACTTCCCCTCTGTCAGAATGCCAAAGTAATTTTAATTCCACCATAATGAATTTGCTGACTAGAATTCGAGTAATGTACCAACTGGGAATTGCAATTTACCATCTGCGAAACAAGTCTTCATTTGAAAAAACTATTTGTAATTGGTTTTCGTCATTTCATTACTTACATTTTTATATTATTGAGGGACTAGTTCCGCAAACCCTTGTATCCATTATAAGTGATGAAGTGTCAAAAATTGACTACAAATAGTTGTTTATTTTTCAATTAATTTAGATGTCAATGTTACTAAATTCCTCTGATCATGCATAAGTCTTCATTACACTGAAATTTTTTTTTCAATGCAATGTTTTGCACTGTTTCTTTTTCTTTTTGGTATATAACTGTGTAAGTTCCCTAATTTGTTACAGGACTGGATTTTTTATTTTTTGCATCTTACTACCTTTTTGTGACTTTATTTTTTGCAAGAAATATTAGCTGAAATTATTTAGCAGTTATTTTCAATCTAACAAAATAAATGGATATTTGATCAGTGACTTGACAATGTAAATTTTGAAATCGGTTCTTACACTCATGTGTGTATGTACGTGTGAGGAATACTACAGAATTTGATCGAAAACTTAAGGGTGATATGGAGGGCTGTTGGGGGAACTATATGAGATGGGACATTTATGGTCCCAGAGCACATAATTTTATGCAATAAATTTGAGCCAATATGCTACTGATACGAAGGGCACTATTTATATTTTGAGCCTAGTAAATTAAAACAAAGTAATTTCTGATTGAAAACTGCTTTATTGTTTTTCAAAATATTCTCCTTTATGATTAATAAACTTTCCATGTATTTGAACCATTTGTCAAAGCATTTATAACACCTCCAAAGTATGGTTTTTGAAGGCATCAAAGGCTTCTACTGACGAAAATCATTGTCCCTGCAAATTATTCTTGATGTTGGTGAACTAAAAGAAGTCATTGGGTGCCAAATAAGGAATGTAAGGTGGATGACCCTTGAATTTTATTTTTTCAGCCTTCAAATACTCAGTGAGACGAGATGTGTATGCGCTCGCAATGTCTTAATGAACAACCCTACAGTTCTTGTTGGTTTTCCTTACTTCACCAAAGACTTCCAGTAAACAAATGATTTGTGTAACATCCATCACTAGGCATTTTACATTCCTCTATATGCACTACTGCCACATGGCCAGTTTACTGAAAAAGCAGGCGACCATTTGCTTTGAAGTACTTCAGTGCGAAAAACTTTTGATTTTCATCTTGAAACACCCATAGAGCTGACTGCTGGTTATGTTCTGGCTCATATGCATAAATCCATAATTCCTCACCTGTTACAATCTTATATATTTCTTTCGAGGCACTGCCATTGAATTTCTTGGGCATTTTTGTACATCAATTGACACAAGCATCTTTTTGAGATTGCATCAAATTATGTGGGATTCAACCTGAGCAAACCTTTTTCATGCAATATATTATATGTATATACTGGTGCAACTAATGCCTAGGGTTGCCTTAAGCTCACAATATGTTGCATGACAATCTTGCAGTATTAGTTTTTGCACAGCTTCAATATGTTCTAGCACAACAACTGATTCTGGACAACGTTCACAAACTTCATCATTGGGTGAACGGTAGCCATGATTACATTTATTGTACCAGTGTTTCACAGTGGCAAAGGATGGAGATTCATTGACAAATGTGGAAGCTAGCTGCTCAATGCACTCTTGACCTGATAAGGCATGTTGAAAATCATAATAAATCATTGCACGAATATCTCCACGAGTTAATTCCATGTTTTTGTTGAGACACAATATTCAAGTTAATGTAAACAAAACAAATGATGCTCAAATGACAAAATGAAGTAGATTGTGGTCAACAATGTCATACTTTCCATTGGAAATGTCAGATGGAATCTACAACATTCAGGGTTGCCAAGGCTCAAAATATAAAAAGTGCCCTTCGTACCATCAAATTATATATCTAAGCATTTGTTGCACTGCCAAAATGTGTACAAGTATGGTTGAGTGGTATCACAAGGATTTCTCAAGCAAGAGACACTATATTTTATGTACCATCCTGTTCGTGTCGTGCTTAATTTAATGCGGAGGACCACCTTGATTTTAGCAGAAACCAAGGAAACTGATTTTGTGGACTGTACTCGATAGAGTTGTATTCATATCACTAGATAAATTTATTGCACACGCTACATTTCTTATGTGAATAATCATGAAGAAGACAACAATACATTTAATATTTGAGATAAACTAAAACCATTTTTTCATTGCAACAACCGCTGCACATCACATGTCTCAACATGTCTGTAAATAAAACGGAAGAAGAAGACTATTTTCTTGCCCACTGGCAAATCGCATGACCAGCTGGCCGCATAACCAGCGCCAAGTGAAATATTCATGTGCCCACCGGAACAAATGACGATAATGGCGCAAACATACTGGGGCCCAAAAAACCGAACAGTTTTTTAATTTAACATAGGCACACTTTGAAAAATATCACTGTTGTTCTTGAACTGGCAGAGGACACAGTTTCACAATGGGACGCCTATATTCACCCTTAGAAGTTTGCACTGTAGCTACCCGCACTAAACCATCACCACCGGGATGAGTCTCAGTGATTATTCCAAGTTCCCAATGCAGAGGAGATGAATTGTTTTCCATTAGCAGGACCATGGTGTCTGCTTTAATATTTTCACTGGAACTGGACCACTCTTGCCTCTGCTGGAGTGAATGTAAATAGTCGGTTGACCACCGCTGCCACAGATGTTGTAGACGATCTTGGAGCTGTTGCCATTTCTGTAACTGATTCAGATGGTCAGAACAAGGTGATGGTATGGAAGTTAATGGTTCTCCAATGAGGAAATGACCTGGCGAAAGGTAGGAAGTATCAAAAGGATCATCAGTAAGGCGTAGCAATGGACGGGACTTCAAGCAAGCATCAATTTGAATTAGTAATGTGGTTAATTGTTCATGGGCCAGTACTTGTGTACCCATTACTCTACGAAGATGATATTTCATAGATTTCACTGCAGCCTCATGTAATCCTCCAAAGTGGGGTGAGCTGGGTGGTATAAAATGCCATGTGCATTCATTAGATGAAGCGTAGTCTTGTACAATCTCTTGGTGCTTGCGAGATTGCAAAAGTAGTCTAAGTTCCCTAAGTTTGTTGTTAGCACCTACAAAATTTGTGCCATTGTCACTTAGGATCTCTTTACACAATCCTTGTCTAGCTGTAAACCTTCATAAGGCAGCAACAAAATCATCAGAAGTCATGTCTGAAACCAACTCAATGTGAATTGCCTTTGTGAATAAACAGACAAAGATAGCTATGTAGGCCTTCATCTGACTCTTGCTGCGAGGCAAGCCATAACGTAGGAAGAATGGACCAGGGTAATCAACTGCAACTCGTAGGAAGGGTCTCGCTGGAGTCACTCTGTAGGTAGGTACATTGCCCATTAATTTTTGAGCTCCCTTGGCCTTGAGTTTGAAGCACGGCAGGCACTTGTGTAGGACAGACTTAGAGTTTCTCCTATTCTTGGTATCCAATACCGTTGTCGAAGAGAAGAGGTAAGTAGCTGATTGGAAGCATGCAAAAGTTTAACATGTTCACTTTCAATAATTAGCTTGGTAAGATGATGCTTAGGAAGAAAGATGAGCTGATGTCTTGACTGGAAGGAAATTTCAGCCTTGTCAATTCTTCCCTCTACTCGGAGTAAACCTTCATTGTCGACAAATGGATGCAAAGATTTCAATGAGCTTTTAGTAGGAACGTGCCCTTTATCATTAAGTTCTGTTAATTCTGTGATATAAGCTGATTGTTGAGCAAGTTTAATGCAGCACTGCAATGACTGTTGAAGCTCAAGTGCTGAGAGAGGACCTTGCCGTCTCGTGTTGCTGTTTCTACAGTTGAATGCAAATCTCAGCATGTATGCTGTCACTCGCTGCAGGCGTGACAATTTTGAAAAACGAGAAATGATATCATCACTTTCTGTAGTGACCATCAAGCATGCAGTAGTGCATTGCTCAGTGGCATCTTGAATATCTAATCGTTTGGGTTGTTCTGGCCATGATGCTAAGGGTTGTGAGATGCAATCAGGACCTTTCCACCACAAGTCATTTGAGGCAAGAGGTTCAGTTGAAACTCCTCTCGAAATGAGATCTGCTGGATTATGGACTAGCTACATATCGCCAAGCAGCAGTTTCTGATAACTCTTGTATTTGTGAAACTCTGTTGGCTACAAAAGTCTTCCATTTGTGTGGATTGGATTTAATCCATGCTAGAACAATCATAGAGTCCGTCCATAGATAGTTCTGTGAAGTCTGCAGCTTAAGGTTAGCTACAACCTTGTAAAGTTTAGCAAGTAGTAAAGCACCACGACGTTCGAGCCGAGGAATGGTTTGTTTCTTTAATGGTGCAACCTTGGATTTGGAGCAAAGAAGTCTGGTTTTCACCTCATTGCAGCTGTTTATAGAACGAAGATAAATACAGGCACCATAAGCCTTTTCTGAGGCATCTCAAAATCCATGTATTTGTATGTCCCTTAATGTACCTGTGATTAGGACGTGTCTTGGAATACGTATAGCATGAATGATTGACAATAACTTGCAGAAATTTAGCCATTGTTGGATGAGGTGAGATGGTATCAATTCATCCCAACCGAGTTTTTCAAACCAAAGAGATTGTAGAAACATCTTGGCATTTATGACAATAGGACTCACTAGGCCTAAAGGATCAAAAATAGATGATAGGACAGAAAGTATGCTTCGTTTGGTGTAGCTAGAATTTAGATTATCCTGAAGAGATGGATTGTCTTGTATCTGGAATTGATCTGTTCCAGGATGCCAGGGGAGACCAAGAGCATGCGCATTTTCACTGCTATCCAATGAAAGTGGAAGTTGTGTCTCTCTGTGTTCCGGTGGAATGGATTTTAAAATATCTTCATGATTAGAACACCATTTCCTAAGTGGGAATCCACCACTGTCTAACATCTGAAGTAGCTGCCTCTGAATATGTAAAGCTTGCTGTAGATCATTATGACCACATAAGCAATCATCTACGTAGATGGATTCACAATTAGCTTGAGAAGCTAGTGGATATTTAGCCTCTTCCTCTGAAGCTAGTTGATGCAAAGTCCTTATGGCCAAAAAAGATGAAGGTTTGGTACCATATGTGACAGTAGTAAGAGCGTAGTCCTTGATAGGTTCATCTTTGTTTTCTCGCCATACTATTCTTTGGAGATCTTGATCATCAGGATGCATTTTCACTAGCCTATACATCTTAGAAATGTCAGCTGAGAATACATAGCGATAAGTTCTGAAGCGTAAAATTATGGAGATAAGGTCATCCTGAAGATTAGGACCCAACTTCAGAACATCATTCAAGAATAGTCCTGAAGATGACTGCGCAGATGCATCAAATACAACTCTGGTGCGAGTAGTAGTAGACAAAGGTTTGAAAACTGCATGATGCGGAAGATAGTAACAAGGTTCGCCTTCCTTTGGTGGTGACACTTGCTTCATGTGCCCCATGGATTCATATTCAGAGAGAAATTGAGTGTAATCTTCTTTAAGTGTGATGTCGTTTTGAAGACGTCATTATAAGTGCATAAAGCGATTGATGGCTTGCTGTCTAGATTCACCTAAGCGATTTTTGTCCTCCTTGACAGGTGGATGAACTGTAGAGCTACCATCAGCATTAGGAGTGGTTGTTTTTACATAATATTCTTTATACTCCTTTTGCTCCTTAGTAAGAACATGCTGAGGAAATCCCATCCAAATCCCAGAAACGTCTTAACTGTGTGTCAAGGTTATCAGTGCTGATGAAGAAATTATGCTGAGGCGAAGACTTAGCCTTGTACTTGTATGATGACCTTGGAATAGAGCCTGATATTATCCAACCGAGGGCTGTGCTGGCTAGTATAGGATGTCCTTGTTTCTTTACGGTTTTCCCATGCAATAACTCGAAGAATAAGGAACTTCCGATTAGGATTTCAACTTCATCAGGAATGTTGAACCTAGGATCTGCTAATGGAATGCTAGAAGGAATATTCCAGTTGCACAATTGATATGTGTGGAAGGTAGTTTTCCTGTTATACGAGGAAGTACTAGACATTCAATTTTAGTCTTCAAATCATGTACCATAGATTTCAGATTGACCTGAACATGGTGAATGTCCGTAGAAATGGTGCCATTTATACCATTGATAGGCGTATCAGCTGTCACCTTGTTAGCTGTAAGCGCTTCGCAAAATCTGCAGTTATGAAATTGGATTGACTGGCAGAGTTGAGGAGTGCTCTACATTGTATGAGATTGCCATATCTGTCTTCCACTTACACTAGTGCGGTGGCAAGCAAAACCTGCTGTGTGGATTTTGATTTAAAGGAACAGTAGCTAGATGGCGCGTCAATTGTTCTAGTAGAATCATTTACAGGACTAGATGAAGTTGCACGTGAAGCATTTTCTCTGTTACTATCATGAAGCAACTTGCTGTGAGTGGATGAGCCACAATTGCAGTATGAGGCACGGTTACATTTACTTGATATGTGATTAGGAGCAAAGCAATTGGCACAAAGGCACTTGAATTTAATGAGTGTCCAACACTTATGCACATTAAGATTTTTGAAGTCATCACAATTATGTAGCATGTGATTGCACTGACAAAATGGACATACACGATCACTCGTGGATAAGTAAGAGTGTTGTCTCTGCTGTTGGGCTTAGCAGAGTGCAAATCAGTCTTAGGCTTAACTACCGTTTTGTTACATGCAGTGTTAGCAAGCAATTCAAAAGAGTGTGCTCTTGCTTCTAAAAATTGCATAAGATCCTTCAAGGAAGGGAAGTTTTGAAAATCTATTTTACTCTCCCATTCTCTGCATGTGGTGTCAGACAAACGTTCTAGGAGAAGTTGCATTAAAATGATTTCATGCAAAGGCACTTCAAGTTTTAATGCTTCAATGGCATTCAAGTTATTTTGAAAATGGTTGAGCAAGGTACGTAGTTCAATTACTGTTTCCTTATGCTTTACTGGTAGTGCTAATAAATTTTTTATATGAGCTCCCATGCTACATCAAAATTTTCACTAGTGACAGGTATGTTCTGTATTAGTGAATGAGCTTGTCCCTTGAGAGCGGAAAGTAAGTAATGATATTTCTGAATAGCATCTAAAGCTTGGTTGTTTACCACTAAGCTTGTAAATGTGTCATAGAAATGTTTGAAATGAGTGACATCACACTCAAATTTAGGTAATTGTATCACAGGCAGTTTGATAGCTTTAGCTGCTTGTGACGATTGCAACTGCACTGTGTGCTGCGAATATCCAGAACCATTTTCTTGCTGTTCATGATCCTGTATTAATTCAGCTAACCTAGCCTTCAATTCGATGTAACTCTTTCTTGTTTCCTCCTCGTGTTCTGCATGCATATCTAATTCAGTTTCCGCTTCCACAAGAGATTCAATTTGGGTCTGAATAGCTTCATATTTGTCCCATATTTCACTTAAGTTAACGAAATTAGCTCTCAATATGAAAATGTTGACCTGTTCTGGTAATTCATCAAGAAATTTTTGAACAAAGGTAAACTTTCTTTTGATTATACCCCTTCTTCTGACAAGAGCTTTCAAAACCTGCTCCATATTCAATGGTTATGAGACTTGCTTAAAGGAGAGAAGGAAAGAAAAGGAATGTTCTGACCTGAAATGTGTTGCGATGCAGGCTTCTGCGTAGATCCCAATGCCTGGCGTCCTGGGGCCCACTGATGTACATCCATGCAGAAGAAACTGTTGCGTTGCACAATAAGTATCCGCCCGTGAAGGACCAATGTCTGTGTCGTGCTTAATTTAATGCGGAGGACCACCTTGATTTTAGCAGAAACCAAGGAAACTGATTTTGTGGACTGTACTCGATAGAGCTGTATTCATATCACTAGATAAATTTATTGCACACACTACATTTCTTATGTGAATAATCATGAAGAAGACAACAATACATTTAATATTTGAGATAAACTAAAACCGTTTTTTCATTGCAACAACCGCTACACACAGCCACACAATGAAGCACATCACATGTCTCAACATGTCTGTAACTAAAACGGAAGAAGAAGACTATTTTCTTGCATGCTGGCGAGTCACATGAGCAGCTGGCCGCATAACCGGCACCAAGTGAAATATTCATGTGCTCGCCGGAACAAATGACGATAATGGCGCAAACACATCCCAAATTTTTCCTTTCTTTTCCTTATCTTTCTTATTTTCATTCTTCAAATTGTTGAATGTAAAACATGTGGAATACTGAACTGCTCCATTTGGTATTACCAGAGCTCGGATTTGTATGCAAAATGCATAGTTTTTGAATAGTCGTAATGTATGCATTGGCAGTATTCTTTACTATTCTCCCCTTTAAGAGGTCACTAGTACAGTTGCATATTTTGGAAAAATTGATTTTGCATGCATATTTGTTATAATGTAATAGGTAATGGCATATTCTTCTATTTCTAATGTAAATAAAAATTCTAGTTGGTTCACACATGCAACAGATTTCTTAATTTTACTGCAATGACCACTAGTGACTGTAGTTATGCGGTTTCATTGTATGAGCTAATTGTGTACCCATGTTACAGCAGAAGCCGTCGTTTTGCTTCTTCTTAGTGTGATATCTGAGGTATGTAATCTGAGGTTTAGCTTTCTTGTTAAATGCTCAAATATTAGAAAGAGTAAAGCCTTCTACAATTGCTGGCCTTTTTATGGCCAGATGGTGTAAAATATGAGGGCGAGTCAAATGAAAACCTTAAACATTTCTTTTAATATTATTTATTGTGCAGAAGTGGTACAAAACTGAATCACTTTTCAACATAATCTTCCCTACGCTCAATGCAAGTCCTCCAGCGCTTACAAAGTGCATAAATGCCTTTAGAAAAAACACTCTTGATATTAGCAAAACCACTCATGCACCGCGTGGTGTACCTCTTGATCGGAACGGAACTTCTTTCCTTCCATTGCATGTTTCAGTGGTCCAAACATATGGAAATCACTTGGTGCAAGGTCTGGGTGAGTATGCTGATGAGGAAGACACTCAAAATGTAGGTCTGTGATTGTTGCAACTGTTGTACGGGCAGTGTCATGTTGCAAAAGGACACCTGCTGACAGCAATCCACGTTGCTTTGATTTTATTGCAGGCCACAGATGATCTTTTAGGAGATCTGTGCATGATGCACTGGTGACAGTGGTCCCTCTAGGCATGTAATGCTCCAAAATGACGCCTTTTTAATCCCAAAAGTGAATCAACATTACCTTCCCTGCTGATTGTTCTGTTCGACACTCCTTTGGTTTTGGTGACGAGGGATGGAGCCATTCCTTGCTCGCTCTCTTCATTTCCATTTGGTGGAAGTGAACCCAGGTTTCATCCCCAGGAGTGATTCTTGCAAGGAAGCCATTACTTTCCCATTCAAAGCGCCAAAGAAGTTCTTCACAAGCATCAACGCATCATTCTCTCATTTCAGGAGTCAGCTGCCGTGGCACCTCTTGCATACACTTTGTGAAACTGGAGTACATCATACACAATGTGATGTACTGACCCATGACTAATCTGTAAACATGCTGCAATGTCATTCAGTGTCACTCAGCGGTTTTCCTTCATAATCGCTTCAAATGCTGCAGTGTTCTGTGGAGTCACAACTCGTTATGCCTAACCTGGACCATTTTCCACTGAAGTCACACCATTTGAGAACTTGGTACTCCATTCGTAGACTTACTGTTGTGACAAATATGCATCACTGTACTGAGCCTTCATTCGTCAATGAATTTCAATAGGTTTCACACCTTCATAGCCTGCGGTGCCGTATGTAGTGAAAGCGGGCGTTAAACACTACACACACACACACACCTTCACTTTGCAAAAACCAAGTAATAAACGTTGTTCTTCCCTGGTGCAAGTCCCAAGTGGGGCAGGCATCTTTATACTGATACTGCAACGGTATGTGTGCATCTGCACTATGCTACCACCTACAGGCCATTCTGCACGCTGTTTGTAGCATACTTACCAACTTACAGGATAAGGGCGCAAAATTTTGATTTGTTATTACAAATTTAATGTTTTAATTTGACTCACCCTCGTACAATACTGTTATTAGCTTCTAATTCTTACAGATGTTGCTACATACATTGTAAAAGAAGTAAAATGCATTAAAAGTTCTCTATCCCAAACTAGAACATTTTACCTGTTTATCCCATGGGCTACACCGCATAGCAGAGACAGATCACAGTACACAGAAGCTGATTGCCTTGTTTCCAATGTTAACAGCTGGCCAAGGAAATATGTGAAGTAAAGGAACTCACTAAAGAAGAGACTGAGTTTCTGTCATGCACTGGTGACATCTTGTGATATAAAAAGATCTTCTTCACTTTACAAAACCTTTAGTGACAAATGAACTTTCACTGCAGAGAACCTTAGTACGACAATTCTTGTCTATTGCAACAGCAGTACTGGACAATATGTAGGGTGAATCGCCAATATAAATAAGTAATAATAAATTATTAATAACTTAAATTAACATAATAACTTAAGAATTAAACAACTATTAATAATAATTACTTTAAACAATAATGCAATGGTGAAATTATTAGAATAATAATTTCTTCACCCTAGTCGTATATAGTGATGGCAAGTTGGCCATGGTAGCTCAATGGGTTAGAGCGACTGGATGGAAACCAGGAGATCCGTGATTCAAATCCTGTTCATGGCATTGAATTCTTCATGTTGACTATCTATCAAAAATTTAGTCTATATATGGCTAGTGTGGAGAAATGATGGTTGATGGTGGCATGTTTTTGTGGAATTGGGTTGAAACTATTTATGTACCACACAAACATGCCACCATCAATAGTCTCACACACAGATTAGTAAACCTACCCCTCAGCCAACAAAAATATCAAAAAGAATACCATCAAATCTTAAAAACTGCAATTAAAAATGGATATGGAAAAGGCCTTGTAGATAAAAAAAATAAAATCATTCAAACGTCAGAAAAGATTTAAAACAGATCACAGCTCTTTCACCAATTAAACAAGAAATTAGATTTGCTAAATTTACTTACCACTCCTGGGCCACAAAAAAGTTCCAAAAATTATTCAAGAAATACAATATAACATTGGTACCAAAAAACAATTACATTAAAAACCTACTTAACAGTAATAATACTGATAAGCTAAAACCAGAAGAAAAGTCGGGCATTTACAACATTAAGTGTAAAGACCATGAAAAAATTTACATAGGGAGGACAAAAAGAAACATAGGCACTAGAAAGAAAGAACCTTTTAGGCACTTAAGATACAAAAATATTGATAAGTCCGCAATAGCAGCTCATTTCTGGTCTGAAAATCATGAAATTGAAGATAGCACCAGATTACAAAAATACGTACAAAAGCATAGTGAACTCGTCATCTAGGAGAGAATATACACCGAAAAACATAAAAACCAACTAATGAACTTTGAAATCCCACCAGAAGACAATCCCACATTTAAATTCATCACAAGATCAACAGATGGCAGCAGCAACTCTAGACCTACCCACACCACTGGATCACGCTTTAATCGCATTAGAGCCGATGATGCGAATCATGGTTTGCAAAACATTTCCTCCATATAGGTACGTAATTGAAGCTAATGTGTAATGAATACCACTCATCTATAATTTTAATAGTTAAAACAATATTTTCAAACTAAAATAAAAGCTCAACTGGCCTTCATAACTGCTGTTGCTTAACTCAAGGAATCACATACAGAAATAAGGTTCTAATTAACAAAACTAAAACTGTTTAACAATTGTAGGGTGAGAATTTGGAAGGAGGGTATTTAAGAAATTGGAAAGTGTTCTTGATAAAAAATGGCTTTCCAGTTTTATATAAAATGGTGAATCTGCCCTTCTCTATAGTAGAAGTTTACTACAGATTTTACATTTTCCTTTCTTAAGAACTATGTTTATAATGCTGTTTTAAGTTTGAAAGTGGTGTCATAAATGTGACAAAATACCCCAATACTATAATCAAAGATGAAGTGGAAACACAATTCAAAACAGTATAAATAAGTGCCATAAATTTGTCAAGCCACACCGAGGCAGAGCCAATGAGACCAAAGTGAAAAAGAACTGGGATAATAAAGGGGCTTACGTAGTAACAATAAAAATGCTTACGTTGGAAAGAGAGAAAAGATTAGGGGAGGTGGGAAAATTTGCTGACAAAGTCAAAGAAAAATGGCTGAGAAGGGTAAGGAAGAGGTAGAGAAATGGAAAATACAATCAGAACATTAGGTCAAGGTCGTATAAGGGCTAGGATAGAGGTAAATGGCCAGGGAGCCAACACCACTATCAGCCTGTAATATAAGCAGCAAAGAGTTTTGTAGCTAGATTAGAATTGTAAAACTTGTAACTGAGATTGTAAGATATGGAAGTACAAATAAATATTATTATTACTTCCTACACTGAAAATCTCTAAGGGAATTACCGAATTTTAAGTATGCCCAGTTGTATGAGATGCAACAGAATTCCTTGAAGTACAAAACTAAATTTTCTGACAATAGGCATTCCTAACATTTGAGAACCTCTATGTGCTGCTGCAATAATTCTGGAGGGAAAAAAATTATACATTTATCTTCCTCGGTAATTAAGGAATCTGATTTGTACCAGAAGACGGCTCTGAATGGATTATGTATTGCCAGAGCATTGTTGCCTTGCCAAGAAGAAATGCCGGTGAGGCTGCTGTATCTTTCGGACACCAATAAAAGGCATACGTGACAGAACAGAAATGGAGATGTGAGAGTCAGCTACGAGTGTAACATCTGCAAAAGAATAGGGTGTCAGTTCTATCGTAAGATCTGGGGATCCGCCTGAACACTTACCGAAGAGGGCGGCCGATCATCTAACCGCAGCTCAACTGAAGAGCATGCGGCATCTATCTGGACATTACTACCTGCCTTCAAAGTAGTCCTTAAAGTAGAGAATTCAATTCTTGTATATTATGGCTATCAAATTTGAAAGCTTGACGGATTTAAACCCGGTGGATTTTTGGAATATAAAAAAGCTTAGCATGGCTTCCTTTGGAAGACAAGTAAATTTGGTAGTCCCACAACACAGATTTAAGAATGTAAATGAGCCTCAAGCCTAATAAAAAGACCTCTGAACAAAATAAGCTGTCTTTCATGCATACAATAGAATGGGACACTAAGAACCACAATAGTTAAAGAGCATCTACAAACAAATGCTCAATTTTAATACATGTCGAACGTCTGAACCATCCAGTAACCACCTAGATGTAGTCCTCTAGCAAAGCAAGTAGAGGTATGAAACTTACTGTGGCATATAAAAACCAGGAGCATCATCAAAGAGTCCAATAACTCTTGGTGTTCCCTTGTGGTTCAGTAAACTATGCTTCTGTATGAACTACAGAAACCTGAAAGAAACCACTGCTTTCCTTTACCCTGAATTAATGACACCCTGGACACACTGCTGTTGCCCAGTGGTTCTTACCCCTCATTTTGAAATCTGGATAGTGGCAGGTGGGTCTAAGTGCCAGAGACAGACAGCATGGTTACCAGCACACTCAAGGATGATCTAAAGAACCTGAGACATGTACTGGAGAGAATGCAGGTAGCCAATTAAAAGCTGAATGCTAACTCTTCTGCAAGAAGATTTGTACTTGGGCACCATAATCTCATGAAATGAGTTGGCCATTGATCCAAAGAATGCTTAAGATTGAAAGGGATTGACCTCGCCCTAGGGCGAGTTGAAGTTACACATTTTTCTGGGTTTCTGCAGCTACTCCTGCTGATTTCTGCCGCTTCCCCAACATGAAAAAGCAACTCACATGACTGACAAAAGAACACTGGCATTTCTTGTTGACAAAAGGGGCAAGCGCATAGTCCAGGCACTTAAGTCAGCACTCAGCAGTGCACTAATCTTAGCTTTCTTGCCAGCAGGAGGTAATTTCATTGTGGACATTGAGCCAACAACAGAGGCATTGGGGGCATACTGCCTAAGTCCAAGATAGATGGGAATCAGTAATTATCTCTCAAAAGCTGAAAAGAACCATTATGTTGCCAGCAGCATAATGTGGAAGCACCTTCTGAGTACACTGCCATCCACACTGCTGGACTGTTCCATTTGACCGACAGCAGCAACAAATATATTATAGTGGTCATGGATTACTTCAAGTGGTCGGAAGTGTATGCTGTGCCAGAACAAGATGCCAAGAGTATTTCAGACTGCCTTGAGAAAATTGTGCTGCCACTTCAGAGAGGCACTGGAACTACACAGTGATTAGGGCACACACTTTGAGTCAAACCTGAGGAGAGAAGTGCTAGCACAACTTAAGAGTGTGCAAAACGTATACAACATCTCTACACTACATTAAACAGCATGGTTCAGTCATACAGTAAGACCCTACCAGAACACATGAGAAGGTTTTGCCAACCACCAGAAAGACTGGGATGTCAAGATGTTACTTTTCTTGTTGGCTACCGCTCGTCTTTCCATGATACTATTGAGATGAACCCAGATAGTTCGGCTTTCAACAGGGAGTTAAGTCTAACTAGCGACCTGATATTTGCGAACTCTTCTGGGACAGAACAGCCTGCCGTTTCACTCAAGAATGCGTTGAGCATTCTCAAAGGACTCGAAGAGTGACAAGGCAGTCAAGCTGCCTCCCTTATGTACATCGTACGCGGCCGCCTCCTCGTCACTGATTGGCTGGAGGGCAGCCAAACGTCTACCTATCTGCTGCAGTGCCCCTTCCTTCGTCTAGTTATTTCGGTGTCTTAAATGTGCATTCTAATTCATTGACTATCTTCATAATATGCACGAGATGACTCATCACAACATCCAAGTGGCGACTGAACAGATAAAAACTGGTACGACCGACAAGTCGTCATGTTTTCCCTTCCAGTGATCAGGTGTGGCTGTATTGCTCTAACCAAACTAGAGGCACTGCTCTTAATTCCCACTATGACAGGAATTCCATCGCGTAGTGAAAAGAATGCGAAGCAGTGTACCACATCCAGAGACTGCCCCAAGAGAAGATGCTGGCGGTGCACACAGATAGCCTGGTTTGCTATGTCAAGAAGACCAACCCTGGGGAGGAAGCATTGCCTTGTCGGTGAGAATGGAGTTAGCCACATGGCATTCTGTGACATCATAAAGCCAGGAAATACGTGAAGTTTTCGTTCTGCAGCTATGGGGCAAGACTTTCAGGCAATTTCCAGAGACTTCAATTTTCACATGTTT
Source organism: Mantis religiosa (assembly GCA_030765055.1). Lineage (NCBI taxonomy): Eukaryota > Metazoa > Arthropoda > Insecta > Mantodea > Mantidae > Mantis > Mantis religiosa. The sequence goes on along the minus strand of CM060948.1, from coordinate 303,625,180 downwards.
CTAGTAATAATTGCAACAAAACTTGGGGATTATTTAAGGGAGTGCTTAGCTTTAATGAATCAATCGACCAGCAGTGAGTTAGTGAGAGTCAGTTAACCAAGTAAATTCTGTGAGAACAGAGAAGCAGTGTGAGTTGGTATGTGCAACAGAGGAAAAATTAAACATCAGCACTACATTATTTTTTCTGAGCAGTTACTTAAGTTTTGATGACAAAGTGAGTTTGGCATAACTTGGTGGTGATTTCTTCACAATAGCCAAGTTACATGTAAACATAGATCTTAAGAACGATATAGAAAATATAGTGTACATTTTCAATACCTTCAGGTTTTAAACAATGTATATTTAAAAAATGAAATTTATGGCATGTTCACATAACTACATCTGTCTATTCAGCAAACTGTACTTACAATTTTAGTTAATTGACGGAAATTAATCATTTCTTTACACTAGTCATATATAGGCTAAAGTTTTTGATAGAGTCAACATGAAAAATTCAATGCCATGTTTGGATGTCCTGGTTTCCATCCAGTCGCTCTTACTCATTCAGCTACCATGGCCAACTTTCCATCATAACATTAAATTCTCCATTTGACTCGTATATGTCCCCAGTAAACATCTAATGGCTCTCGCATTTGAGATACACCGTTTGTGGTGACTTACTATCGTAAGTACTTGAGTCCCATGCTTCATCATTTAACTCTTATTATTTTAGTAAATTAATGGAAATTAATTTCTTCATGCTAGCTGTATACAGGCTAAGGTTTTTGACCAAGAGTCAACATGAAAAATTCAATGCTATATGCGGGATTTGAACCACGGATCTCCTCGTTTTCGTAAAGTCGCTCTTGCCCATTGAGCTACCATGGCCAACTTGCCACCATGATATTAAATTCTCCATTTGACTCGTATATTACACCGTAGACCCCTAGGGACTGTCGAATTTGAGATAAATTGTTTGTGGCAAGTTACTCTCGTAAGTACTTGAGTCCCAGGCTTCATCATTTAACTCTTACAAGTACTTACTCTTGTACCTACAAGTTTATTCTTTTATTTCATGTTAACCAAAACAAAGTTTGCAGAAATGGTTTTATGGTTCAACTTTCCAACATGTGATATGACTTTTTTAAAGTCCAATATGAGTGAAAGTTTTTTCCAAGTACAGCTTAAATTTAGAATATCTATAATATTTTGTAATGCAATTTTATGCCAGAGAACATTTTCTTAAGATAAATTAAGGTTTATAATTATCTACAGAGCAAGCAGTCATATTGGAGAATGCAGTTTAGTGAAAAGAGGAATACGGTCGTCTTAAGCAAGTCAATATTTTAAAAGCTGGTCACTATATGGTGGCTTTGAAAATCCATGCCGTTTGCATGATCAGGAAGAGAGGAAGCAAAAATTGTCTTCCCTTTTGACAAAAGTATAGGTAATTGAAAAATGAAATAAAAAATCAGTATCTTGGAAATGATTAACTTGTTGGACATAAAGTACATGCTTTTAACAGATCCACATTTTTTACATAAGTTTAGCAATTATGCGAAAGTAATTCAGAATGAAATGGACTTCATTACTTTTATCTTGAAAATATCTTTAATATAGGTATTTAATCAAAATGGTTGTCATTTTCAGAAAATCAAAATATCTGAAAAAGTTGACGCACACGCCTACACACACAAATATTTTTCTAAAAAAGCCTTTTATCAAAGGACCCTAAAATGTGAATCTCCTAAGAAATCTCACATCAAATTCTTGGGTGGAATGCAAGTAACTTCTCTTACATAATAAACACATAGAGAAAGTAAAAGAGACTATTATTCTTAATATAGGAATGCAGCATTACAAAATATGTAAAAAAACAGAAGCTAACAACAGTGAAGTAACAAATATTAAAATAAAATATTATTTGTAACATAGTTCACTTATCTTTTTAAGAAAATTAATGAACTTTCATTTTTGGTCATTTAATCATGAAATAAACCCAGAAGTTAAATTATTAAACCAATTAAATGGTCTAATAGATTTAATGGTTTGAGGAAAAGTATTTATTTTTAAAAGCAAAATTCCCTTAATAAACTCTGAATTACTGTCATTCGATTCTGTCTTTAAGTTTTATTTTAAATTTGGTAATAGCATTTATCTATACCCTTAGCAGCTTAACAACGGAATAAACAGATCAAAAATGCAAATAAGGATTAGCAAAACTAGTATCTTGAATTCTGTGGAAAGCTCATCAATTTTCTTAAAAGGATATAAGTTTGAGACATACAATTATATTTTACTGTAGCATAACAAAAGTTACCCAAAATATAATGTATTAACTTGCAAACTTAAGAAGTGAAAATTTAAGAAAGCTGCCAAAATGCAGTTTGGCATTCAACTGCAGCCAAGTTATAAAACACAAATCTTTGACAAATTGCAGCAGTGGGTATCAATTAGATTTTGTATTCTTCTTGACAAAACTGCATCACAAACATTGAAAATGTTGCAGCAAGCCTATATAGAGCAAACAATGGGGAAAATTTAAGTGTTTGAATTGCATAAACGGTTTCGGGAGGGTAAAAATGACATTAAGGATGCTCCACATTCCGGAAGACTGTCAACTTCGAAAACAGAGATCAACGTCAACACAACTGATGTCATGTTGTGGGACTACCGTCATTTATCGTTGAGAAAGATTGCCAAGATTATAGAAAAGTTGGAGCAAAGTGGGTGCCTCATGTGATCAGTGACGAACAGAAGGCTTACCATGTGATGGTGTGTCAACAATGGAAGGCTTCAGCGAGAACCTGGACAAAGTCATCACATGCGACGAATTCTGGTTTCATCATTTTGACCCAGAGACAAAGCAGGTAAGTGCCCAATGGAAACATCCTTCAAGTCCAAGACCCAAAAAGGGGAAAGTTCAACCAAGTGCAAGGACAGCTATGCAATCTTGTCCTTTTCGATAAGCAAGGCATTGTTTACGATCACATGGTGTATAAGCAATGTACTGTTACTGTGAATTACTATTGTGAAGTACTGAAGGGGCCATTAAGGAGGAAAATGGCAACAAAATGAAGAAATCTTGCTCAAATGGGATTGATGCTTCATCAGGATAATGCCCCAGATCATTGTGCCATCAAAGATTCAGGAAACAATCACTGAATTAGGCATCCACCTTATTAACTGGACCTAGCCCCATGTGACTTCCACCTATTTCTTACAGTAAAATATGAACTTCGGGGTCATCATTTTCAGAGTGATCAAGACCTAAACAATAAAATTTCAGATGTACTAAGACTATCAAAAATGGGCTTCAGGGAGTGTTCTGAACATTGGACTGAACACTGGAATCATATTGCATCAGAGGGAGAATACTTTAAAGGTGTCTAATGGAATATGAATAAAGGTGAGCAGCATTTTCAAGTAAAAAAAGAACAAAACAATTCCAGCTATTTTTTGACAGCCCCTCAGACAACCAGGTTATAAGAAAACTGGGAGCTAAATATTTACATAATCCCAGTTTGGATTCAGAATAGGGATGCCAATTAAAAATGCAATATACATGCTAATTTTTTAATTAGTAACAGCTTTAGATAAAAAAAAACTACCATTAGGTATATATATTTTGATTTGGCTAAGGCATTTCACAGTACAGATCACAACCTCTTGCTGCAAAAGTTAAGATTTTCAATGAAAGCTTGGTTCAGATATAATCAAACAGATTCCAGAAAACCAGGATAAATGGTTGTGATTTGGAACCAGATATTACTAACAGTGTCTGACAACACTCTATACTTGGGCCACTGCTACCTTTAATATTTATAAATGACTTGCCATTTAGTCTTAGCAAGGAGTGAGTAGTTGTGCTCTTTGCAGATAGTATACAAAAGTCACATCAGCAGTTAACAGCAATGTCAGCATCTGAACAGCTTCTCATTTGGTTTGAAGCAAATAAGTTGTTACACTATGATAAAACACTTTATTCAATTTAAAACATAAATGGGTAATTGGAATTAATAATCAAATACTATGATCACGCTATAAAGTACCGCATACAAAATTCCTAAGGCTCCAAACAGATGAAGAGCTTACTTGGAGAAAACAAATAAAAGTCAAAATGCCGTAAGAGCAGTATATTTTTCCTACCTCTTATAATATGGAATTACTCCCTGGGGTAATTAAGCACAAAGCAGGCAAGGACCATACATATTTGTAGTGTTGGACCTTGTCATTCCTATATATCCTCATTTAAAGACAAAACAATCATTACTCCTGATGAGAACACACATATTCTCTGTTAAGCTATTTGTAAGGTAATACATATTGATGCTTCACAACAAGCCTTGCTGTGCATGTACAAGGAATGCAGAAGATTTGCAGGGACCAACAAATAGCTTGAAACTGATTTTACTATTCTGCATTAAACATTTACAATAATCTCCCTTGCCACTTGAAACTATTGGGTAAGCCTAATCAGCATAAAATCTTCAAGAACTGTTTAAATCATTTTATATACTTGCTCCCCATTTAATATAGATGAATTCTTTAAAATCCCATTCAACAGGTAAATTTTCAATACCTGGTGCAGACTGCAAGCGAAGTGATTTGATGTACATTATTGTTTAACTATTTAAGCATTTCAAATGTTAGTGCTTGAATGGTGATTAAAATGTATAATTAATTATACAATTGCAAGATAAAAAGGAATTAAGTGCACAAATGGTATTTGGTGTATTAGTAGTAGTGATACATTTGCCATGAATGTATGGCGTGTTTTTATATCCCTGAGCTTTGCTCGTGGTGGGGACCAAACAAAACAAATAAATTAGATGCAAAGCACTCGGCGTATGTAATACAACTGAAAATATTAAATGTTTGTCGATAATGCCACCGAAGTTTTCCCGTCCTTTCCTATAGCATCTGCTCAAGTAAATTGCATAATGCACAATCGAACATGGATTTCTTAAGACTCGCTAATCGTGTCGTAGTGCGGGTAATGTCTTTTATCACTGTAACAATACCATCATATTACGTACTCACTATTATGATTTTCAAATGTCACTTTCAAAGGACCTCTTGATTATTAAACTCGTCTTGAATCTTGTTCACCATTCAAAGCAAGATTCTTCCAAACTGCGCACAAACCTGTGGATTAACTGTAGCCGAACATAACACGGTAATGATTCCGCTGTTTTTATTTGAAAACAGACGCCGATATAACTATCCATACATATAAAGTTTAACATAAACTTTGTAAGTACACATTTTCTTTGTTACGCGGTTAATAATGCACAGGAAGAGCCGCCATTGGCATATGCTTACCTTTAGCTAGGTTGCAGAAAGCCGACAAACACAAAGCGTCAACCACCGCACTGTACTAATTTGTACAACCACTGGAGAATATTCAATAGTTCTTATCACTTTTAAAGAAATACTATCGTGTTATAATTGTATGTCACATATTAAATTTTATTTTCATTATCCAAGCACAAATTTCACTTCCAACAGCTACAGATTGTGTACCTCACAATCACCTACCATGTAACTTTTCAGTCTCCAACACATTCACAAAGCGGTCAAAGGACGTCCAATCACAGGCGTTCAAATTGAAAGGAAGCCAACGTAACAAAGAGGCAATATTTACCATGCTACTAAAGATAAATTTATAAGTGTGTAAGCAAACACTAAACATTTATTCGTGATTAAACTAATGAATTCATACTACTCTGTAAGCCTTGGTGTTACCGAGCTTTAGCACTAATGTTGGGCAATACAATTATTCAAGTTTAATTAACTAATAAAACATACGGCGAATATCAAAATTTTGAAAATAACTTATTTAATTAACAATAAATTCATGTGTTTTCATGCATTGAAAATATTATTAATCTAGATCAGAGTTATTAACTTATTTTGACAATATCTTGCATTGATTTTTGTTTTTAATGTTAGCTAAAATTAATCAGGTTAGCCAACATTGCCGTAAATTACGATATACCTATCACCAGGGCCTGTTAACTCGGATAGGAAACCAGGAGACACATTAAGGTTCGCGAAACACCCGGAGTCTACAGATACAGTTTTTGAGCGCTGCAGGCGCCGGATTCAATGCCGCCAATATAATTATTTTGGCTGCCGTGTTGCATACTAATATATAAAATAACTTCTACTTAGTTCAAAATTTAATAGTTATTGTATTATTTTATTACTTACGAAGTAATTTGCGTAATATTATTGGCCTATTATCGACCTTATTTGAGCTCAATGTACTATATGAATAAGACACTACATTGGCTAACGTGTAAATATTTGAATTAAAGCTTTAACGACAAGGAGGCCAAGCCAAATTAAGTTCTGAATACAATTTTCATCGATTTGTGAAATTGTAAAAATTTGAAAGAACTACGAGGACGTATGGGCAGCAGGAAGAACGAGAATAGATTTTCACAAAGACCTATTGGTAAGTAAGATTTAGCATGTAGCTAAATACCGATAATTAATATGACATAACCTGAAATGTGCCTTAATACATATTCATGCACAGTTAAATTCTCTAGATTAATGTAGCACCTTATAATGGAAAAAGTGTGTTGTTTTACATACAAAAGCATTAGTTTCATTAACCTTGTTACTTTATTACTGCAATAATGGGATTATCTGTTTTTTGTCTTTCAGGGGTCATCCATCATCTCAGGCTACCAGGAATACGATGGCAGAAATCAGAGTGCAGGATTACTGGATATTGTGTATGTTTCTTGTTTTGGTGATGTGCAGTGATCTTCAGGAGCTTTAGTAATGTAGCACAAAGCATTCTTTCCCGCATATACAGCAATTTAATGTGGCATATCAAATATTTCTGAAAGTTTGAGTTTCATTTCATATCAGTGGAAAATTTAACAAAAACTTTGAGGATAACTGTGGCCAACAAGGAAAAGTGAAAAGTGAAGTTATTTTAGACAGTTGATTGGGTGTATTAGTTTTTGTGTTTGTACTTGTAGTTTTAAATTTAAAATATATGTAATATATAAGTCCATGTAAGGTAAGTAATATGCAGTTTAAATTACTGAAAAAATAGCTGTGAATTTTCAGATATACCAAAATTAGCATCATCTGTGTTTACGTATAATCTAGGTGGCTTAAATTAAAATATTTGGGCGAGATGCTTGATATGAATTTTATAAACTTTTTCTTTAAATTGCAATGATAAGTATTTTGAAGAACTAAGTTCTCTTAACCTTACTCATCAGTGTATATCTACATCATTGATCAAGAATGTCACAGCTTTTAACAGCAATTAAAAGTATGATCTGAGATTCCATAAACCTAATTTGTTCTATATTGTTTAATGCAGTAGTCACTATGCAATATTATTGTACACACTACACTTAATTATTTACCTGAATAACCATCTTTGAAGAGATCTGATGGGATTAGAATTTATTTGAAAAAGCTTTACAAGTTTTTAGGTGTAATTGTGCATTGCAAGAAATGATTAAAATGTCATTGTGTCATCATCATTATATGCCACTTTTAATTTTATTTCTAATATTCCAGTTATTCTTAAAACATGCACAATGTCAGCTAGCTAGGACCTAAACACAGTGTGGCTTGATCTCAAATTAGTATAGCTTCACAATAAATAATAGGTTATAAATCCTCTTCCTTGTTAACACACACACACAAATGTGTTCAGAAAAATAACAAGTTAAAGTGATATTTGCACAGCATTTATGTATTCTGTGGTATTTCTGTTCTCAACATGTACTTGCCACCATTTATGAGTAATATTGGTACACAATTTCTGTAATGCTAAGCATTTTAACGGTGATATAACGTTTCTAGCATGACCCACAGAAATGTTACATGTCACATGAAACTACACTGTTAAACATCCTCTCATTGTTCTAAGTTGGAATGAAAATCTCAATCTTTGGCATGGGAAAAATATGTTTAACCTAATATATGAGCCATTTGCTACATGCAGTGATGCAAAGCCACATAATAATTTTGAAAAGTAGATAAAACTGCACATTATTTTGCTATATAATGCACTTCTTGTTTCTTTGTAGTGAACACATAAGGGAATTATGGACTGTCAAAAGAAATAATGGTTAGATGTGTGAGCAAATAAATTACATTACTAAATTATTTTTTATTAACTACTCAAACACACAGTTCCATCACTTTCACTTCTTAACTAAAGCTACAAACAGCATTAATAGTTCATAGTGTAATCTTTCATTGAGTTATTTATTTGACACACATTCAGTTGTATGTCATGGACTGAGAGGTTTACACTATGCAGAGGGCTCCATTTGCCATCTTAGTCATAAAGTACATTGCTTAAAGTCTTATCAAGTTAAAGCAAGCCATTTATCCAAACAATTGCTCTGCACATTAAGCAAATTATATTTCACAGTCAGATAACTACATGAAATAATCTCTTATTGGAAGATACACTGTGCATTAAATTTTATTTTTAAAACTGCACATTTTCTTCTTCAGCATTCATTACTGTGCATATGCATGCCATTGAAGCATTTAAAAATTCAACGCTGTAATATTCTTGTGTTGTGAAGACAGAGTTAAGCTTAGGACAATTTTAAATGAATGATACAGCTTTAATGTAATTATTATTTTTCATAATTTATTCTGCACTTGTGAATGTTAATTCAACTAAAGTGATTAGAAGTATATAAAATAGTGCCATTTATGAAATTCATGTCACCAGTTGCTAATACTCACTTCTGTACTAATTTGACATTACTAATCTTATATGAATCGATCACAAATTTCATGTTTTTCTCTGAATATACTTTAGTATACTTGTGCTGAAAATAATGTATGTACTATTTAGCTTTTAAAATACTTATTAAATATAACCATTAACAGAGCTGCTTTGGTGTCATTTTAATGAAATAGTGCTATTTTTTTGTGCATAGTTGTTGTTATCATTTCAAATTTATATACATATTTCTTTAGGTTTTTTTTTTTCTCACTGTTATTCCAGGGAATTTTTCAACATTCTGTGTACAAAGAAATTGCATTACATATAACATTATGGTAACCTTACCTGTTTTCCTGTATCTACAGAATCATTATTTTAGTGTTAAGTTATCTTTATTTTAAGTATTACACTAAGAAGCTTGAGGGAAAGGGTATACAGATATCTTGTATAATCTCAACAGCATCTTAAGTGATCTCACTCTCTCGTTTTTAAAATTTTAATTGTTTTTAAAGACAAAATTATCAATTTGCAACAGGCATAAAGATATAATGTTTTGTGGAAGTCAATTAGTCATATTTAACAGGAAAAGTTCAAGTGGATTCTTTCAATTCTTTTTACAAATTGGACAACTTCTTTCGAAGTCACATTTCGCACATTTCCTCAGCGTATTTGACGCGTATTATCCTAATATGAAATAGTTGATATGTGCCGTAAACTATTCATGTGTGACGAGAAGTGATTTCGAAAGAAGTTGGATTCCATCAGTCAGTGAAAATGGGAGCCGAAGGGAAGGGGAAGTAAATGCACCATAGCTCTGTCGCAATAGAAGCTTACTACATTACCGGCCGCACCGGCCGTAGTTTCCAAGGTCGCCGGGGTCTAAAGATTTAGGAAAGAGCGCCCTATGCGTCTTCAGTTTTTAACACGGAGTTGAGCATCTGGTATTAATCTGTGCCTATCACTTAATTTTTTTAAAAAATCTTATAAAGTCTAAGTCTTCCAATTGTCATATGAAACCTAACTTTTATTAATTGAATGCAAAATATGTCCCTAAACTCTGTACATAGACTATTGTCATCAAAGTATGAAGAAGCAGACACTGCAACAGCGACCCAAAGTACTGAGTCGGTAACTAAACAATAAAAAAATTTTACTGCACATTGCTAGATTATTTTCCAGAGCTTTTGTTGCTATAATTAGCTAGTTAGCGGTAGACGATTGATTTACATATTAATGCGTACATTTAGGTGCGACATATATGTCCTATGTACTTCGCAATAAATGAAATGGAAATACCCAATGTATGCACATAAGACCAACAAAGTTTTTTTCTTTTCCGTACGTATGCTTTTTTTAAAGTAAGTCAACAAGCATCATATCACTTTAAATGGTAAACAGAATTTTTCTGTGAAGTAGACAACTGTGTACAATGACCATCCTGACGAAAAAAAATGTATTGGAAAAACTGATTTATTTCACATGTTTAGTGGAAGGGTTGTTTTCTGCAGAGCAAGGCTTAATGATTCACATGATATCTATCATGTAATTCATCACAGCGCACACCCACACATTCTGGTTCTAATGAGCTACTTATCAGCAGATGATAGAAATGATGCCCCTTTAATCTGATTATCACATGCCTGATGTCTTTTCCAATCTTTTAACATTATAGTACTGTAGAACGCCCTCTGATTTCTTTTCTTGTAGACATGAGTTCCTTCATGATCATCTTATTTTGCTTGCCTCTTTAGCGTGGTAGTAACATGTCTGCCTCACATTCACACATTCAAGAAGTCCTAAGTTTGAATCTCAACCAGGGTGGGTTATCTGGATGATTGTTTCCAGGGTTTACCCTTGTGGTGAAAGATGAATGTCAGGTAACTCTAAGCTCTATGAACCCTGGGCTCATTTGAGCATCATCTCACCCACTTCATTTGTCATCTGGTATAATTAAATTGAAGTATACTAATAAATTAAAAAACAAAAAATCATCTAGTTGTTAGTTGAGGCTGCCAGTAAGAATTTAATTCATATCCCTTCTACATAAAATGCTCTCTTGCCAAGATGTAGGTATACTAAACATAAGGGAGATAACTTAGCCTGCCATTTGTCCCGTAAAAAATGGAACGGTCCCCTTTTCTTGCTTGTGTGTCCTGCATTCCGAGAAAATTTGTTGGGATACAAATAGGTCCCTATTTTCTTGACACCTACTTCCTAAACTAAAACTCTAACCACATATTGTTGCCATTTCTTTTAAAAACACTAAGTCAGCACTTATCTCACTTATTGTTGATTGTTTAGCACATACTTTGAACTGGAAGACAAAGTTTGTCTAGTCTAGTGCTGGCAGTTGATCTGCTGTATTGTTATTTGCTTGAACTTAGCTATTATGTCTAAATGGAAATGTGCCTTCTCTTTCAATTTAAAGGGAAAATATCCATTCCTCAAAGAGGCAAAGCTAAATTAAGAAGTTCACCGTAAAATTTGCAATGCAGCATTTTTTATTGTACATGGTTGTAACTCAGATATTGTTCAGTTTTAGAAATCAAACATAAACTGGTTTCTTCTGCTGTTGAAATAATAGCTTCACATGGGCTGGCCCTGTAGCTCAGCTGGTTGAGCACCTGCCTACCATGCGAAGGGTCCCAGGTTCGATTCCCGGCTGGGGGTGGAGATTTTTCTCCCACCAAGATAATTCCTCATCTTCGCCCGGAAGTATGAATGAGAGTGATTGTGTTTTGCATGATCTAATGGTTAAAACCAAGCAAATACGAGTTAACACCTTCAATATATTCCAAAGGAGAGTTTGAGTCTATTGAGCCCAAGGGTAACAAGCAACTCAGTGTGGTAATAAGTATGTAAATGTATAATAATTTGCAATTGAAATGGAAATAAAGATTACTTCCTATATTTCAAGGAGAACGGCTGCCAATATGACTACTGCAATTAAAGGAGGGGTATAAAGGGAACAGAAAAAGAACTGACATGCTGCTATTATGCGGACAGTTAGGTCTTAGGAAATAGGTGTTTCATACACCAAGAGACTTGAGATGACCTCACAAAAAGAAATCAATTGGGTTGAGGTCAGAAGAGCATGCTAGCAGGCTACATTTGGATTCACCCTTGCACTGATCCATCAGATTTCTGCTGTTACGAATCGCTATTAGAATTTTCGCAATAAAAAGCGGAAAAAGTTGACTATGTGATAGGAACCGAAGCAACGACCCTTGGAGCCAGTTTTCGGCATTACGGATTAGGTCTCCAGTACACTTACAGAAGCACCACATGATGCAGGAAGGCATTTAATCACTGTTGAGTGTCACACTGGCAGGTGATTAGTTTGAGATTTTTGGGGCATTAAATCTTGAAAACCTCAATAACAAGCTACTAAGAATCAATATTTCTGTTGAAGTTTTGTTGAGTCACACTTATTTACACTCACCTTCACTTATTATTTTTAAAAATGCTGGAACGTTTTCCAGGACATTTGCCCTCTTCCTCAGCAGTTTAGTGACTGACTCTCCCATTTCCTTTCCTCTTCCTTTCCTGTATCTGATCCTGTTGCCATCTGGTATGAGGAGCGCAAAGTTTTAACACTTCGTTAAGTGGTGGGATTTCCTGGAAAACGTTCCAGCGTTTTTAAAAGTAATAAGGGAATGTGAGTGTAAATGTGTGACTCAACAAATCTTCAACATGAAAAAAACTTCATTGTTAATAATGCTTCTTTTTGTAATATTTAATACTCCTAACACCATTTGGCAACAGTATCAGTTACAGGAGAAGGAAGAGGAAAGTAAGGGGGAGAGCCAGTCACTAAACTGCTGAGGAAGAGGGCGAATGTCCTGGAAAACGTTCCAGCGTTTTTAAACATAAGTGAAGGTGAGTTTAAATAAGTGTGACTCAACAAAACTTCAACATGAAGAAAACTTCACTGTTAGTTATGCTTCTATTTGTAATATTCAATATTTCTGTATTCGGGAAGCTAATCCAATAATTTCACCCACCTTGTTTAAATACCAACCTATCAGCATCTGATGCCAATTATGTTTAACACAAGTGCATTATGTTTAGCCACAGACTATGTATTGCCTATCTCAACTTGCTTATATTAGTCACGTCTACAATCATTGAAATTATTTTGGTGTATATTGTTAGTTTTTACAGAACATATTTCGTAGGAGCTTCCTAACATTCTCAGCTAAAGTTGAATGTTGAATTTTGGTTTGGTGAACAATAATGCACATTAGTTGAGGATATTTTAAACAAGGAATTAAAGTAAGAAAAATTAGTGCCGGAATAGTTAAATATGGAGTACCCCAAGGCTCTCTGCTTGGACCACTATTCTTTATATTATATTTAAATGATATTGTGACTTTGTGGGTTCGTGAAATGAAAAGTCCAATTACACCACTTAAAAATGTTCTTTATTTCCGCCGACTTACAGTTAAACACTTACCAATTATACAGAATTACGTAATGCACACAATTACGATTCACCAGCTCGTCCGTTACAATTCCACTTTGCTCTCGCGGTTACGTACCATCCTCCGATGCACGTACACAGTCTTCTCGTCCTTACACTAGCGCTGCACTCTTACAGCTGTTCGCCAAACACTCCAGACTCACTCATTGAAGCCCCTTTTTATAGGAATATCACTGTTTTTCTAGAAGTCTCTGGTTTCCGGAAATCACCGCGAAAGTTCCCCAGGACAGCGGAAGGGGAAGGAGGCGACCAGCGACAAGTAACATTTCCCTAATCACCCCTCAGTTAGTGACAGAGATTAATGGGGGGAGTAGCTCGGCTGCCCCTCGTTCCTTCTCAGCTGTCGTTGGTTTTGCGTTCCGCTAATTAGGTGACACTGCTCCCTCCTCAAGGCTGGTCGTCCCAAACAGCACCATCGTAGCGGGCTAGACGATCCAGGTGTACCACCAACATCTTCCCTCGGGGAACCTTCTGGATGCGGTAGACCACGTCGTTAATCCTCTTCACCACCCGGTACGGTCCTTGCCATGGTTGCTGGAGCTTCGGGCAGCGTCCCTTGGTCCGGGTAGGACGGTACAACCAGACCAGGTCACCTTACTGGAACCCTTGGCTGTTGGCTTGCCTGTCATACCTGGTCTTCATACGGTCGCTCGCCTTCTGGATGTTCAGGCGAGCCATCTCGTGCATGTCGTGGAGATGGTCCACCAAGTTCCAAACATACACGGTCACCGGCTGCTTCGCCTCCGGAGGGCTTCCAAAAGCCAGGTCACAAGGGAGGCGTAACTCTTGGCCAAACATTAAGCTGGCTGGCGTCATCCCAGTTGTGTCGTTGTAGACGAGCGGTAGGCCAGCAAGAACAGCGGCATCTTGACGTCCCAGTCTCGCTGATGGCTGGCCACGACCTTCCTCAGGAGTTCCTCTAAGGTCTTGATGTATCTTTCGACCATGCCATTGGACTGGAGATGTAGAGGCGTCGTGCGGGTCTTGTTCACCCCGAGCCTTTATAGTGCCTCCTTCATTAGGTTGGACTCAAAGTTGGTGTCCTGGTCACTGTATAGCTCTAACGGCACCACAAATCGACAGAACACTTGCTCCACGAGGCAGTCTGTGATTGTCTTTGCCTCTTAGTTTGGGATGGCATACACCTCCGGCCACTTGGTGAAGTAGTCCACGACCACCATTAGGTACTTGTTGCCACGGTCGGAAACTGGAAACGGTCCCGCAATGTCAACGGCGATCCATTCGAATGGCGCTCCGACGTTGTACTGCTGCATGCGACCCCGGCTCCCAGACTGGGGGCCACGACTCGCCGCGCACACGTGATACACACGGCACCATCTCTCAGCATCTGCTCGGAGACTCAGCCAGTAGTAACGCTGCCGTAGTTTGTCAATCGTTCGGTTCGCTCCCAGGTGTCCTCCCGAAGTACCGGCGTGCACTTCCTCGAAGACATTCGGCACCTTACTCCAGGGAAGTACCAACTGTTCTCTCTGCGTCTTCCCATCGGGTGACTCCCATACCCGGAAAAGCGCGCCCTCGCTGGTCTTCAACGAGTCCCATTGGGCCCCGTACGACTTGTAGGTGGCGCTCCTCAGTACGATGTCCTCCCAGGTTGGTCTCGTCCCTGCCTCCACTTCCCTCAAGAGTGGCCCCAAGTCTGCGTCCGCCAGCTGCTCCCTCCTCAGGCCTGCGTTATCGCAGCCGTCCGCAGGCACTGCCACAGCTATTCGGACTGCTGCGGCACGCTCCTTCTCTTCCACTCTTGTGCACTGGCCGCACTCTTCTGGACAGGTTCTTCGGGACATGGCGTTTGCGTTACCGTGGCTCTTCCCTCTACGATGTTCCGAGGTGAAGTCGTACTCCTGCAGCCTCTGGACCCAACGTGCTGTCTGGCCTTCCAGGTTCTTAAAGCTCAATAACCAGGTTAGGGTTGAATGGTCAGTCCTCAGGTGGAATGGCTGACCGTACAGGTACTTGTGGAAGTGCTCCAAGGTCTTTACTACCGCCAATAATTCTCGTCGAGTGACGCAGTAGTTCTTCTCTGCCTTGGGTAGCGTCTTGCTGTAGTAGGCTATCACCCGTTCATGGCCATCCTAGATCTGCGATAGGACACCTCCAATGCAATGGTCGCTAGCGTCGGTGTCCACAATGAAGGCGCCGCCCGGTTGTGGGAAACCCAAAATTGGAGCACTACACAGGGTCTCCTTTAGTTGCTGGAAAGCGTTTTCGGCATCCTCCGTCCACACATAAAGCCGGTGTTCCTCTGTCAGGCGGGTGAGGGGTTTTGCGATGTTGGAGAACCCCTTTATGAAGCGGCGGTAATAACTGCACAGCCCCACAAAACTGCGTAACTCTTTCTTATCCTTTGGGCGAGGCCAATCTCTCACAGCCTGTGTCTTCTTCGGGTCTGTGGCCACTACGATTGCTGAGACCATGTGGCCTAAGAAGTTCATTTCCTTGCGGAATAGCTGGTACTTCTTCGCATTCAGCTTCAAGTTGGTCGCCTGTAGAACCTTACTCAGATTCTCGAGGTCATCTTCAAAGGTCTTCCCGACGATGATGATGCCGTCCAGGTATAGCAGGCGGGCGTGGTAAGTCAGTCCTCTCATCACTGATTCCATGAGGCGTTGGAAGGTAGCTGGTGCGTTGCAGAGGCCAAAGGGCATAACCGTGAACTGCCAGAGCGCTTGGCCTGTCGAGAATGCGGTCTTCTCCTTGTCTCTTGGGTCTAGAGCTACCTGCGAGTAGCCCGAATTCAGTTCCATGGTCGAGAACCACTGTGCAACAGCTAGCGTGTCCAGGGTGTCTTCAATCCGGGGTAAGGGAAAACAGTCCTTCCGGGTGACAGCGTTCAGCTTTCTGTAGTCTACGCAGAAGCGCAGCTCGCCATTGTTCTTCGCCACCAAGACTACAGGGGAACACCAAGGGCTGTCAGACTCTTCAGTCACTCCCCTGGATCTCATGTCCTCCAGCATGTCTCGTACCGCCCTTTGCTTCGCCAGCGGAACGCGTCTATGTGGTTGCCGAATAGGTCGGGCGTCCCCGGTGTCGATGCGGTGAAGAACTTTGTCCGTGCGGCCGTAGTTACTATCACCTTGGCTGAAGACGCGCTGTTACCGTCTTAGCAGTTGTCGAACCTGCTCCAGCTGTTCTGCGGTCAGGTGGTCGGCCGCCCTCTCCAGTAAGCCTTCTAGCCGGGGCCCCAGGTGTTGCTTCGGCGCCGGCTCCTGTGCCTCGTCGATTGCTGTTACGCTCACCACGGGCTCCCACATTCCCAACTCCGTCCCGTCCTGGACGTCGTGATCGGCGTCCGCTTGATTTAGCAGTCTCACTGGCACCTCCTCTCGGTACGGCAGCAATGCCCTGGCTACACACATTCCGTGTACAGGCGTCTTCTGGTCCAGCATCATGTTCCTGTTTCTCTGGCCCTCCAGTCGCGCCGGTTCACCACCACCTCGCTCCTCGCGGGGGCAACCACGTCTTCGTCCAAAACGACCCTGAAAATTCCAAGGTGCTCTTCTGGTTGACGGAGTATAACCTCTTCTCCGTTGAACCACAGGACCCTCTTACCGACGTCGACCGTCGCCTCATGGCTCCTGAGGGCATTCAATCCCAGTATCACCTCCTCAGCCACTTTCGCGACAAACACCCACAGACGTACGTTGCTCCTTCCCAAGGTCAGCTTCAGCAGGGCCTCCTTCTCCACAGGCAAGGAGTCGCCCGATGCCGTGACAAGCTGGTATGGTCGGCTCGGCTTCCTTGTTAGCAAACCCTTCGCCACGTCAGGTCTGATAATGGTCACGGCCGCCCCGGTGTCCCATAGCACGCGGCACGGCTTCCCTCTCACCCAACCGTCCGCGATGAGGCTGTCATCCATATGCCGGCTGACCACGCGCAGTGTCACTCGAGGAGATGCTGTGGACGGCGCCGACGTGCTCCTCGCCACGCCGGGCCTTACTCGTTCTTCCGGCTGATCTTCCTGGTGTGGGCAGTCTCTCTCCAGGTGTCCGGTTCGTCCACACCCCCAACACAGGCCACTGGGTCTTCGCCGCGTCCCTCGGCTGGTCTTCTGTCTCCGGTGTAGCGGACACTCCTCGTTCTCGACGTCGGGATAGCTGTTACTTTGGCCGCCTCCATCCTTAATGCTGCCGTCAGCGCCTCGTGGATGCTTTTATAATCGCCGAGCATTAGACGCTGACGAATCTCCGGGTCTCGTTCGCCGTCAACGAAAGTGTAGGCAGCTTCCTGGGACACGAACTCTGGTGGAAGATCGACTAGGGCCTTCCTTGCCAGTTGTTCAACTGCCAGGGCGAACTCCTGCAGCGTCTCCCCCGGCTGCTGTGATCTTGCCTTTAGCTGGCTGCGGTACGCTGCGGCTAAGCGGTGGATCCCAAAACGATTCTCTAGGGCCTCCCAGATGTCCTTAGGTGCCGCCGTTGACTGAACCGCGTTCAGGACTTCCGCGGCCAGACCCTGGAGGCTGCCTATTAACTGTGTGGCCTCCTCTTCTGGTGACCATTTATTGTGCTTGGCCACTGTGTTGAACTGGCGGCGGAAGACTTCAAACGTTGACGCGCCGTCATACTTCGGTGGTTTGACGCGCGCCGATGTTGTGTCGTGTCCCGGTGCGTCTGCCTTCAAATCCTTCAACCGCCTGCCAACGACGTCCTCTACCACGACGCTCAGGGACTTGACGCTGTTGTCGGCATTTCCTTCCAGCTCATTAACGCGGCTCGCCAGGTCTTCGACGCGCTCGCGTAACTCTGTGACGTCCTCTTTTACGCCGGCCAACTGTTCTTCAAACTTTGCGGCGAGAGCCCCGTTCGCCGCCTTCATTTCCGTGGCCAGACTGCCGTTCGCTGCTCTCATTTCTGTGGTTAACTCGGC
This sequence comes from Mantis religiosa, assembly GCA_030765055.1. Lineage (NCBI taxonomy): Eukaryota > Metazoa > Arthropoda > Insecta > Mantodea > Mantidae > Mantis > Mantis religiosa. The sequence continues at coordinate 303,607,100 of CM060948.1, read as the reverse complement.
CTTCATTTCTTCCATCTTTTCGGTGATGTTGTCGTTAGCCGTCTTCATTAGTTTCAGTTCCGCGGCCAGGTTCTTATTTGCCGCTTCCGTTTTCGCTGTCAATTCGTTCACCTTCTCCAAAAGCATTTCCAATGCCGATGCCATGGCCGTAATGTTCGGTGATGTTATCGTCCCGCTTCCTGACACCAGTGTGACTTTGTGGGCTCGTGAAATGAAAAATCCAATTACACCACTCAATGTTCTTTATTTCCACCGAATTACAGTTAAACACTTGCCAATTACACAGAATTACGTAATGCACACAATTACGATTCACCAGCTCGTCCGTTACAATTCCACTTTGCTCTCGCGGTTACGTACAATCCTCCGGTGCACGTACACAGTCTTCTCGTCCTTACACTAGCGCTGCACTCTTACAGCTGTTCGCCAAACACTCCAGACTCACTCATTGAAGCCCCTTTTTATAGGAATATCACTGTTTTTCTAGAGGTCTCTGGTTTCCGTGAATCACCGCCAAAGTTCCAGAGGACAGCGGAAGGGGAAGGAGGCGGCCAGCGACAAGTGACATTTCCCTAATCACCCCTCAGTTAGTGACAGATTAATGGGGGGAGTGGCTCGGCTGCCCCTGGTCCCTTCTCAGCTGTCGTTGGTTTTGCTTTCCGCTAATTGGTGACAATATGTATTCCACACCTGACTGTAAAACTATAAGCTATGCAGATGACACTACTATTATATGTAAAGCAATGATCATGACCTGCAATTATTAGCTACTAAGGAATCGATAAAAATAAGTACATTTTTAAATCTTTAAACCTCAATAATAATCCTGGCAAGACAAATTTAATTAAATTTGAGCTAAAAAGTAAGGAAAAAGGTATATTGTTTCATATTACATTTGATGACATTATAATACAAGAATCTGACTCTCACAGTTTTTTAGGAATGTAACTTGATAAACTTATATCCTGGAATAATCATATTGATAACCTCTGTAAAAAAAAATAAGTAAAGGTTTTTACCTAAGGAGAGAGTTTGCAAAAACTTGAAATGTAGATGTACTAAAAATGGTATATTATGGAATAATTTATTCAAACATCCAATACGATATTGAGTTATGGGGTGGTGGTAATAATTCTCATATTCACAGGATTCTAGTACTACAAAAGAAATGTATTACAACAGTGTTTAAAATGGGGATGCATGAAACATGCAGAGAAGTTTTTAGAAAAGAAAAGATGTTTACTGTTGTGTCTTTATACACATATAAAGTTATTCATTTAATAAATCAGAAAAAAAACAAAATAGTGAAGTACACAATCATGATACTAGATGTAAATCTGACTTGCACTATAGTAGTTTTAATGTAAAATCTGTAAATAAAGATCCATATATAATAGGATTACAAATGTACAATAGACTTCCAGCCTATGTTAAAAGAGCAAACAATGCAATGTGTTAAAAAATACCTTTTAAATAATCCTGTATATAATATAAATGAATTTTTGCAAGCTATATAATGTTGTAAATTTTAATATTGTAAATTGTATTTTATATATTGACAATGCTCGATACTTGTATTAGTCTATGGGCAGTAAATAAATGAATGAATGAACATAAAATGAACGAATGTTAGGAAGATTCTAACGAAATGTGTTCTAGATAAACACTAGCAATATATGGAGCATGGAGTATTAGTGTAACTCAAAATTACATTAATTTTGTGTCCTACTGTATCAGTCCTTACTCATTAAGAACTTAATTTTATTATTTGAGTTCTTCTTTCACTGATTTGGCCACAAAACATTCATGAATGAGCTCCTGATCTAGTCGTCTTAAAAGTTACAAGAAATAAAATGTATAAAGTGACAATTATTTCATTTTTATTCTGGAGCATAATTTAGATTACCAGCAATATTTTATACACTGAGTTATTCTTATCATTTATTAGAGTTCTTAATAACTTCCTTTTTCAATGAGAACTTTTATCAAAGATTTTTCCTTATCACAATTTCATTATTTCTATTACTGGTGAATACTATTATGTAGTACCTCCATCGTACAGTATCTGAGCATACCACAATGAGCCAACCAGAAGATTGCTGGAATAAGCAGTCAACCTTGTTTATACAAATCGAGCAGGATGCCTCAGTCGGTTTCATATGTGGCCCACATTCGGGAGATCTGGGTTCAATTCCTGTGGCTGGCCTATCTGACCCATGGATTTTTTTCGGGTTGCCAGACAAAACCTGAGTAGGTTAATTACAGCCCTTAATTTCTTGTCCCTCCATTTCATCTCTATTATTATTTCACATCATCTCTCATCTGGTGGTCTCTTTCAGGGTAGAAAGTGTCGACAGGAGTCTCGGCTGAATCTTCTTCTTCTTCTTCTCGAGTGGCGCTACAGCCCCTTCTGGGCCTTGGCCTCCTTCAGCAGGTGCCTCCATTCCTCTCTATCTTCAGCTCTCTTCCTCCACCCTCGTATTCCCAATATATGTTGTGTGTCTCTCTGTATGGCATCTTCCCATCTCATTCTCGGTCTTCCTACTGCTCTTGTGTTGTAGAATTTACCATTAAGGACTCTTTTTGGTATTCTTCCTTCTTCCATTCTTATTATATGACCTGCCCATCTCATCCTCCTGATTTTAATATCCTGAACAATATTTATATCCTTATATATGCTGTACAATTCTTCATTCCATCTTATACGCCATTGCCCTCCTTCCTGTATTGCTCCATATATTTTCCTCAGAATCTTTCTTTCAAAAGTTTTTAGGGCATCTTCCAAATTCTGTGTCAATACCCATGTTTCACTTCCATAGCACAGTACTGGTTTTATTAATGTTTTGTATAACCTAATTTTGTTGTTCCTATGGATTTGTTTAGATCTAAGTATTGCGTGAAGTGAGTAATAAACTTTATTAGCCATTAAGATTCTTGTTTTTATTTCTTCCGATTCATCGTTATTGTTGTTAATTATTGTTCCCAGATATTTAAAGTTCCTTACTATATCTATGTTATGTTGGTCCATTTCCAGTGTTCCTGTATACTTTCTTCTCCTACTTTGTATCATGGCTTTTGTTTTAGATATGTTAATTTCCAGGCCTATTGTTTTTGCTCCTTCTTTTAATTCTCTGTATGCTTCAGATACTGCTGTCCTCGTTCTTCCCATTATATTAATATCATCTGCATACCCTATTAATTGTACTGACTTATAGAAAATTGTTGAGTTTGTTCGTACGTGCATAGTCTGTATTTAACCCCATGTGACTTTTTTCTGTTCCCTAACTTGAAGAAACGCCTTTGTGGGAGGTATTATCCATCATCAGAAGCAGTGGTGAAGGCTGCTGGGGCGATTTTGAAGGATCTCTCAAAAATGGTTTCCAGCATATCTTTGAAGACTGGCAGAAACGCTAGGGCAAGTGCATTGCATTCAGGGAAGACTATTTCGAGAAGGACCATCTAAATTATGAGGATGAGTAAAGGCAGGTTGTCAAAAAAAATTGTGATCATTCTTTTTTGAGCAGCCCTCATAGAAAAGGCACAAGTCGAATTTCCGCTTCCTTTACTTTGGTAATCAATGAGGTAGACCGATGAGCAAATGATGATAGAGTTTTCTGTCCAAGTAGCCGTTTGGTAGACTGAATATGTTTTTCAGTTGCGGCATGCCTCTCCAAAGCACTTTTCCCACCTGATGAAATATTTATGTTGTAATCACATACTTTGCACAATGCAAAATTAGACCCCTTATTAGAAGACATTAAACAGCCGCTGATCTTACTTTCTTGCTCCTACTCAGGTTTGTAAAGCTGGCTGTATTTCTGCTTCTTACTCATGTTTACTATGTGTTTCAAATGGGAAGGTGTTTGTCCTTGAGCACTACTAGGTGAGCAACCAATCGAAGTTCTGCGGTGTTGTATTGCATTCCCCCTATGTGGTGTCTGACGAGCGCCAAACTAATCAATCTCTAATAAACACTATTTACGCTAAGACAAAAATTCAGATTCTGCAAAAACTGATCCATGAGGAAGGAGAGAGTAATGTATTTAACATAACCGTTAAAATCGATTATTTTTAGCTCAGATACTTTTCTTAGTACAAATAAATAAGGCAGATACCATTATATTATAACAATGCATTGCGACGTAAGCACTGTAATGAATATCATTATTGGTTGGCATGTATGCATGAACGTATATTTGAAATTACTCAGAACTGAAACGTAAACATTTGACATGACGTGGTAAAAGAAATATGTACTTTGAATATGCCAAGGTGTTTGTTAAATTCGATAAGAGGAAATGATACACTTCTTGCTAGTCTGGTAGAACGTGTCTGGACACATTATATCTTTGTTTATGAATGGTTCGTAATCTCTATTTACTCTAGAGTTCAAAGCAGCATTATTCAGTTACTCTTCCATGAAAATGTGTATCAGCTGGATCAATGAGATAAGATCCACCTTCCCCCTTACTACTGCCAGAACAATCCAATAGAGTTAATGTGGGCTCAAATTATGCTGCAAACAGAAATAAAATTTTTAAACTGGCTGACGATGAATGACATTATTCACGAAGAACTTGGCAAGGAACACAACAAGACTGGGAAAACTACGTGAGTCACCTTATAAACTTCAAAATGACGACTTTTGGAAAGCAATAGCACGTAACGAGATTTTGGAACCTATTATCATAAATTTGTAGTACTCAGACGTTGAAGACAGTGACAATAACGAATTATCTTTTAATGTAACATTCACAGCTATATGAATGCACCGCTGGTATTTTCGTTGGATTAGAAAAATAAGTAATTAAAAAACTATAATGAATTTTAAACTAAATATTCAAAACCTTTGCGTAATATACGAATATTCATGTTGCTATTGTGATTTCAACAGCTGTATCATTATAAAACTTTGGAAAATTCCGTTTGCGTCCCCTTACGTGTAGCACCAAGAACTCTGGCAAGTGTGCGAGAGAGAGAGAGAGAGGAAATATAAAATAGTGGGGATAACGAGGGTGCAACGGTGAAGGCTCTGACGCATCTGACTGGCTACAGGCAAGAACTCTTCCCATTTGAAACACATACTAGGAACATAGTAGGTAGATACCTAACACTATGCTAACATGAAAAATAAAAACTTGCGCATTAAACCGTCGCTAACAAATAATTGAACACTGACAGTACCAAAGCTCAACACCAGAGTAAGAGAAAAAAACTATGTTGGTTTTACGTCACGTTTTGATATTCAATTTTGCTGAATTACTCAAATGCCACCAGTGAAACCAAAAGAAAAAATATATAATATAAATAACAAATAAGAATTATTTGATGAGTTGTACTTAAATGAGTTTTCTCTACTCACTCTTGTTTGAACTACCCTTAGAAACACTTTTTCTTCTGCGAGAATAATTTTTGCTTTACTTAAGTAAAAATAAGTACAGAGACATAGAATAAACTATACTAAAATCCTTTAACATCTGGTGACCATGGGATAACTTCGAATTTCATTTTCTTTCCATATCCAGGAAAATAGAAGGGGGGGGGGACAAAAAGAAAGTGTCATTTGACTTCAACAGGAATGCCATAGTAATAGGGTTTTCAATATGTCGAAAGGGTTTCATTAGCATTTCGGACTAACAAACTAACTCCTCAAGAGTTCCCCGCCTCATTCGTAAACAAGTTGTCAATTCCTTGATTTGTACTACATCTTAGATATTTACCAAACATCTCTTGCTTTTTTTAAATTGCAATTGAAATCATTCATAATGCCTTGTTTCATATGCAAACTGTTTTTCATTTGTGTGGAAGTGTTGTGTTTGAGTGAGCTTCTTGCACATGATAGCTCTCAACATCTGGTAGTCAAATTGAATGTTTTAAGGAAAATCTATTTAATTTTCAACTTGGATTACATTGACACTCGCTTAGGCGCATTGCCTTGGTCGCGTGGTGCCTTGCAGGTCCGCGCTATATTTATGCCATTTTATGACTGTATTTCTCTTTGCTTTCATTTTACTTTCCCCCCAACGTTTGGCTTTAGTTTGGTTAAATATGCATGACTTTTATTGCTATAGTCATATGAAATAAATCAGCTAAAATATAATACGAATAGACTGTGCATTACAATACGTACCTATTCTGTTAAAATACATCTTGGCATTGGAAATGTTCAATTACTCAGAGACATCAGCTATTCCTTCTGTTTTCCCCGACTAATTAGTTATCGCAAATAATTTTGGCATGCTTTCTTAAATATAGAGAAGTGTTGCATTTCCAATTTGCATATTTTGTCTTTATTGCAGGGTGCATATCGTTTCTTTCTGAATGAATCTGGTGCATTCGGTTGGTTGTTTGGCTTTATAATTTTTTAGAAGCTCTTTCAGATCATTGGGTAGCTTTAATGCTGTTGATCTTCTCTGTAGCTGATGCGGCTTTCTCAAATATTTATCTCTTATGGAATATTTGTTTTGGTTTCCAAGAAAGTTAACACTAGAACTAATACCTGCATTATTCAACATATGGTTAAAAGTTACCATTGACCACCTTCATGTTGTCTGATTACATTGTACGTGGCACACAATTTATCTGCTTCATCAACTCCAGATTTAGTAGCATTGTAATAAATGATTATTTCAGGCTTATTTCGGCCCCTTCTCACATTTTTTCAGACAAAACAAAGACTTTAGATTAAAATTACTGCTTTATCCTTTTTTGGAAGATATAAAACAAGTGTGTAGCCAAATGCGTTTTCATATCGGCTGTGACATTTCAAAGCAGTAAAATTACAGGGCAAATCCTTCTTGTTCTTGTACATTGTACCAACAACCAACGGTAGAGGTAGAAAATAAATCAATGCTTAAGTAATAAAAATGTTTAGTGGCATATTGCACGTACATACAATTACTCCAAAAAGTATTCATCTATACCTTGTTTCACGTAAGCTTGCCCGGTAATCTCTTAACGGTCACGTGACCTCATCTCCTCTCATTGGCTGCTGTTTGGTAGAGCCTGTTTTGCGGTAAAAATTAGTTCGTTATTTAACATGGTGATATATCTTTATATGTTGAAAGAGAATTGGCAAATATTTACTTTCATAACTGTTTCAATTAAATATATTACGCAACAGAGTTAATTTATCTGAAATGCATGTTAATTCTTAAACAAAGTAAAGAGGAGGTTCCTTTGCATCTAGGCCTGCCTTTCTGATTACACAAGAGCATGTGCTTTAGCGGTAGTGAATTACATATATTTGTTTATATTTGTGTATATGAGTTTTATCACTGACCTTGTTCTGAACTGGATTAGTCATGTATTGTCATTAGAAGGTGTACTGTGCGCGTTCGAGAGATACGTTATTTTATCCATCGTTTATTGCGCATGTACTTATTATATGTATAATGGCAGAGTCTACCGCCAGTTTTTCGCTGAAGCATCGTAAGGGTAAGCCATTACAAAGCGGTGAAAAAAGAATTGTGTTGCATGTGTTTAATGCACTCACAGAGAAGAATCCGTCTTTGTCAGTAAGGGAAGTCGAACAGTTGTGCTCCGAACTTACAGGTGTGAGTGTTAGGCCCATAGGAACATCGCGACGTGAAGTTGAGAAAACAGGAAAACTTACCACTCCAGGCAAACGCAGGAATAAAGAAAAGCGCGTGCTCGGAGAATGCGATGAGTTCGTTAAAACTGCTGTACGTCGTCATATGCATAGTTTTTTCTTTAGAAACGAACTCTCTAACATAAATAAAATTTTGTCTGCTGTAAATGAGGATGCAGATTTACCAAATTTAAGCAGATCTAGTCTGTATAGATTGCTTATACAGCTGGGGTTTGTGAATGAAAAAAGGGGCACGAAAAATGTACTGAGAGACAGAGGCGATATTGCTGTGTGGCGAAGACGTTATTTAAGGACAATCAGACAATACCGGGATACAAATCGCAAAATATACTACCTAGACGAGACTTGGGTGAATGAAGGGCTTACAACAAGTAAACTATGGCGTGACTCGACTATTAAGACTGAAAGACAAGCATTTTTGCAAGGTATGTCTTCTGGTTTAAAAAATCCCAGTGGAAAAGGCCGAAGACTGATTGTCACTCATATAGGAAGTGATAGTGGTTTTGTGGAAGATGGTCTACTGCTGTTTGAGTCAAAGAAAACCGGTGATTACCATGAAGATATGAATGGACATGTGTTTTAGAAGTGGTTTGCGAGTGTGTTAGCAAAACTGGAACCAAGCAGCATAATTGTGATGGACAATGCTCCTTACCACAGCGTTCGTGTCGAAAAGAAACCAAATACATACTGGAAGAAACAAGACATTATTGAGTGGCTGCGTGCAAAAAATGAAGTTGTAAATGAATCCCTTATTAAGGCAGAACTACTGGAACTTGTAGTAAAGCATGCCAGCGATTGTGATAAATACGTAATCGATGAAATGGCAAGGTCAGCTGGTCATGAGGTACTCAGGCTTCCACCATATCACTGGATTTTAAATCCAATTGAGCTTATTTGGAGCCAAATAAAGGATTCGTAGCGAGAAACAATAGAACATTTAAGTTGAATGATATCAGGTCATTGCTTACCACAGCATTTTCGGAGATCAGCGACGAAACATGGAAAAAGGCTATTCATCATGTGCTCAAAGAAGAAAACAAAATGTGGGAGCTGGATGGCATCGTCGACAACGTAATAGAGAGCATAATTATAAACCCTACGGAGAGTTCCGACAGCGAAACTGTTACTGCAAAATCAGAATCCGAATCCGAGATGGAGGGGATTACTCCATTACCAGATTCTCCATAACGCGCGAGTTCAGTTTCATTATAAACTTGTATTTTTGCATGCCTTCATATCCTTATTTGCATGATTTTAGCTATCTTCCTGGCATTTGACGTTTACTGCAGTTTTAAATGTGATGGCAAGGCACCGCCTACGGCCTATGGCGCGAAAGCATTAGCCAATTAGGGCGAGGGGGAGGGTTGTTGAACGCGGAGTGATACATTTCAGCCGGGCAAGGTTATATGAAACAGAGAATAGTGCATGAGTTTATGTTTAAGGATATATGGAGAGTGGAAAATCAACAGAATAAATACAGAAGGGACAATGTCTTATTTATTGATTAGTGAAAAAGAGAGTACAACAAAGAAACATATAGTATCTATTCACATAAACATAGTTAAACATTCAAAAGTAAATATATGCAATATAAGATACAAAATAAGTATTCATCTGCTTACTGAACGTGTTGTAGAACGTTAAGGTTAGTACTTAGTGGGTCCTCCATTCCTCTTTATAATCTCTTGCATTCTCCTTGCCATGGATTTCACCAAAGATTGTGTTGTTTCCACTGTAATTTTACGCCATTACTCTAGTATAGCATTCTTTAGATCCTTTATATTAGATATCCAATGATTCCTAATATTTTTGTCCTGTATACTCCACAAATTCTCTATTGGATTCATGTCTGGGGACTGCGATGGTGTCGACATCCGTCGTGGAGTATTATACAACAACCATAGCCTTGCATCTAGAGCTGTGTGTTTTGGATCATTATCTTGTGTGAAAATATAATCCTCAGAAAGACCCATATAATTCACAGTTCTGGACATTTTTTTTTTTTTTTTTTTTTGTAAGTTACGTCCTCCAACGTTAAGTCATATCGGACGGTGAATGAATTGGATGAAATGATGCTCAAACGAGTACAGGGTCCATGGAGCTTAGAGTTACCTGACATTCATCTTCAATGATAAGGGAAGACCCCGGAAAAAACCTTATCCAGGTAACTCACACTGGCCAAGATTCGAACTCGGGACGTCTTGAACGTGAGGGAGATACGCTACCATCTACCTACCAAGGTCGGCACGCTTCTGGACATATGTGCCTTTAAGATGTTTGTATAAACCTTATGATTCATAATTCCATCAATAAAACACAAATCCCCCATATCATTTGCACTCGTGTAGCCCCAGACAAGTACTAAACCGCTTCCAAGTCTAACTGAAGCTGTTATATTTTTCTCCTCAAGCTCACAATTCATTTCTCTCCACACTATTTAGTCGTCCTTTTGTCTTAAAGAGCCCAAATTGACTCGTCAGTAAATACAACCTTCTTCCAGAAATCAAACCCATCGTATTTATGTTCTTTTGCAAAAGCAACTCGCTTCCTTCTGTTGATTTTACTGAGGCAAGGTTTTCTAAGGGCTGTTCGGCCTCCATGCTCAGTTTCATAAAGCATGTTTCTTATAGTTTGTGCTGAAATGGACTTTCCTGTGTGTGTTTGAACTGAGCCAGCCCTCGTAGTCATGCTCGCTAACCCGTATGTCTCTAGTGTTCCGCCGCTTAGAGGGTCGCGGATTCGAGTCCCGCCTTGGGCATGGGTGTTTATGTATATAGTGAATATGTGTGAAACTAAGGAAAATATATAAGAAAATAAATGGAATTAATGAAAAAACTGTTAAATAAGGGAAAAAAGAAAAATATATCTATATAGATAGATATTTTTAAATAAAGGAACTGCAATGGCAAGTTCTTTTTTTTTTTCTTGTTCAATTTATACCCCGCCTTTAACTACTATGGTCATATCGGCGGCCGTGCTCCTTTGGAACATACTGAAAGGAGTTAACTCGTTATCTTTGGGTTTATTTATCATTACATCACGCACACATTCACACTCTCATTCATACTTGCAGACTCTGTGGAAGATGGGGAATTATCTTGGTCGGAGAAAAATCCCCACCCCCACCGCCGTGAATCGAACTCGGGACCCCTAGCACGGTAGGCAGGTGCTCTAACGACTGGGCTACGGGGCCAGCCAATACCAAGTTTTGTAGCACTTAGTTTAGAGGTTTTCTTGACTTCTCTAAGTAACTGTCGGTTCTCCATCTCGGATAGAACTGCAGGACGACTGCTTCTTGATTGATTTTCGTAAGTTTTGTTCTGATCAAACATGTATATAGTCTTCACTGTACTGGTAGGTCTTCCAATGGTTTCTCCAATTTCTTGAAAAGATTTTCCTTTTTTAAATGACTTGGTGCAAATTCTCTCTCTCTCTCTCTCTCTCTCTCTCTCTCTCTCTCTCTCTCTCTCTCTCTCTCTCTCTCTCTCTCTCTCTCTCTCTCTCTCTCTCTCTCTCTCTCTCTCTCTCTCTCTCTCTCTCTCTTATTTTGTAGTTTCACGACGTTTTCGACCCATATTACTTAAATAACAGTCAACGGCTTTGAAAACAGAACTGTCAGAATGAAACACAAATGCATAAGAAAAGGGAAGGAGTGTGTGTCAGCGAGGCACCATACCTGGGATCTTGTTTACTAGACGAATACTTGTTTGACATCAAACGGGATATGATTTTAATGACGTAGAACTGTTCACTAATTAAGCATATGAACCCAAATTGTGTTTTATTTTTAAATCTAGATATTATGCGATGTAAGGAAATACCCAGTGTTCGTTTCTTATCTATATTTTGTTACAGTATCTGTACATGTATACGACACCGAGATGAACAGAGCAGTCGACAAACATTTCCTGTGTGCTGATTAAGGTGTTTGTGTTTATTCGTAAGCTGATAGCTTGTCACTGGTCTCGGGTTGAAAACAGTAAACACAAGATGTTAGCTGAGCTGAACATATGCGTGTTATCGTACTATTTATTGATGGATTTACTATCATATTTTGTGTTTATGTCGTACTCAGATGGCACTTCGGGGAATTCACATATGAAGAATAACGCATTAAGAAATGCCTTGCTTGGGAAAATAAAAGTTTAGGAAAGAGTGCTTTATATTCTTAAGGAATTAGGTTTAAATTTACCACAAATGTAAAAACCAGGAGAAGTTTTTTTTTCAATTTTTGAAGGTAGAGCAGTAGATTTCTAAAAAGGCAGGAAATCTCCTAAATCAGTAGACCTGGCAACACTGGTCTACACGTACCGCAGTAGCCAATGACAGCTGTTTCCTTACATCTCCGCAACACTTTGCAAAAAGTTGAAGAAGGGGAAAAGGAGGGGAGTCACCCTCAGCTACTGGCACCTCCCCTCCAATAATACTACATCCACCCACGTTCCTTTATACTTTATTGCTGTGTTATCTGCTTTCTTGATGTGCCTGCCTTCTGCAGTGATAATGAATCGCCCCGCTTCTTCTTCTAGTCTTATAGCAAAATATGACACAGCACATGCACAATTTTGTATGTAATTTTACGTATGTCAATTCAATTCAATTCAAATTTATTCATCCTTTAAAATGAAATCTGTACATAGTACCTTGATGTAGAATACGTAAGTAAATTTACAGTTTATATTACAAAGTTAAACATCAAATATACCTAACCTACATTCAATTATAATGTAACACAAATTGGCTATAATTATAAATGAGAGAAATGAACAAGCTAAGTAAATTCATGTTTTATGATTATTTGGATTTGTTAAATTGCATATATTCCTTTACAGTGTAAAAGCAGTGCTCCCGCAAGAAAGCCCATGTTCTTGTTTTAAACAAGTTGTAGTTATCTATGCTTTTGATGTCATTAGGAAGGGAATTATGAACTATTGTACAGGAATACAGTACTCCATTGTTAAACATTGTAGTTCTGATTGAGGTTACGTATGCCTCGTGTAATGCATATGAACACTTTCGTTGTTTTGAAAGTTAAATTTATTTCTTTTTACAAATAAAGCTGTCTCCAGTATATAAACACATGCCAAAGCTTTTTGAACAGTGGCACTTTTTCATTGCCTATAATTCGAATGGCTTGTTTTTTGTTTAATAAATATATCTTTAGCTTCTGGTGAATTTCCCCAAAATATTATTCCATATTTAATTATAGAATGTATATGTGCATAATAGGACATTAAAAGTACACGAAGGCTGACATTTTGACTTAATATTCTTAGTTTTCACTCACTTTTTTATGGTCAGTCTACACAACAATGCATGTTGTTTTGTCGCATTCTTGAAAGTATCTCGTATTCTCCATGGAATCGAATGGATATCCGAATTTATTATTCCTGCGCGCACCATAAAGGATTCTTTGTCATAAATCTATCTCCACACTTCAGAAATGTAACACTGTCATAGAGGACCAATAGCAACCCTCATTTTCTGGAAATGACAGTCGCATGTTTACTCCACGTGGAGTCTCAGTTGCCAAAGTTCCAACTTCCAGTTGATCTGTTTCATTACGTGCAGAAATTCGTTGTATGTTACGATGTGGAGACCGTGGGAGGGAAATGCAGTGGTAAACGCAAATGAAGTAGTAGATAACCTTCAGTCAAGTGAAAATAATCAAACTGAAGACAAGTGTGAATAAACTGGAAAGTGTTGCTGGGGCGAGTTATGTTACTGGAGAAGCCTCAAAAAAAAAGTTATAACGGGAAATCTTTCTAAGCAAATTCAAGCGCTTGTTTTGAACACATAAATATGTGCTGACAAATAATCTTGGTAAGGGGTCGTGCAGTAAGAAATATTGTGACGAATGGAATACCAAAGACGCTGATCAAGTGTGAAAACAAAAGGAAACGTTTCTCTCAAGTAGATAATTTCCATGCGATTTAATTCGTCGAGAAATTTATAGATTCTATGCAAAAGGGAGAGCGCTCACCTTAGAAGAATTGGTTGCACATTTGCAAGAAATTTGTGATTTCCTTATATGCACTGCACTTTGCTCGGCCTCCTGAAGGAGCTAGCTTTCAAATACCGCACTTTGAATAAGATAAGGGTTATTATGGAATACAGTAGAATTGTAGCTTGTATATAACTATGGATTACGCCCACCTCGGTAGCGTGGTGGTAGCACGTCTACCTCACGTTCAAGAGGTCCCGAGTTCGAATCTCGGTCAGGGCGAGTTACCTGGATAAGGTTTTTCCGGGGTTTTCCCTTATCCTGAAAGACGAATGTCGGGTAACTATAAGCTCCATTAACCCCGGACTCATTTGAGCATCATTTCACCCATTGCATTCATCGTCCGATATGACTTAACGTTGGAGGACGTAAACTGCGAAAAAAAAGCTATGGATTACATAACAGATTCCTCTAAATAGACTATAATACCGCCAAATTCTTTATATGTATTTGTCAAAACTAAGAAAGTTTCGTAATAATGGACATAACATAATTTATACAGACGAACCCACGTACGATACTCATGACGCATCGAGAAAGGTGGCAACTTTGCAGAGAGGGCTGGGAAAAGGAGGGCCGGGGTTGTAAAACGATTATAAGAGTTCGTCAAAGGAATCGGCTGACGTGTACATGAGTTTTTTCTACGACAGGGGGATACACTCCCACCGTTGTTTAACTGTGCACTTGAGAAAGAAGTCAGAGAGTGGAACAAAAATATAAAAAGTGGAATAAGTTTGAGATGCAAAAAGAGACTTTTAAAATCAATTATATTGCTTTTGCCGATGATATGGCTTTGTTTGCTGAAAGAAGCAAGGGAACAAATGATTGACCTAGAGAACCACGCAGGTAAAATAGGTCTTCATATCTCTTTCGAAAAAACCAAAATCATGATAAACTGGAAGCACCCGAATAAATACATCAAAGTCTGCGAACAAACGATTGAAATAACTGTTTATTGTAGCCATTTCTGTAAAGGTTTATCTAGATTTAAATGGTGTAGATGGAAAGAATGTTTATGTCCACTAATAAACAATATAGATTAAATGGAGGATCCATTTAAGAAAAAGAAGAAGGATAGGATAGCATAGAATCGTATGCAGGGGATTAGGTACTGGGAGCAGTCTTCATCTATTGTACCTATGCCTCAAGGGGGCGGGAAGAATGAGGCGAGAGGAGACACGGAGGTCGTCCCAAGGGGTCAAGTCAGAGCAGAGGGCAGGGTGCCTATTATTGACCACTTGTTAACTCCCCAGCAGGCCAGTGTAACCGATATCCCACCCGCCGTGGTTCTAAAACGGTCCAGTAAGGCGGGCCGGAGACCGACCTAGCGAAGGAGGAAGTGTTTACAAAGAGCATATCATTCTGCCATGCAGCGCCGAGACACCCCCGACACTTCTACCCTGAAAGAGACCACCAGATGAGAGATGATCTGATTTTTTTATTTTTTTTATTTACGTCCTCCAACGTTAAGCTATATCGGACGATAAATGAAATGGGTGAAGTGATGCACAAATTAGTCCGGGGTCCGAAGAGCTTAGAGTTACCCGACATTCGTCTTTCAGGATAAGGGAAAACCCTGGAAAAAAGCGTATCCAGTTAAAATGAAATGTGTAGCGTTTAACGCCCGCTTTTACTACATACGGCACCACAGGCGGTGACACTGATGTTACATGAGATGAAGATGGAACACCGGTGGAATGAGATGGCGGGGGGAAACCGGAGGTCCCGGAGAAAACCCGCCCAAGCGCCGTGTTGTCCACTACAAATCTCACTTTTGCTGTCGCCTGGGATCGAACCCGGGCCGCCTTGGTGAGAGCCAAGCGGTCTAACCACTGAGTCACGGCGCGGCCTCGTATCCAGGTAACTTACCCTAACCGAGATTTGAATTAGGGACCTCATGAACGTGAGGCAGACACGCTACCATCTACGCTACCGAGGTAGGCAATGTGAAATAATAATAGAGATGAAATGGATGGACATGAAACTCGGGGAACTAATTAACCTAAGCAGCATTCGCTGCGAAAAAACCCATGGGTCAGGTATGTCGGCCAAGGAAATCGAACTAATTAATAGTAAGTTATACTATAAACCTTTGTACTTTCTTCATCGATCCAATAACATAAAAATACACAATTTTCATACTATGCAGATACCCTTACGTACACTACTAATTATGATTTGAGAAAAATAATCTTTTCAGTCAATATCAAACACCGATTCTCTAATTTCTAATATTAGCAGTTTCATCCCTATACAATCTTTAGCATGCCTTGTCAACGAACATGATTACAACACAAATACAAAGGAAATAGAACAGAAATTTCTTGCAAGATGGTTATTAGAACGTTTTGACATCCAGAAACTTCATGTATACTATTAGAATAAAGTTTATTCAGAAGTTTTGACACTGTTTTAGTCACATTCACATTAGTCACATTTGATAAACGGCAAAGAAACAAATGTAACACTTTCTCGATTGTCACTTGTCAAACTCTTGTCTTTTGTCTGTTAAAGTGCTGCACCATGATCATCTATGTATATTCTTTATACACTAAAATGTTACCGGCTTTTGTTTTTATGTTCAGCAAACTACAGCAACTGTTTATATTGTACGGAGTAAAGTAACAGCTATTTCTTTATCATAGCATTCTTAACTAAACATTGTGGAAGGTCTTTGTAACGCTGTTCTTTAATTCCAATGTGTTTGTATTCAATTACAAAGCTTTTGTAAATCGTTTCAAATAATGAGACCTGAAGGTTTCTTGGCGACGAATACGCTCAATGTCTTCTCTAGCAGCAAACCAAGTGAATAGATGATTAGATAGTAACGTTTCGGGAGTGTGCATCTCTCCCATCAACATATTTATAAAATGTTATAACCACAAATGAAATACTGTATATAACACAACTATAAACAAAGAAAAAACACTATCAAAATTCGCATTACTGAACAAAAGGCTGTTTTCAGTGAATTAAATGCCAGGTCAGGAGATGGTGTGAGTATATACAATTGTGTCAGAGAAACGTAATTACTTAACTTGATTGTCAAGCGGTATTGATCTTTGATTCTTAATTCGACTGATTTCCATTTTAAGGCCGGTTTCCAAGAGCAGCTGAACTGATATCCAGCATCACGATTACGCGTGCTCCTTTCGGAGGAAATCGCTAAAGCCTCCTAAATTCTCCGCTCCCAGTAACTGTTGCATATTGCCAAGATGGTCGTCTCCCGAAAATTGGGCTCTATGGTCGTTATCAAAACAATGCTCTGCCAACCCAGACTTCTCAGATTGAATTAAACGAATACTCCGTTCTGTTCGATTATTCTGGTAGTGATGGTCCTTCCGGTTTGTCCTATATACACATTCACAGAGAATGCGATATACTCCCGGAACTTGGAAGTCCTGTTTGTCTTTCATTGGTCTCAACAGATGCTTAATCTTCGGAGGTGGCTTGTGGATAGTCCTGATGTTGTATTTGACGAGAATCTATCCGGCAGAATCAGCAGAATACCTCCCTTTACCCTAAATCATTTACGAAGTATCTACCATGCATTAATTCAATCACATCTTATGGATTTGTATCTTTGTTTACTATATATGTTATTTAAGTACAGTAATTAGTTCGCATTCGGGATACAGCGTTTGTGGCAACATACTATTGTATGTATTTGAGTCCCAGGCTTCATCATTTAACTCTTATTATTTAAGTTAATTGATGGAAATTAATCATTTCATTACAATTCCGGTTGGCATTGAATTTTTCATGTTGATTCTATTTATCAAAAACCTGAGTCTATATACGGCTAGTACAAACGGTGTATCTCGGATGCGAGAGCCCCTAGTGGTCTACCACGGAAATATACGAGTCAATTGGAGAATTTAATGTCAGGCCGGCACGTTGGTCATGGTGTCTCAATTGGTTAGAGCGACTGGACGGAAACCAGGAGATCCGTGGTTCAAATCCCGGCCGTATCATTGAGTTTTTCATGTTGACTATCTTCCCGTAGGGGAAGGGATCCGTCCCTTTCAGCTGCCAAAGTGCGGGCGCTGCGGACCCTTAGCACTCGTGGTACCTCTGACGTTACTAGAGGAACCTCGGGCCGAACAGCCGAGCCCCTCCTTCGGGAGTTGTTCGGATTGGGATGGCTTCGAGGGGGCAGTGTGTTCCCGATACCCGTGGGAATCGGGTACGTCTTCGGACGGGGTTGAGGGAAGCCATTAAGTTTCCGGGTACTAGCCTGCTAAGCTAGTAGAAGGTGTGCTAGATCACCAGGCGGCCCCACCGAGGTTTTTCGGTAGTCTTCACCTTGAGTGGTGACGCGCGTAAGTGGCGTATCCACTTCCATCCCGTCTTGTGTCCTTAGGACCAGATGGGGGGGCTTGTTAGTCTCTAGGTCTTGCCCTATGGAAAGCACCTCGGAGGACGCCGAGCGACCTTTGGGACAGCTCGGATACTCCCTGGTTGAAGGAGGCCCGGGTGTTGTTCCTACGGGTTCAAGGCTAATGGGAGTAGAGCCTCTGGACTCAAACTGTTGACTCTATCTACTTATACATTTGTTCAATATGCCTACGTTATTTGATTTTCTTTAAATCTCTTGGCCATGCAAAGAAAACGAAATGTCAAAGACATCAGTCAATGACCAGCGCTTAATTGTTATTTATGATACAAGGGTCAAAGGGAACATCTTATTTGATGAGTAGGTCTGATTCCGAAACAAGGTCGCAGGGCGAGATGAGGAAACCTACGAGTAAACTAAAATCTTTCTTTTAACATGTGCATCATATACTATATTTTAGACAGTTCTGTATATTTGTAGATACATTACAGATTATATATATGTGGTATTGTTTTATCTTTGTCATGGTTATCTTCATTGGGTTGCGATGTTCATTTGTCTTGCATAGTAACATGACTTTTGGAAAGCCACAACATTATATAAGGGAGGCAGTGAAAACAATAGAACGATGAAAATAACCTAACAAAACTTTAATTAATTAATAGATTGCAATTGTTTCCAAACTTACTCATCTTTTGAGAGAATTGAACTCACGGTCTTCTTGAATGAGTCGATTGTCACATTTCGGAAGAAACCAAAGTTGACATTACCAACTCATTAAAATATTTTGAGCACTGAGTGAAAGAATTTTCTGCTTTTAATACAGTCGTGAACTATTAAAAGACCCACTTCTACATTCAGCTGTCTAAAAAAGATTTCTTTTTGTAATTTACGTGCTTTAACATTTTAAGTCATATCAGACGATGAATGGAATGGGTGAAATAATGCTCAAATGGGGCCAGGGTCCATGGAGCTTAGTGCTACCCAACATTCTTTGTTTAGGATAAGGGACAACCCTGGAGAAACCTTATCCAGGTAACTCACCCTGACCGAGATTCGAACTCGGACCTCTTGAACGTGATTTTTTTTTTTTTTTTTTTTTTGTTATTTACGTCCTCCAACGTTAAGTCATATCGGACGATGAATGAAATGGATGAAATGATGCTCAAATGAGTCCGGGGTCCGTGGAGTTCAGAGTTACCCGACATTCGTCTTTCAGGATTAGGGAAAACCCTGAAAGCAAACGTATCCAGGTAACTCACCCTAACCGGGATTCGAACTCGGGACCTCATGAACGCGAGGCAGACATGCTACCATCTATGCTACCGAGGTGGGCAATGTGAAATAATAATAGAGATGAAATGGATGGACATGAAATTTGGGGAAGTAATTAACCTAAGCAGTATTCGCCTTGCGAACCGGGAAAACCCGCGAAAAAACCCATGCGTCAGGTATGTTGGCCAAGGAAATCGGACTAATTAATAGTAAGTTATACTTTAAACCTTTGTACTTTCTTCATCAATCCCATAACAGAAAAAATACACAATTTTCATATTATGCAGTTACCCTTACGTACACTACTAATTAAGATTTGAGAAAATAATCTCTTCAGTCAATATCAAACACCGATTCTCTCATGTATACTATTAGAATAAAGTTTATTCAGACGTTTTGACACTGTTTTCGTCACATTCACATCTGCAGTATTTGATAAATGGCAAAAAGGCAAATGTAACATTGGGTCGATTGTCACCTGTCAATCTCTTGTCTTTTGTCTGTTAAAGTGCTGCACCATGGCCATCTATGTATATTCTTTACACTAAAATGTTACCAGCTTTTGTTTCTATGTTCAGCAGACTACAGCAACTGCTTATATTGTATGGAGTAACGTAACAGCTATTTCTTTATCAAAGCATTCTTAACTAAACATTGTGGAAGTTCTTTGTAACGCTGTTCTTTAATTCCAATGTGTTTGTATTCAATTACAAAGGTTTTGTAAATCGTTTCAAATAATGAAACCTGAAGCTTTCCTGGCGACGAATGAGTTCACTTTCTTCTCGGGAAGCAAGCCAGGTGAAAAGACGATTAGATATTGTCAGCCAAACGTTGGAACTCCCGATAGAACCGGCCGGCAGTAGGGCCAGAACCCATTTGTCTCGTGCCACCAACGAAGGGATGGTTGGAAAAACATCACTGGCCGTCTCTTTCCCCTCCACCTGCCATCTAGAACCTTCGGGGTGATTCACTGAAACGCGAAACTTCCAGAAACAGCGATATTCCTACAAAAAGGTGCTGCAGTTGGTGAGGCAGTGCAATTCTTGGAGAGCAGTCGTGAGGGGCGCCGAGTGAGTGGATGGACTGGAAGACGGTGTACGTGTATTAGAGGAGTTGTACGTAACTGTGAGCGTGTAACGGAACTGTGACAGACGAACTGGTGAATTATAATTGTGTGCGCTAAGTAATTCTATGTCATCGGCAAGTGTTTCAAGCGTAACTCGCTGGAAAATAAAGAACACTTTGAGTTTGTGCAATTGGACTTTTAATTTCACGAACCCAAAAAGTCATACTGGTGTAAGAAGTGGGATATTACCACCATGGAAGCCGCATTGGAGAACGTCGGCGCCGTCCAAACCATCTCATCGAGTGACACTGCGCACCGTCAGCCGGCGGATGGGTGACAGCCTCATCGTGGACGGCTGGGTAAGAGGAAAGACGTGCCGCGTGCTGGTGCACACCGGGCCGGCCGTGACCATCATCAGACCTGACTTGGCGAAGGGTTTGCCGACGAGGAAGCCGAGCCGACCATACCAGCTTGTGATGGCATCGGGCGAAAACTTGCCTGTGGAGAAGGAGACCCTGCTAAAGTTGACCTTGGGAACGAGTGCCGTATGTCTGAGGGTGTTCGCGCGAAGGTGGCTGAGGTTGTGATACTGGGACTGGATGCCCTCAGGAGCCACGAGTTGACGGTTGACGTCGGCAAGAAGGTCCTGCGGCTCAACGGAAAAGAGGTGATACTCCGTCAACCCGAAGAGCGCCTTGGAATTTCCAGGGTCGTCTTGAACAAAGACGTGGTTGTCCCCACGAGGAGCGAAGTGGTGGTGACGGCGCGACTGGAAGGCTAGAGAACCAGGAACATGAAGCTGGACCAGAAGACGCCTGTACACGGACTATGTAGCCAGGGCATTGTTACCGTGCCGAGAGGAGGTGCCAGTAAGACTGCTAAATCCAGTGGACTCCAATCACGACGTCCAGGTCGGGACGGAGTTGGGAACGTGCGAGCCCGTGGTAAGCGTAACAGTAATCGGCAAGGCACAGGAGCCAGTGCCGACGTAAAACCCGGGGCCCCGGCTAGAAGGCCTACTGGAGAGGGGGCCGACCACCTAACCACAGAGCAGCTGGAGAAAGTTCGAGAACTGCTGAGACGATACCAGCGCGTCTTCAGCCAAGGTGATAGCGACTACTGCCGCACGGACAGAGTGCTTCACCGCATCGACTCTGTGGACGCCCGGCCTGTTCGGCAACCACCTAGACGCGTTCCGCTGGCGAAGCAAGGGGCGGTACGAGACATGCTGGAGAACATGAGATCCAGGGGAGTGATTGAAGAGTCTGACAGCCCTTGGTGTTCCCCTGTAGTCTTGGTGACGAAGAACGGCGAGCTACGCTTCTGCGTGGACCACAGGAAGCTGAACACTGTCACCCGGAAGGACTGTTTCCCCTTACCCCAGATTGATGACACTCTGGACAAGCTAGCTGGTGCACAGTGGTTCTCGACCCTGGACCTGAAGTCGGGCTACTGGCAGGTAGCTCTAGATCCGAGAGACAAGGAGAAGACCGTATTCTCGACGGGCCAAGGGCTTTGGCAGTTCACGGTTATGCCCTTTGGCCTCTGCAATGCACCATCAACCTTCCAACGTTTAATGGAGTCAGTGATGAGAGGACTGACTTACGACGCCTGCCTGCTCTGCCTGGACGACATCATCGTCGGTAAGACTTTTGAAGACCATCTCGAGAATCTGAGTAAGGTGCTACAGAGACTGCTGGCGACCAACTTGAAGCTGACCACGAAGACGTGTCAGCTCCTCCGCAAGGAACTTAACTACTTGGACCACATAGTCTCAGCAACCGGAGTGGCCACAGACCCGGAGCAGACACAGGCTGAGAGATTGGCCTCGCCCAAAGGATAAGAAAGAGTTGCACAGTTTCCTGGGGCTGTGGAGTTATTACCGACGCTTCATAAAGGAGCTATTCAACATCGCCAAACCCCTCACCCGCCTGACAGAGGAACACCGGCCTTATGTGTGGACGGAGGATGCCGAAGACGCTTTCCAGCACCTGAAGAACACCCTGTGCAGTGCTCCAATTTTGGGATTTCCACAACCAGGTGGCGCCTTCATTGTGGACACCGACGCCAGCAACCATTGCATTGGAGGTGTCCTATCGCAGATCCAGGACGGCCATAAGTGGGTGATAGCCTACTACCGCAAGACGCTATCTAAGGCAGAGAAGAACTACTGCGTCACCCGACGAGAGTTACTGGCGGCAGTAAAGACCTTGGAGCACCTCCACAAGTACCTGTACGGTCAGCTATTTCACCTGAGGACTGACCATTCCGCCCTAACCTGGCTATTGAGCTTTAGGAACCTGGAAGGCCTGAGAGCACGTTGGGTCTAGAGGGTGCAAGAGTACTACTTCACCTCGAAGTAGTCTATAGGTAGTAGTAGGGTCCCGAAGACCCTGTCCAGAAGAGTGCGGCCAATGCACAAGAGTGGAGGAGAAAGAGCGTGCCGCAGCAGTTCGAGTAGTCATGGCAGTGCCTGCGGATGGCTGGGATAGCGCAGGCCTGAGGAGGGAGCAGCTGGCGGACGCAGAGTTGGGGCCACTCTTGAGGGAAGTGGAGGCAGGGACGAGACCAACCTGGGAGGACATCGCACCGAGGAGCGCCACCTACTAGTCTTACTGGGCCCAATTGGACTCGTTGAAGACCAGAGAGGGCGTGCTGTTCCGGGTATGGGAATCACCCGATAGGAAGACGCAGAGAGAACAGGTGGTACTTCCCCGGAGTAAGGTCCCGGAAGTCTTGTAGGAAGTGCACGACGGTACTTCAGGAGGACACCTGGGACCGAATCGGACGATTCACAAACTACGACAGCGCTACTACTGACTGAGGCTCCGAGGAGACGCTGAGAGATGGTGCCGTCGATGTCACGTGTGCGCAGCAACTCGCGGCCCCCAGACTAGGAGCCGGGGTCGCATGCAGCAGTATAACGTCAGAGCGCCATTCGAACGTATCTCCGTCGACATAGCTGGACCATTTCCGATGTCCGACCGAAGCAACAAGTACCTGATGGTGGCCGTGGACTACTTCACCAAGTGGCCGGAGGTGTATGCCATCCCGAACCAAGAGGCAAGGACAATCACAGACTGCCTCGTGGAGCAAGTGTTCTGCCGATTTGGGGTACCGTTAGAGCTGCACAGTGTCCAGGGCACCAATTTTCAGTCCAACCTGATGAAGGAAGCACTAGAAAGGCTTGGGGTGAACAAGACCCGCACGACGCCTCTACATCCCCAGTCGGATGGCATGGTCGAAAGATACATCAAGACCTTAGAGGAACACCTGAGGAAGGTCGTGTCCAGCCATCAGTGAGACTGGGACGTCAAGGTGCTACTGTTCTTGCTGGCCTACCGCTCGTCAAGACACGATACCACGGGAATGACGGCAGCCAGCTTAATGTTCGGCCGAGAGTTACGCCTCCCTTGTGACCTGGCTTTTGGAAGCTCTCCGGAAGCGAAACAGATAGCGACCGAGTATGAGGAGAACTCGTGGACCATCTCCACGACATGCACGAGATGTCTCGCCAGAAAATTCAGAAGGCGAGCGACCACATGAAGACCCGGTATGACAGGCACGCCAACAGCCAAGGGTTCCAGCAAGGTGTCCTGGTCTGGTTGTACCCCCCTACCCGGACCAAGGGCCGCTGCCCGAAGCTCCAGCAGCCATGGCAAGGAGCGTACCGGATGATGAAGAGGATTAACGACGTGGTCTACCGCATTGAGAAGGTGCCCCAAGGAAAGATGTTGGTGGTACACCTGGATCACCTGGCCCGCTACGATGGTGCTGTTCGGGACGACCAGCCTTGAGGAGGGAGCAGTGGTACCCAATCGGCAAACTCTACGGTACCTATCAATAAATGCAGGGGAAGGCCGGTGGAGGGGGGCGTGTGGCATCGGGACCGCTTGCAGAGGTGAGATAGAGTGGAGGGAGGGGAAACCACAGGGGTGGCTGAATCTTCGTTTCCCCCTCCTCCTGCCGCCAGAAAGAACGCGAAACATCAAGAATGTTTCCCCCTCCATGAAAAAAGAATTCTGGAGAAACATTTAGCCACCGATCAATACAGGAGAGGCGACCGTCAGTTGAGTTGAGTCAGTCGTGGCGAGCAGCGTGAGGAGCGCCCAGTGTACATGGACAGACGAACTGGTGAATCGTAACTGTGTGCATTACGTAATTCTGTGTAATCGGCAAGTGTTCACATTGTAATTCGGTGGAAATAAAGAACATTTTTGAGTGGTGCGATTGGACCTTTTATTTCACAAACCCACAAAGTCACAATACTGAGGGCGCTAACAAGCCATTTGCAGACAAAGTCATCGCAGTAAATTTTGACATTTATTTGACATTCCACTGTTGGTTGCTGTATATTGTTTTATGGAGCTATATATATATATATATATATATTTGTTATATATTAACTGTTTCTCTATGATTAAGCTATTTTCAATAGAAGAAAAGACCTAACAAATCATTGCAGTTAATTTTCACATTTTATTTCACACTTATTTTAGTGTTGGTTGCTGCCTATTGTTTATGTTACGAAGTATCAAAGATTAATTTATTACTTATTTAGTGGCTTTTATGATAGTGATGCTGTAATCAGAAGCAAAAACCTGTAATGATAGCGAATATTCCCGAAAACTAACAACTGAGGACGCTAACTAACCAGTTGTAAACAAAGTTATCGCAGCAAATTCTGACGTTTAACTGACATTCCACATGTTGGCTGCTGTTTATTGTTTATACCATGGAGTATTATATATTCATGAGTTATTTATTTAGTGCTTTTTATGATCATGAAGGTTTCACCATTAAGAGAAAGCATGTAATAATAGGGAATATTATTCAAAAGTAATTTTTGAGGGTGCCGCTTCACCAGATCTAAATGAAGAGACCATCGCAGTAAGTTTAGACTTTTATTTGACATTCGACGTGTTGACTGCTGTCTATTATGTACATTATGGAGTATTATATGTTTATGTTTTAATGATAAGGATGCTTTTTTTAAAAGAAAAATCCTGGAATAAAAGCTCAATAGGATTATAAACTCTCCTCTGCCCTAGCAACCAATGGCATAGTTTCAAGTATCAGCACTGTAATTGTTTTTATGTTACTCAAAACTTGGAGACCAAATTCATAATAATTTAATTATAAAGTCCCTGAGCACGTGCATTACCTACGAACGTCATAAGTTCGAGCACTTGCTTCGCTAGAGCAGTCATGTTCCAGGATTACATAAATTTTTAATAGCACAATAATTCATGTCTGCAAAATTGTGTTTAACTTCCATGTTAAGCTCTGATACTGTAATTCAAATGTGTAATTTCTGTGTTCAAATGTGTATAAATGATCCTTATTACAATTGCACCTACCTATAGGTGTGTTTAAACAGATACCTACTAGTAGTTCAGCAATAAAGAGATCAAACAGTAACATAAAATATAAATAAAGCAATTAAAATAAAAAACAATAAAATTTTTAGAAGAATAGATGTAAACTGTGAGTATTACGTGGTAAAATATAGTATAACTGTACGTAGGCGACTCGAGCCACCGTCACAGTAGATAGATGACGTTGCAGTTGTGCCCTCGTTCTAACTGAACGATCTACTAACATGTGAAACAAACATCCCGTTTAAAATATAGCATTTACTGGTTGTAGTGAACATTTACAGACGTGCGAACGTCAACTGTCTATGAATATACTACAGGCGCTGTGATAGCATCTATATTAGTACTAATTACACCGGGTGTTTAACATTCATGTCGAATACGCGGGTAGTACCTAGTAATGGAGTCGATGTTTTCATGTTGGAGTATCATAAAACTCGAGAATAAGGGGCAGCTGACTCACCTGGTTCAGAAAAACTCAATTAGCTTATACAACAGTAGCACGTTTTAAGAGCATCTCGCTACGTTATGACTTTAAATCTCCATTGTCTTTGCATGACCAAGATATAAACAGCTAACGACGACTTTCTATCTAAGTTAAAAAGGAAGGTTGCCTATGCAATATCTATGAACAAAAAAAAAGTAAACAACAATAGTGATGATGATAATGTTGGTGATAATAATAATAATAATAATAATAATAATAATAATAATAATAATAATAATAATAATAATAATAATAATAATAATAATAATAATAATAATAATAATAATAATAATAATAATAATAATAATAATAATAATAATAATAATAATAATAATAATAATAATAATAATAATAATAATAATAATAATAATAATAATAATAATAATAATAATAATAATAATAATAATAATAATAATAATAATAATAATAATAATAATAATAATAATAATAATAATAATAATAATAATAATAATAATAATAATAATAATAATAATAATAATGTCTAATAATAAATTGTTTACCCTTGCCAAAACTAGATTCGGCGAGGGTGGAATGTTTTCCTGCTCAAAGAATGAACAATACGCTGCACTTGGCTTTGCACTATTGCATCATATTGCGTTAACCTAGCGTTCTTTTGTTTCCCCGCCCTGTTTATCGAGTTCTTAGGGGACCTTTCATTCGTTCCTTTTTTATTCTATATACTTACTAATGGTTCTGAACACCCGTTAGCTTTAGGTGTTTCTTTCATTGCCTTAGTGATGCTAATTTTATTTCAAAAATAACATAAGACGTGCAATACTGTGACTTTGTGGGTTCGTTAAATTAAAAAGTTCAATTACTCCACTCAAAATGTTCTTTACTTCCACCTTATTCCAATGTCACAATTACAACTTCGTAATGTACACAATTAAAACTAAGCCAGTTCGTCTTTCCACGTACACTCGGCGCGCCTTACATTACTGCTCCCCCGGCTCACTAAACACAACTGACTCTCGCCTCGCTGGTATTGATCGGCCCGAAGTTTCCCGAGACTTCCTTTTATGGAGGGGGAAAATATTCTCGAAGCCTCGTGCTCCTTCGAGCGGCAGGAGGAGGGGTAAACGAAGTCTCCCCTCCCTCCGCCGGTCTTCGTTTATTGATCGGCATCGTAGGCTTGCGGCTTGCGTAACACTGCTCCCTCCTCAAGGCTGGTCATCCCGAACAGCGCCATCGTAGCGGGCCAGGCGATCCAGGTGTACCACCAAAATCTTTCCTCGGGGCACCTTCTGGATGCGGTAGACCACGTAGTTAATCCTCTTCACCACACGGTACGGTCCTTGCCATGGCTGCTGAAGCTTCGGGCAGCGTCCCTTGGTCCGGGTAGGGCGGTACAATCAGGCCAGGTCACATTGCTGGAACCCTTGGCTGTTGGCTTGCCTGTCGTATCGGGTTTTCATGCGGTGGCTCGCCTTCTGAATTTTCTGGCGAGACATCTCGTGCATGTCGTGGAGGTGGTCCACCAGGTTCTCCAAATACTCGGTCGCTGGCTGTTTCACCCCCGGAGGGCTTCCAAAAGCCAGGTCACAAGGGAGGCGTAACTCTCGGCCGAACATTAAGCTGGCTGGCGTGATCCCCGTGGTGTCGTGTGATGACGAGCGGTAGGCCAGCAAGAACAGTGGTACCCTGACGTCACAGTCTCGCTCGTGGCTAGTCACGACCTTCCTCAAGTGTACCTCTAAGGTCGTGATGTACCTCTCGATCATGCCATCCGACTGGGGATGTAGAGGTGTTGTGCGCGTCTTGTTCACCCCAAGTCTCTCTAGTGCCTCCCTCATCAGGTTGGACTAAAAATTGGTGCTTTGGTCACTGTGCACCTCTAATAGTACCCCAAATCGGCAAAACACATCTTTCACGAGGCAGTCTGTGATTGTCCTTGCCTCTTAGTTCGGGATGGCACACACCTCCGGCCACTTAGTGAAGTAGTCCACGACCACCATCAAGTACTTGTTGCCTCGATCGGATATTGGGAACGGTCCCGCAATGTCAACGGCGATCCGTTCGAATAGCGCTCCGACGTTGTACTGTTGCATGCGACCCCGGCTCCTAGTCTGGGGGCCGCCACTCGCCGCGAACACGTGACACTGACGGCACCATCTCTCAGCGTCTGCTCGGAGCCTCAGCCAGTAGTAGCGCTGCCGTAGTTTGTCAATCGTCCGGTTCATTCCAGGTGTCCGCCTGAACTACCAGCGTGCACTTCTTCCAAGACTTCCGGGACCATACTCCGGGGATGTACCAACTGTTCTTTTTGCATCTTCCCATCGGGTGATTCCCATACCCGGAACAGCACACCCTCTCTGGTCTTCAACGAATCCCATTGGGCCCAGTAAGACTAGTAGGTGGCGCTCCTCGGTGCGATGTCCTCCCAGGTTGGTCTCGTCCCTGCCTCCACTTCCCTCAAGAGCGGCCCCAAGTCTGCCTCCGCCAGCTGCTCCCTCCTCAGGCCTGCGCTATCCCAGCCATCCGCAGGCTCTGCCATGACTACTCGAACTGCTGCGGCACTCTCCTCCTCCACTCTTGTGCATTGGCCGCACTCTTCTGGACAGGGTCTTCGAGACATAGCGTCCGCGTTACCGTGGCTCTTCCCTCTGCGATGTTCCGAGGTGAAGTCGTACTCCTGCAGCCTCTGAACCCAACGTGCTGTCTGGCCTTCCAGGTTCTTAAAGCTCAATAGCCAGGTTAGGGCGGAATGGCTGACCGTACAGGTACTTGTGGAAGTGCTCCAAGGTCTTTACTACCGCCAATAATTCTCGTCGAGTGACCCAGTAGTTCTTCTCTGCCTCGGATAGCGTCTTGCTGTAGTAGGCTATCACCCGCTCATGGCCGTCCTGGATCTGCGATAGGACACCTCCAATGCAATGGGTGCTGGCGTCGGTGCCCACAATGATGGCGCCACCTGGTTGTGGGAAACCCAAAATTGGAGCACTGCACAGGGTCTCCTTTAGGTGCTGGAAAGCATTTTCGTCATCCTCCGTCCACACATATGGCCGGTGTTCCGCTGTCAGGCGGGTGAGGGGTTTTGCGATGTTGGAGAACCCCTTAATGAAGCGGCGGTAATAACTGCACAGCCCCAGGATACTGCGCAATTCTTTCTTATCCTTTGAGCGTGGCCAATTTCTCACAGCCTGTGTCTTCTCCGGATCTGTGGCCACTCCGGTTGCTGAGACTATGTGGCCCAAGTAGTTCACTTCCTTGCGGAAAAGCCCGCACTTCTTCGCGTTCAGCTTCAAGTTGGTCTTCTGCAACCTCTGTAGCACCTTACTCAAATTCTCGAGATGGTTTTCAAAGGTTTTACCGACGATGATGTCGTCCAGGTATACCAGGCAGGCGTCGTAGGTCAGTCCTCTCATCATTGACTCCATGAGGTGTTAAAAGGTAGCTGGTGCGTTACAGAGGCCAAAGGGTATAACTGTGAACTGCCCGAGCCCTTGGCCTGTCGAGAATGTGGTGTTCTCTTTGTTTCTCGGATATAGAGCCACCTGTCAGTAGCCCGAATTCAGGTCCAGGGTCGAGAAACACTGCGCACCAGCTAGCGTGTCCAGGGTGTCGTCAATCCGGGGTAACGGGAAGCAGTCCTTCCGGGTAACAGCGTTCAGCTTCCTGTAGTCCACGCAGAAGCGTAGCTCGCCGTTCTTCGTCACCAAGACTACAGGGGAACACCAAGGGCCGTCAGACTCTTCATTCACTCCCCTGGATCTCATGTCCTCCAGCATGTTTCGTACCGACCCTTGCTTCGCCAGCGGAACACGTCTATGTGGTTGCAAAATAGGCCGGGCATCCCCGGTGTCGATGTGGTGAAGCACTTAGTCCGTGCGGCCGTAGTCACTATCGCCTTGGCTGAAGACGCGCTGGTATCGCCTAAGCAGTTGTCGAACTTTCTCCAGCTGTTCTGCGGTCAGGTGGTCGGCCGCCCTCTCCAGTAAGCATTCTAGACGGGGCCCCAGGTATTGCGTCGGCACCGGCTCCTGTGCCTTGTCGATTGCTGTTACGCTCACCACGGGCTCGCACGTTCCCAACTCCGTCCCGGCCTGGACGTCCTGATCGGTGTCCACTGGATTTAGCAGTCTCACTGGCACCTCCTCTTGGCACGGCAGCAATGCCCCGGCTACACACAGTCCGCGTACAGTCGTCTTCTGGTCCAGCATCATGTTGCTGGTTCTCTGGCCTTCCAGTCGCACCGTCACCACCATCTCCCTCCTCGCGGGGACAACCACGTCTTCGTTCAAAACGACCCTGCAAATTCCAAGGCGCTCTTCGGGTTGACGTAGTATAACCTCTTCTCCGTTGAGCCACAGGATCTTCCTGCCGACGTCGACCGTCGCCTCGTGGCTCCTGAGGGCATCCAGTCCCAGAATCACCTCCTCAGCCACCTTCGCGACGAACACCCACAGACGCACGGCACTCCGTCCCAAGGTCAGCTCCAGCAGGGCCTCCTTCTCCACAGGCGTGGTGTCGCCCGATGCCGTCACAATCTGGTATGGTCGGCTCGGCTTCCTCGTCGGCAAAACCTTCGCCACGTCAGGTCTGATGATGGTCACGGCCGCCCCGGTGTCCACCAGCACGCGGCACGCCTTTCCTCTTACCCAGCCGTCCGCGATGAGGCTACATCCATCCGCCGGCTGACGGCGCGCAGCGTCACTGGAGGGGACGGTGGTGATGGCGCCGAATAGCCCCTCTCCACGACGGCCCTTACTCGTTTTCCGGCTGCTCTTCCTGGTGTGGGCAGTCTCTCTGCAGGTGCCCGGGCTGTCCACACCCCCAACACAGGCCACTAGGTGTTCGCCGGCGTCCCTCGGCTGGTGTTCTGTCTCCGGTGTAGCGAACACTGCTCGCTCTCGACGTCGGGATAGCTGTTACCTTGGCCGCCTCCATCCTTAATGCTGCCGTTAGCGCCTCGTGGATCTTTTTGTAATCGCTGCGCATTAGGAGCTGACTATCTACGTGTCCCGTACCCCATCAACGAAGGTGCAGGCTGCTTCCCGGGACACGAACTCTGGTGAGAGGTCGACTAGGGCCTTGCTAGCCAGTTGTTCAACGTCCAGGGCGAACTCCTGCACCGTCTCCCCTGGCTGCTGTGACCTTGCCTTTAGCTGGCTGCGGTACGCTGCGGCTAAGCTGTGGTTTCTTCAAGGCCTCCCAGATGTCCTTGGGCACCGCCGTTGTCTGTACTGCGTTTAGGACTTCCGCGGCCCATCCCTGGAGGCTGGCTATTAACTGTGTGGCCTCCTCTGGCGACCATTTGTTGTGCTTGGCAACTGCGTTGAATTGGCAGCGGAAGACCTCAAACGTTGACGCACCGTCATATTTCGGAGGTTTGACGCGCGCCGATGTTGTGTCGCGTCCCGGTGCGTCGGCCTTCAAATCCTTCAACCTTCTGCTGACGACGTCCTCCACCATGGCATTCAGGGACTTGACGCTGCTGTCGGCCTTTCCCTCCAGCTCGCCAACGCGGCTTGCCAAATCTTCGACGCGCTCGTCCACTTGACCCATCCGCTTGCCGAGCTCTGCGACGTCATCTCTCACGCCGGTCAGCTGCTCTTCGAACTTCAGGGCTGTTCCAATGCCGATTCCATGGCCGTTACCCCACTCCTGATGCCAGTTGTGACTTTGCGGGTTCGTAAAATTAAAAAGTTCAATTACACCACTCAAAATGTTCTTTATTGCCACCTTATTCCAATGTCACAATTACAATTTCGTAATGTACACAATTAAAACTAAGCCAGTTCGCGTTTCCACGTACACTCGGCGCGCCTTACATTACTGCTCCCCCGGCTCACTAAACACAACTGACTCTCGCCTCGCTGGTATTGATCGGCCCGAAGTTTCCCGAGACTTCCTTTTATGGAGGGGGAAAACATTCTCGAAGCTTCGTGCTCCTTTGAGCGGCAGGAGGAGGGGTAAACGAAGTCTCCCCTCCCTCCGCCGGCCTTCGTTTATTGATCGGCATCGTGGGCTTGCCGCTTGCGTAATACTACCCGTTAGCCTTAGGTGTTTCTTTCATTGCCTTAGTGATGCTAATTTTGCTCCAAAAATAACATAAGACGTGCAATACTAACGTGCTGTCCTTACTTCTTAGTTCCATAACTATTAAGTATTTACAAAACTGTTAAGTAGCTTCACGTAACACTTCACAATCTTTCACACGCAATAAACATAGTCATAGGAGCTCTTCTTGCAAACGTGCTCAGTTTTACTGCGTCACATTGCCTGCTCTCTGGTTACGTTAGACGGATGTCGCCTTGCATGTCGCCGTTTCATGGAACAAATGAATGCCTTTTGTTTACTTGACACATACGACGAATGAAAGAAGTTACGGATTGCGGTTTCTTTTGAATTTGTCTTCAAACCTCCTTTATATTTCTCTCGCTTTATCCGCCGATGTAAACCCAATAACAAAGACGTTTCTAGCTACCTACATCTCCTAGTGCGTATATATAAAAATTTTCCCAAATTACTTAATGTAAAAAATTATAATACACGTCTGATTTAAGATGGAGAATTAAAACTTCACAAGTAGGAGCACAGTAGCCTTCTCTACCTAAGAAAAACTTGTTGTAGTATTAGTATCATAGCGGCAAGCTTGATGAACATACAAATAGAAAGTATCGGACTTTTACCAAAAAAAAAAACAAGCACTTTGAAATATTTGGTCCCATAGACATAAAAATTGTGTGTAATAATGACATAACCTGACAGAGAAAATATTCTGCATAAGACAGTGTGTTCTAAGCTGCAAATTATTACCTTTGAATTGAAAAACAATGTTCATTGCATCAGCAGAAACAAAAGGCAGTTATTCCTATAAAAACATTAAGTTAGGTATAAAGGCTCTAACCATAAATGTTACACACTACTATCACTTGTTTCACATTTAACAAACTGATCCTTCCTAACTGCTGCTTCTACATTATTTTTATGGCAATTCATCTGTGATTAGCCTCTGGGTATTTATTTGGATTAACCATTACAACACACTACCAAATAACTTTAATAAAAATTGATATATTTATGTTTATCCTCCTATTTTAAGTGGGAGAAAGTTAGGAATGCTTTACAGCTATTTACTATGACAATAGACGTATCACAATACTTATTTCAATCCAGTTTAGGTACAGTACATAGAATAAAAAAGGGAATTAAAACATTATTTTTCGATTAAGCAGGTATTTATAATGTCCGAGAAAGCTTATCTTAAAGTGCAGGGAACCTAGCAACAGGTTTTAATAGCCCCGAACATGAAGATAGCGTTTTATGAGCAAAATATTAAACACGGCAACTTCTCTTTTCTTTTCAATGTTTAGAACTTAACTTCCAAAATATATAACTGTTCTTTGCCTTAAAAGTAGCACCTAAAAGTATTTTACCAATACGTAGGAAAAGGATACTGAACCAAAAAAGAAAGAAAGAAACAGTAAACTTAATGCATGACTTCAGCTTCCACAGTAAACAAATATATTCCCATAGTATAAGATTTCTCTACCCTGTTCATGAAATTTCACTCTCACCTATCGTGTCTTTTAAATGGACTGATGTTTGTCCTTGAGTGCTACTAGGCCAGCAACCAATCACATCCCTGTGGTGTTGTGATATTGCATTACCTGTAAGTAGGGAGTGATGACAGCCAAGTGAATCCACCTCTAATAAGTGCTATTTGTGTTGACACAAATATTCAGATACTGCAAAAAGTGATACAAAGGTAGGTAGGGAGTAATTTTTCAAAAAGTGAAAAACTATGAAAACCCATATTTATATTTTTAACTCAAATAGTTTTCCTAATACAAATAAATAAAGTAATATATTATAACAATGCAGCATGAGGTAAGCGCTCTAATGAATATCATTACTGGTTTGTATGTATATATTGCCTAGTAAGGCAATGCTGACATTTTCTTCCTAAGAGGATAATAATAATAATAATAATAATAATAATAATAATAATAATAATAATAATAATAATAATAATAATAATAATAATAATAATAATAATAATAATAATAATAATAATAATAATAATAATAATAATAATAATAATAATAATAATAATAATAATAATAATAATAATAATAATAATAATAATAATAATAATAATAATAATAATAATAATAATAATAATAATAATAATAATAATAATAATAATAATAATAATAATAATAATAATAATAATAATAATAATAATAATAATAATAATAATAATAATAATAATAATAATAATAATAATAATAATAATAATAATAATAATAACAATAACAATAACAATAACAATAACAATAACAATAACAATAACAATAACAATAACAATAACAATAACAATAACAATAATAATAATAATAATAATAATAATAATAATAATAATAATAATAATAATAATAATAATAATAATAATAATAATAATAATAATAATAATAATAATAATAATAATAATAATAATAATAATAATAATAATAATAATAATAATAATAATAATAATAATAATAATAATAATAATAATAATAATAATAATAATAATAATAATAATAATAATAATAATAATAATAATAATA
Source organism: Mantis religiosa (assembly GCA_030765055.1). Taxonomy (NCBI): domain Eukaryota; kingdom Metazoa; phylum Arthropoda; class Insecta; order Mantodea; family Mantidae; genus Mantis; species Mantis religiosa. The sequence continues at coordinate 303,572,366 of CM060948.1, read as the reverse complement.
ATAATAATAATAATAATAATAATAATAATAATAATAATAATAATAATAATAATAATAATAATAATAATAATAATAATAATAATAATAATAATAATAATAATAATAATAATAATAATAATAATAATAATAATAATAATAAATAATAATAATAATAATAATAATAATAATAATAATAATAATAATAATAATAATAATAATAATAATAATAATAATAATAATAATAATAATAATAATAATAATAATAATAATAATAATAATAATAATAATAATAATAATAATAATAATAATAATAATAATAATAATAATAATAATAATAATAATAATAATAATAATAATAATAATAATAATAATAATAATAATAATAATAATAATAATAATAATAATAATAATAATAATAATAATAATAATAATAATAATAATAATAATAATTTTCTCTGGAGTTATACAATGTTTAAATAAATGGATTTCCCTCACACCCACTTGATGTGTCGTATCACACATTATACTTGCTGTGCGTTGCAGTTATGTTGTACGGCTCGTTGCACTATTCCATATCCAGAACTTTGTCCAACAGTCGGCCTGTTTGGCAGAATATCCTTTATAACGACAGTCGGAAAATTCTATCTCACAAAGTAAGTTAAGCATTTCAAAAATAAACTTCATGTACCTCCATAAATCAAATCTTAGTATGTCTATCTAGTTATAATTTGCCAGTACCAATATACTTCGAAAACCTAACTGCAAATATACATTTTATATTTACTTGTTTGTTTATGGCAGGGAGAAAATTTAATTTTACCTCAAATGGCATGTCCACGTTTCTTATACACTATTTGAATGGTTTATAGCAATGCTTCCAGTGTAAGGGGGAAAGAAATAAGATGAGATGTCACCAAAGCCGATCGTCATAGGCCGATGTGCAACGTACATTTATTTCCGCTAGTAGCGGGACTGCTTCCCAAGTCATTAAGCAACACGTCTGTCTGTCTAGATGTCTCTGTAGGTAACTTCTTAGAAAGTCAATGAAGTTTCATTATTATTTACAAAGCTTAATAAACAACTTTATTTATATTATTTGGTTATAGCTTAGATCCAATTGGCTTTTATTGCGTTAGAGCAAACACCACAAATGTATACTAAGAGAATATGCAAGGAATAAATAGTTGTCCGCGAGAAAAGAAGTCGTCTAATTGAGTATATCATAGCGAGGTTTGTCTTAACGCCTTATGACATTATTTCTCATTATTGATAGAGGTACTGATTATCGATTCGTGTGCTACAAGTGATCATTCAGTAGTAAAAGTCTCAACGCTACAAGAAATTTTATTTCAATACCAGAATTAAAAATAATTCTGCATAAGTAATAAAACTACTTTGTTACTTGACTTCAAAATTTCTAGTGTGCAAAGTGAAACAGTGCGAATAGAAGTAGTAAACAGTGGTGTTCGGGTTGAGCCCAGTTTGTGAGTGAACAGTGTTTGGAGTAAATAGTGACGCGTATTGAAGCCTAGTTTGTTAGTGAACAGTGCATAATGACGCGTATTAAGCATAAATCCGCCACAAAAGAGCGTGGGACGCACAGCTGCGTGCCGTTGTTGCACGCAACAAGAGGCGTCCCCAAACAACGACGCCCTCAGCAACAACTGCGGCTGACAGACATTGACTCCCGCCACAAGATGGCAGCGGCCGCAGTGACAATTGCAGCAGCACTACCACCAGCTGGCAGCGGACTGATCCCCCGAGGCGGTAGGCCGGCTACCCTTCCAGCCCTACCGCTGGAGCACTCGAACAGCGACCCGCCTTCGATCCCAACATTGGCCATTACCCCAGCGCCGATGGAGCACAGCGCCATGGAGGACGAGGCAGTTACGCGAAAGTACGCCCAACTGGAAAAGGAGGTAAAAGACACCCAAAAAGAAATATCTAACCTCCAGGAAATATTGGAAAACATGGCCCCAGAGTCCCGGCACTATGGAAATATAGCTAGTGACCTGGCACGTTGCTACCAGGAACACGCAATCAAAAAGCGACACCTGGTGCAGCTGGGAGAAGGCTGGCAGGCAGCATCGCCCAGAAAGCGATCCCACCACCACAATAGCGACTCAGATGCCGAGCTCAAGAAAAACAAAATCCAACATCAGCCCCTCCAGGTCACTACCAGAAATAGGTACGAGGCGCTGTCCTCATCCGAGGAGGAAGCAGATCTGGAACGATCCACTGCCTTCCTTGCCCTTCCGACCACAAAACCAAAGGCACCCAAGCACCAACGGCCAACACGGCCAAACACTACTGCAGCAAAACCGTCAATAACAACCCCCACTTCTACACCAATCCCCACCCCTACATTGGCCTCAACATCAGCCGCAGCCGAGGCTACAAACACAAAGCAAACCTCACAGAAACCGCCACGCATCGTCATTCCTGACGGCAGGCAGGCGACTAAAGTCCTGCAGATACTCCGGGGCTCCCTCCCAGCTGGCGCATACACGCTTCAGAATACGCGCAACTGCCTCAAGCTGTTCCTCAACCGGAAAGAAGACGCCATCTCCACTATGACCAAGCTGAAGGACACCGGAGTGGAGAAGTTCAGCTTCACCCCGCAGAATGATCAACCTTTCCGATACATCCTGAAGCGTCTTCCCGAGGACCTTGAAGAGGACCTTATCCGCGATGACCTAGAGGTGAAGGGCTACACCGGCGTCCTAGTTCGTCAACTGAAATCACGTGGCAGGCCTCTGCCAAACTTCCAAGTTACCCTTGACAGGACCACTCAAAACCAGAGACTTCTGCAAGAAAGAGAGGTATGCCATATACTTGTCACTGTGGAGGTCCTGAAGACAAATAACATTACACAATGCTTCAACTGCCAACAGCTGGGGCACAAATTTAAAATGTGTCACATGAACTCCAGATGTGTACTCTGCGGTGGCCTCCACCGCTTAACTGACTGCCCAAAGAAGGCAAAGCAGGACGTTGTACCCCACTGTGCGAACTGTGGGGAGACGCATCCTGCCAGCTATAGGGGTTGCGAGACGTTCCGCAACGAACGCCACCGCCGCCAACTGGCAGCCCTAGCCAGGTCACCCCCAAGTGCACAACCAGGTCCACGACCCATTGCCAACCCGGCCCTGGTCAGAGATGGCGTCTCATTTTCAGGCGCCATGAGAGGACAAAGCGCACAAGTGCCGCCACCTGCTGGCCAACCCTCAACAGCTCCCCCCTCCCAGACGCCATCTGGTGACCCAGGAGGCCTCAAAGAGCTCTTTACTCTGTTTAAGGAGCTCAACTTACAGAAACTTGCTCGGAAGGTACAGCCTTTTATCGCAAGATTTAAGAGCTGCACCAGCACCTGGGAGAAACTAGAAGACCTCATATGGCTTCTGTCGGACATCTTCGAGTAAATGGCTCAACTAAGGGGAGGCACATCTCTAACTCGCGGGCTCCTGTGGAATGACGACGGCATCTACAGGCAGCAGCACGAACTTGAAAGCTACCTGCGGCGTAACAAAATTGACGTCGCATTCATTTGTGAAACAAAATTAAAGCAGGAGCACACTTTCAAGCTCAGGGGTTACCAAATATTTCGGACTGATAGAATAGGCAGACAGGGAGGCGGAACAGCTATTTTACTAAAAACAAAGTTGCTCATGCTCCTATTACGCTGCCACCATTGGCAGCATTAGAGTGCACGGCTCTTAAAACACGCTTAAATAACAAAACGGTGATGCTGGTGGCCCTCTATCGGCCCCCAAACTCCCCCGACTGTAGACGCGACCTCGAGCAAATCCTCACTTTGGAGGAGCACGTTATAATGGCAGGAGACTTCAATGCTCGACACCCCTGGTGGTATTCACGTCGAGCAAACGCGGCTGGAAATCTCCTAGTAGACCTTATAACAGAAAATGACGATCTCGAGGTGTACTTCCCCCCGAACCCACCTTTTGGCACAATTCAGGGCACTTCGAGCCTGAAATTTTGGACTTCGTCATTACAAAAAATGCGACATTACCAAACAACTTTACTGTGTATCACAGCCTAGACTCCGACCATCTTCCAGTGCATTTTGATATCAGCGGCGCTATCACGGCCGGTCTGACCGGCCCTCTGAGGCGCACAGAAACAGACTGGAGCAAGGTTACCCTTGAAATGCTCGGGATGGCTCAGCCTGGGCTGTTATACCACAGCGAGGAGGACATCGACGTCGCCATTGAAAACTACACCGCCTCGCTGCACACGGCCAAAAGAAATTCCACCAGCTACACCACAAGCCCACCTAGTTTTTGCACGTACCCTGAGGTGGAGCAGCTCATTGCCAGGAGGCGACACTTGACGAGGCTTTGGCGGCTTACCCGCCAGCCTGAGTACAAAGTGCTAGCAAAATGGCTACGCAACGTCATTCGGCAACAGATTAAATTAAACAAAATTGAGCAGTGGGAGCAGAAAATGCTAAATACCACACATTCGGACAATTCTTTATGGAAATTATTAAAGGCATTTAAAGTCTCCTCGAGCCCTAACTCAGGCACTGAGGCGCTACACACTCACCTCGGCCTGCACTTCTCCTCTGAGAAAGCCGAGGTCTTTGCAGACTGTCTGGAAACAATATTTACAGAAAACCCAGCGACGAACACTGAGTTAGAACGGGATGTCCAGACTTGGGTACAAAACTGGGTGGCACAGAGGCATGAGCAACACTAGCCCCTCACAACGCCGCAGGAAGTGTACAAGCTCATTAGGAAGCTACCTATAGGGAAAGCCGCCGGCCCAGACAGGGTGACTAATGAGGAACTCAAACATCTCCCGATAAAAGCCCTGGTGCAACTTACAACGCTTGTTTGCAGCAAAATTATTTCCCTGACACTTGGAAAAGAGCCAAGGTAATAATGCTCCCTAAGCATGGGAAAAGTACCAGGCAACCTCAAAATTACCGCCCTATTAGTCTCCTGTACACTATTGGTAAATTGCTCGAGAAAATAATTCTATTTCGAATCCAAAAACAAATTTCGGCGCTTGACATTTCAAATTCACAATTTGGCTTTAGATAAGGGCACTCAACAGACCTTCAACTTTTAAGACTAGTAGATGACGTCACCGAGCAATTTAACAATGGGGCTTCAACGTTGGCGCTATTTTTGGACGTAGAAGCCGCATTTGATCGGTGCTGGCACAACGGCCTGATTTACAAGCTGCACCGAGAGTTTCCCGGTCTCCAAAATTCACTGCCATTGCTGCATATTTTTTAAAAAAACAGGCGCTTCTACGTCCAAGTGGGTCGCTCCTCCTCAAAGGAGATAGTGACGCAGGCTGGCGTACCACAAGGGGCTATTATGTCACATTTCCTGTATATACTCTTCACCAACGACTTCCCCGTGGACGCCAGATGCAAAGTTGCAATGTATGCTGACGACACTGCAATATACAACCAGCATAAAAATCCTCGTTATGGACTTTTAGAGATGCAGCGGTACATTGACCGCTTCCTTTCATGGCTTCATGACTGCAAAATCAAAATTAATGCGAACAAATGCCAGCTTATACATTTTACAAAGCGGCGCCCTTTGGCAATGGACCTAACGGTCGATGGTCAAGTATAGCACTGCCGTCAGCAGGTCAAGTACCACGGCGTGACCTTGACACGCACGATGCAGTGGACTACCTACCTAAAAGATAGCGCCAACAAAGGGCGGCAGCGATTAAAGATGTGTGCCCCCATATTTAGGAGCAAACAGCTAAAGCTACGCTCGAAGCTCATCCTATATAGATCCTTTATTTTATCCGTGGTCCTGTACGCCTGCGTGGTCTGGACCAACGCCTCCAACACCGCCCTAAAGTATCTCCAAACCCTACAAAACTTATCCCTTCGCAAAATCCTTACTGCTCCTATCCGCACAACTGCCACCATTCTCCAAGAAACCCACGTCCCTTACATCAACGAGGCCATCAACAAACGTGCCTCTTCCATCCGGGCGAGCATTCGACACCATCAAAACCCCACCATACACAATGTTGGGAAAGGCGAACCCAAGCACCGAAAACACAGCAGAATCAAAGCATATTGAAGAAAAACAAAAATAAAAAAAACAACACGACTGCAAAATTATGCGCGCCCAACCCTTCCTGGCTCAGGCCAAGCTCCCCGGCAGAGGCCGCCATCATCGGCAGCCCAGCAGTCTGCTACCCGCTGCCGCACAGCCTAACTGCGAACATTGTAAATATTGTACATAGCCAAGTCTGTACAGTGTTGTGCGTGTGATATTGGGACGTACGTGGTATGCCCAGGTGTGTGTGTGTGTGTGTGTGTGTGTGTGTGTGTGTGTGTGTGTGTGTGTGTGTGTGTGCGCGCGTGCGCAAAATAAGCGCAGTGTAAATATGTAAATATAAAAATAAGAAAAAGAAACAGACAAATAACGAGATAAAACTGGTTCTCGGCGTCCTCAGAACAGGTCGCCGTATGGGTTTTAGAAGAACCCCAAAGATAATAAAAAAAACCATACCCAGAATTATAAACCCATGTAAATTTAGAGCCTGTAAGCCGGGTCCATTGTACCGGCACTAGGCAAATAAGCTATAAATAAGAAGCCTTAAAGTCTTAAAAAATGCCTTATGGGTTTAGGTTTATAGGTTTTAGTAGCGGGACTACTTCCCAAGTCATCAAGTAATGCGCCTGTCTGTCTAGATGTCTCTGTAGGTAACTTCTTAGAAAGTCAATGAAGTTTTATTATTATTTACAAAGTTTAATAAACAATTTTATTTATATTCTTTGGTTATAGCTTAGATCCAATTGGCTTTTATTGCGTTAGAGCTAACACCAGGAATGTTGTATACTAAGAGAATATGCCAGGAATAAATAGTTGTCTGCGAGAAAAGAAGTCGTCTAATTGAGTATATCATAGCGAGTTTTGTCTTAGTGCCTTATGCGTTTAGGTTTATGGGTTTCCGGGTATGCAGTTTGTTGGAACTTTTTTATGTTGTGTTTTACTGTAATTTATTGCAAGTAAAATCCTTGGCAAATACACACGTCGCTCCATGCATAAACTGCCCAGTTCTCAAATTTTAAGCAGGAAGCTCTGCCCTTAATTTTATTGCGCATTTTATCATAGTATTTTCTGACCTTGAAGCTTCAGGTGTACTTCTTTTACCACTCTTACGAAAATTTTGTTCACTCAATTTTCTATTGTGATTTTTTTCGCTTTGTTTCTTTTTTTTCTTTTGTAACGAACCAAAAGTATTATTTAATGGTTATTTTTAATCTAAGAAACTAAATGCATTCTTGATTGGTGGGTTGACAATATACACTTTGGAAGTCGTTTTCTTACCATTAATGTTAGTATAGCTGTTACAACAAACAATTCTGCTGTAGTCTTACAACAAATCCATCAAGGTGGCCCCGAACGGCGTGAACGAGTCCAACATCGTGCAAGTGTACCACAACTTGTACGCAGACGGCGTCCGAAACTAGTCCCTCAATAATATAAAAATATAAGTGACGCAGTGACAAAAAACCACCTCCAAATACATATTTCAGTTTATAACAAGAATGACTCCTACCATGATAAAACAGTGTCAAAATTGTGCCTATTTTGCAATAAATGTTTCGTTTGGGATGTTTATGATAGCCGAATTAATGTCAAAATTTACTGCGATGTCTTGTTTCGTTCAGGAATGGTGAAGTAGCGTCATCTAGAATTAGTTTTGAGTGATACTCTCTAATGTTCTCTAAGTACTTACAATAGTAAACGGTGTATCTCGAGTACGAGAGCCCTTAGTAGTCTACCGGGGAAATATACGAGTCTATTAAGGTATTTAATGTCATGACGGCATGTTGGCCATGGTAACTCAATGGGTAAGAGTGACTGGACGGAAACCAGCAGTTCCGTGTTTCAAATCGCGGCCGTGGCATTGAATTTTTCAGTTTGACTCTATCTATACAAAACCTTAGGCTATACACGGCTAGTGTTATGGAATTATTAATTTCATCAATTAACTTAAACAATAATGTTACTACATAAACCAATGCTTTTCCAAAAAACAAACACTTCCAAACATATATTTCTGGTAAAATGTCAGTATCGATATTTGTTGAAATGCAGCACTTTGTCTAGGTAAATACTACTAAATTTTGTTATACCTACAGACGATCAAAAATACGGTATTGTACGAAATGCTCCTAAACACTGGAATGTTAATACTTTAATTTTTCTCGAGCTGTAAATCATTGGAGTTGGATAACATGCGAAGTTCGTACTTCCCGCCAAGCCAGTAGAGTAAGAGAGGAAGGCTCAACTCGCAACTCTAGCAACAGTCTTATTCTCCGTTAAAAACATAAAACACAAAGGAGCCACGGCAACGCAGACGCCATGTCCCGAAGACCCTGCCCATAAGAGCGCGGCCCATGAACAAGGGTGGAAGAGAAGGAGCATGCCGCAGCTCTCAAGAGTGGTCACGGCAGTGCCTGCGGATGGCTAGGATAGCGCAGGCCTGCGGAGGGAGTTGGCGTATGTTCCGCGTTTTTTGTGAGTTTTAAAGGACAGATATAGTGAATTAATATGAGTGTGGGACTGTTTTCTACGAAGTAATGAGTAAATCATCTTTTATGCGTCGTGTAACGAGGTAAAGTCGCAAAATAGTTGACGCCAAAGAAGATATGTAGATTTGAATCATTTGGAAGGAAATGCGTGTCAGTTGTAGTGTTCTGTAAAAGGTGTAACTTAGAGAAATAGTGAAAATGGTTAATAATTGGTTGGCGAGTCTTAAAGAAAATTACGCAACCATTTTACTGTTTTGATGAGAAGGAATGGATCACCAGGTTAGTAAAATATCAACCATTATACTTGTATATTCTAACCAGTATCTCATAGTCGCAAAACAAATACATAGGATTTTGACGGGAAAGAAGTACATAAAATTATTACTGCAATAACCAGAATACAGCGTGGGTTAATCTTGTTCATGGATAACTGACGGGAGAACTGGAATTGATCGAAGTATGAATTAAACAAAGCGTTTGTTTTTGAAATCTGGAAATGCCTTTTTGAATATTGAACCGTGGTTATTAGGTTAGCTGTGAGTAAGCAATAGTGTATTCAGTATTGTTATACAATTAACTTTATAACAATTTTAAAGAATAACAGCGAATTATTGGAGAGAACACAATTTGCAGACACCAAATTTCTTTTAAGGGAAACAGAGACTAACAGAAATCGTTATATAAAATATAACGTTAAATTTTTATGAGTGAGTATGATTTTGTTGGTGTAGTGGCAATTGCGTTAAGGAAAGACGTGATAAGTCACAGATACTTGTGTAAAAATGAAATTGTTGTTACTTAATAGAGTGTTAGTTTATCCACGAATTGTAACAAGTCACAATGACAAATAAGCCCGCCTCGGTAGCGTAGATGGTAGCATGCCGACCTCACGTACAAGAGGTCCTGAGTTCGAATCTCGGTTGGGGTGAGTTACCTGGATAAGGTTTCTGTTCGGGGTTTTCCCTTATCATAAAAGACGAATATCGGCTAGCTCTAAGTTCCATGGACTCTGGACCCATTTGAGCATCATTTCACCCATTCCATTCATGGTTCAATATGGCTTAAAAACTTAAAGGACGTAAGTTACAAAAAGACATATAAATAGAAATCTTAGTAGATAAAGTTAATCATAACCTTTATGATAGAGAAATAAATCTTAGCAGAATCATTATGTAGTCTATAGCGGTTTTGTTTGTCGGGGGAAGAGAAAAAACATATAATGCGTAACCAATGGATTTAATGATTTAAACTGTAACATTTGTCTATCTAGAAGCTTCTTTGATTGTTTGGAAACAACTGTTTTCAGAGATTTGTGTTTATTATTATGGGGAAGTCGACATTTAGAAATTTCGTTTATGGAAAGCCTACAATAATAAATTTATTTCTGCTTGATTATTGTATGTTATTCCTTGGGTTGTTGAATGGGAGTTGAAGTTATAAATTATTTATGCATAATAGTTATTAATTTCCAGGGGTGATAGTTAAAAACTTTGAAGGGGGTTTGTTTGAAAAATTAGAGGGGACTAATAGAAATAAATGTATTTCATAATAAGGATAAGAAATATGTGTAACGTGTAAACAACAAAACTTTGAGTATTCACCCCTTGGGGGAAATTCCACATACGATAAAATGCTATATTATGATATCCATGTTAAATTACTGAGTAAATGAATAAGAACTATATACTTATGCCCGATTTCACTAACAGATGTTAAAATCGATGTTAACAAATGTAACATAACAATTGCCACAGTGCTAAAACAAATGTTAAATTTCTTGCATTTCACCAACCTGTTTTCTTAAAATGTTAACAAACCTTTGTAAATGTCACAGCTATGGAAGGCTATGGATGACTTTCTGAACGTACTCCGATGCGCTTTTGTTTCCATTTTCATCTGCACAAATGGCAGATGAGCAAAATCATGAATAAAGCCGCGAGACAAATTTCTCATCAACGGAGAAAGAACTGTTAATTGAAATGGTGACGAAGTGTACGGATATCGTGGAAAATAAAGTTTATCTCATATGGAGATAAACACAGAAAAAACCCAATATCAACTGTTCACAATGCAACACAAAACAGAAAATATATGTCTACAAATCAATAACAAAAATTTACAAGAAGCATCCACAACTTATCTAGGAATAGAAGTAGACCGAAAACTATCAATGAAACTATCAATGAAAGAACATGTAAACAATGTAACAAATAAGATCAACAAAAAGAACTTCTTAAAACGCCTAGCAGGAAAAAATGGGGTGGTAATATGGACCTCCTTAATAACACCTATAAAACATACATAAAACGAACTTACTAATTGGAGAACTGCTGGCAACAGTAAGCAAGAAACTCAAAAGCAAAATAGAAACCTCACAAAGCAATTCACTAAGAATAATAACAGGAGCTGTGAAAACAACACCAATTGCCATACTACAGAGCTTCACAAAAAATATGGCCATAGAACTGGAACATGAACTAACAGCAAATACCCTAGCACAAAAACTGCTAGTTAAAAAAAATAGACACAAGTGGTATCACACAGCAGATAATATAAGCAATCTAAAAACCCAAACAAGCTTCAGAACATACATCAATAACTCAAAACACAAGAACATAATAACAACAAATATAACAACAATAGAGGAAACAAGCCCAACAGAATATATTGACATACATTATAAGAATGACCTGTTATATACAATACATAAACAAAACAATTTACCAGATGAAATGAGAGCAATAGCAATAGCCACAGAAAATGAAAGATATCCAGAAAAAGAATGGCTCCGAATATATACAGATGGATCCTTTAGAAACAAACAAGATGCTGGTTCAGTAGTATACTGCAAACATTTTGCACAGTATCTAACACTAGATGAAACTTCAAACCAATATGATTGAGAACTGAGTGCAGAGGGTCTACTCCCATTAGCCCTGTCCCCGTAGGAACAAGACCCGGGCCTCTTTAAACCAGGGAGTATCCGAGCTGTCCCAAAGGGCGCTCGGCGTCCTCCGTGGGGCTTTCCATTAGGGCAAGACCTAGTTTCCTAATAAGCCCCCCATCTGGTCCAAGGACACAAGACGGGACGGAAGTGGATACGCCACTTACGCGCATCAACACTCAAGGTGAAGACTACCGATATGACCTCGGTGGGGCCGCCTGGTGATCTAGCACACCTACTAGCTGAGCAGGCTAGTACCCGGAAACTTAATGGCTTCCCTCAATCCCGTCCGAAGACGTACCCAATCTCCCACGGGTATCGGGAACGCACTACCCCCTCGAGACCAACCTATTCCGAACAACTCCCGAAGGAGGGGCTCGGCTGTTCGGCCCGAGGTTCCTCTAGTAACGTCAGAGGTACCACGAGTGCTAAGGGTCCGCAGCGTCCGCACTTTGGCAGCTGAAGGGGACGGATCCCCTCCCCTACGGGAATTATGATTGAGAACTAACAGCCGAAACAGCAGCACTGCAGAATGTCCTGTACAGACCGTACATAAAGCAAAACATAGTTATCTTAACAGATTCAAAATCAGCCATAGATGGGATTGTAAACTATAAAAACAAAACAACAAGAAACATCAAAGAAATAAGAAGTTTAATTAAAGCTGTCGAATCAAGAAACCATGTCACCCTGCAACGGATTCCAGCCCACGTTGGACTTTTAGGTAATGAACATGCTGACCAACTAGCAAAAAAAGGTGCAATTCAAAATACAAAACTCGTAAGACAAACTGAAATTAATAAACAATTAAACAACATTAAGCTACATTTTAAAAGACAGCAGAGACTTGATGAAGAAGATAAACTAAAAGACAAGGATTATAAGAACATTGGAGACAAAACTGACATACAAAAACTACCAAGAAAAACTGCAGTGGCCCTATTTAGAATGGAAACTGGCCATGATTGTCTTGCAGAATACCATTATAAAATACACTGCATACCTACACCCAAATGTACTATCTGTAAAGAGTATGTCATGAACAAACACCATTTGGACAAATGTAATGGTCTCAAAAGTGGGAACCTACAGGCTTTATATTGGGAAGCTAGGGGAAAAATGATGCAAATCAACTAATACCCAGTGCCATTAGTCAACAACAACAACTTCAAAAATGGAACACTGTCGTTGAGGACCAATAACAACCCTGATTTTCTTGAAGCAACAGCCGCATGTCCACTCCGCGTGGAGTTTCAGTTGCCAAAGTTCCAACTTCCAGTTGATCTGTTTCATTACGTGCAGAAATTCGTTGTGTGTCACGATGTGGAGACGGTGGGAGGGAAATGCAGTGGTAAATGCAAATGAAGTAGTAGATAAATTTCAGTCACATGAAAATAATCAAAGTGAAGGCATTTTTGTCTCATGTATCATCAGTGTCACTGCTTGCGGTGCTGTATGTAGTAAAAGCGGGCGTTAAGCACTACACATTTTCATCTAGTTGCCCTACACTGACATCATTGCTCTGTAGTAAATGGACAGCTAATTCTAAGTCATTTTGGTTGCTTAGACCATATACTTTGCATGTTCTAGACATTGTAGGAAGAATGGATAGGTTCGGTCGCGTGGCCTCCAGTGGATGTAAACTGTTGAAATTTGCAGTACATGCTACCCCAATTATCACAGATTATTAAAACACCAGCAATACATTGTCAGCCAAGAAGGTAATGAGAAGAGTAGTGTTTAAAAGTAAAAAATCTAAAAATGGTGCAAGAAAAACAGACGGCTGACACATTCTGGATGTACCGCAACCAATGAAAGGTTAGCAAACAAGACAACTTCAATTTTCAACAAAATATACCTTTCTCTTCCAGAACTTATAACCTCTATAACAAAAAAAAAAAAATCCTATACTTGTGGATAGTTTCCTCTATTTTGCATATAATCATATTTTCACATAGTGACACAAGTATACTTCATTAATAATCCTTTGTAGTAGCAACTCAAATAAATTTGCATGGTTTTGGTTCCGAAAAATCACCTCATAACAAAAGTGGAGTTTTCACAACCTCTACTCATGTGGTTAAGGTAGTACTACTATACTATTCACAATGCAGAAAAAGAAGAAGCAGCACTACAAAACATGCCATTTTAGTGGGTTTCTGGCTCTGGGTTAAGGTTGGCAGTATATAAAAGAGCAACATAAGTTGATATTATAGCTTAGTTTCATGTGAAACAAATACTTGTTAGAAACATAATAATGAACCATTACTGGCATAGGGAGTGCTGAAATGCTATTTAAAATGCATCATAAGGGTGAAGGTAACAACTTTAATTAGATATAGTTAATTTTGCATTGATCACGGCTAACGGAAATATGGTTCTCAATTGCATCGGCACTTATCTCTGCTAATATGTTGACATCATGCCTTTAAAAGGAAGCATCCAAACTAATGACTGAGTTAATTTTTAAAAGTAGCACATCTCCTATAAAAGCAACTCTTAAAGCTATTTTGGTAGGTTTTATTCACTTTATACTTCTTATTCAATTATAAGAAGGGAACCACTATGAGAAGTTTTTTCTGTTTTATTTCCAATTTCCAACAGATGAGAACACTGGAAACTCTATCTTCCCATAGCCATAACTTTTAATAGTGTGAAATCAGTAAACTTAAGAAGCAACTGAATAATTGTGAAACATATTCTGTTTGAATTTTAATTAAAAAGATAAGTGAAGCTTTATCATTACTATATGTACATAATTTATATAAGATATTATTACAGTACAATAGATTTCATTTAATCTGGAACACTATGAAGAGTGTAAGTTATTTTCTGTACTGATCAAGTGTAGACTATATCAATTGTACAATATGCAACTGTAATTGTATTGTATTTTGTGTCCTACAATATTTGGGCAATAGGAATTTATACAAGTCTAAATTGTCCTCTGTGCAACAAAGAAGAAGAAATGACTGAAGAACATCTTTTAACCTGTGAAGCCCTACCTGCCGGACCCACTACGCAGAAATATTGGAGAGCAAAAGAGCTAATGGCTTCATTGCCAAAGCCTAGCATTTGAAAACAACAACATATTTGGGCAATAAAATAAGAGTTGCTGCATGCTATTTCTCCTGTATCACCAGCACAACTATACACCTAATTTCATTTCTTTAGGTTACAATAGTTTAAACTGCAGAAGAGTAGTGTAGAGAATGGCAGATTGATACCAACACTTTGTAACCAAACTAGTGACACTGTTATACATAAGTAAACTACCCACACTAGAGCAGATAAATGTTACACGTAATAATGATACATCTAATATATAAGGAAAGTGGCCACACTAGAGCGGGTAAAGAATACAGTAACAAAGTTTCAATAATGATAATTATAAGTTTTGATTATTATCAATTTTATATTATTATTACTTAAGCTCTTACTTAGTGTATCATGTATCATCATAGTGTATCATAGTGTATCAGACCACTCTGGTCTGACCAGTTTCAGTTTCTTTGTTTTTAAAATAATGATAATAATAATAATGATAAAAAATGGAGATTAGTAAGCTTATAATCAGACACAGATAGAGGCACTCTCTTTTTGCATAAATGAAAAAAGCGACAGACACGATATTAAAGCGATTTGACAATATCTTTCCGAATTATATGATGCTGGTCAAAAAATCAGTATAATTTTTAAATTTTTGTGATAAGAACAAAACAAAGCAAAATACTCTTATTTTGTAAAAATACAGTGATCTTAAGCATAAAAGTTTCACTTTATATTAAATTTATTCCTGTGAACTGTTAATCATTACAAATAATAATCAAATAAAATTCTCAGTTACCCAAGTTTTCTGCTGCAATGCTCTTTTCATTCTGATAGAGTTGCAAATGTCAAAATCCACCTCTAATGGGAGGACAGTTTAATATTCTTGGAAGCCGACCCTTCTGTCTTTGGTGAAGTAATGATTATTCAAGGACAGAGTAACATTCTTGTAAAATGATCCTTTTATTACCTGACCAGAGTGAGAGATTAGATTAGGGGTAAGTTAGGAAAGTTGGGAAGACAATTACAAAAGGACATGAAATTCCAAACACCAAATAGTTTACACATTCACCCCCCCCCCCCCCCCCGCACCCAGGGTTTCATTATTTACTTTTAAATAAGGATTCTTAAAATCTAAATGTATTTATTTGCATAGATGGGTCCGACAGCAAATGTTACAGTGCATAGCAGAGTGAAAGAGTTTGCTAATGAGGGTATATATATCGTAAAGCAACATTTTGATGTGTAAGTTTTGTGATGTTCGAATAGATTGGGATGAAAAAAAGACACTGTATTAAAACATTGTTTTAAAAATAAGAAATATTTGAAACGTAAATCAAACACAATAGCTGCGAAATGCCAGTCATCCATAGATGTTTCAATAGAAAGACAGAAGGGTAAAACTGAAAAAACTGAATTTTTAATGGACACTACAGCGATGCTACTGAAAGCTAACATTCCAGTGGAAAAGGTAGATGATTGCGCAGAACGTCAGTGGCTTCAAAAATATGTCCCAGGTAAGAGCAAAACGCTGTTTTACTGATTATGTGCCTATGTTGGTACAATGGTAGGATCATTTATAGACGTTTGCTTGTGTCGGACTGTTAATACTCCATTTTAAATTTCTTTTTTTACTTTTGCTTTATTACTAGGATCGGGTGACCTTCCTAGAGCCAACCAACCAAGAGAAGAATACGTCCCTTGTTGTACAGATGAAATATGAGCAAATATTAAACAAACTTTGGAAGGAAAACGAGATTTGATGTTAATGTCAGTGTATCAAAGTAGCACATAAAATTAAAGTAACGCTTAACAATGTTGTACTTTACTGTAATTTATAAAACCATTCATCTTCCATTATTAATTTAATAGCTTTGACCCATATTTAATAATTTTAATGAAAACAATACATAAAAATAGCGAAATTAAAGTGATAATACCAGCCATATAGCGTGGAAAAACACAAAAATTACAATTAACCAAATGATGAAATTATAAAAAAAGTTGCCTCCAGTCATAGATTATAAAAGGAAATATTGATTAGTGCCTTAGTCTGCTGTTAATAACATACATGTTGGTAGCATTTTGCTGTCTTGGTATATTTCAGAACTCTGCAGTTGGCAACATTGTTTTGGCTACGTCATTTCTTACCGTAGTAAACAAACCCAAGATGACACTATTATTCTGCAGTTTAGCCCTACAATTCAAGCCCTGAACATTACAGATTAGCAGTTCATTGAAATGAGTTATTAACTATTCATTTATGTAGAATATTGGAATTAATAACAGAGCAGGTCACAATATGTACTTGAACTAGAGACAAGAATGCAGAGTTTTATGATGCACAGAAGATAAAACATATATTTCTATTGTGATACTTACACCGCTCAGAATCTGTGCTGCTTGATCCAGAACTGCTGCAAGAGGTATTACTGCTGTAACAAAGAGTGAATAATGCACATTTATGTAAAATTATTACAGTATAAATTAATATACTTATATAAAAAATTAATACAAGCACAAAATAAGGGGACCCAGATTCAAAAAATTTGTATTAATATATCAAGTCTTTCTTTATCAGCAATTAAAAAAAAAACATGTTTCCATAAATACACAGCTGAAATTGGATGCCCCATATTGTGTGCTTGTTTTGAAATTTGTTAAACACACGTATTACTAGGAGAATTCAACACATTTCTGTAACTATTTGGCTTATGTGGCTCAATTTCTGCCTTTTTCTTAACTGCACTTCCATTTTGCCACTGTGAACCATAAACTTCATCAAGCACATGCAGTGTAGTGCTATCCAATTCACTAGTTTCGACTTTTCCTTTCTTACCAAGAAACTGCTTTTGTTTGCTTTTGCTGCTTTTTGCACCTTCTGCAATTACACTGGGTACATTTTTGTTATAAATATTAAAAGCAGAAGCATAATTAACAGTGAAGTATTCTTCATATTTAAGTTTGAATTTATGAGTCACTATGTTTACACTCAGTCTTCACTTACTTGTTGTTGTATAATTGAAACGTTTTCAAGATCATTCGATCTCATCATCAGCTGTTTGGTGACTAGATGAACCTTCCTCTTCTTCCACTACTACGGAGCTCCGATCACTCTGCCATCTGGTGTTAGAGGCACTAAGTTTTAATACTTCATTTAATGCCGGGATTTCAAAATTTATAACTTTATCACGGTTTTTGTTTATGAAAATTTTTTCCCAAATATCCAATTCTATGGGTGTACTTAAAGATTTTAACAGTTTAATGTTGTGGTTTTCTGTCCAAAAATGGTGTGAAACTGCAGATTTTTCTGTTTGTTTCAACTTAATGTTCCTCTGGTGTTCTTTTTGCCTGGTTAACATGTTTCTCTAAGTTTTTCCTATGTAGCTTTTTTCACAGGTTTCACAATTAATCTGTAGGTGGTACCACTTACAGAAATACAACATCCCGGAAAATCACATACTTGTTTCTTTT
The DNA here is from genome assembly GCA_030765055.1 of Mantis religiosa. Lineage (NCBI taxonomy): Eukaryota > Metazoa > Arthropoda > Insecta > Mantodea > Mantidae > Mantis > Mantis religiosa. The sequence goes on along the minus strand of CM060948.1, from coordinate 303,554,373 downwards.
GACGTTAAGGCACTTTTTACAAGCATTCCAGTAGAAGAAATACCTACATTCCTCAAAAAATGGCTAACCCAGACTACAACGGACCCCAGAGAAATAGATGATATTATCAATCTTACAGATTTATGCATAAGGAATAATTACTTCATGTTTAACCAAAAATTCTACAGACAATCAAAAGGTTTAGCAATGGGGAACCCACTTTCGCCTATTTTAGCAGACCTATACATGAGCTATTTTGAAACACACATAGTAAAGGCCTTCCCACAGATTTATAAATTTTGGCAGAGATATGTTGATGATATTTTTGCTATCATTCCAGAAAAACTTAGAGAAGATTCTCTAAAATTACTAAACCTGCAAGATAATCACATCCAATTTACTATGGAAGTAGAAAGAGACAACACCCTACCCTTTCTGGACCTCAAGATAACTAGAAATCATCATGGTGTAGATTTTGGAATATTCAGGAAGCCCACACACATAGATAATTATATAAAGAAAAATGAATACAACCCAGTTTCACATCAACTAGCTGCCTTTAGAAGTCTAATTCACCGGCTATACAACGTCCCACTGAGTAAGGATGAATTTTTGAAAGAACAACAACACATAAAAGACATAGCGGTATTAAATGGATTCAACACAGCCATCATAAGGAATATGATGAAGAGGAAAGAAAAACTGAAGATAAGATCAAAAAATACCACTCTCACACCACTTAATAACACAAATTGGCAATATAGAAAATTCACCTACCATCCATGGGCTTTTAGAAAATTTGAACGAATCTTCAAAAGACTAAACCTAAAACTAGCACCCCAAAACAAATTCACTCTGAGGAACCTGCTAAATAAACCACTGAAAAATACAATCCCCAACAATTTGAAATCAGGAATTTATCAGATTAATTGTGAAACCTGTGAAAAAAGCTACATAGGAAAAACTAAGAGAAACATGTTAACCAGGCAAAAAGAACACCAGAGGAACATTAAGTTGAAACAAACAGAAAAATCTGCAGTTTCACACCATTTTTGGACAGAAAACCACAACATTGGCCACAACATTAAACTGGTAAAATCTTTAAGTACACCCATAGAATTGGATATTTGGGAAAAAATTTTCATAAACAAAAACCGTGATAAAGTTATAAATTTTGAAATCCCGGCATTAAATGAAGTATTAAAACTTAGTGCCCCTAACACCAGATGGCAGAGTGATCGGAGCTCCGTAGTAGTGGAAGAAGAGGAAGGTTCACCTAGTCACCAAACAGCTGATGATGAGATCGAATGATCTTGAAAACGTTTCAATTATACAACAACAAGTAAGTGAAGACTGAGTGTAAACATAGTGACTCATAAATTCAAACTTAAACATTTTTGTTATATGGTGAAATTCCATTTAGCCAGGTTTTTATGTCAGAATATTTGTTTAACTGTTCTGAATGTTTATTTTTTCTTTGTAAAGAGGAGTACTATAGGGAATGACCTTAGGGAGAATGTTCGGTGATGTTGCAACATTTTGGGATTCTGGTGAAGCAATTTTGTTACATTCAGGTGAATGTTCACTGGCACTTTCTGAGGTTTCTAAAATGATGGTATTTGGAAATCTACATAGATCTCTTTTTTCATTTATCTCATCATATGTAGGTTGTTTGTCTTGGCTTGTTTCTAATGATATCATACTAACATTTGCAGTGTCCTCACCAGGATCTGATATAACTATTACACTACCTCCATTTATATGGTCACATTCCTTAAGTTTAGTAAATGACTGCTCTATTGATTCATTTGCTAAAATAGTTGAGGGCTTCCACATATTGTGCTCAACAGTTTTATTTGCTCCTGAAGCGAAGTGTACTTCCTTTGAGGAACTGTGGCTCTTCAATGTCCAGCAATCATAATCTAATTCACTTTTAGCACTCTCAGCTGAAAATCTTTTGCAATGTCTTGTATTATCATCTGAAGATAATTTACGCCATCTCCTAGGTGGATTTTTAAAGCATCCTTGGGTCCTAGAAGCCCTGTTCACTAAACTTGATGAATCAGACCATGTGTTTATGTTAATACCACGATTTTCTTTTCCTCTTGCAGTAAGTGACCTCGGTCTGTCATCCGATTTTTGGTCACGTGAAATTTCTGGAGAAATGATCTCAAAATTAACATGTTTATTATTTGTGGGTGAAAAGACACATTTGCTTTCAGCACCATCATTGGCCGCAAAGTGAGCTTGTTGATTTCTGAAAAGCGAAGTTGAAATACAATGATACTTAATGTAGCGGAAAATTAATTACAACATATTTGAATTTTAGTATGAAAGTGTATTCAGACTTACTTTTATTGGATGACGATGTTTTTACATTTCGTTTTTTAATTTGAGATGGGCTGAATGTTACCACGGATAGGTCTAGCTCCATGCTCATTAGTAATTTGCAGCCTGCAAGGGGTTTCTTATAAAATTCACAAATTGTACAATTGGCTTAAAAAAATAACACGCTTGTACAAACCCATAATTGATAAGACCTGAAAAAGATTCTGGTCATAGAACTTACCAACATAAATGTCAATTCCAAATTCAAATCTAGGACAAAGGCAACAACCGTTATCAGCTCCCATTACGCTGCCATGTATTTTCACAGCTTAGCCAACATTATAACTAGTTCAAGTATACCATCTCTAGTTCAGTGTTAGTACGAAGAGATGTAAGGTAATTAAAATCTATAAATTTGAATTGCTTCTCTTATAACAACACATACCAACCTCTCGTTACAGTTTCACACACTTAGAAACACAGAACATCTACTATTAGAACCGTATAGAAAGGTATGGAAGATTTCAGATGCTGATTTTAACATCTCCGAGTATTAATTATATTTAATTTTATCGAAATGATGCCTTAGTTATGTCAAATAAGCATTCAGTCTGGTTTCAAATGGAAATTATGGTTTAGATCTATACCATCTTTACCCGGATACACAACTATCTAGAATTTTAGTGTGTTGAGAATTAATAGCTATAAGTTACTTCGGTGATTAAATATCTGTACTTTGCTGGTTCAGTAATAAAATGTATGAGAATACATTGAAATTACTTTTCCATAGCTAAGACACCATTATTTCTGTGGTCAAACTGCAGAATAGCGGCGTCCTCTTGGCTTCGTCTGCTACGGTAAGGAGTGACGTAACGGAAACAAGCTGTTGCCAACTGCGAAGTTCTGAAATACGCCAAGACAGAAAGACATTTCTTTTTGTTATTTTCTTGTTCCAATAGTGTTGTTTCATACAGATGTTACTGACCAAATTGCGTAGAATTTTCCATCTTTTCGGTAGAGAATTCTTCTATTAAACAGGACCATTCAGTAAGACATGTAATGGCACATCCCGAATTATCTAAAGAGGGAGGTATCCTTTGAAATACACCCATAAGCCAAATGCAGACAGTAATAGGAACGTGTTACATCCATGAATGTCGAATGTTATGTTTTAACACTCTAGAGAAGTCGCAATGATAAATATCTTACAATGTCAGTATGTTTATATCCAAGATATTGTTAAGTTTAATTAGGGTGCATCTGCCATGCAGTACTTTGGTTATGTGTTGTTGGTATTTTCAGTGGGCATGTTTTCGCTGTTGGTAATACTTCAACCACTCGGGTCACACCTGCCATTCTCTATACTGCAGTTGAACCCTTTCTGTTGCTTGAGATATGGAATGATCTTGGCATTTTCTCCAATTAAACAAAATCTAGCAGCCAGAGAAACAGCAAATTCTGTTTTTAATATGTAGAACAACAAATACACTTATGGTTTTCATTTTGGGAGATTTGAGGATATTTTGTTTGAAAATTAGGCTTATTATCCCATCTTTTCCTGTGCAGTGTTTACAAAATATTTTATATGCATTTAGTAGAGCAACATTTTATGTGTAGTGGATTAAATTTTGGTGAAAATGTGTTTTGAACTGTTGGGAGACGAAATATTGTATGCAGGATTTGCCAACATTTTTTCTGATTTTCCTTAATAAAGCCTAATTTCTCAGTCATTTTAAGACATATACAGTGATTAAAAAAAAAAAAAAAGCACTTACCCTAGGATAATTTAAAAAGGAAAGCACGAAAGGACATGGCTGATGGAAGAACTGGAGATGTATAAGACAGAAGGAAAAAGGAAATGCACAAATGTTGTAGACCTCAAATTAAAAGAGATACTTGGGACAACTTCAACACATTTGATAGCGATGCCACATACCAGGAGGCAGCAACAGCAGAGGGTATGTATCTTAACTGATTTCAGTGTCTTATAACTAAAAATGCAGAGATGTCATGGGTTATGCTGCTGGTAGCAACAATTTCATGGAGTTTATCTGCAATGGATTAGTAACAAATCATTTTAATAACATGTGTATTATCAAAAGAGAAGTACATGAAATGCACTAACAAGGGAGTTATATTTTGATTTTTTGAAATTGAAATATTTACATCAGTTCATGGAAAATAATGCAATTATTAAAATGTGTGTAATAGTTTATTCTTTCTTGGCAGTGTATAAAAATAATTGCTCTTGTACTGTCTGCACACCACAAGAAGGCATGCAGAGCATGAAGAGGTAGAGGGGCTAGAACTGTTTATCTGCTCTGATAGTGAATCTCTTATAGTTACAATCTTTTACAATTGTGAGCCAAGATAATCGATGATTATCAGTCTTTCACGGCCGGTCAGGGCTAAATGGCAATGAAAACTGGGTGAACATTTACCATCGTCAATGCACCACAAATGACCGCTCATTGCGGTAAAGTCAGTATTTGACTATGGTAAAATCTGGATCAAGATTGGTGCACTTGGCCATTAGTAGTGAGAGCCTTATGCCAAACACTCAAACAATTTTGGTCCACATCAATGTTTGACCCATGACTGTAATAAGCCTCTATGCGTATCTGCAGAACATCCTCTGCAGTACCGGCATGACATGTTATTAGTAAATTACGGCTGTAGACTTAATTGCATACCGCCACATCCAATGTTTATGCTGTTCAGCACCTCCATGGGCATACATTTTAGGAACGCTTCTCTTTAGCCAAAGCCATCGGTTTTAGGTTCCAGGAACTTCTTAGAAAGCTTAACACTGAAATGCCTAATATGTATCCTAGGGGAGAGAGTATACCCTCCTTGGTTGCGTAGAACATCCCACGTAGATCTGGACATGACTAAATACAATAAATCTACCATGTGTATTTGTAGTATCTGCACAAGTTTTTTGGATTTTTTATCATGTTATAAAGACCATTTTTTAATTTATACTGATGGCTCAAAGAGTTCAAATAGTGTTGCAGATGCTTATGTCTGTGGAACCAAGCCATATACATTTGGATTCCATACTAGCACTTCTATTTTTAGGACAGAGCTTTATGCAATATACTGGGCCATTTTTCATGATGGGAGACTGCTTAATTCTAAATGATATCCTTAGTGCTCTTCAGAGCCTTCACCAGCTATGTAACTACCACCCTAATGTGCAGCATATCCAGGATGCCCTCCACATTTTACACGCTTCTGGTGTTATCGTGGTGTGTGCATGGATTCCTGGTCTTGTTGCCTTGCCGGGGAATGAAATGGCAGATTCAGCAGCAAAGTTGGCTACCATGCAGCCCAGGTTTAAGATATCATATGTCTCATTGGACTTTATGCTTGTGTTGCAAAGAGCTGCACAGTCCTGCTGGTGTGAAGAGTGGTCCGCTCTCCACAGCAATAAACTTAGATGTTTGAAAGAACTTCCCATTCCTTGGGTTACTTCCTGTCGTTCATCTCGTCGAGAGGTGGTGAGTTTGGCTTAGTTGTGGATTGGGCACTACTTTTTTACACATAGTTATTTGTTAAGAAGGCACCCTGCTCCAGTTTGTTCATTTTGCAACAAAGCTTTATTTTCCATCATGTGTTGCTAGAGTGTTTTTGTCTAGCACACCTTAGGAAGTCTCTGCAGCTGCCGGCCAGCTTTCCAGAGATGCTGACGGATGACAAAATGGTGGAGAAGGTTTTTGAATTGTTTTCTAAGTTGGATTTTAGAATTTATGAAGATAATGGCTTTTTTATGCCTTTTGTCCTTATATTCTTGATAGTTTTCTTTGGCTTTGCCTTAACTATGTACATATGTTTTATTTGTGATTTTTTTTTTTTTTTACTTAAGCAATCTATAGTGTTATTTCTATCTGGATCTTACCATGAATAGTTGTTTAAAGGGCACTGATAACCGCTGCAGTTGAGCACCCTTATATACAATCTATCTGTCTGTACATTAGAAGGTGAGATGAGACCCTGAGGAGAGCATGGTTCAGGCCAGGACTTTCACCTAAGCCGTGGTGATGCCCAGGATGTGAGCATGCCATCGGAGAAGTTTTCAATGGTGGAGGAAGGTCTGAAATTTACTACTGTGATCCTGTTTATTATCCAGAAGGGTTTAGATAATATTGCTGGTCCTGTAAAATCATGTATTCGATCTCGCAATGGCACGCTCTGGGGCGAAGATGTTTCACTGACAAAGGCTGCAAAAATTATGAAAGCCAATATGTTTACGAGATATCCGGTGCACATTGAAATTCCCAGGATTCTGAACTCCTCACATGGTGTGGTAAACACCAGCGCACTTGATGGAATGTCCAATGAGCAGATTTCAGCAAAATTTGTTGGAACAAGGTGTGACCAATGTATATGAAGTCCACTGCAAAGAATGAGGTGAACTGGTGCCCACTTGTACTCTGTTTCTTACCTTTGATCAAGTAAATCTCCTGCAGAGGATTAGGGCAGGGTATGAAGCTATTCCACAAAAGTGAATCGAGAAGATATTGACATACTGCTTCACTCACACTGTTTTTTCACAGGACATGTTTCAAGAGCTTTTGCTCTTATCATCAGCTGGAACTCAACTAGTGCAAATTGTAGTAGTTTCCTCTTTCTTCATATCGTCGATAGATGGCATGATGTACATGTCAAAGATGTCCGGTGGTGGAGTTTCAAAATTCATGATTATGATGATTTTTATCAATGGAGATTTTTTTTTCATACGGGAAAAGTCATCATAGAGTCTATTCTATAAAAATATAAATTTTATATAAAATAAATTTGTGGGCGCGTCGTAGAGGGTAACTGGATCTTGGAAATAATCGACGTGGAAACGAATGAGGTTCGGCTGACGACAGAAGGGATGCACATACGCTCTACAGTCTAGTTGCAGCACCTGCGATGAAACTTGCATCGTCTTATTTTGCATTCATCGATTTAAGGAGTGATTGGGACCGCCAGTTATTCCCTTTTCAGTATACTTGGTGTCATTTGACATCATGCACACTTCGCGGTAGTAGCCGAACCAGTCCGATACAGTCCATGAGCTCATACATGTATTTCCTACGGAGCACTTCATTATCGTTGTGTCTTAGGATTGTTTATGTGCAAAGCAGTGCATGAGTAACAAAATTTGCCCGGGCGAACTTAGCCTGCTCAAACCATGTTAGTGTTTAGTTAGGTATGTGGTGCAATTTAGGTACTACTTTGGGTTAGTGTGCTAGATAGTGTAATTTCAGCAGCATTGGCAGCATTGTGCTCAGTGGAGAAACAAATATAGTTTGGCTGCACTGAATTCTTCAATATGGCTACATTATGCAGTAAGTAAACAAACAATTAATAACATCAAAAGAATGCCCTCCAACACAAAATTGCACTAAAAAGTAAATAAAGTATATTAAAAATCATGGTTGTATATAAAAACATAAAAAAGTGTGAAGGCATTAGAAAAAAAAAAATTATACACCTAAGAGTTGGAAAAAAGCTATTATTCAGCCAATTTATAAAGGTAAAGGGGATATGGATATACCCAATAATTACCGAGGCATAGCACTGTTATCGAATGTGGGAAAAATTTATACGGGTATCTTGGCAGAAAGGCTGCAAGTCTGGGTAGAGGAGCATAATATTCTTTCAGAATTCCAAATGGGCTTCAGAAAGGGGAGGCGGAGAGTTGATAGTGTATTCATCATAAAAACACTAGTGGATAAATACCTAAAAAATAAGAAAGGTAAATTATATGGCTTTTATCGATTTGGAAAAAGCTTTCGACCGGGTAGAGCTGAAACTGTTGTGGTATAAGCTGTTAATGAAAGGAGTAATCAAATGGTAACTATACTAAAAGAATTGTATAATGAAAATACATTTTGCATAAAATATGAAGAAGGGGCACTAACTAAAGAAATACAACTGGAGGGAAAAGGACTAAGGCAAGGGTGCAAGCTAAGTCCAATTTTATTCAATTTATTTATTGATGATGTATTACAAAATATAAGTAAGAATAATAGTCTCATACCAGTAATAAACAACTTACAAGTCCCAGGTTTACTTTTTGCAGACGATTTGGTAATAATGTCCATTACTGTTAATGGGTTAAAAATATCTTTGCAAGAGGTGGAGAAATACTGTTCAGAGTGGGGCTTAAAGGTAAACAGCGAAAAAACTCAAATTGTAGTATTTAAAAAAGGAACTAAATTGAGTAAATATGAAAAGTGGAAGAAGGGAGAAACTGAATACAAAGTAGTGCGTGACTGTACTTACTTAGGATTAAAATTGGATGCAGGAGGCAAATGGGAAAAACAAAAGAAATCAGCACTGGCAAAAGGGAAAGCAGCAATGATGGCTGTGAGAGGGTGTCTATATAAAATGCCAGAGATGGAGATGAAATGGTTGGAAAGAGTATATAGTTCTGTAGTCGAGGCCAGAATGCTATATGGCATTGAAATATGGGGGCTTGAGAATGGGTGGGAAGTTGTGGATCAGATACACAGGATGTTCTGTAAGGAAGTTTTGGGGCTGCCAATGGCAACAGCAAACGAAGTTGCTCAAATTGAAATGGGGAGAGTAACAAGGAAAGGGTTAATAATGGAAAGAGCCTTGAAATACTGGCATAGGATCTTGAATTTAGATGAAGGACTTTTATTGCAACAATGTTTAAAATATCAAGAAGCAAGTCTGCAAAGCTCGGGCTGGGCAAGCACTCTACGAAACAATTTAGAAAATAATGGCTTAGGGGATATTTGGAGAAAAAGAGAGAGAAATTATAAAGGTTTCTGGAAGGGTGTTAGAAAAAGATTTGAAGATATAGAGATTCAAAAACTGTTAAGCCAGTTAGGTGAAAAGAGGTCATTGGTATATTATGTTGAGTTAAAAAGTGGCTGGGGAAGGGAGCAGTATATAGATAAAACCATTAATGAAGAAAGGAAGGGGATAGCATGGCTGAGAGCAGGAGTGTGGAGGCTAAAAGGGCAGCGGAATGGGTTTGTGAAAGACAAGTGCCCATTGTGTGGGGGTAAGGAAGATGTGGAACATATCCTTTTCGAATGCAGGGAAACAGAGATTTGGCGAAAAGAATACATCTGGAGAAAAATTAAGCGAAGTCCTGATATATGTAAAATTATAGATAAAAATCTCAAGAATGTAGGTCAGTTCTTAGATAAAGTGAAAAATAAATGGAAGTGGACTGTGAAAAAAGGAAATGAACAATAGTGTGTAAGCAATAGTAGTAATGGTAGTAGTAATAGAAATGTAAGTAGTGTACGACACATTTTGTAATTCAATGGGCTGCTCACCAATTAATGGCCTGGGCCAAATACTGGTGATCAGCTCAACAGTTGTAATAGCTTAGTACACAAATAAATAAATAAATAAATAAAATAGAAAAAAAATCGCCGCGTTGCATATTCGAAAGAAGAGCCATTTTTTTTTTTTCAATTAATTTGGGAAATATTTGAGTGGAATTTTACATTTCTAACTGTACCAATTGTCCATAGACACTTCATTCGTGCGTCATTCCAAATTTCAAAGTTTATATAGAAAAATACTGGTTTTTATTCAACTTTGTGAGTTTTACCACTGTTGTGGTGTTAAAGGATTCTTCTTCCTCTATCCCTTATGCCTTTAGGCGTCAGGTTGAGGAACAGAAATTCTGATCATATAGAGAACCCAGATGGGTGATCAGAATACTGATTCAGCATGTAATAATACTGACTGATGCAGGAAGTGAAAATCTTGTCATTAACTTACCACAAGCCATGGAATTTATTTTGGCTGCCTGGGAGAGTTGTCATACTCCACAATCAAACACTGTTTCTTTAAATCTGGTATCCTAAGGATGGTGATCGTTCTATAGTGATGAAATTGTGCTTACGTATGAACCAGATCTATGAGAGGGTGCAAATTTTTATACCTTTGTGCATTTTGATAACAGTCCAGCTATGTTTGAGGAACCACAGGATGAGGAGAAAGTTAATTAATGTGTGAATGCATTTTATTTTAAAAGAATGTATGCTGTGCAACATTGTCACATCAGACGATGAAAGAAATGGGTGAGATGATGCTAAAATTTGCCTAGGGTCCATTGAGCTTAGAGTTATCCAACATTCATCTTTCAGAATAAGCGAAAATCCTGGGGGAAAAAAAAAAAACATCTGGATAACTCACCATGACAGATTCAAACTCAGGACCTCATGAACATGGGCTGTGTAGACATTATTTCAGTGCGAAAAGTCGTAGTGCATAAGCTCTTAAGGGGAGAAGATACCTTAAAAATGGTGAAAATATTTTTTTTTTTCTTTTTTTTATAGTTTGAAGTGTGTTTTATATGAATATAAATTTGTTTGCACCTAAAGTTACTTAAAGGGCCTAAAAGTGGGTTTAAATCACATGCTGCAGAGTAGGTGACGTACCCTTTTCACTCTCTGGCTCCTCTTATATTTTATGTTTAGGGATATTTTCTTCTGCATTTTACACTTTCAGCTATTGGCAAACCTCCTTGTTCTTGCTCTTTCACTTTTTTTTATCCTATGGTTCTAAATGTTTTTGTTATTGAATAAGAAAAATAGCTAGATACTCAGAAGTGTTCAGAAAAATGTCTGGAGGTCCTGGTAGGAAGATAAAGGACAATATAAATAATGAAAACTGTGAAAATAACTCAGGACTTGAAAACTGTGCAACACCTAGTGATGATCAAAGTGTTAGGTTTGGGGATTCAACTCCACATGATTGTGTTGTTCCAAACAAAAGAACTTCTAGCTGTAACATTTTTTAAAGAAATGCACCAATATCGTGTCAGCTAGGCTGATGGAGGCAGAAGACATCTATATAAGTGATAGGCAGAAGAGAAGGAACAATAAAAGTAGTAGAGAAGATCATGACAATACTGAGTATGGGGCAGGAATGTTTTAACAGACTTTGAGTAGGTAAAACTTTAAACTCATTTTCCCGTAACTTTTGCTTTTGTAAGCCTTATGTACCTTTTCTTTGAAACTACTTATCCTAGAGCAATGAAATTTTCACAGACTGTTTCCCTGACATAGATCTATACACTGACATTTTTTCAACACTTAAGATCTTATTATAAAGGAGACTGATAATTTTTTTTCTTTTCAAGTGTACCAAAAAATATTATTTACAGTTACTTTTAATGCTATATACTCGCAAAAATGTTGTCTTATTGCCCAATAGTGTAAGTATATGTGATAAAAAAATCATTGCTGTATTATTCATAGTTCTTCAGAAAAGGTACATTGAAAATGTTAAATTTAACATGGCCGAGATAGAAGTTACCTTCTCCCCTTAAATTCATTAATATGTTTTGTAAAATGAGTTGTATGCATGTAATGCAAGAAAAGTGAAACAAGCCAAATTAATTGAATACTTAAAAGGGGAAGCAATTTCCAAACAATGTTTGCTTCGTACATACGTTTATCGTTTGTAAGATTTTACACATGCAGGCCCACTGTATTACTTTAAAAGAAAAAAAAATTATGATGCATTATCAGAATCTCATTTGTAAGTAATTCTGAGCTACAGGTAATCTTTCCTCTTCCCCTTGATATATGTTTAATTTATTTATTAGTGCTAAACTATTGCATAATGGCATGTATTCAAATTGGCCCTGGCCACTTATCCAATAGAAGCCCCACATTACATAAATTCAACAAGCTCTTAAACAGTTATTTACATTCATACAGCATCATTCTTCACTTCTATCAACTGACCATTTCCATTTCACTCAAACATTCCACAAAAACTCCCCAGCTCTTCTTTCTAATATGCGATGCAGTGGTTTTTTTTTCTAATTCCATCACACTTTTTGATGTTTTTATATAGAACCATGATTTTTAATATAATTTCTTTACTTTTTAGTGCAATTTTGTGTTGGAGGGCATTCTTTTAACGTTATTAATTGTTTGTTCATATTGAAGAATTCAGTGCAGCCAAGCTATGCTTGTTTCTCCACTGAACGAAATGCTGCTAACAATCTCACTTGTCCCAAAATTACACTACCTAGCAGACTATCACCTGATCAAATTTTGTTACTCTTGCATTGCTTTGCACATAATCCTACAGCACGATGATAATGGAGTGCTTTGTAGGTGGGCACTGCAAGTAGACTGTAGAGCATATTTGCATCCCTCCTGTTGTTGGGGCATATCGTCATCCGCACTTGATCCACGTCGATCATTTCCAGGATCCAGTTGCCCTCTACAACGCGCCCACGATGAAACTTGCATCATCCTATTTTGCATTTGTCGATTTGAATGAAGTGGCCGGGACCGCCAATTTCCCCCTTGCAGTATACTTGGTGTCATTTGACATCATGCACACTTCGCAGCAGTAGCTGAACCAGTCCGATACAGTCCGTGAGCTCATACATGTATTTCCTACAGAACACTTCATTATCATCGTGTCGTAGGATTGTTTATGTGCAAAGCAGTGCATGAGTAACAAAATTTGACTGGGCGATAACTTAGCCTGCTCAAACCATGTTCCTTTGGACACGGACTGCGTCACATGTCTGGGGCATTTTTGCAGAGGTTGGCTACAAGTTTTACATATCTTTCTCATGTTGGCTGCAACGCGAGAACTGGCTTGGTTGTCTGCTTATGCATGCGTATATGTGCACCTTTGGACTTAGAAAATATTCTCACGTCGCACAAAGGTAAGTTTCTCCAACTCCTCTAATTGTCTAAGCTGACACTGATCTGTAAACATTTTCTTAATCTATTAATTATAACTAAACACTAGTAACACAACTTCACTATTTACTTATCTTATTTAAATCCTGGGACCGGTTTCAAAGCAAAACATCTGCTTCATCCTCAACCACTCAGCTAGTCAGTTGGTGAGTGTCAAGCTGAGTGGTTGAGGATGAAGCAGATGTTTTGCTTTGAAACTGGTCCCAGGATTTAAATAAGATAAGTAAATAGTGAAGTTGTGTTACTAGTATTTAGTTATTATTAATAACCTAGTTTACTTCACTGTCAGCAGCTTCAGTTTTTTACATAACTATTTTCTTAATCATTTTAATGTTTTTATTTCTCAACCACTTTTCTCTTGTCAGCTTTTTGCTCTAATCATCTGAATCGCTATATTCCCATAAAATATGTTGCCTATCTTCTTTATCCCCACAGATTGTACAGATTCCTTGCACAGCATTACTCCATACCCTTAAACGATACCAAGCAGTAGCTTCCCCCTCTTTTCTGTTACATATATCTAAAAACTTTTCTTCACCTATTTCTGTTTTAATCAACTTATAACAGACTGTTGACGGTTTCCCCTCAGTCTCTGCAAATATAATTTGTCCAGATCTTCAGATCTAAAGCAAAGTTTCTTCCACATTCCCTGTTTCATGCTATACCTCTGTACCCATATCTGCATCACCTAACTCGCGCTTCTCCAACCGATCCTTTAACCTACTCAACCACATATTGCCTGCCTCGGTAGCGTGGTGGTAGCATGTCTGCCTCACATTCAAGAGGTCCAGAGTTCGAATCTCGGTCAGGGTGAGTTACCTGGATAAGGTTTTTCCGGGGTTTCCCCTTATCCTGAAAGATGAATGTCAGGTAACTCTAAGCTCAATGGACCCCGGGCTCATTTGAGCATCATTTCACCCATTCCATTCATCGTCCGATATGACTCAGCATTGGAGGACGTAAATTACAAAAAGAAAAAACAAAAACAACACATATTGTGACCACGATGCTTTTCTTGGTAGTTAATAACACTTTAACACACTCTCTTGTGGAAGCTGCATAACCCTGTACGAGTATTTCACTATTCTTTCCATCACCAATCCTTTTACACTGCATTTCCCTATTTCTAAAAGAGACCCTACATTTGTTGTCTGAGGCACTCCCAACATAAGTTTACAAAATGCTCTTAATACAAGATCCATTTTGTCCCACCTATTTTCTATCCCCCATATTTCAATGCAACAGCTCTCCTTTGACTCTGCCAGGGCTGTATAAAGCCTTTCAAACCGTGCCACCTTCATCATTGGTGCAATATATGAGCATTTTGTCAGAAGCCACATTGCTTATCTCCCCTTTGCCAATGTCCAACTCTTCTGCTTCTCCCGATCCCCCTTCCTGCTTAGCTTGACGCCCAGGTAAATGAAATCCTCTACCATGCCAATTTCTTTGCCCACCATAAACCAATTTTCAGATTTCTTCAGTTTATTACCTTTTTAAAACACTATTATCTTTATAGATTGAGTCAACATGAAAAATTCCATGCCATGGCCAGGATTTGAACCACGGATCTCCTGGTTTCCGTCCAGTTGCTCTAACCTTTGAGCTACCATGGCCAACGTGCCGTCCTGACATTAAATTCTCCATTTGACTCGTATATTTCCCCGGTAAACCACTAGAGGCTCTCACATTCGAGATGCACCATTTTTGGCAACTTACTATCGTAAGTACTTGAGTCCCAGGCTTCATCATTTAACTCTTATTATTTTAGTTAATTGATAGAAATTAATCATTTCTCCACACTAGCCATGTATAGGCTAAGGTTTTTGATAGATAGAGTTAACATGAAAAATTCAGTGATGAAAAAAATTAAATGTTGAAGCCTGGGACTCAAGTACTTACAATAGTAAGTCACCACAAACAGTGTATCTCGAATGCGAGAGCCTCTAGTGGTCTGCCGGGGAAGTATACAAGTCAAATGGAGAATTTAATGTCAGGACAGCACGTTGGCCATGGTAGCTCAAAGATTAGAGCAACTGGACAGAAACCAGGAGATCCATGGCTCAAATCTCGGCCATGGCATTGAATTTTTCCTGTTGACTTTATCAAAAACCTTAGCCTATATATGGCTAGTGTGGAGAAATGATTAATTTCCATCAATTAACTAAAACTATTATCTATAATTGAAAAAAAAACTATTTGTAGTTGGTTTTTTAGTTCAAGTTCATAGTTCCACCGCCACAGAGAGGAGAGTAGATGACAACAGACGCTAGTTGGAGAGAGGTTGAAAATGGAGGCATTGGCTTCCGAAAGTAGTCCCTCGATAATATAAAATCGTAAATGACGAAATGTCAATAAACCCACTACAAATAGTTTTACCGATTAAACCTACTCTACCTTTGTATGTGCCTATGTCCATTCCCATTGCTGCTTACTCCTTTGTTGCACTACTATCCCAGAGCTCTCTCTGCACACAGCTTTCCTGTTCAGCTGCTGGCTTAGCACTTGATATATGTATAAATCAGGTTCGGCTGTATTTGTAAACATGCAGCATGTACTGTTGGGTGATGAGTTAGCTATTCTGTACTAACACAACAGATTCTTTTCAATATTAGTCAACTGTGTTGCATTTTGCATGTAAACATCCATGGCAACATTAAAAGTTTCCTCAATAAAGCATTTTTGTGACATACCTGCAAGAAAAAAACTCCTTATTTTGCAAATTGTAGGGTCAAAACCTGTACTCAAAGAATTAAAATGTGAAGACCAAGAAAAAATATATATTCATATAAGCTGTTACGAGAAGTATATGTGGCCAGCAGGTGTTGGCCCTGCTTGTTACTCTGCTCTTAAGAAAGTCCTTGGAGCAGTTCAGTTTCAGCAATATGAGTTATATAGTTACCATGTGATAAGCCGTAGAAATCTGTTGTCCTTATGAGGGCTGTTTCAGTCTTGCACATTTTTGTTTTTAAAGGATTGATTATGCTCTGAATGAGTAAAAAAGATTCCTTACATAATGCAAATATGACGGAAAATAGATTAATTATAAGGAGATTGATTTGCATCGGCCAGAAAGTTCAAGACCTCATACGAAAGAACGGACTTCCTCAGGGAGAATAATAAGACTAGTATGAAGGAAAGAAAACAGCGTAAAAGTCCACAACCATCTCCTCCGAGAAGATCTTCTGAGGAATCATCTGTAGAGGACTCATGTGGCTGTAGGATCTTCGTCAATTGCAGTTTCTGATCGGTTTGAGGTTCTCGAACTGTAAATTTTAGTTAGAAAGCAGTCCTCTTCCATAGAGAATATGGATCGGAATGATCCTGCCCCAGCTGCCAGAATGGCAGTGAAAAAGAAAGGCAGGATAAACCTGCTGAAAATGCTAGCCCAAACCCCCCAAAAAAGAGAGCAAATTAATTTGACCACTGCTGGGCAGGTAGTTTGTTTTGTCGTGCTAAGTTATAGAATTTAATATTGAAAACAGCTTTTTTAATGCTTGAAGATTTCCGTTCTATAACTTTGAATGTGAAAGTCATCTTTCTGACATGTATTGTATTTGTGAATATCTGCATTTTTGTAATTTTGTATTTGTAGTTTATTTTGTTTTACATGGATCACTAATTCCAAAATAAACATACATGCTAGAGGTAATATTTGATGTTTTCTGAATAATGATGTTTTGTTATCCACCCCACTTAGTATCCTTATTGCTCTTTTTTAAAGTTTAAAGACTCTATCTCCCTTTTCCCCTCAGAACACTATCCCATATTGTAGTTGCCTGTGAAAGTAAGCATAATATATATTTCTCAATGCTGCTAAATTTATTAAGCTTTTTAAATGTTTAAGCAAATAACAAATGGAACTCAGTTTATTTATTAAATGTTGAATATGCCTGGTCCATTTCATGTTTTCATTATTGTAACTAATGGCTGTTTTATCAAATACTAATGGAGGTTTTACCACATTTCTATTTTGGCAAGTATGGAATGAATTAGCAATAGTCTTATCTTTATTTATAATTAGTTCATTTGTCTGAAACCATGTGTGCAGTTTACATAGAGCATCATTGAGTTTGGTTCTGTACGCTGTCTTGATTGTCTCTCTTTTTATTAGGATGTTAGTGTCATCTGTAAATAAAATAACATCTGTGGAATTAATGGCAATTGGCAAATCATTTATGTACAACAGGGGCCCAAATGACCTTGCTGTCGACGGGCCCTAAAACACCACACACTCACTCACACTTTATGTACAACAAAAATAACAGGAGCCCATGACTAATCCTTGTGGAACTCCTCGCCTAACTTCTCTCACTTTGGACTGAATTGTATTTAATTTTCCTTTATTTTCAAACTGAAGTTCTACAAATTGTTTTCTATTGCTTAAATAGAATTTAACCCAATTATTCATAATACCCCTAAAACCATATTTATTTAATTTCCTGAGTAGTATTTCATGATCTAAAACGTTGTATGCTTTCCTTAAGTCTAAAAATAAACCCACAACTGCTAATTTTTTATCAATAGCTTCTTGAGTTTTATATATTAAACTGTCCATGACTGTTATGGTAGATCTGTTTTTTCTAAACCCGTTTTGGGCCTCTGAAAGAATATTGTATTTTGAGATGAATGATATCCTTCTATTATGAACCAGTTTTTCAAATATTTTAGGAAATGATGATAAAATTAATATTGGTCTGTAATTTTCTCTTTTATTCTTCTCCCCTATTTTTATAAAGTGGCTTAATTTTTGATACTTTTAACTTATCGGGAAATACACCCAATTGCAATGATGCATTATAGAGACTGACTAGTGGGTCTTTTATGTACGTGTATTTTTAATAGGTTTTGTTACACTTGTATAGTTTTTAGAAAGTTTTATATCTGTCTTTTGCCATGACTAGTTTTTTAAAGGGCGCTGATGACCGTCGTAGTTGAACGCCCTTATATATATATATATATATATATATATCGTCATATAACTTTTTTAACGATTACATCTGGTACTTCATCAACTCCAGATGAATATTTGGCCTTCATACCTTGGACTACACCTTCTAATTCCAATTCCCTAACAGGCAATATAAAAATTGATTGCATTGCTTTATGTTGTCACCATTCTCCTGACACCCTATATGTTTCATATTCTGAGCTACTAAGTTTTCTGCAATGTCTGTGAAATAAGCAGTAAAAGACTCTGCAATATCCTCTGGATTTGTGATATTATTGATATTATTATTATTGTTATTGTTGTTGTTGTCGTTGTTGTTGTCGTTGTCATTGTCGTCGTTATCGTTTTCGTTATTGTTGTTATTGTTATTATTATTATTATTATTATTATTATTATTATTATTATTATTATTATTATTATTATTATTATTATTATTATTATTATTATTATTATTATTATTATTATTATTATTATTATTATTATTATTATTATTATTATTGATATTTAATTCATTAATATTGATTTTTGAGGTTGATTTTCCAATTTCTTGGTTAACTAATGTCCAAAGGGTCTTTGTTTTATTGTTAGAGTTTTGTATGAATCTTTCATTTTCCCTTCTTTTGGCTTCAGTTATAATGGTTTTATAGATCTTTCGGTACCTATTGATATACTCTTTGGTCTCATTACTTGCTTGTTCATGTTTTTCTAGCCTGGACAAAAACCGTAGCCTATTGCTGGATGTAATTATTCCCTTTGTTATCCACTCTTTCTTTTTCTGTAATTTAAAGCGTTTCTTTTCTAAAGCAAAAGCTGTATCAAACCAATACAAAAATGTGTTTAGGAAGTTCTCGCATTTTAAGTTAGCATCAAATTCATCAAAGACATTATCCCATGTTTCCTTTTCCAATAAAGTATTAAACAGTACAATACTATTATTACTAAAGTTTCTTTCAGAAATAGTAATGGGTCTATCCGTTGTTTTAGATACTAGAATCTTAATTTGTAGTATTTGTGCCCAGTGATCAGAAAAACCTAGATCTGTGACAGTAGCTTGCTGTATAAATTTTGTTTTGCTAATAATTATTACATCCAATAACAAGGTTGATCTAGTGGTCAAGTTTACTGTGTTAGTCAAGTTATAAATAATGAGCAAATCTTTAAGCTTAGTTAATTTGACCGCAAAGATGGCCGAACTGACCACAGAAATGATGGCAGCGAACGACAGCCTGGCCACGGAGATGAAAGCGGCAAACGAGGCCCTTGCCGTGAAGTTTGAAGAACAGTTGGCCGGCGTGAGGGATAACGTGACGGAGCTGGGCAAGCGGATGGGCCAAGTGGACGAGCGCGTCGAGGACCTGGCGAGCCGCGTTGACGACCTGGAGGGAAAGGCCGACACCAGCGTCAAGTCCCTGAACGCCATAGTAGAGGACGTCGTCGGCAGGAAACTGAAGGATTTGAAGGCCGACGCGCCGGGACGCGACACAACATGCGCGCGTCAAACCGCCGAAATATGACGGCGCGTCAACATTTGAGGTCTTCCGCCGCCAGTTCGACACAGTGGCCAAGCACAACAGATGGTCACCGGAGGAGGAGGCCACACAGCTAATAGCCAGCCTCCAGGACGGGCCGCAGAAGTCCTAAACGCGGTGCAGACAACGGCGGCGCCCAAGGATATCTGGGAGGCCCTGGAGAATCGTTTCGGGAACCACCGCTTAGCCGCAGCGTACCGCAGCCAACTAAAGGCAAGGTCACAGCAGCCGGGGGAGACGCTGCAGGAGTTCGCCATAGCGATTGAGCAGCTAGCTGGCAAGGTCTTGGTTGACCTGCCACTGGAGTTCGTATCCCGGGAAGCCGCCTACAACTTTGTCGACGGGGTACGGGACACGGAGATTCGTCAGCGCCTAATGCTCGGCGATTATAAAACCATCCACGAGGCGCTGACAGCGGCATTAAGGATGGAGGCGGTCAAGGTAGCATCTATCCCGACGTCGAGAACGAGGAGTGTCCGCTACGCCGGAGACAGAAGACCAGCTGAGGGACGCCGGCGAACACCTAGTGGCCTGTGTTGGGGGTGTGGACAGCCCGGGCACCTGCAGAGAGACTGCCCACACCAGGAAGGGCAGCGGGAATAACGAGTAGGGCCCGGCGTGGAGAGGGGCACGTCGGCGACATTACCACCATCCCCTCGAGTGACAATCCGCGCCGTCAGCCGGCGGATGGATGACAACCTCATCGCGGACGGTTGGGTAAGAGGAAAGCCGTGCCGCGTGCTGGTGGACACCGGGGCGGCCGTGACCATCATCAGACCTGACGTGGCGAAGGGTTTGCCGACGAGGAAGCCGAGCCGACCATACGAGCTTGTGACGGCATCGGGCGACACCATGCCTGTGGAGAAGGAGGCCCTGCTGGAGCTGACCATGGGACGGAGTGCCGTGCGTCTGTGGGTGTTCGTCGCGAAGGTGGCTGAGGAGGTGATTCTGTGATTGGATGCCCTCAGGAGCCACGAGGCGATGGTTGACGTCGGCAGGAAGGTCCTGAGGCTCAACGGAGAAGAGGTTATACTCCGTCAACCAGAAGAGCGCCTTGGAATTTGCAGGGTCATCTTGAACGAAGACGTGGTTGTATGGTGACGGCGCGACCGGAAGGCCAGACAGCACGTTGGGTCCAGAGGCAGCAGGAGTACGACTTCACCTCGGAACATCGCAGAGGGAAGAGTCACGGTAACGCGGACGCTATGTCCCGAAGACCCTGTCCAGAAGAGTGCGGTCAATGCACAAGAGTGGAGGGGAAGGAGCGTGCCGCAGCAGTTCGAGTAGTCACGGCAGTGCCTGCGGATGGCTGGGATAGCGCAGGCCTGAGGAGGGAGCAGCTGGCGGACGCAGACTTGGGGCCACTCTTGAGGGATGTGGAGAACTTGGTGGACCACCTCCACGACATGCACGAGATGGCTCGCCGGAACATCCAGAAGGCGAGCGACCGCATGAAAACCCGATACGACAGGCAAGCCAACAGCCAAGGGTTCCAGCAAGGTGACCTGGTCTGGTTGTACCGCCCGACCGGGACCAAGGGACGCTGCCCGAAGCTTCAGCAGCCATGGCAAGGACCGTACCGTGTGGTGAAGAGGATTAACGACGTGGTCTACTGCATCCAGAAGGTGCCCCGAGGAAAGATGTTGTTGGTACACCTGGATCACCTGGCCTGCTACGAAGGCGCTGTTCGGGACGACCAGCCTTGAGGAGGGAGCAGTGTCACCCTGGCGATAGACTCGCGAAGCCGATGAATAAATGATGGCCGGTGGAGATTCGGAAAACTTCAGGGCCGATGGTTACCGGAAGCGAGAGACAGTTGAGTGTAGTGTTTGAAAAATAAACAGTTTTTGAGGTGATCTAGCAATTTGTGATGGTGAACAGTGTTTTGCTAGGAAAATAAAGTGTAGTTTTTGTGTTTGTAACCTCGACTTGTTATTTCACGAACCCACAAAGTCACAATATTATGATCACTGATTTCTATTATAGACATCTCAAATTCTTTGTCTTCTTTTAAGTTATTAAATGTAGTTATATTTCTAGTTTTCAAATGTGATTTAACATATATACATGACCCCCCTCCCCATGCCCCAGCTTTACCCTACAATATACATCTGTTAATATGAAGTCATTGATTTTACTTATTGCTAACTGTGATGATGACGTCCAATGTTCTGTAAAGCACAGTATATCAACATCTTTAAAATCTCCATCCAATAATACCTCTAACTATCAATTTATTATTTAAACTCTGAACGTTTTGATGCAAAAGATACAAGTTATTTTCGTTACTAACCTTTTTACTGCATCATTCAAATGAATTTTTCCTTTTAATTAACATATTATTTGACTCTTCTCTGTAATTCAATTGACCCTTGTCCTCTGAGGTACCTACTTCAGTCACATCCACCATTTTGTTCCCTAGTTTCCCTTCAAAACTGAGAAGATTGCATTGTTTGTAAGCTGGCCAAATTTAAACAATCCCCTGCGATTTAAATGAATTCCGTCTCTACCAAAGTCATTATCATGCAACCAGTAGTTTCCATCCACCATTAAACAGCTTTCCTCGCGACACAACTTGTCCAGTTCTTGATTGATTCTTCTAGCTTTTCTTTTAGTCACATCCTGCCTGCGAAGAATGCCACTAATTATTATTTTTGCATCACTCGTTTGCAATCGAATTTCATATACCAAATTTCTTGCTTCTTAAGCTATGTGTTCTGTTCTGACTCCTATTCGAATATTATTTGTGCCTGCATGTACAAGCACAACTTTTGGCTGTTCTTTCTTGAGGTTTATTATTTCCACGTTGTTTTGTAATTCACCAAGAATTATGCCCAGAAAGCAATGCACTCCATACCCTCTTCCTTTGCACTCTTCCCCGGAAAACTTCAAGAGGGAATGCCCCATCACCAAAACCCGAGATTTATTTTTATTTGCGGACTCTTCCAGATCATTTTGCACCACATTTCCACTACTGCAGCTATCACTTATTATACTGCTTTCACATAAGGGATTGAACCTGTTTTTTTTGGCAATAAATTCCGTTGGACTTTCCACCATCTTGTTTTTCGTCAATGTTTTCCTTTTCATTACTGTGGTAAATGACACTTTTTCTCTTTCTTTAAGCGCAGTTTTCAGGCTTTCATTTTCATATTTTAATATGCTAATTTCTTTCTGCGCTGCCGTAAGATCCTTTGTTAGTAAGTTTAGCACCACATGAAGCAACGCTATCGTTTCCACATCCCGTGTTGCTGAGTTCTCCGTTGGCATTCCAGAAGCATTTGGCCGTTCAGACTTTCCGCCATTTATTGCTTCCCCGAAGTTTTCTTTATTTACACTTCTTCCTTCGTCGTGTTTATGTCCCTATGCCATATCTTGAGACTCATTTGCAGCTTCTTCTCTGTCAATTACACTCGAAACTTGCTTGCCTGAGCGCATAGTTATTCCTATCGGCACCATCTTGATGCTGATCCCATAAAGAATGGCATTTGCATTTAGAATGTGAAGAAACGCACGCGTGCGCATGCGCGCGCACACACACACACACACACACACACACACACAATATATATATCGTGATCATCATCACAGCATACTCTCTATTTTAACTTGGAACCATGGGCATCTGCAATGTCCACATAATATACAGACTTGAAATGTTTGTACTTCAACACAACATACTCTAATGTAACTTTGGGAGCACAGACAGTTCCATGGTTTCATATCATATACATACAGCATCACCCCTCTTTTACACTTTTTCTACACTAGTGATGTGAGCGGGGTCAAGAATGTAAATCGTGGAATACCACTTGCGTAGGTAAAAATGCTTGCACAGTTAATATCATAGATTTTTTTGTTCTTATTTCTATTATGTATCTCAAAACTACACTACCTTTGTAAGTCTGCTTATTCACCGGCTGAGGCACTTGGGTATGGTGTAATATATACATCTTAATTTGTTATCCTGTGTGGT
Organism: Mantis religiosa; assembly: GCA_030765055.1. Taxonomy (NCBI): domain Eukaryota; kingdom Metazoa; phylum Arthropoda; class Insecta; order Mantodea; family Mantidae; genus Mantis; species Mantis religiosa. Next base: position 303,530,892 of record CM060948.1, on the reverse strand, counting down.
CTAGGGGTAACATGCTAGCCTCTCATTCTTGACATTGTGGGTTAAAACCTGTCAGAGGCAATGGATGTTTTTGATGTAAAAATCCTTAGCATGGCCTCCTTAAGAAGGGAAAATATCAGTGGTCCCATATCATAGATTTAACTGCTTCAGTGATGGTCACTTAAACCCTTCACAGGCTGGGAAGGGATGCCCGATAAACAGCACAAGACATATAAACTGTTAAATGCTTCAATAATACATGTTATCTTAGGTATTGAAGTTATTTTAACAAAACAAAAACTGGTTTAAAGATCACTAAAGGAGGCATATAACCATTGTATCATAAGTAGAGAAAGCCCACCTCGGTAGCATAGATGGTAGCGTGTCTGCCTCACGTCCAAGAGGTCCTGAGTTCGAATTTTGTTTAGGGTGAGTTACCTGGATAAGGTTTCTGGGGTTTCCCTTGTCCTGAAAGACAAATGTTGGGTAACTCTAAGCTCCATGGACCTCAGACTCATTTGAGCATCATTTCATCCATTTCATTCCTCGTCCAACATGACTTAACGTTGGAGGACGTAAATTACAAAAAAAAGTAGAGATTATATTTATAAATTGTTGAAATTGAGTCAATGGGTTATAGCGACTGGATGGAAACCAGGAGATCCGTGGTTCAAATCCCGGCCATGGCATTGAATTTTTCATGCTGACTATCAAAAACCTTAGCCTATATATGGCTAGTGCAAAGAAATGATTAATTTCCATCAATGAATTAAAACACATTTCGATAGATCGAGTCAACATGAAAAATTCAATGCCATGGCCAGGATTTGAACCACGGATCTCCTGGTTCCGTCCAATCGCTGTAACCCATTGAGCTACAATGCCCAACGTGCCTTCCTGACATTGTATTCTCCAGTTGACTCATATATTACCCCGGTAGACCACAAGGGGCTCTCACATTCGTGATACACCGTTTGTGGCAACTTACTATTTATTGTAAGTACTGAGTCCCAGGCTTCATCATTTAACTCTTATTTTTAGTTAATTGATGGAAATTAATCATTTCTTCATACTAGCCGTATATAGGCTAAGGTCTTTGATAGATAGTCAACATGAAAACTTCAGTGCCATGACCGTGATTTGAACCACGGATCTCCTGGTTTACATCCAGTTGTGGTAACCCATTGAGCTACCATGGCCAACATGCCGTCCTGACATTGAATTCTCCGGTTGACTCATGTCCCAGTTCAAATCCCGGCCATGGCTTTGACTATCTGTCAAAGACCTTAGCCTATATACGGCTAGTGTGAAGAAATTAATAATTTCCAACAATTAACTAAAAATAATAAGAGTTAAGTGATGAAGCCTGTGACTCAAGTACTCACAATAGTAAGTCGCCACAAACGGTGTATCTCGAATGCGAGAGCCCCTTGTGGTCTACCGGGGTAAATTATTAGTGAACTGCAAACTTGGAATCTTCAAGATCGTGCTATCTTCGAAAGATGGATGCAACATGATTTTCAAATGATTAACTACCCCTTACGTTGAACATTTTTCAAAAATCTTTATTTTCTTAAAAGTTGCTCTAACAATTTTGATTAAAATAGTATATGGTTATGCCATTTTCATGAGAAATGAAATGTATAGCTTGAGTTTTCTGGGAGTGTACTCAGAAGTCCTCTTCATTCTGATTGACTTTTCTATAACTGATAAACCATAAGTGAGAAAATCTTGCTTGCCCCTTTTTTTTTGTTATTTACATCCTTTAACTTTTTAAGTCATATCGGGCGATGGATGGAATGGGTGAAATGATGCTCAAATGGGCCCAGGGTCCATGGAGCTTTGAGTTACCCAATGTTCGTCTTTTAGGATAAGGGAAACCTCTGAAAAAACCTTATCCAGGTAACTCACCCTGACCAAGATTCGTACTCGGGACCTCTTGAATGTGAGGCAGACATGCTACCATATACATTAGCCTTCATGCCTCCTTTGTCACATTAGAAAACATTGATCTTCCTGTGACCAATTGATACCACGCTTCTTCATATTATCCATATTGACAGCACACCAAACTTTGTTACCGAAGCTCACAGATGACCGAAACTCAAACAGCAGCAGCAACCGTAAGAATGATTAAGAAACAGCTGTGAAACTACCACAGAGATTTATAAACTTGTAGGTACATGGTGGTTTATTTAGCACTCTATGGCACTCTTCTACGTCATGTAACATTTGCTCCGTTCTGGTCTACAGGTTTACTTGGTCCAAGGCTTTTTATCATCTATGAATACCAAAAAGCTAGACCGCTTTTGGTCTGGACCAAGTTAGTTGGAAGATAGTCTAGACCAAAGTGATAACTATGAATAGGGCCCTAGAAGACTAACCAAGGATGCTATAAAGTTGCTAAACCTACAAGAAAAATGCATAGTTTTCACCACTGAAGTAGAACAGGATGGATGGCTACCTTTTCTAGATTTGAAAATCATAAGAACACCAATAGGATTACAATTTGGAATATACAGAAAAGCAGCACATGTTGACAATTGCATTAAATGCAACCCATTTAACTCATTACATCAATATGCAGTATTCCATAGTTCGGTTCACAGATTAATCAACAATCCGCTAACAAAAACAGAATATGAACAGGAGTACACTCACATGCACCAGGTAGCCGAATTGAACAACTATAACACAAATTTAATCAAAAAATTGATCTACTGACACAAAAGAAACAAAAACTTAAAGGACATTACTACGTTAAAGAAACTAGAAAAGCCAAACACCAGATATGGCAAATTTACATTTGGTCCAAAATACTTCAAAAAATTTGAAAAGATATTTAAGAGCTTCAACATAAAATTAGCTCCTCAGAACAAACACAACATCCGCAACTTACTAAACCACCCTCTAAAAGATAGCACACCAAAAACTCAATTATCAGACATTTACCAAACAAGCTGCCAGGATTGTGACAAGATACAGTACAATTCCTTTCTTGGAAGTGTTGAAAACAGTGTTGTTATAATAAATTAATTTTAAAGAGAGTCGATTAATGACAGTCATAATGTGTCATTAATCGACTCCCTTTAAATTTAAGATATACATTGTTAAGACTAAAAGGAATCTAGGAACAAGAATGAAAGAACACTTCAGAAATATTAAATTCAAACACATGGACAAGTCTGCCGTAGCACATCACTTTTGGTCTGAGAATCACAACATAAAACAAGAAATAGAACTGATCAAACAGGCAATGAAACCTTTAGAACTGCAGATTTGGGAAAATATTTATTACGAAGAAACAGGACCTCTTGATGAATTTTGAAATTCCCGCCGTACATGATATCATACTTACCAGAACATTAGATGGCAGCACGACACCCAGCCAGATGCAGACACCGGATGCATCAACAGTCAACCACAGAACTGAGGATAGGGAAGAAGTTCCCAGAAACTAGTCTTCATTAAAAAACTTGTAAGTGGAGAAGAGTATATACAAGATTGACCCATTTGCCTAATTTTAGTAAATGTAGATCTCGTTAAAGCACAGTTTGTCAAATAAATATTGTCTGAAGTAGCCATATTCAACATGTTCTTTGTGATTGGTTTTAAGTTTCAAGTGCTTTTAGTTTTTTCAGATGATAAGTTTAACTTAGTTTGTCTCTCTCTTTCTCCTTTTTCTGTTCACTTCCTGGTCATGCAAAGAAAAAATAATTTCAGATTCATCACATGGTGACCAGTTTTTAAAATATATGGCTATTGCTTAAGCATACTGTACTCCCCTATTCCTTATTTTCCTTATTGTCTATGAGGAAATATGTTACAAACTCATTTCTACAAATGTTTATCCTGATTAACTTGATTATAGGAATTGTCCGTTGAATTGATGTAGAAAGTTTTGCAAATTTGTCACGTTAAGGTGTTTTTTGGAGGGGGAATGTAAACTTGACGTTATTTCCAGTAAAATGTTAATATCAGGTTTTTGGTTGACTAACATACATTGTGTACATACTTACTACAGCCCGCCTCGGTAGCGTGGTGTTAGCATGTCTGCCTCATGTTCAAGAGGCCCTGAGTTCGAATCTTGGTCAGGGTGAGTTACTTGGATAAGGTTTTTTCCGGGGTTTTCCCTTATCCTGAAAGACGAATGTCGGGTAACTCTGAGCTCTAAGGACCCTGGGCTCATTTGAGCATCATTCCACCCATTCCATTCATCGTCCGATATGACTTAACGTTGGAGGACGTACCTAAATTACAAGAAAAAAAAATACCTACAACATATTAAGGGATAATTGAACTTAGGTACGGTTAAATTTGTAACTGGAGACAATAATGTGTGTTTAAATGCAAGTTTGTTGCAGCTTTACTTTTGAGGATTGTGAGTTGTTTGATTTTGTTGCAGGGCCAGCTGTTAGCAAGAGGGACAATGCTGTACTTTGGTGAAGATGTAGTAATAGATGGTGAAAACCACAAAGAGAGGAGAAGTTCGAGAAGTTCGAGATCAGCATCTCTTGGCAATTTGAAGCAGCTATCTTCAAACGAGAAGTGTACAGAAGATGAAATTAACGTAGTGTAGACTGAAAATTCATTAATGGATGGAGTTATAGGTAACACTATAGAATTCAACATTGCTCTGGATAACATATTCTAGAGTCAGTGGTTACAAATTTTGTAGTATGTCAGTCGCCATGTGACTTGAAACAGTCTACCACTTCAGCAACAGTGGTCTAGCATCTGTGACTTCCTTCTCACCACGTATGATGGTCAAGTGTTTGTCTGCATTTGTGTTCAGTGAAAATGAACATACTTGCATAACCTCTGTAAAAACATGGTACGGTGAAATGTAACCACAGCTGATTTTCTTTGCATTATGTAAAATCTTGATTGTAAGTTATCCTTAGTGCAATGATGCATGCAGATTCTTGTAGCCTTGGTGCGCGACAAAGTTTATTATGCCATTCCAGGCAGCTGGTTGCTCAGGGTAAGACAGACCTTTGACAGCCAATATAACTTAAAACTTAAATGTGGACCCGGGGAAAGGAAACTAAGACTGAGGTATCGTTTTTTGATGTATTTTCAATATATAAAATTGCAGCTTAGTCTGCAACAGTAATGGGAAAGTTGCCCCTAGTTAATTTGATTTAAAATGCTGAGCATACTTCGAGCACTACTGCCTCCACAGCCTCAATCATCAAAGTATTTTGTTTTACTAATTCAAATGGAAACATTGTGGTGCTATGACTTCACCACTAGGGTCTGCACCTGCTCCCACGGCAGTAACAGCAATCAGGTATTTGCAAGGGAGGACGACCTGTCGACCCGATCTGGTAGGGCACAAATAAGGGTTCGTCACTGCGAGACAATTTTCTGTTACATCAATACTCCACTCCTCTTACGCGCCTAAACTGCCATTGACAACATTATCATTATGCTCAAATATATACTTGAAAATTATATCGTGGCAGCAGCGATATCTTATTGTGGCAATTTATGTACAGTAAAAGACACCGCAATGAACCCTTAAAGTATTCTTGGAAGTTCAGAGTAAAATAATATCTTCACAACTTTTGTACTTGTGCTTGACATGTAACAGCTGCAAGGCAGTTCCCTTGTATGTTACAAGGCGGTGATAAAATAATTGAAGTTGGTTAGCTTGTTTAATACAATGTGGAGATGGTATTATGTTATTCTGAGCATCAGGCAGGGTTTCAATTGTTTCATTATAGTACAGTGCAGCTGATTTATCTGTGTTAAATGTTATAAGTTTTTGAGAAGTAGATGCATAGGTCACTTAAATCGTATATTGACTTTAACAAAAGTAAAATTATCAATACATTGTGTTTCATTTTGTGGCAGAATCAATCCAGTAAAATGTATTATCTATACTAGTATTATAGAAAAACGTTGAAGTGTACTGTACTTCTCTAGAGAAGTAGGCTCTAAGAGATCCTAATACAACTCTTAAATTTGCAGAAAGTGTAAAAAGTAACAAGCTGGAGTCCGAAGATACTGAAATGGCTTTGAGTTGAAATTGTATATACTTTTGAGAAATGCTGTTAAAAGTCATTAACATCTAGAATTCTCTCCTTATAAGCTACACTTAAATTTCTACCAATTTAATCAACTTTTAAAATATTTTGAGCTTTGGGATTAACTGATCAGTGGGGAAGCGAACCGAGAGCCATATAATGAAATGCAATATAAAACATTTAAAAGCAGTTATCATTACTTTAAAGGAAAACAAAACATTATTTAAACAAATAAAAATAGCAGTGATGCAATAGGAATTTAGTAGCAGTGATTTGATGTAGTGTGCCACCAAATTTTAACAATTCCACAGAATTAATTTTATAACTGGAAGTTATACTGGCTTCATCCCTGGAAACTATGTTCTCTGACAATTAATTTTGTTGAATTGTTAGCAGGTGCTTTGTAGATGCCATATATATTTTAATGAAGACTAGTTTCTGGGAACTTCTTCCCTATCCTCAGTTCTGTGGTTGACTGTTGATGCATAAGGTGTCTGCATCTGGCTTGGTGTCCTGCTGCCATCTAATGTTGTAACGAAAATACTTAGCTGTGTATTTGAGGTTGGTTAAGTCCCACGTTGCATAGACAATACGTATGGAATTTATGCGGTTCCCTGATGTTCTGGAAGTATTACCTCGTCCACGGCTGCTCTGATGTTCGCATAAGATTCTTTTTCCCAGGACGGGTCGCGGATGTAAAGAAGATGGTGGATTTTTAAATGAAACACTATTTTATCAAATTACTTTTGAATAATCTTTTCGATTTATTGATAATTTGACTTTTTAACACTTGATAATTAAAGATTTTCACTATAAGTTGATATTTGTTACTCGTAGCACAATTACAATTATACTATAACAACTTTTGACGATAGCGTCCATTTTAGAATTTGACGAGTACGTCTTACTCACAAGACAGCTTGATAGAGAAGAAGAAAACAGCTTCATCTCGTTCTTGTATATTAACTGGGTCGTTGCTATGACGACGAATCAACATTATTCAATTTTTACAATTTTGATTGATGATTTTCTCATACTTTTTCCAGATAATTCCATTTTATAATTTTTAACCTTTAAACATATTTGAATAACCATTTTAAATCGTCTCAATGTTCTGGTAAGTTTGATGATATCATCTACGGCAGGTATCATCTACCGGCCAATCTGAAAAACATAAAATCCATGAGGTGTTTCAAACTATCGTTGAAAGAAATTTTATTAAGTGATTCATATTATGATATAGGTGAATTTCTAGATACACTGTAGCTGGCCATATAATTGTATATATTTGTGATGCATTTTAAATGCTGTGTAGTTGTAGAGCCATGCAACTATATATATTTATGAGTTCATGCTTAGATCTTGTTAATTGCACATGATGCAACTTATTTTTTTTTTTTGTTTTTGTTTTTTTTTTGTTTTTATACTTGTATTGTTTGTATTGTTCTAAATATTTGTATTGACGTATCCAATGTCATTGTATTGACCTAACGGATGAATAAAACTACTACTACTACTACTACTATTTAAAAAATTAAGAGAGATCTGTAGCTTTCCGGAAGATACTATGAGAATCTACTTCTCCAATAATAATTGTATGTTTTGAGGCTTCCAGCTGAAGTGTACTGATACTGGCCAAATATATTTTGGACATTTGGCTACGTGTGATGCTTTTTTTGTGGACAGATTGTTTCCACTCAGATTAATCCCAATGCACACATTGTCTATTTTTAGTCTCAATTTTGTTCTTGTATATTCATTACTCTTGCCAATCCTGTGCTGAGTGCTGGTACACGTGTCATCAGCTAAATTGATAAATAAATGCATTAATTAAATAATGTAATAAATAACTAAATGTAATAATTAAATGTATTTTGATGTCACTGTTATTAAATTCCTCCAATCATGCATAATGCATGAAAATAAATATAATCTGACAGCTTCTTAAATTCAGTAACTCTTAAAGTAGTCCTCAGCACATATGTATGGAAATGTTATTTATTCACGGTGATGGACAACTAAATCTTGTCTCTGATGGAAAATTATAAAAAGTACAATGGCTATTTCAGTAATTTTTCTGTTTTCATTTACAGGAAGCTTTCCTGTAGCTTATTTATATAGGCCATGTAAGTTCTCTATACCCTCAAAGTGCATACTTTGGGATAATATATATTTTGCGAGCAGCTTTTTCAATAGAACCTAATTAACAAAATGCTCTTAACAATAAGCAGCAGTGTATAACTTATTTAATAATCTTACATATAAAATATTCTCCTCATGAACAATCCAAATAAAATATGCAAGCTCATGTTTTAAGGTTCTATATTAATTGTTAACATTGCAAAGAGCAAGGTATGTACCTGTTTCAGGTTTGAGATTTAATATCCATTTTGTAGATAGTATTAAATGCATAAATTGACTAGACTAATCCTAAATGTACTGACCAAAAGTATAAAACTATGAGTTACTAGTCAAAAACCAAATAAAAGTGACTTAGCATCTACTTTTTGTGGGCTTCTTGTATGAAGAAAGTTTCTCTTGAACGGTAACATGTTCTGTGTGCATTACTTTTAGAGAGAATAATCATACTTACTAATGCTATATTTTGTTACTTTGAAATACACAACATAATGCCTATAAAATATTGTGTGAATGTGGTTGACATTCACTACAAATGTTTATTTAGTTATCTGTTAGAAAAGTATAAGTTGTTTGTGGCAGTGATGGAGGTAGATCCTAGATTTTTATTTTGTGCAAATGTTGAGGATTCTGGTAAAGCACAAGTTTAATGTTCCTTGAGAGAAGAATATATATTTATTTACTGATGTATACGTGTATACATATGATGTATATGCATTTTGTTGTTAAATGAAGATACTGATAGTTTAAATGTGAATTGTTTTTCTTTACCTTTCCATCATATCCTGTAATCTATACTAGTTACAAAGAGTGAACAAATTGTATGTTTATCTCAAAAACCATGCAACTGATTTTGATAACTCTTTCACCATTGTAAGGCCCAATTTCCTCTGATTTCATTTCATAAGATGTGAAAGATTATAAAGGATTTACTGATCCCTTGTACTTGCATATATAACAGTAGAGTTATAAAACAACATGCTAGTGAAGAATGCCTCAACTTTATTTATTCATCTGATATAGGATTTGTTATTGGAAACAACAGAGGGATAAAATAATTAAGCAAAAGAATGGTATGAAGTGGAAAAATAGTTATTACTCCACAGAATCAAAAAAGTTGCTTCCTCTGCAGGGTATCAAAACAAGTTGGTTACATTTTATTGAAATGAAGAATGATGTCATAGTTGACTGGTGAGTCTATCTTAAAATCATATGTGGCCTCTACAGAGCAGAAGCGGTAATGTTTGCGGCACGGTAACTAACTACAACGCTATGAGTGTGATTGCACTGATAACATATACAACCGGCCTCGTCTTTCACCCCTCATTACAGTAATCATGATTATCATTCTAGCACACATGTTAAGTAGCATGTTTCTACTCTAAAGTGGATATGTAGACAGAGCCCGTCTCTTCAAGGTTGAATGCAACTTTCATACCAGGATTAAAATTACTGTGACATAAATATATTTTAAACCGCTGCATAGAGAAGTTTATGCAGCACTATCCAGCATTCAGACAAGTTCCTCAGAGCGTAATGTCAAAAGTGTCCAGCTAATGTCAAATTGACATACCTTTGTTTGCAATATAAAAGTCTTACCTTTTATCAGTATAAGATATCAATTTTTTGTCATTCTCACGCTTATTTAAAATATCTTTCTTAATGTTGGTATCCTTAGGTCTTTTTAAGCCAATAAGTGTTTCAAACATTTACAAAGATACAAGATCAGTTACTCGCAAAATGAGGAATACTTGACACTATAAGCTGATGGTTCCAATTTATAAGTAATAAACAAAATAAGTAAATATTATAAACATATAATATAAAGAATCTGTTTCTTGCCTGCCTCCGTGGTGTGAGGTAGTGTGTATACCTGACACTCAAGAGGTTGCGAGTTCGAATCTTACCAAGGATGAGTTACATGGATAAGGTTTTTACCAGGGTTTCCCTTATCCTACTAAGACGAATGTTGGGTATCTCTGAGCTAAGTAATGGTAATGATGCAAATAAAGTATAAAAAAGTAAATAAATACCAGCTTGAAGACGTTCAGGCTGATACCCTCATCCAAAAATAAAAAATAATATAGGAATTAATCTACCTTCAAAAAAAAAAAAAAAAAAAGAAATTATATCTTACACCAAAATGTAGAAAAGTAAGCTAAATTTAAGCTAATGGGTTCATACCCCATCTATAGAGTTAATCTCTCTTTTCTAATGCCCAATAATTGGACAAAAATCCTCTTTTTATTTACACTAATTAGAGGTGTATTAATTTCATTATGTGACCCTGGACTCATTTGAGTATCATCATCCGTTTCATGCATTCGCTCATTCATTCATTTATCCATTCATCGTGCGATATGACGAGCACTTTTGAAAGGACAATAAAGGAAAAATCTGTTTCTTTACTAAAATGTTTTGAAACTAATACTGTTATTAATTAGATATTCCTTTATTGTATTAAGTTATATATCTTCACAGAGGAATACCAAATTTCATGATATTGTTTGCATTTATCCATCATTTAGAGTTCACATTCATTAAAACAAACTACAACAGTTATCGTATCTATGCATCAGGCGAAATTACGCAGCTTTATATTACGCAGGCTGGACTCACCCCTCAGTATATTTACCTGCCAGTAGAGGGAGCCCAAAAAGCTGCTGTCAGCAGATCAAGTACTATTGCAAGCCACTAGGGGAATTGTATATAAACTTGCTCCAAAAGCGATGCTAATGTCAAATTTTGCGTGGTAAAACCACAGATAAAAATGAACATAGTGTATGTTCCAACCCTGTCTAGACTGATGGTTTTTAAGTGTACATGCAAAGAAACTGACAACATTTCAGCACACTGACAGTTTTTTTGTAATTTACGTCCTCCAATGTTGAGTCATATCGGACGATGAATGGAATGGGTGAAATTATGCTCAAATGAGCCCAGGGTCCATAGAGCTTAGAGTTACCCGACTTTCGTCTTTCAGGATAAGGGAAAACCCCAGGAAAAACCTTATCCAGGTAACTTACCCTGACCGAGATTTGAACACGGGACCTCTTGAACGTGAGGCAGACACGCTACCGAGGCGGGCACACTGACAGTGCTGATGCAACCTGGGAATTGGCAGCGATGTTAACAAACAAAATATGTTCTATTATTAAATTTTAGATGAGTCGTATTTCTTACACATCTGCTTCACTTTCGTACCTATTTTGAGGACATGTTTCGCAAATCTTCGTTTGCATCTACGGCTCTTGTGCGACTGACGCTAGATCCAGCGGTGTGGGTAATTCTGGGGTTGTTGCTGCCATCTGTTGATTTAGTGATGAACTGAAATGTGGGATTCTCTTCTAGCGGGATTTCAAAGTTCATTAGTTGGTTTTTATGTTTTTCTATGTATATCCTCTCCCATATGACGAGTTCACTATGTTTTTGTACGTATTTTAGTAATTCTGTGCTATCTTCAATTTCATGATTTTCAGACCAGAAATGAGCTGCTATTGCGGACTTATCAATATTTTTGTATCTTAAGTGCCTGAAGTGTTCTTTCTTTCTTTCTAGTGCCTATGTTTCCTTTTGTCCTCCCTATGTAAATTTTTTCAGTCTTTACACTTAATCTTGTAAATGCCTGACTTTTTCTCTGGTTTTATCTTATCAGTATTATTACTGTGAAGTAGGTTTTTAATGTTGTAATTGTTTTTTGGTGCCAATGTTATATTGTATTTCTTGAATATTTTTTGGAACTTTTTTGTGGCCCAGGGGTGGTAAGTAAATTTAGCAAATCTAATTTCTTGTTTTATTGGTGTGAGAGCTGTGATCTGTTTTAATTTCTTTTGAAGTTTGAATAATTTTAGTTTTTTATCTACAAGGTTTTTTCCATATCCATTTTTAATTGCAGTTTTTAAGATTTGATGGTATTCGTTTTGATATTCTTGCTGGCTGAGAGGTAGATTTACTAATCTGTGTGTCAGACTGTTGATGGTTGCATGTTTGTGTGGAATTGGGTTGAAACTATTTGCTTTGATGTAATTATCTGTGTGTGTTGCTTTTCTATGAATGCCAAATTCTAGTTTTTCATTGCCTTTTTTGATTTTAAGGTCTAAAAAAGGTAGAGTACAGTCCTCTTCAGTTTCTACTGTGAATTGTATGCTGGGTTCTTGCAGGTTGAGTAGTTTCAAAGCAGTCGCACAAGAGCCGTAGATGCAAACGAAGATTTGCGAAACATGTCCTCAAAATAGGTACGAAAGTGAAGCAGATGTGTGATAAATACGACTCATCTAAAATTTAATAATTTTTCGCTTCACTGTGGTGTTCCAATACAGTTAAATCTCAAAATATGTTCTATTTATTTACATAGATGTCTATAATCTAATTAATACTTAAACAGAAAACAAGTTTAAAAAACAGTTGATCCTGTGATATGAATGCCATTTATGAAATACTCATGTGCAAAGACCCTTATTTACCAAGATCAACTCGGTCCAGTGCCAATCTGAGTTGACGAAAAATCTGGGCTGTCCAGAGAATGACGGAAAAACAATATAAATACATGTACAACATCAGAATATTTTTAACCGCTTCTGGATGGCCACTTAAATCCTGCAAGGGCCAGGAATGTTACTGAATAAACACCACAAGACATTTGAATTGTTGAATGCTGTAAAAATGCGTAATGCATACAAATTCATATCTTGCATGATTGTTAAGTTATTTTAGTGAAAAAGAAACAGTATACAACTATGGCGTCATTAAAGTAGAGACAATATTTACAAATCGTTGAAATTTCATTTTTTGTTTTACTGTAACAAAAGCTATTCTTTGTGCTTAATGCATCTGATTTGTGAGTCAATTTGGTTTTTGTGTATTTGAAAATCTCAGAAGCCAGAGTCTACACGTCAGGGGACAAAGGGTATCCTTTTTTCTTGTCATGCAGCACTTGAGGTTCCTGGCAGTGTGAGCCATGCATATAGAGGATGAAGTGTATGAGAAGTGAGGTAAAACAGAGGGATAGGGCATTCAGGGTATATAATAAAACTTCACAGCATACACCTACAAATCCGTAGAAACCCCTGGGTCAGGAAGCTTGGTCTTGGGAATGGAAGTAATGAGCTGAATATGGATCCACCAGGATTACTGCCAGAGCTTTCCTATTCGGTTGTCTTCTAAGAAAAGTTTGCTTAACTTTGATATTCATATGACTTTGTGGGTTCGTAAAATTAGAAGTTTAGTTTGCAGAAATAAATGTTCAATTTCAGTAAAAAAAAAAAAAAAAAAAAAAAAAAAAACCGCTTTGTACATCCCTTACAGCATCGAAATTGCGTAACATACACAAAACGCAGTCATCAAGGTCATCTGCCACATGTAAACAAAAGAATTCACTGCGGTACCTTCAAATGTCCACACAGCTGCACACTAGAGACCGGCAATTCTTGCATCACTCACGCCCGTGCTCGGATGATACGGCAGCGCGAGTCACTATACAAGGAGGGGTAACTGGGAGGGGAAGAAGGCAGCAGGTTCATTGCTTATCTAGCATTTTACTATACAGCGGTCCTAGAGTGACCCGAGCCGAGCCAAGCGCGACCGTGACTCGATCGACTTCAGTTGTCTGTTACATTGCGGAAGTTGAAAATGGAAACGGAGTCTGCTGAAAGTGTTAAACAGAAAGTGAGCAGTGGTGTGTATATTACCAGAGAAAGGTCGGGTACGAGTTCAGCATGGGAGACTTTTAAAGAAATTTACACAGCGGATGGAAAAATTAAACTGAGATTTGCACAGTGCAAAACATGCAATAAAGTGCTTTCTCACAACTCAGGAACGTCAAGCCTGATTAGACATAAATGTTTGGTTCCCCGTTCCATTTCTGCTACAGTCAGTGTTAGTAAACAAGACCGGGAGATTATCACAAGGAGTTGTGTACTCATGTGCGCGAGTGACATTCGTCCATTTGAAACTGTTGCTGGTAAAGGGTTTCGTACTATGGCACAGAATCTTGTACAAATCGGGGCTAAATACGGAAATATAGACATTGATAAAGTACTACCAGATCCACGCACTGTGTCCCGTAATGTACATGAAATTGCTGATCGAATACGACAAGACACACTTCCTTGTGTTCTCGAGGCAGCAGGAAAATGTTTGCTAGCATGCACTACGGATATGTGGTCCGATGATTACAAGAAAATCAGCTATACCACTATCACGGGTCATTACATTTCGGAAAATTGGAAATTCCAATCTGTAGTTCTTATGACTGCAAAATTTCCTGATCAGAACAAATCAGGTGATAATTTGAGAAAGGAAATCGAGAACAGAATGATGTCGATCGGTTTACCTTTAGAAGACTTGATGAAAATTAAGTTTGTATCAGATCAAGGTAGTAATATCAAGAAAGCTCTGAAAAATTACCAATGGCTTCCTTGTGCAGCCCATATATTAAACACTGTTCTTCGCAATACCTTCAAAGAAGATTTCCTGAAAGAACATTTACCAAGAGTCTGGTCCTCCATATCGGCGTGTAAGGAAACTACAGCTTACATGAAACGCACCGGGCTTGTAAACAAACTTCCCAAATCCCTGCAACAAGAGTGCGACGTTCGCTGGAATTCCCGCCTCTTAAATTTGAAGTCAGTGTATACTCAAGAAGAGGATATTATAAATCAATTACTCCAGCACAATGCTGAGAGTAAAATGGAAAACTACGACAGAAGTCTTGTAGGGGAACTGATTGAATTTTTAGATCCCTTCAAAGAGGGTTCCGAAAAATTGGAAGCCGATGAGCCGACCCTGCAATTAGTTCTTCTGTGGAAATCTGAGCTCATTAATCATTGCTCACCACAAAAGGAGGATTCTGAGGTAAATATTGTCTCACAAAACTGAAATAATCATTTTCATTTCCATCTGTTTCAATCAAATTTTAACATCATTGTTTTTTTTTCAGGAAATAAAACAACTGAAATTACGTGCTGCACAATTCATTGAAGAAAAATTTGTGCTACAACCTCTACATTACATGGCAACATTTTTATGGCCTGCATTCAAACACCTAGCAATGGTGAATGAAACAGAGAGGGAGAAAGTTTATGCAGACGCTCGAATGAGATGTGCTGTGTACCGAGAATCGTCTGCACAAGGAATTACGGCAGCTTCCCCACATAAGTGTGGAAGATTTTCTAAATGGAGGAAAGGAGGTTCTTCCGTGGACGAGGTAACACTGTATCTTGCGACAGGTGATTCAAACTGTGAAGACATTCTCAAATGGTGGAAAGATCACTCAGAAACATTCCCACTGCTCTCCTCAATCGCCAAGGAAGTGGTGTGTACCTGCAACAAGTAGCGCTTGCGAGAGAAATTTCAGTTTAGCAGGACTTGTCATAACGAACAGACGAACAAACATTTCGTCTGAAAATGTCAATGATTTACTGGTCATTAATAATCACATGAAACACGGAGACGGTGAAATCTTCTAATTAAACGTATGTCTTTTCAATGTTAGTTCTTATATAAAGAATAACTAAAAACCTGTGCCAGTTTTGTTCTTGTACATAAAGTTCTGCTATGTACAATGTAAAGTTTCAAAGATTCCCAAGGTTTACATTTTTGTTGTATGGTACGTAATGTTTACAAAGTGTTAATGTGATTATTTCCACTCAGAGACTTTATTATTATTATTATTATTATTATTATTATTATTATTATTATTATTATTATTATTATTATTATTGATGACTAAAGTAAAGACCTAACACAATATTCGTACCTACTGTATATATACAAATATAAAAATTTTTAACTTAAAAATCTTCACCTATCTTTTAAGAAATGATATTTCTTACAAATTGAATAGGATCGCGATTTCGTGAATAATCCTGTAATTATACCAATAATCCTGTAATAATTATCCTATTCATTTTGTATGAAATACGGTCACCATTTCTTAAAAGATAAGTGAAGTTTTTTAAGTTACAACTTATTATATTTGTATATATTTGTTTGCTTCACTGTTAATAGCTTCTTATTTTACGTACCTACTGTATGATACTCAAACTCCTCTATGAACCTACTGATTCTTTAACAGCTTCGCCGATGGCCATTTAAACCCTTCAGGGGCCGGAAACGGATACCAAATAAACAGAACAGGACATTTAAATTGTTAAATGCTGTAAACATGCATCATAAATACAATTCCGTATCTTCCGTATTTATTAAGTTATTTAAACGAAACAAAAACTGGTTTAAGCCCGTTAAAGGAAGTATACATCTACAGTAACAAAACAGCAGAGACTACATTAATAAATCGTTGAAATGTACTACCTCGTTTCACTGTAGCAAAAGCCATTCTTTGCGCCGAGCGCTCCTAATATTTGAATCATTTTGTTTTGTGTATATAGTATATACGAACGAATGTATGTATAGCTACGCAAGCAACTTCTCCGGTTCAAGGTTTTAGATTCTAGTTTATTTATGCTATATCAAGCGATAATCATACGAGTATTATGTTGCGTTACACTGGAAAGAAAACTCCCTGTCAGCATCTGGTATTACAGTGTTTCTCAACCAAGGTTTCTGGTAGCCTTCTGCAGCTGCTTTCGCTCACTATTTTAGTTCTCTGTGTGTTCAGAATGATTTCTTATAGCTATCACGAGCTAAATGAATGGCACATTTGAAATTGTTAAATTTCCATGTTAACCATGGCTTATCCCCGTAATGTAGCAAAAACTTAGCTTGCGTATGATGTATACAAGCTTCTGATATTACTGTAAAAAATCTGGAAGGTTTGTTGTGCGATTATGAAGGAGATGTTTAGGATATATGTAGGTAGCAGTGACGTGTAGTGATCTAAGGATGGCATGTTAGCTATTCCATTGTTTGGGGGAACTGGCGGGTCAAATATGGGTGACGTGGATCAGCTATTACTAGCTATCCCTCTTTACGAAAAACAGTTAAGTGGTAAAAAAAGTATTTTTATACCACTGGATTTAACCATGCACAATTGTTTAGTAATTTTCAGAGCTGTAATTTCATGCAAGACATTCACCTACATGTACCTGCGCGTATAAATAGCTCGTAACCTAATTGAGTACTACAATACTCAGAGGCCTCTTTATACTGGGGGGTAAGAAATTCACCATGACATCACCCTTCATACTTGAGAGAAAACACTTCCCTAAAAGGATACCACCCACAACCAAAACAGTCGTAACCATTTCGAAAATGTCTAGTGTGTTACGAAAAAGAAGTTTGCAAGGAAACCAATATTATTTGGTGTGAATCTGCAGATGTGCTCTTGGGTGTTTATCCAGGTATGGAGATGTACAATTCAAAGAGAAACCATTAAGGGTACGTTTACATCGCTTATAGAACTAATTTAAATTTATTGTAAAATAGGAAGATTAAAATAATTTGCGTTAAATGAGCATTAAATGCATGTATGCGCAGGGCGTCTATACAGGTCCATATCGGTTTGGGACATTTTAAGTTGGACATCATATGACGTCCATATTGGTGAAAGGGTTAATGGCAAAAAATAAAAAAAAAGCAAGAAAAGAGAAGCCGGAGCATCCCTGGGTGCGGGTAAACCCGAGTCACTCACTCACTGCTATAGTGACCCGGTCTTCTCAAGACCGAGCGGGCGGGCCGTGAATTATGACGTCACCCGGTTACGGAATGTCTTATGCTCGTCGCTGCGAGTGAGTCGAGCGGTCCTGACGCGCTAAATGCCGGTCTCTACTGCACACTCAATTAACAACTGCAAATTGCAACTGACTCAACTCCCACATTGCGAGGCTCTTTATACCCCAGCCATTGCTTCTAGAAAGCTGCCGACATTTCAAGGCCTTTCACGGTGGCAAGAGAAGGAAAGAACTATCCAGACATCACTGTCCATTTCTCTCCTCGCTTCACTCTCCCTCTCGTCAAGCGATTAGCTCCGTGCCCATGTGACGGCCGTGGCTTGCGCTAGCGATATAACAATGCCTCCGCGACACTGCTCCCTCCTCAAGGCTGGTCGTCCCGTACAGCACCAGCGTAGCGGGCCAGACGATCCAGGTGTACCACCAACATCTTTCTTCGGAGCACCTTCTGGATGAGGTAGACCACGTCGTTAATTATCTTTACGACCCGGTACGGTCCTTGCCATGGTTGTTGAAGTTTCGGGCAGCTCTCTTTGGTCCGGGTAGGGTGGTACAACCAGAGCAGGTCACCATGCTGGAATCCTTGGCTGTTGTCTTGCCTGTCGTACCGGCTCTGCATGCGCTCGCATGCCTTTTGGATGTTCTGACGAGCCATCTCATGCATGTCGTGGAGATGGTCCACAAGTTTCTCCACATACCCAGTTGCGGGCTTTTTTCACAGGTTTCACAGCTACATTGGAAAAACTAAGAGAAACTTGTTAACCAGACAAAAAGAACACCAGAGGAACATTAAGTTGAAACAAAAAGAAAAATCTGCAGTTTCACACCACTTTTTGGACAGAAAACCACAACATTGGCCACAACATTAAACTGTTAAAATCTTTAAGTACACCCATAGAATTGGATATTTGGGAAAAAATATTCATAAACAAAAACCGTGATAAAGTTATAAATTTTGAAATCCCGGCATTAAATGAAGTATTAAAACTTAAGTGCCCCTAACACCAGATGGCAGAGTGATCGGAGCTCCGTAGTAGTGGAAGAAGAGGAAGGTTCATTTAGTCACCAAACAGCTGAGGATGAGATCGAATGATCTTGAAAACGTTTCAATTATACAACAAGTAAGTGAAGTTTTAGTGTGAACATAGTGACTCATAAATCAAACTCAAATATGAAGAATACTTCACTGTTAATAATGTTTCTGCTTTTAATATTTATGTCATCTACATATCATTGCCAGAGTTTGAACATCCAAGGGAAACCTTTGGTGATCCTTATTTATAATGCACTCACGTAGAGATCGGCCAGGAAGGGTGATAGGTGGTTGCCCATTGCTAAACCTGAAGTTTGGTGAAAATATTTTGTTGAAAACTGGAAGAAATTTTGTTCTATGCATAATTTGGTTAGTTCGATGTAATCTGAAATTTCAGGTGATGACATTCCAAGTGATTTGAGCCATTTTTCTATCAACGGTGGGAGTTGTTTTACTGGTATGCTGAGAAACAGTGATTTAACATCAAACGAGACTAGTGTGTCCTCTTCTATTAGTTCAGTATCCTTAATGTGTTCTATAAGTTCATTGGTATTTTTGATGCTTAGGCTGTCGAATTTTGGAAATGAGTTGAATTTATTAGCCACTTTGCAAGTTTGTATGTTGGTGAATTTATACTGCTAACTATAGGTCTCATTGTTATGAATGGTTTGTGTATTTTGGGTAAGCCATAAAGTCTAGGTAAGGTTGGGTTATCCGGTTTAACTGTATATTTGTTTGGTATTATGCTTGATTTTGCTATTGTTTTTTCAAATGATTGTACGCAAGTTGTTAGAGGATTTTTGTTGTGAAGCCTTATGATGTTGCAATCCATGCCCTTACTAAGCTTTGATATCTCAGTGGTGCTAATTCCTACAATACCTTCCCAGTTGACTTGTGGGTGGAATATGTAAATATATGTATTTTAACATATTATTTTCGTTCACATAATGAGTTATTGTAAATCACCCTTTACTGTTCAATGCCTGAAATAAAAAGTACAGTATGAATATGAAATAATAAGATCATTTTAATTATCATTCATTCACAATGGATTTTTAATTGTACAAAAGAAATCATTACATACACCATTCATGTTGTATTTCATTCTATAGTATTATTTGAACATTTTACACTTTCTCTCATTTGGATGCAAATCACAGTGAAAAAATTTTATTTCAGAAATTTATTTATTTCATCGTTGTAAATGAAACAATCTGCTATTGTCATTCTAAAACCAACACCATTATTTTCTTACAAAGAAAAATTAACATTTAGTGCTTGTCTAATGTGTACATGTCTATGAAAACTAACCACTGTATTTTGAAGCACTTTTAAAAATATCTACAATTGGCAACAAATCATTACCATGAACAGGAATGGATCTGCGCCAAAGAATAAATTGTTTAAGTTTTTGTATTTCGTAGGCTAAAACAATTCGCTTGCATGAATTTTTCAAACATATTCCGATCACTTCTTGCACATCACATTCAAATTCATTTTAATTCTATTGTAGTACTATAGTCCATTCTTCTGCCATGCTCACAGCCGGTTTTCTGATAACTAAGCTTTGCTTTCTTGGATCATATTTAGTTTCTAGGACTCTGCCATCACCTGAAAAAAATGCACAGATTGTTAATTTATTAGAAGCTTTGCAACAGTGAAGGCAAAATTCAGTACATCAGTGAGACCAGCAGCTATATAAATGTGAAGGAAAGTGGGACTTTTTAAAGGCATGACAAGCCCGAGTTTCATTGGAGGGTGAGGGATATGAATCTGAGACTTGAGTGTGCTTTGGTAAATCCTGCAGCCTCTCATATGTGTATGACAAGAGTTGACAGTACAGTTAGGGACAGTTACACCTCTCATGGACTACATTTAAATTCTAGAGACAAAGAGAAGCTTTTTTTTTTCTTTTTTTTTTTTGAGTTTGATTTATGAGTCACTATGTTTACACTCAAACTTCACTTGCTGTTGTATAATTGAAACGTTTTCAAGATCATTCAATTTCATCCTCAGCTGTTTGGTGACTAAATGAACCTTCCTCTTCCACTACTACGGAGCTCCGATCACTCTGCCATCTGGTGTTAGGGGCACTAAGTTTTAATACTCCATTTAATGCCGGGATTTCAAAATTTACAACTTTATCACGATTTTTGTTTATTAATATTTTTTCCCAAATATCTAATTCTATGGGTGTACTTAAAGATTTTAACAGTTTAATGTTGTGGCCAATGTTGTGGTTTTCTGTCCATCCATGGGCTTTTAGAAAATGTGAACGAATCTTCAAAAGACTAAACTTAAAACTAGCACCCCAAAACAAATTCAGTCTGAGGAACCTGTAAATAAACCACTAAAAAATACAATCCCCAACAATTTGAAATCAGGAATTTATCAGATTAATTGTGAAACCTGTGAAAAAAGCTACATAGGAAAAACTAAGAGAAACTTGTTAACCAGGCAAAAAGAACACCAGAGGAACATTAAGTTGAAACAAACAGAAAAATCTGCAGTTTCACACCATTTTTGGACAGAAAACCACAACATTGGCCACAACATTAAACTGTTAAAATCTTTAAGTACACCCATAGAATTAGATATTTGGGAAAAAATATTCATAAACAAAAACCGTGATAAAGTTATAAATTTTGAAATCCTGGCATTAAATGAAGTATTAAAACTTAGTGCCCCTAACACCAGATGGCAGAGTGATCAGAGCTCCATAGTAGTGGAAGAAGAGGAAGGTTCATTTAGTCACCAAACAGCTGAGGATGAGATCGAATGATCTTGAAACAACAGCAAGTAAGTGAAGTTTGAGTGTAAACATAGTGACTCATAAATCAAACTCAAAAATGAAGAATGCTTCACTGTTAATAATGCTTCTGCTTTTAATATTTATTAAAGAGAAGCTTTTTGCTTCTAATTGCAGACTAAATTATGGGCAAAGTTCCTGTTGTTACAAGTAGGTCTTTTTTAGGTTAAGTGTGCTCCATAATCAATATAAACCCAGAATATAAAATTGAAAGAAGCGCAGAGACAGTGAAGCACAACTTAGCACAAAAGTGAATCGAGAAGATATTGACACATCTTTAATAAAATATGTTAATCACCCCATAGACTTTCCGTATGAGAAAAAAATCTTCATTAACAAAAATCGTCATAGAGTTATGAAACTCCACCACAGTCATCTTTGACAAGTACATCATGCCATCTATCGATGATACGGAGAAAGAGGAAACCACTACAATTTGCACTAGTCGAGTTCCAGCTGATAAGAGCAAAAGCTCTTGAAACATGTCTTAATAAACTGTGAAAAAACAGTGTGAGTGAAGCAGTATGTCAATATCTTCTCAATTCACTTTTGTGATAAACCCAGAAACTTAAGCAAATAGAAATAATCAACCAAATACCTTCCAATACACAAATAATGCCCCTGTCACCAACGATAATAAAAACCCTGTATTTCATCATAACATAAGAGGCTTAAGAAATAAAGTGGATGAACTTGCTATTAGTCTTAATATTAAAAGAATACTATCACACATCTTATGCATTTCCAAATATATTTGCCAACAGTAATTTTAACCAATTTCCTTGCATGGGTACTTTTTAGAAGCAGAATTTTCATGACCAAAATTTGCATTAAGTTGGAGTTTGTATATATGTTAGAATTGATTGGACATGCGAAGATTTAGATTTATTCAAGTTTTGTAATGAACAAGTCCTTGAACTATTGGGATTCAGTTAAATGAAAGTCAAATGAATTTAATAATAGTAGACCTGTATTTCACTTAGGCAATTTTTAAATATACAGAAACCAAATTGAACACCTTCTAAACTTTTAATCTAAACCAAAGAGGGAATTAATTGCATGTGGTGACTCAAATTTGTATTATTTAAAAGCCAGTATTCAAAGAGAACAACTCTCAGATTTTTATGCATAAGTTTTACGCCTTGAAAAAATAAATTCAAAAATTAAACCTAAATATACACATTGAAATATAGAGAAATAAACTAAAATACTTTCAACTAGTCTAATAAGACTTTCAAAGCTCAATTTAAATCTTGTTTCCCATTCAAGTTGAACAAAATATCCAGGTTCAAAAATAGACTATGCCTGGATCACTTTGAAATTAGCAAGTAAGAAATAACTTAAGATTTAAAACACTATTTAAAAAAAAAAATATTTTAAACTTTTAAAAAAAGGGTAATAAAAGCAAATAGAGTAATGCATTATAATAAATTGATTTAACACCTTGACAATAAAATAAAAACTAAAAGAGAAGCAGGTGAATACTCATTACTGGACTTACGGCATAACTTTAGGTTAAATTAACTTCTGTTATATTGGTACATTTACAAGCAAGTGGAGAGGAGAAGGGCACCTGTCTTGTGCACTACTGAGTTTGAGAATGGCCAGCAATTCTTGGGGAGGTGGAGGTGGCAGTGAAACCCTGTGTAAATTAGATTTCTCAGTCAAAGTGGAACAAAACAGCTAATGTGTCTGAAACCTACTCATTAAAAATGACTCAATAACACTAAATGTTGACTAACAAGAAATTAGTAAATCTCATGGAGTTGCAGAAATTTTTAACAATTTGTTTTTGTATGCAACAAACAAAATATTAATTATGAAAGAAAAAACACAGCATTAAACTTTCGGAGATCAACTTTTACAAATGTAGAGGCTAAATTTAAAGCCAGTTTGTCAACACCTTTTGAATAAATTAAATTGATTTTTAAAACCAAGAATTCAATTGCAATTAAATAACAATAAAAATTTAAAATCATGCTCATCTCAAATTAGCATTCACCTTAGTTATTCATGCAATGAATCACTCAACAGGAGTTTTCCTTGAGAGAATAAAATTCTTAGTTGTTAAACCCCTTTTAAAAAAAGGTGAATACAATGTTTCAAATTATAGACTAATTTGTAATTTTTTCAAAAAATTGATTGAGAGAGTTATGTTTAACAGACTATAAATACCTCAAATGTAATAACACTGTCAGTAGCACTGAGTTCGGAGAAGGAATATCAACAAATAATGCAACCTATAAACTTACATGTGAAGTATTAGGTTCCTTAAACACAAAAAGAAAAGAAAAGGAAAAAAAAAGAAAAGAATGTAGGTGGAAAAATCAAACATGAAACTGGAAAATAGTAACACATGAAGTACCTCAAGATTCAGTATTACGGCCTTCCTATTTCTGATCTATATAAACAACCAATCACTTTGTATAAAGGACATTAGAAGTAGAATTCTGTTTGCTGATGATACTGCTAGTGACAATAGTAATAACTTAAAACAGTGTGTAATTAAATGGAATTATGTTTTGGACTGTATGTCATACTGGTTAAAAGTTGAATTTTATTTGTAAATCCATACAAAATAAAAGTTGTTAAATTTATAATTCATCAAACATCATGCAGTTTGATAAAAACTGGAATTAAGACATTAGAATAAATAGAAAATCTTAAATTTCTGGCCTTCAAGTACAGATATTTAGAATGGAAAACTCACATTAAGCATGTCTTACCGAAACTCATCTCTGCTTGTTATGTTATTCAAGCAATCTTAATTAAACTTATTGGGAGTTGATTGATGACACTAAACAACACTTTTAAATTTTCCCCAGAACTAGTTTCAGAGGCCTTCCCTCTATCCTCAGCCGGACATCGACTGGTTCTCCTTGGTGTAGCTGGCAATATTTTGTCATCAGTCTCCTCTGGTGGCAGTTCGAGGAACTTGCTGAACAAATCTTTCTGGGGGATGTCGAAATTGAATACTTTGTTCCTATTTTTTGAAATAAAGATTTGTTCCCATGTGGACAGTTCTTGTTTTCCTGTTGTATGTTTTAGTAATTTTGGTTCTGGATTTATGTTGTGGTTTTTTTCCCAAAAATGTGTGGCAACTGCTGATTTTTCTAATTGTTTGTATTTTATGTTCCTAAAGTGTTCCTTTGCTCTTATTTCTAAATTTCTTTTGGTTTTTCCAATATAAATTTGACTACAGTCACAGCATTCAATTTGATATATCCCAGATTTTTTGTTAGATGGAATGGCATCTTTGATGTTTGAGCAAATTAGGTTTTTTAAGGAGTAATGGTTCACTGGTGCTAGTTGAATGTTTTGTTTTTTGAAGACTTTTTTGAATTTATCAAAGGCCCGTGGATGGTAAGTGAACTTTTTGAAGATCATTTTAGTTTCTGTAGCTGAGAGGGTTGTGGTTTCCTTTAATAGTTTCTTCTTTTTTGCTAAGTTCACTTTTTTGTCTACTAGTGATTTGGGAAAGTCATTTTTCTGTGCTATTTCAATAATTTTGTTGCACAGAAAAATGACTTTCCCAAACCACTAGTAGACAAAAAAGTGAACTTAGTAAAAAAGAAGAAACTACCTCCAGTGGATAAACCCAACCCCTATTTAGTGGAACAATTGGACGACTTGCCAACTTGTCTATTAACACCGGTTCAAGTAGCAAATGAACAAAGAGCTGATCCCAAGTTGCTACCCCTAATAACTACGTTGGAAAATCCCCAATCCGGCTCACCTAGGTTACGACAGGCAAAAACCTAT
The DNA here is from genome assembly GCA_030765055.1 of Mantis religiosa. Lineage (NCBI taxonomy): Eukaryota > Metazoa > Arthropoda > Insecta > Mantodea > Mantidae > Mantis > Mantis religiosa. The sequence goes on along the minus strand of CM060948.1, from coordinate 303,505,509 downwards.
ACTTTAAAATCAGGAGTCCTGTACTGCAAAAATGCAGGAAGTTCAGGGCCTTTGCACTTATTGGTCATCCCTGATCATTCAGATCCTCTGTCAGGACACATGGGATTCCAGAAAACTTTTACAAAAATCCATTCCAGATATTACTGGCTTGGGATGAAGAAAGACATTGAAAAATATGTCCACACATGCCAATCTTGCCAAGGTCGAAAAGGGCTGACAAATGTTAAACCAGCTAGTCTTTTACAGCCAATTTCCGTCAATAATGTCTCAGAGCGCTGGGGCATTGACCTCATCGGTCTGATTCATCGTTCCAAGCATGGTAACACTATGATTGTTCTAGCGACTGAATACTTTACAAAATGGGTAGAAGCTCGTGCTATTCCTAAAGGTTCTGTAGAGCACGTAGCTAAATTTGTGTTAGAGCAAATTATCTGTTGGCACGGTTCCCCTGCCGAGCTCTTATCTGATAGAGGTACTGTGTTTCTAAGTGATGTAATGAAACACCTCTTAAAGACCCTGGGCGTGCACCCGTCATTTACCACAGCCTATCACCCAGCTTGCAACGGACTTGCAGAACGTGCTAACCAGACTGTAATCAATATGCTGTCACATTACGTTTAAACTGATCAAAAGGACTGGGACACGGCACTTCCACATGTTATCTTTGCTTATAATACGAGTAAACAAGAAACTACAGGAAAGTCACCCTTCTTCCTCTTGTATGGACGCAATCCCACCCTTCCCAACGAAGTTCAACTAAAATACACCACGGACAACCCCTTTGTCCAAACGACACAAAAGCATATTCAGATAGCTCGCCAACTAGCTAAGGATAGAATCAGGCAAAAACAAATTAAGTACAAAAAATTATTTGACAGAAAAAGATGCACCATTAAATTTCAACCCGGACAATTAATAAAAGTATTCACCCCAACGAGAATGAAACGCAAAACGACCAAACTGCTACATCGTTATCACGGGCCATTTCGCATTGTGGAACAAACAAGTCCCGTAAACTATCGCATTAAAAATGTTACTGGTCGAAAGAAATATGATAGTATCATACACGTATCAAGACTACACCCCTATTATGCACCTTAATAATTTATTGATATATTTATTTATAGAGTACCTGGCACAATTTCATTACAATTACTTAAGATTGAGCACGCAGTATTACACCCTATATGATTAGAATGGAAGCTAACCAGGGAAGAAAAACAAAACAAACAAACGTTTTCAGGTCTGTCTATCTCTATCTTTCTCCCCTCCCATGTGTTCAAATGTTTTTTTTTTCTGTTCTCTTATTTTCTTTCTCCTAGAGAGGTTACCACAACAAATCCAATATGGTTCTCCACTACTTTTGCAATATTTTATATGAATTCTCATTCAATAAGATGATATTATTAATCTGAATTCCTTAAAGTCATAACAACCCACACAACTTTTTTTTATTCTTAAAATATATCCTGGAAAGCAAAGACACATACACACATTTCTTATACTTATTTAATGCATTTATTCTTGTCAGTCTCCCATGATCTTTTAAACAAACTCCCTTCAAAAATGTTATAATAATTCAACAAACAAAAAAAGGACAACAGAAGCAATTACTACAGTGTTCCGAACAACAAATACCATTATAAGAGTAGTAATTATAACTCCTAGAAACAACACTAGAATATTTTCAAGTTTCTTTCCAGTTCTTAAAATCCTCAACGCTAAATGTATTATTTTAGTAACACCAACTTTAAGCCTTCATGATAAAATTTTCAAAACACAATTACATGTGAAGTTAGCATAATTTCATTTCATTCCAATGTTTCTTACGTCTTCGTATTTACAGCTAATTAGATAATATTAAACACTGTTTATGAATATGCTAAGCTCATAAAATCACCGATGATGACACACCCGGTTTCAAAATTTCAATTTCATTACAAACAAAATAATACTCCATATTTGGCATATTATCTCGCTTGTTTTTGCTAATATAATCGCTCCAAACCCAAAATAATATTTAACCCTCTCTAAATCACAATTAATTAGTGACGATTCTATTTCAATTTGAAACTTCAGTGCAAATTATATATTTGTTTCAATTTGTTTTACTCACCTTTCAAGCGGCTAACACCTAATCCATTTATAAACTCACACTTTCATACGTTTTCCGAACACCTTTTTTAGTCCGAATATACACTTCTACCTTTTGCTTAGATCACATTCACCATATCCAAACAAATATAATTTCCACCCGACAACTAACACGCATTTCCTTCCAAATAACACATTTATATTTCTTCTTTGACGTTACCTATTTAACGACTTTTCCGTATAAAATTTTAACTAAATTATGCGACACATAAAAGATTATTTATTTTCTACATCCCAGAAAGACAACGCAAAACGTAATGCCATTAGTTCTTTGTATCAGCGTCTATCTGTGTGATATTGCTGATTTGTTTATTCCCACACCGTCTTTTGCAGACATCAGCTTAGCACATCCGGTGCAACCAATGTATAATTCTTGGCAACCTAACATGACCAGCTTAGACAATGGACTTAGTAAATTCTTCTTTTCCACTGGCCGTGGATCTAGCTGATATCAATAACTAATTAATGTTAGGCAATTTTTATGTCTTAATGTTGAAAATAAATTATCGCTGCTTCAAGAGGAAGCTTGCATAAGCTAGGTTATTTGGCGCAGTGGCGTATTACCGATTACGTCCATTCATTATTTCACGAAATGACATCATTTCTACACAGGCTTAATTCCCGACAGTCTGTTCCTAATTTTCTTTAAAACGCATTCCCGCTTCTTACCGTTTTTAACATGAAAGGTTCTCCCATTCGTAACGATTCTTTTTCTTTTTGTTTCCAAGAAGAATCTGTTGTTTTTTTATTTTGATTTGGAAAGATACTCAAACGGTACTTTCTGTAAACTTCTTAGTTTTCCAACCTATTTCTTTTCCTAACTCCGCTTATGCCAGAAGTTCTCGCAATGCTGGGTTGAAAACTGCTGACATAGTAAGTCAGATTACATAAGGAACAGCAAAATCACACTTGCAATAAGTAAAGCATCCTTTGTACATGGCACGAATTTCTTCGCTGCTAAGAATGTTATACAATTGTAACCTTTCTTATTATAGTCTTAATAAAAATTCAAACTCCAACTTTAAGCTTTAATACGCCTATCTTTTGCTATCACCATCATAAGAAATATCCCTTTTGTCTTATTTTATCCCCCCTCCATGCTTTTAAACCATACCAGAGGTACACCTTGTTTTTCATTATAAATTATTTCAATTTGACCTTATATTCTCTGTGCTTAAGTTATAAGTTATGGTTGATGTAACCAAATGCTTAGGATTTGTTAAGATAATGTTTGATTGTAGTACCCTTTGACCTTAAGAACCGCGAGGCGTTCTTAGAGGCTATTTCTAAGTGTTTATAGATTCTAGTAGTAATGTGTTCTGTTCCGAATCCATCACAAGATTTTCGGAGACAGTTTTAGTGAATATGTACGCATATACCATGGTACCCTCAAGTTTCAAGCTTCCAAGCTATAAGAGTTTTTTTTTATGAGCAACAGAGGCTACATCCCTCGGTAGTCGCGAGACCCTTAGGTTGTGTATGCCTCTCATGGTGATTGGATATAGATAAAGCTGTTATAATATAAAAGGGATTTTTTCGCGCGAGCGTTTTCCCTATAAACATTGCTAAGTTAAAGCTATATAATTACTGATCAGTGCAAATAAAGAAGTTGTGAAGACAAATTAATATTAATGTTTGAATATGAGTGAGAGCTGCGCAGTGTGTATGTGAAGTTTTGTGCTATGGAGGGAGGGTCCCCCTTCATTAGCTTATAATAAAGTATGATAGTGATAGTGTAGCTGAATAGAGATAACCACAAATCCTAAGATCATATAAGAAATTGTATTAGCTATGATGATTGAAGAGCAAACTCAATAAACGACTTAAATCATATGATAAGAAAAGCACAGAATTTTTTTAAACTAAGGTGTTACCTCAGGATGTAAGTCATAGAATTCAGCTGTTTCCCCAATTCACCCTTAAGTATTGATAACGAAACCCATGACTTATATTTATTGTTTATCAAAGCAGACTGATCAACTTGATGTAATTATCGTGGTATGCTATTCTAAGGGTACTTCCTCTTTCACCAGTCAGTTTCTCCATCATTTATTGAACTTTTAATTTAGCAGGCAGCACATATCTCAAATACATCCCTTGACAATATTCATTATGGATCTGAGACATGACCAATGACCAAGATTAAACTAATCGTTATATCAAGTGCTGTTTACAGATCACAGCACGATGAGATCTACAACCTACAAACCCCCTCCCTTCCTTTTGCTATCACCCATAATTACCATGCTATAAAAGCATGCCTAAATTTGTTAGGGATTAATAAACAAGAGAAGACTTTATTAATTTTTAGATGAGTCGTATTTTTTTTACACATCTGCTTCACTTTCGTACCTATTTTGAGGACATGTTTCGCAAATCATCATTTGCATCTACGGCTCTTATGCGGCTCTTATATAGCCGTAGATGCAAACGATGATTTGCGAAACATGTCCTCAAAATAGGTACGAAAGTGAAGCAGATGTGTAAAAAATACGACTCATCTAAAAATTAATAATTTTTCGCTTCACTGTGGTGTTCCAATACAGTTAAATCTCGATATATAAGAGAAGACTTAATTATTGTCAATTAACATTTCATTTATAAGACAACCCAATGCACTGTAATTTAACACTTGCTTTTAACATCCAGTGACAGTAGAGTATATCATATCTCCAGATAATAAGATCGATATTGTTTATCGATATCTTTGATCACTTTTTTTTGCAAAAAGAAGAAAAGAAACATTATACCTCTTATTAATTTTTAGATGAGTCATATTTATTACACATCTGCTTCACTTTCGTACCTATTTTGAGGACATGTTTCGCAAATCATCGTTTGCATCTTCGGCTCTTATGCAACTCCAGTGAAGCAGATGTGTAATAAATACGACTCATCTAAAAATTAATAATTATTTCACTTCACTGTGGTGTTCCAATACAGTTAAATCTCGATTATACCTCTTGTTTAAACAATCAGTGCTAAACCAGCAAATGTCAGAGTTACTTTTGCTATATTTATGAAAAAGATGAAGTCATAGGATATCCTTATAGATTGTAAGATGATTGTATCAATGTGACCTCAATTACCATGTATTATGAAAGTATGTTATGTAACACTAGAAACACTTACTTCAGTAGCATCAAGATTAATGGTAACAAAATAGAAAGACATGGTTAACTCTGATATTTGACTGATTTTATGACAACAGTAGACATTTGTTAGGCGTAGGTCTAATCCAGTATATAGGTGCTATTATGGCAAGTCATTAGACATGATTTTTGTAAATAATGCCCTATAATTTATAGCAAGTATTACTCATTAAATGAACTCCATTTTTCTTTAGCTAAATTGTTATCAATATTACTACTAATTATGTATAATTCAATTGTATGATGGTTTTATGAAGAATACTTGTAATTTATTCCAAGTTTATCATTAATGTGTGAACAACCATATTTAAGTGGAACATCTATGCAGTTTCCATAGGTTATTTGCTTATGTTATTCAGCCATAAGGCAAACATACAATTTCATTTTTGTTTACTCTATAAATTTTAATCACTTTTTTTCCTTCTTCCTCTAAAACTAATTAATGGTTCCACACAATTCCATACATGTTCCATTTATGTTAATTATATATAACCATAATTTGTAACTAGATATAAGAAATATTCATTTGGTAATGTGATACCTGAAAAGACCTTTCATTTAATTATATTCCCGTGAAATTTAACCCATCCTCACCCCATAGAAATATTCTTATGCATCAATCCTAACTCTGGATCATTTGTTTTTCTGTTGCGGCATGGATGAACAAACATGTCGAAGCATCAGGAAACACCACCACCACCATAAGGAGAAAGCAGAGGAGACACCAGGGACCCTAGCAGTTACTCTTTCCTGGGAGATCCAAAGCACCCCAGATGACCAAGTATCACATTAGGAGTGGCATCCAAGACTACTCGCGTCTGGAAAGGCACTTAATCTTTCCAGAGGACCTCCTCAACTTCATGGACTCATGGCTTTCGCTGTGAAACCCTGGGTGAAAGTCAAAGCAACTCTACCCAGCAAACTTTTACAGTGGCTCAAGTACAATAACTTATAAGTCACTCTTTCGTGTTCTCATTGACTCACCTGCAAGAACTCAGACCCAGCTGAGGTAGGCGAGTGTAAGCTAAGCGGACTATTCTAAAAACCATAAACTCCACTTTCGAACTTTTCATCGGCTCTTCAGTACAGACTTTTCCAAGCAATACCAAAGAGCACCGTACGCTTGAACATGATATCATATTAACAGCAAGCCACAACCGAGGTTCTTCATCAGCTTCCCTGTTTTAAAAGACTAAGTACAGACTATCAAACTGGAGCAGGAAGCACATTAAACTTTTTTCTCTTTGAAGTTTACATTACTTGTGACAGCTAGGGCCTTGTTAGACAAACTTAAAGTAGTGATTTTAACCCTTCAGTGACCAAGTGTTGTGAAGTGTCTCCCAAAACTATAAACTCATAGTGGTGGAACAGTGTGTTTCTATGGAACTATGGGATACTTCGAAACCAATCCGCATCAACTCATTTCCATTTCCTGTCCTCTGATTTTCTTTTTCAGGTGTTACACTTATGACTTTTCAAAAAAAAGAAAAAAAAATTATGTACATGTAAATGTTTGTATTTTTCCACCTGGCAAGTATGCTCTATTGCCTATGTGCCCAGTACAACATTTTTGTAAGTGTAAATTATTATTTTATGTATTTAAAAATTTGTATCTCATAAATGTTACCAGTCGTTTGGATTTGCTGAGAGCAGCAAACTCTAGGCGATGGGGATGTGTTGCATGTATAGGCTGAGCAAGATTTGGAAATTTCGGTAATCATTATTCTGTAACATGTATTGAGTCTGACAATGATATGATCAAGCGTAAATTCTGCTGACTGGCAAAACATGTACTTTGGACTGTTGGCTTAAGGAAATAATTCACAGGTGATCTAAACGTGTTCTGCTGATCAAAAGGAATAATGGTTAAGTAGGTCAGTACAGGCTTAAACATTCTCTCAATGATGTAAACGGTATGGTGCAAAATTAACAGAGTGGGAATCACTGAATTGACTTTTTGGTAGGACCCCTATTTAAGCCTGGTTGAGTTAGCTCTCGGGGGAGAAACGTCGCAGAAATGTCAGGAGACTTTGTGTTGGTCTCTGTGAGAATCAACAAAAGTTTATTTAAAAGTGCTACTACAAGTAAGATAGCCAGCAGGTCTTAGCAGATCATACATCTTTTGACAGCCAAGCCATACAAACAACACATCGCCAAAGGTAAAGTTACATCATGTTATCATGTATTTAAATAGCACCAAAGCGCCCCTGATCTCTTCCAGATTCAGGGAGTGCCCTGTATAAATGCTAGGCTTCTTTGAAATAGAGTTATTCAGTTTAGTTTGACTTAGATGTTTCCTTCATCCTACCATCTCAGTAGCTACACCCCCAGTTGTAGATTAGGTTTGTAAGTCTTTCCTCCCCCTTACAATCCTGGTATGCAACAGTATTATAAGGGTATTTAAAGTGCATTGCCACTGGAACTGCTCAGTATTTTAATGAATTGTGAGGAAGGAAATGGAAATTTTTCTAAAATCCTCAATTTGAAGTCAGTTGCACATTCAGTAGAACTTGCACAGGGAAGCATTACTCTGGTTACTACTCGCAATTGCTGGAAAAAGTGTTTTAAAGAACAGTCACCAATGAAAATTGTTCAGTTGCAGAATTCACAAGCAATGAAATCCAGTCTACAATACTGTTCTGCACTGTGAAATCATGATTGATGATTTCTATGACTGGATAGATATTGACAACAGTGAGCCAGTTTCAAAATACACTCTGATGAAGATATAATCAATACTGTCCACAACAAGAGTGATAATGAAGAACGAGATGATGGTGAAAATGATTTGGAGGCAGAAGAAAACATTCTGAATATTAATGAATTGATAACTCTTTTAAACAATGTAAATCTGTGGACAGAGACACAAAGTGAATCGCATTCATCTCCTCCATTTAGATGCATCAAATATGCAGAGAAAAAACGTAGTGCATCAGTGTGTCAAATAAAACTTACTAATTTTTTTTTTAAAACAAATCAAAATTAGGCAAGTGTAAAATATGTTCAGTGTAATATAAAACAAGATTGACTAGAGGCTGGAATACATCTCCAAGCATAACTGCTGAGTAATTTTAAAAGTACTATAATATATTTGCCTTATATATGAGAGCTTAATTCTTTACTGTAGTTTATTATTACTTGCATATTTTTAATTGAAACTGGGAACTTTTGGGGCAGAGTAAGAGCCAAATGTTTGAGGAAGATAAGTAAATATGACGAAAATGAAGATGAAGCTAATTTAGATAAGATACCAATAGGGACTCATTAGCTTGACAACCTCAGGGTTTGAGTATATTGGGCGTAAGGGTAACCAGCAACTCAGTGTAGTAGTAAGTATGTAAATATATAATAATTTGTAATTGAAATGGAAATAAAGATTACTTACTTGCATATTTCCCTCCTCTAATTGCACATGATTGATTTTTTGTCCCTAGATTACATTCCTATACATCACAGCAAGGTTATAATGCGGGGGTAAAGATTGTCCCCCAATAACCACATTATTTTGGGCATCCACGTATGTATTCCGAAATATTTATCCCAGTAATTAATTCTAAATGATTTTAAACTTCTCCTAAAAAAAGGGAGATAGAATTCACGTGCCAATGTTTATGTTAGGTGCCTTGGCAGCAATCTACAAACAATATTCAAAATAAAAGCCCATCAAAGAGCAATAGCTAATCATACATTAATTGTTAAGAAATATGCGATTTGGATAATGTACAAGCAGCTAAAAGAATTAGTACGGTTTATTTAATCTGTAGCAAACGACAACAGCTAAAACATTTTACTCAGGTTTATGACATAAGCAATAATTGCACAGGGCTGTGATGTTTTGGCACTTTATATGAAAGCGTGTCAATTAGAGTGGCTTTCTAATGCTCTTTATGAAAATATCATCTGCTTTTTTCTAACACCCACAGTTTCTACATAATTTCTTATGTTTCCTATTTTTAAATCTCCTGCATAATATATACTGCAATAGATCGTGAAGTGACTAAACATGATCAACTGTAAAAGGATTGATATTTCTCAAGTTCTTCTGTGTCCTTTCTGCACACTTTATGGATAGAAACCACATACTCCACTGTCCAACCTTTAGTCAACGTACCAACATAACATCAAAATACTGGAGTGCAAGAGAGCAAATGGCTTCACTGCCAACTGCTTAACATTAAATACCATCCAACTTGAGTTATTTAGATGTGCACAAAAGCATCACAGTCATTTGAGTACAAATATGAAGTAAAATTTGTGTGTGTTGAAGTTACCCAGTTACTTCAAAATCAGACTAATAATGGCAACTTCATCAAGAAGATCTTGTGTAACCCTAATGTGTTTTGTTATATCTGCGGCTTTCTGACTCTCAAAAGCAGTAGAGAGAACAATCTCATTTGTGAAAAAAGCACACCTATCTTATTTTGGTATAAAGTTAAGGAGACCAAGACAACTTTTGAACCACATACCATTATGATACTTGATACATGAAGATTTGAGGAAAGGGAAGAAGAAATCTTTACCAATCTGATTCCAACCAGAGCAACAATGAATCCTGGGGAGAAAAATGTGTTATGAGAATCTTTGGTGAAACAAGATAAAATCAAAATTAAAATTATAAAATAGAAGTATTTATAAACAGTGGAGCTTTATCAATAAATTTTTTAAACCACTTGTCAAACTATAAAAACACTTCAGCTCCACTTACACTTAAATTAGGACATGTTTCAAGGACCACGCGTCTCCATCATCAGCTGATGTTTGACTAGTTCTTCAGGTGAGCACCTCCCTCTCTTAGCACTGTTCAACGAGTTGAATGACGTCATCCACTATTGGTATTTCGAAATTCATGGCTCTCTCGAAATACCAATTGTGGATGATATCATTCAACTCGTTGAACAGCGCCAAGAGAGGGAGGTGCTCACCTGAAGAACTAGTCAAACATCAGCTGATGATGGGGACGCGTGGTCCTTGAAACATGTCCTAATTTAAGTGTAAGTGGAGCTTAAGTGTTTTTATAGTTTGACAAGTGGTTTAAAAAGATTTTAAAGATAAAATCATCCTACCACTTCTTCTTATTAAATTACAAATCATGAAATGGTTTGTCAAAGTGTTGCCTAAAGATGTGATTGTTTTGAGTAAACAAGTTCCAAATTTTCCATTCTGTCTGAGGCTAAACTTAAGGAATATTTGTGGGACATTTGAAGTTTGAGGAAAGATCAAGTATTTGAAAATGGACTAACACAAGAAGAATGACTGGTTTGGACTGGTTTGGTTTAAGAATGATGTTTGATAATTGTTTAGGGAATAGGAAACACCCAGATTTCAAAGCCATGGTGAAAAATATGTTGATAACTCTGAAAAATTTAGGATACAATATCAGCCTTAAAATCAGTTTTATTACAACAATCTGACTTCTTCACCGACGATCTTAGAGATTTTAGCGAGGAGCATGGAGAAAGAGCTCCAGACATGAAAGAAATAGAACCACATTATCAAGGCAGGTGGGATGAAGGGATGATGGCTGATTACCAGAGCTAGAAAGTTAGTACAGATTTCCTTGAGCAGTGTAAGAGTGGCCTATTCAATGCAGCGCTACTAGCAAGGGCAAGGCTCATCATAGAATGCAACTCATTACTGTAAAACAGGTGTATCTGCATGACACAGAGCACGTTGGTAAGAAGGAAGACATTCCAATAACATCTTTGTTGTGCTTCAAAGATGAGCAACTAAATTTGCTGTACAACCATTGTATGTATTCTAGAAGTGTACTTATTATTAATATCCTAATTTACTTCATTATTTATATTTACATTTCAGTGGGATACTTCAGCAAACATGGAAAAAGGAGAAGCTAGATCGAGAAACTAAATTAGCTGAAATCGCTAACGAATTTGCAACAGATTATCAATCAACTAAATCTTAATCTCAGAAACTATTTGTAGTTGGTTTATTAATACTCGTCACTTACTTGTATTAATAAACCAACTACAAATAGTTTCTGAGATTAATTTTGACGTCACTGTTACTAAATTCCTCCAAACACATACAGCTAAATCTTGTTTTACGGGACATAGAATGAGTTTTTCATTTGAAAGACTTCAGAGGTACATTATTGTTTTTAGTAATATGGCTGCAGATGAGTAAATACATATATAGTAAAATTACTTCCTCTGCATTTTGTCTAAGAGGCTTCAGATATTTAAGAAATTTTTTGATATTATTTTAGTTAATTGATGGAAATTTATCATTTCTCCACACTAGCCGTATATAGGCTAAGATATTTGATGGATAGAGTCAACATGAAAAATTCAATGCCATGGCCGGGATTTGAACCACGGATCTACTGGTTTCCGTCCAGTCGCTCTTAACCTTTGAGCTACCATGGCCAACGTGCCTTCCTGACATTAAATTCTCCAGTTGACTCGTATATTTCCCCGGTAGACCACTAGGGGCTCTCGCATCCGAGATACACCGTTCGTGGCGACTTACTGTTGTAAGTACTTAAGTCCCAGGCTTCATCATTTAACTCTTATTATTTTAGTTAATTGATGGAAATTTATCATTTCTCCACACTAGCCGTATATAGGCTAAGATATTTGATGGATAGAGTCAACATGAAAAATTCAATGCCATGGCATTGATATTATTTTACATTCAATCAGGAAATGTCACAATCCGCATTATAACTGCTTGGGTGTTGCCACAATGTGCCTATTTAAATAATGAGGTCAGCCAGAGACAAACCCGTATGTACTATATAAGAATTTGTATGTTGTACATAACAATCTAAATAGATGTGCATTTACAAATGTCTCATAAGTCATTTTTTTTCTCTGGGCAACTGGTTTCAACGCCTCTCTGCTGTGCATTTCTATCTATGACTTGTTTGGATACCAGGAGAGGGTCGGTCGCAACCTGCATAGGGAACGGCGAGCAGTACGAACTTCCTAGTCCTGCTGATTATTGATGGTCTCTGAAAAGAGACATGTGGAGCTAGTGTATAGAAGAAAATCTTAAAGACAGTATGAAGAGGAAAAGGTACTAAAAAAGAGCAGTGTCTCCATAAAACTTGGAGTATGTTGAACTTAAATTGTGATTAGGCCTACAAACAAATGAGTGTTGTTTGATTTTGTCTACTGCATACGTTTGTACACAGTTTCCAGGTTGTTAGCCGTAAGGGGTGTCTTAATTTATTTATTATTAATAATTGATTATTATTAATTAATTTATTAAAATGTTTTAATATTATATAAATATGACAATTCGTTATAGCATTATTATAGCCTTCTCATACGTGATAGAAAAAAATCTGACTTCACATTCAACAGAGGCCTGAAAATAATGAAAATTTTCCTTCAGATTAACAGACTTGAACAAAACTAATTTCACAATCCTGAGTTGTTTTTCATGTTTGTGAATGTATTTAAGTTATTTTTCAATGCATGTCTTAATTTATTATATGGAATAATAATTAAATAACTGAAGCTAATAACAGTGAAGCAATACATATATTACAAGAAAATATAATCTCTTTCGAACTTATCTTTTTAAGAAAATTGGTAAATTCTTCATAGAACTTAAAAAGACAAGCAAAGTTTGTAACAAATTATTATATTTTATTGTAATATTATTATACATTATTTTTCATAAAACTAAATGTTTAAATTGTTTGTACGTGGTAGGGTATATCATATTGGTTATAATTTGTACATAATTGTAGAATGCAAATCAATGAAATTTCTACCATTCCAGGTTAATAGTTTTTAAATTAATGAATGGTAAACTGCTGTATACAAATAACATCACATAACACCAAACCACAGCATTTCCTATTTTCCCACCTTATTGAAAATGAATGAAATCTTTTCAATTCAAGACAATTAAATAATCTCAATATTTTAGCAGATGAGTTAGGCAAACCTCAAGGAGTGCAGGTTTTCATTAAAGTCATCTGCTTAATAGCATTTCATTTAAAATTTTATTTAAAACCAGCACTGACTGTAGCTATAGTTCTGCTAACAGCCATCTGAAACCCCGTAAAAAATGCCCTATGCAACAGCTTAACCCCATCATTGAGTTGACCAACTGGTATTAATGTGTGCTTCTAAAACATGTATTGGAACATTTAAAAAATGAGTCAATGTCTGGTGGGGGAAACTGATCTCTAAAACATGTTCCAGGAAATTAAAAGGGGCAGGTTTTTTCCTGTCACAATCAACTCAGTTTTTACTTTTAATTATTTGCATGTTTGTATTTTACTTACTGTTTTCCACATGTGCTCCTGTAATCCCTTGTGGCAATCCCAAAATAACAACCCTTTCTAGCCACGACTTGGTAGGATAATGAGTTTTGCTCAGGAACCTGTAAATCAAAAGAAATTGTAAATTTTACAGCTTAAAACTTACGTAGGTTATTGAGATATCTACACTACTGTTTGTGAAAATTGCAACACCAAGAAGGAAGCAAATGAATTGAATTTACTTAATACCACAGGCTAGGTACATGACAAGTAGCAAATGATTAACTTTTCAAATCTGTACACAACCTTTGAGCCTTAATATTCAGTACAGTAGAGTCTTGATTATCCGACCTAAATTGGCACTGGACAAGGTCAGATAACCGAAAATGTCGGATAATACAACATAAGTTGGAAATGGTAGTAAAACATTGTAGGTATACTGCATTACTAAAACAACTGTTGGTTTTGTAGTATTTACTAAATAATCAAACCAATTCTACATGCAATATTGAACAAAATAAGCTCCAAATGTCTTCAGAAAAGAAACTTTTCAATGAAGTCTGCTTGCCTGCTGAATGACATTTCCTTGCTGTGAGATTTCGCTATTGACGAAACATCAATACCTCAAGATTTAACTGTATTGGAACACCACAGTGAAGCGAAAAATTATTAAATTTTAGATGAGTCGTATTTCTTACACATCTGCTTCACTTTCGTACCTATTTTGAGGACATGTTTCGCAAATCTTCGTTTGCATCTACGGCTCTTGTGCGACTGACGCTAGATCCAGCGGTGTGGGTAATTCTGGGGTTGTTGCTGCCATCTGTTGATTTAGTGATGAACTGAAATGTGGGATTCTCTTCTAGCGGGATTTCCAAGTTCATTAGTTGGTTTTTATGTTTTTCTATGTATATCCTCTCCCATATGACAAGTTCACTATGTTTTTGTACGTATTTTAGTAATTCTGTGCTATCTTCAATTTCATGATTTTCAGATCAGAAATGAGCTGCTATTGCGGACTTATCAATATTTTTGTATCTTAAGTGCCTGAAGTGTTCTTTCTTTCTAGTGCCTATGTTCCTTTTTGTCCTCCCTATGTAAATTTTTTTTTTTTAATTTTGTAAATGCCTGACTTTTCCTCTGGTTTTATTTTATCAGTATTATTACTGTGAAGTAGGTTTTTAATGTTGTAATTGTTTTTTGGTGCCAATGTTATATTGTATTTCTTGAATATTTTTGGAACTTTTTTGTGGCCCAGGGGTGGTAAGTAAATTTAGCAAATCTAGTTTCTTGTTTTATTGGTGTGAGAGCTGTGATCTGTTTTAATTTCTTTTGAAGTTTGAATAATTTTAGTTTTTTTATCTACAAGGTTTTTTCCATATCCATTTTTAATTGCAGTTTTTAAGATTTGATGGTATTCGTTTTGATATTCTTGCTGGCTGAGAGGTAGATTTACTAATCTGTGTGTCAGACTGTTGATGGTTGCATGTTTGTGTGGAATTGGGTTGAAACTATTTGCTTTGATGTAATTATCTGTGTGTGTTGCTTTTCTATGAATGCCAAATTCTAGTTTTTTATTGCCTTTTTTGATTTTAAGGTCTAAAAAAGGTAGAGTACAGTCCTCTTCAGTTTCTACTGTGAATTGTATGCTGGGTTCTTGCAGGTTGAGTAGTTTCAAAGCATCATCTATTAGTTTGTAGGGCACTATTGCAAAGATGTCGTCTACGTATCTGTACCATGTTTTAAACATATGAGGGAAGGCTTTAGTAATATGTGTTTCGAAAAAGCTCATGTATAGATTGGCCAAAAATGGTGATAGCGGGCTTCCCATAGCTAGTCCTGAAATTTGTTTATAATATTTTCCATCGAAGACAAAATAATGTTGATGTATACATAATTCAGTCATTGCCACATATTCTTCTATTGCATTGGCATCCAGTTTTATAGAATTTAGCCATTTTTTCAGTTGAATCAAAAGTTTGTCTAATGGAATGCTAGGGAAGAGGGAGCGGACATCAAAGGATACTAAAGTATCATGAGGTTTTAGTTTAAGATTTTGAATTTTTTCTACCAGGTCTAAAGAGTTTTTTTATACTCAGAGTATGGAATTGTGGAAAGGACTGAAATTTTTTGGTTAGCCATTTTGCCAGAAGATAAGTAGGAGTGTTTATATTATTTACAATGGGTCTCATGGGTATGTTGGGTTTGTGTATTTTAGGCAAACCATATATTCTTGCAAGGGTAGGGTTGTCTGGTTTGATAGTTTTTTGTTCTGCAGTTGTTAAAATTTTACTATTAATGATGGTTTTTTGTACATCTTTTATGCATCGGTTGAGTGGATTAGAATCTATTTCCTGGAATTCTTTTTGTTGTAGTAACTCTAACATTTTTTCTTTGTATGTAGCTGTATCTAAGATTACTATTTTGTTCCCTTTATCAGCCCTTGAGAAGATTACATCCTTTTTCCTTAAAGATTTAATTATCTGAATTTGTTTCAAATGTTTTATTGGCTTTTTATTTATTAAGTTTTCCAATAGCAGCTCATTTCTGGTCTGAAAATCATAAAATTGAAGATAGCACAGAATTACTAAAATACGTACAAAAACATAGTGAACTCGTCATATGGGAGAGGATATACATAGAAAAACATAAAAACCAACTAATGAACTTGGAAATCCCGCTAGAAGAGAATCCCACATTTCAGTTCATCACTAAATCAACAGATGGCAGCAACAACCCCAGAATTACCCACACCGCTGGATCTAGCGTCAGTCGCACAAGAGCCGTAGATGCAAACGAAGATTTGCGAAACATGTCCTCAAAATAGGTACGAAAGTGAAGCAGATGTGTAAGAAATACGACTCATCTAAAATTTAATAATCAATACCTCAGTTGCACTTGCCTTCGGCTGTTGTTCCACATATCTTAATGCCATCTTTAAAGCACTTAAACCTCAGCATGATTCTTCTCATTTTCTTCTTCAATTTGCCATTCTGCTTCATCCTCATTGTCATTACCATTCACAAATTCAAAAATATCAGAGTCTGTAAGTTCAAACTGTTGATCTTTTACACAACAGCTCCTTGCTTCTTGAGCTGTAGTGTCCTTACAGCCAGGAATGTAGTTCAGTAAGGGAACAATGTCACCCATGTCTTCTTGAACTATCTCTTATTTATTTTCATCATCACTTAACAGTACGGTTCAAGACTTTGCTAATGTTTCGATTTCTTCCCAAGCCTGAGCCCCCCAGTATGGAACGTCTCATGTTGATAGATTTTAACTTTTCCATCATGCCGTCATGTCCTTGCCTCTATCAGGAACAAAAGGAGTTGTTGCCGATATTTTCTTTTCAATATTTCCAGTATACCTTGGTTCATTGGCTGGCATAGTGACGTCACCTTTGGTGGGAGAAACAAGACCTTGATATCACCACTTCTAAGTTCTACATTTGGGTGTGATGGCACTGTCTAGTAGAAGGAGAGCTTTTCTTGGGACATCGGAAGCTAGAAACTTCCCTATATGGTACAAACTGTGTAAAGAACCAGTCTTTAAAGATGGCAGCAGACATCCAGGCAAAATTCTGGTTAGTGTAATGCACTGGTAGAGCATTAACATAAATATTTTTAAATGCTCTAGGTCTTTTAGATTTACAGATCATTAGCAATTTAGCTTTGAAGTTCCCTATAACATTACTGCAGGCAAGAATAGTAACCTTTACCTTATTATGCTTGTAGCCAGGGGCAGATGCCTCCCCTCAGATTGCAAGAGTTTTAGACGGCAGCATCTTGAAATTTAGTCCAGTTTCAACACAATTAAAAATCTGATCACCAGTTAATCCTTCCGCAAAAATTAATTCTTAGAATTCCTTTTTAAATTTCAAAACGTCATCAAGTTTAGCGGACAGTTTTTCACCACGCTACCTAATACGGTAGCGTTTCTTCCAACGATCAAACCACCCAATGCTAGCAGTAAAATTAGGATTCCCTTCATTAAACGCTTTCCGGAAATACAACACGGCCTGTTATTGGTAGACCCTTTTCTCGATTTTGAGTGAAACAAAGAAACAGTGCTTCACTAACTTTTTCATATTCACATTGTTTTATTGTTTTCCTGTGTGTTAGTGCATCACTTGTTGCTCTGGTAGCACACCACTTTTCAATTTCTTCTCTCTTTTTTTCCAGTCCCCCACTGTAACATGCCCAACAACACCATAATCTGAAGCCACTTTTTGAAGAGTTTCCCCCCCTTGTCCAGTATCTTTAATGCCGTCAACTTGTCTTCCATGGAAACATCCACTCTTCTTTAATTGCCATATTGTACTCACAGGAAATGAAAACAACATCGTCCGCACATTCACTGAACGTTTCAGGATGAACATCCTGGGTGGGAGTCGGATAATACAGAATGTCCGTCTACTGTATTTCATGTGGCCTCCGGTGCATATGGCATTGACCTCAAAGCTAAGAAATGTTTGTGGATCTTTCATTTATCCACTTTTATTCACATCCCATAATTATGTATTCCTCTTTATTATTATTATTATTATTATTATTATTATTATTATTATTATTATTATTATTATTATTATTATTATTATTATTATTATTATTATTATCATAATCATCATAATTTCTTTAATTATCTGTTCCTGTCTTACAGGGGCAGCTTCACAGTATAATAAATGTAAAAAGAATCAAAAGCACTTTTGAAATGCTGTTGTGTGTCTCATGAAAATGATTTAAAACATCTAATATTTTACATATTAAGAATGCTGTCTCATGTAAAAGATTTCTCCAGCAGTTAATTTATTCTGTAATAAAAATATTTATGTGCCATGGTGTAGCAGGCTAAGGCAGCATGCCTTGGTCCCTGACCACAGAAAGCGGCCTGGGTTCGATCCCACCCATGGGGTGCAGATTTCAAGTCCGGGTATAGAACCGGTGGCCACTCAGCATCATGAGGAAAGTGAGGAGCTTACGCTAGGTAAGCGGCCCTGGTCACGAAAACCAATGTTCCGGCTGGGGGATGCCAAGATGCTGACCACATCTCCTCCCCGTATTGGCTGGATGATCACCCACCTCTGCCTTGTGTAAGTGGGCATGAGGCCGGCAATTGGGTTGGTACTTTGCACAAGCAAGGCTTTTTTATTACCTTTCCCGTGCTGATGTTTTGGAATGTTCGTTAATTAGCATCACTAGATAAACTTTAGAAGCCAAAAATATAACACTTCACTTCACTTCACATGACATTGTGATGGACACCATTAAAGTTTTCTAACCAATGCACATCCCTAATCCTGGGCATTACAAAATTATTGAAAACATTCTTACACTGAGAGTTAATGTTTTCTTTTCCACCTCTCAAGAAAGTTGTTTAAACTTTGAAACCTTTTAGTTGATGTTTAAAGGTAGTCTGATTACAATCTACAGTCCTTCCAGGCTTAAAGTGGGGACAAACATAACTATTGCAGTTTGTACTACTCTGCCAAAAAAACATGTGGTTCAGTTCTCTGCTGTCAGCTCTTATTGCAACCACAGCAGCGATATAGGATTAGACAACCACTCTGCTTATATTTACTAAATAAACTAAATCAAGTAATTAATGAAACTGCTAAAGAAAGATTATGAAATATGATTTGTGAGTAAAAGCTTATGTTAATAACCCACGATCAAGAAACCTGTTGTCAATGCCAATATGCAAAATGATTAGGCGCTACCTTTGTCAATTGTGTCTGCCCAAGCCTTGGAATTGGCATGTCTCTCATTTACCCAGGTTTCATCTAAGTAATAAATTATGCGCCATTCTACATGAAATTGTCTCACTGATCTCAGGTAACATCTTCTCCACACCACAATGTCTTCCCAGTCAATTATCACGTTAATTTTGTTCCTTTTTGAAAACTGAAACCCAATGTCTTTCAGCAAAGTCTGGAATGTGGTTATCTATAGTAGGAGGCTCATTGTTTACAAAGAAAGTACATACTTTAAGGGGAGGCATCTGTGAAAAATGCTAAAATCCAGCGTTTACATCAGAACTGCTTGAAATTTTGTCATTAGGTGGGGTATAGGGAATCTAGTTAAGCTTTTAAAATTCATCTTTCTATCTTAAATAATTTAAAAAAAAAAAAAAAAAAAAAAAAAAACATATTTAGTGCTTTTTATAGTATGATTTTTGTATGTTATATAAAAAGTCCCAGGTCATACAGTTTTTCTTTTAGAAACTTTAAATTTTAGATTCAGGTTTCTCTGTACATCAGTTATAAAAGTTGCTATACTTTTAAAGTGTGTATCAAGTATTTTTGGACAAACAAATTTTTATGTGTGAATATATTAAATTTTTCTTAACTTTTTTGCAATTTTGAGATTTAAGAATCAATAATAAATAAACTATTTAATTTAAATAAACAAAAATACCAACTTTTATTAAAAATTTATTGAGGAATATGTATGCAAAGTTTAATACAAATTCGTTGAGAATTGCAGAAGTTGGAGCATTTTGAAGATACAAAAATGTTCAAAAATTGAAAGTGGAGAAAAATGAATTTAAAGATTTAGATTGAAATTACACTACTTTCTTTACTTTGAAAACTCCATGCATCATATGCAGGCCCTACAGCTATCTTATTACCTTCTTTCTCTTTAATTTGGTTACCTTTAGCCCTTTTTTTTTATAATTTTTCTATCTACAGTCGTTTTTACCAAAAAAATAATAATTTAATTTTTTTGCTGCAATTTCTTTACATTGGGAAACATATTACATTCTCTACAATTTTTGTTATAAATGATTGGAACTTTGGATTCTGATTCCTTTAGATAATAATTACAAAACTATATATGTATATACTCATTTGCCCAACTCTAATGGTTCTGGAGCGGAAAATTTAAAGAATATGATAGAATATTCTTGAATTTTTTTCAATTTTCTTTTTTCAATACCAATCATTATTAATTTTTTCATATACAGCCATAATGATACCAATTTTTATTGAAAACTTATCTAGGAATATACATATATGCAAAACTTAAAGAAATTCATTGAAAACTCTAGTGTCTGGACTATAAGGAGTATTAAAAATGCTAAAAGTTGGACATGAAGAAAAATCTAGTTAGAAACTCTAAATATAAACAACATTTTTTTCTATGTTTCAAAACCATCCTGCACTATATGAAGACCACTCAGCTAGTTTACTATCCTCTTCTTCTTTTAATTTAGTCACCTTTAACTGCTGCTTGGCAAATTTATATTGCCTCAATGAACTTTGATCATTTTGTTTTAGCTTTCACCTATCCCTAATACTGCTAATTTTCTTGCTACAAGACTTACTTTGCTTGCTGCAAATTTTGCCTTAACTTTAAGTCTATCTTTATAACCCATATTAAATTCACTAACAGCTGCAATTACTGCAATTTGCAATTTTTTTCTTAATACAAAAACTTCTTTGTGACATTTACTCCATGGAAACTTTCATTAGCATTCTGTGCTTCTCCTTTAATGCAACCTTCCCATATAATAGTACTAACTAATCTCTTTATTTTTGTCTATGAGATGGAAATTGTAAGTAGAATAGTGCATGCAATTCATACCCATAGTCATACAAAACTTCTGCATAGAAATATGACCCTTACCAATGCCCAGAAATACATCAACCATTCTTCTATTTACATCAAAAGGTGACCTACTAGAATCACTGTTTACTCTTGGGCTATAATATGTTTTCACTTAATATTTACCTCAAGCATAGCATTACTTACTATTATGGCTAGAACACCTTAAAGTTTCATTATATTTTGCTTTGAAATAGCCACTGTACTTCTAACCTAACCTGGTATGAATCATATACCTACTGTTGCAACAAGAAAGCAATACAATGTTAAATCAGGCTTTATTCCTATTCTTAACAATAATAATTTAATATAAGCTGCTATCCATAGCTTTCACTTGCATGTTAACCATATTTCACAAACACTTCATGTCAGTGGAAATGTTTGTTTACTTTCAAAAGTAGTAAGTGGGAAATAATATATAAAAATGGTAGCAGAAAGGTTCAGTAGCTTCCACAAACATTCAGAAGATGTCTCTGCATATTACCACAGTTGCAGAATCAAACTGTGTAGTTTAAACGTGAGAATTCCATTAATTTCTTTGCAACACACTGGAAAAAGCAATATAAATGGCCATGCCCACCCGCACATGGGCATTTAAATAATGACGTAGCTGCTCTTTAAATGGCACTAGGGCCTAACTGACGGCAGATTCTGAAACTACAATGCTTAAACATAATTTTAATGCAAAAAACGGAAAATGTCGTTTTTTTTTTTGTCATTTTTGACGAAATTTCACGGATGCCTCCCCTTAAAGCAAACAGCACTCTTAAGAGAATCATCCAATTGCCTTAGAACACTACAAGGCCTTTCCCATTTCTTTTTAGGGGTTTTTACAGTTCCTGTTTGTTTTAATTTCAAATAGTATTCACAGATACACCAGTTGCTTTAGATGTCAGTTTAGTTACATCTTTCACAGCCAGGTGTCATAACATTGAGAGTAAAAGTTAAACACATTTAACACAATAGCATTTTTATCACTTTTAAGAGGCTTTGCACTTTTATGCTTCAGTACACTACTCTGAGGAACTGAGCACTCTGCTGTAATAACAACGCATGTACATGCAATACTAACAGGACGAGTGGCAAAGCATCACTTCACTGCAGTAGTTAATTGATTTATTTGTACTCGAACATACAATACTTCCTTACAATTCCAGTTATAATTTTTCAATTCTATTCTAGGTACAAGCTTATCAGCTGCTGATATTTACAGGCTAATAGTGGTATTGGTTCCCTGGCCGTTTACCTCTATTCTAGCCCTTATGCGTCCTTGACCTGTAATTCCCTTGTATCTTCCATTTCTCTATC
This sequence comes from Mantis religiosa, assembly GCA_030765055.1. Taxonomy (NCBI): domain Eukaryota; kingdom Metazoa; phylum Arthropoda; class Insecta; order Mantodea; family Mantidae; genus Mantis; species Mantis religiosa. The sequence continues at coordinate 303,483,052 of CM060948.1, read as the reverse complement.
TCTTAACTTGTTTTACCTTTCTCATATCCATTTCTCTTATTTTATCTGCAAACATCTCCACCTCCCTTATTCTATCTCTCTTTTCAACGTGAGCATTTTTATAGTTATTATAGTTATTATCAACCTTTATTATCCCAGTTCTTATCCCATACTGATTTCCTCCAGTTTTCTATTTCTTTACATTCCACTACATAATGTTTATTTTCTTTCCACATAAAATGCACTCCTTTGGTGAACTCCCTCTCAATATGGCTTCTGTCCTTAACCAAGTTAAACCCTGCCTCTCATGATGATGATGGATATAGGGGCGCTCAACTACAGCGGTTATCAGCGCCCTTTTAAAAACTACTCATGGCAAAGGCCAGATATAAAAAGTTTCTAAAAACTATACTAATGTAAATAAACCTATTAAAACTACATGTACATAGAAAGGGGAAAAAACCAAAAGAATCAAAACCTACTAAAAATTATGTTCGCTATATCCTAAAGTCTAAACGAGAAAAGAATCTAAAAACCTTCTCCACTACTGTGTTATCGTCCGCTAGCATTTCTGCAAAGCTGACCGGCAGCTGCAGAGATGTTCTAAGGGCTGCTAGGTGAAAACACTAGCAGCACGTGTCGTACAGACAACGCTTCTTTGCAAATCAGACACAGTGGAGAAGGCTCCTTTTCAAATAGAAAACTATAAGTAAAAAAGCAGTGCCCAATGCGCAACCGAGCCAAAATCACCTCCTCGCGACGAGATGACTGACAGGAGGTAACCGAGGGAATCGGAAGTTCCTTGACAGATCTAAGTTTATTATTGCAGAGAGCGGACCACTCTTCCTGCCAGCAGGTATGCACAGCTCTCCGCAATACAGCCCTAAAATCTTCCGATGTCACACATGGTATTCAAACCCTGGGCTTCATGGTAGCTGTCTTGGCTGCCGAATCCACCATTTCACTCCCCCGCAAGCCTACGTGACCAGGGATCCATGCACACACCACGTTAACCAGGTTTTGAAGTGCAATGAAGGGAATCACTTAGGATTAAGCAGTTCCTCAACTTTCATCGACGTACATGTAAAATGGCCCGGTATATTGCATAAAGCTCTGCAGTAAAAATGGGAGTGCTAGTGTGGAATCCGAATGTATACAGTTCGGTTCCACACACGTAAGCACAACCAACACCATTTGAATTCTTGGAGCCATCAGTATAAATTACAAAATGGTCCTGATATCGCGATAAAAATTCTAAAAAACATGTGTGGATACTAGACATAGACATGGTAGTTTTATCATATTTGGTCATGCCCAGATTAACAAGGGATGCTCTGCACAACCAAGGAGGGTATGTCCTCTCCCCCCTAGGATACATCTTGGGCATTTCAGTATCAAGATGTCTAAGGAGCTCCCGGAAACGAAAACCAGGTGGCTTTGGTTTAATAGAAGTGTTCCTATAACGCACGTCCATGAAGGTATTAAAGAACGGCGTAAACGTTGGATGTGTGGGCATGCAATTAAGTCCACAGCCATAATTTGCTAATAACATGTTGCGCCTGTACTGCAGAGGAGGTTCTGCAGACTCAGCATACAGGCTTATAGCTCGGCTCGTTGGAAATGCAATACGTATGCCACAATTATGGACTGTGTCTAATCTCTTCAGCACAGATGGTCGTGCTGAGCCATAAACAATACTACCATAATCTAATTTGGAACGGATGAGTGTGCGATAAAGTCGCAATAACACTGTACGATCCGCTCCCCACAATTTTCCACTTAGTACCCGCAAGATATTTAAAGAGTGGTCACATCGTGCTTTCAGTTGTGCTATATGCGACGACCAACTAAGTTTTCTATCAAATATCAATCCAAGGAACCTCATCTCATCTGCAAAAGGTAGTAGATCAGCGCCTAGCCGGAGCCTTGGAGGTAGTCAACTCTACTGACGCCAGAAGTTAACACAGATGGTTTTCTCAGCGGAGAATCGGAAGCCGTTTTTTAAACTCCAACCCTTAAGGTTGTCCAAGGTGGTCTGAAGACGGCACTCTAAGAACGGAGTGCGCTGAGATGTACAGTAGACGGCAAAGTTGTCTACAAATAGGCATGACGAGACACCCGGAGGTACACATTTCGAGATAGAATTAATCGCAATAGCAAACAACTTAACACTTAGTACCAATCCCTGTGGTACACCGTTCTCTTGAACAAAAAGGTTCGAAAAAACCGAGCCAACCCTTATTCGGAATATGCGGTCTTTCAAGAATTCCTGAAGGAAGAGTGGTAGGCATCCACGTATATTCCAGGTGCGCAGAGTACGTAGCAACCCTGCCCGCCAACATGTATCATAAGCCTTTTCGAGGTAAAAAAATATTCCGACTGCTTGACAGTTTTTAAGAAATCCGTTCATAATCTGTGTCGACATTGACACAAGATGATCCACTGTTGAACGGCGTCGTCGAAAACCGCACTGGATGTTATTCAGTAGGTTGTGTATTTCCAGCCACCATACCAACCGCCCATTTATCATGTGCTCCATCACCTTGCATACGCAATTGGTGAGGGAAATAGGACAGTAGCTAGAAGGGAGGTGACGGTCCTTGCCAGCTTTCAAGATGGTGGCTTCTCGCCACTTGTCCGGAAATGTGGCATCAACCCAAACGCGGTTATAGACCTCGAGCAGGAATGCCTTACCTTCAGGTGAGAGATGTTGTAACATTTGAACGTGGATTCCGTGCGGTCCTGGTGCAGTCAGTCGCGATGATGAAAGAGCGTGTTCTAACTCTGCCAAGGTGAAGAGGCGGTTATAATCTTCAAGGTTTCTGGAACTAAACACGAAACCTTGAGATTCTACCTGAGTCTTAATTGAGATAAACTCAGGAGCATAATTACTGGAGCTAGACACCTGAGCAAAAGCACAGCCGAAGGTGTTAGCCACGAAAAACGGATCAACAACTCCTGCAGGTGTTTTCAGATCAGCGATTGGCAAGTGGGTTGATTTTCCGGCCACGCGTCGTAACCTATCCCATACAACAGATGAAGGTGTACATCTGTTAAAAGATGATACAAAGTTGTTCCATGAGCTCTTTTTGCTATCCTTAATTATTTGCCTAGACTTTGCACACGCTTTCTTGTACTCAATTTGATTACTTAGGGTAGGGTGTCGGAATACCCTCAGAGCACGTCTACGAGCACGAATAGCATTCCGGCAGTCGTTGGTCCACCATGGGACAAGAAATCGACCGGGTTGGGTAGCCGAACGTGGAATAGACTGTTCTGCAGCAGAAAGAATTTTCTCTTTGAGATGATCGACTAAATCAGTCACAGATTCGTGCTCGTTGTAATCAAAGACAGCCAACTGGGTGTAAAGGTTCCAGTTGGCACGATCAAAGCGCCATCTAGGGATACGTGAGGGAGACGCATCTTGTGCTATGAGACTAAGAAGACATGGGAAGTGGTCGCTGGAATGTAAATCAGAGATGACATTCCACTGTAATGAAACTGCTAACTGGGATGAACACACTGCCAAATCGATGTGCGAATAGGTGTTAAAGGCGTCTGAAAGGAACGTTGGCTCTCCGGTATTCAGGAGAACCAAGTTATCGCTCTCCAAGAATTTTGCAATGAGGTGGCCTCTCGAACATGCCCGAGTTGAGCTCCAAAGTGGGTGATGGGCATTAAAGTCTCCAACTATTAGAAATGGTGTTGAAAGTTGGGAAACCAGATCTTCAGGGTCAATTAACGAGAGGTCATCTGATGGCGGTACATATACATTGCAAATGCAAAATTTGATTGATGACAGCTTAATCCTTACTGCTACAGATTGTATATCAGATTGTAGCTGTAACGGATCTACATATATGTCATCCCTGAGGAGCATCATAGTGCCCCCATGAGCAGGAATGCCCTCTTCTGTGTCAATATCACACCGCAGTGGTGTGTAGCGTCGGATTTTAAACTTATCTTGCGGTCGTAGCTTAGTCTCTTGTAAGCATACCAACAAGGGGTTATGCTTACTGAGCAAAAGTTCCAGTTCTGGTCGATGTGCTCTTAAACCCCATATGTTCCATTGGAGGATAGCCATTGGAACTACGGAGATAGGATGTAAAAGTTGGTCTACATTAAGACAGTGGCCGAATCAGTTTACCCTTTTTCTTCGGTGTAGGGCTAACACCTGTTTCTTTATCGTCGGGTTTATCCTGGCGCTTTTTCTTTGCCATTCTTGCAGTGTGGTCCGTGTCTTCCTGGTCCATTTCTTCGACGGATGAGGCCCCTTTTCCTATAGAAAACTTAGGTTCGAGGACCCCAAACCGGTTGGACACAGAGATCGACGATGATGACAGTTGTTGATCTGAGTCTTCACCAGAAGACCCCTCAGAAGAGGAACTTCTAGATACCCTAGAACTTTTTTTCTTGCCGGTCCCTTTGTTTGTAACCTTGAGGAAGTCTGATTTTGTGTAATTGCCCTCCCTCTCAGATCTATCACACAGGTCAATAAGTTTCCCTTCCTCATTCTCTCTTCATTTTCAGGTAAATATTTATTGCTTTCTTGCTTATCAAGTTTACTCATGTTATTTATCTGTCAATGTCCTCTTAATTATTGTCTAAAAACCCTTTACATTTTTTTCCCCCACCTGATAGATATCTCCCATCCCTATTCTATTCATCGTTCTCTCTAGTGCCAACCTCCAACTATACTTATATGTTGCACTTCACTGCAGTATATAGAAGGCAATGGGGGTAGTACCGAATACCATGTGATACTAAATGGAAGTATAAACTTCTTTATCAAATTATCAACTGGTATGATTTCAAAGTTCATTATTTGTCTTTATTTTTCCATATTAATATGTTCTCCCACATTGTTCAGCTGTTTTAGTTTATCACCACCCTTTTAATAATTTTGAATTTGGGTGAAGATCATGGTTTTCGTACCAAAAGTAAAAAAGCTACTACTAACTTATTTTCCTGTTTCAATTTGATGTTCATTCTGTACTGAACTATTTTTTATTTTAAATATATTTTCTGCAAGAATCAAAATTAAATGTTCAGAATAATGCATTATAAAATACAATAATTTCTTACCTTGAACTCAGTTTGTTTCCATTAAATGTTAGTGATAAATGTAGGTACTTTCCATCTCTATATTCAAAACTGAACTCATCATCAATATATAATACTCCAGCAGCTGACCTCTAAAAAACAAACACAAGCCTGTTAAATGCTGTTTTAAAAGTGAATACTGCAAGTTTACTAATTCTATGTGCTTAACTGAAAATTTGATTGCTTAATAAACAATTTCATGGAAAGGATACAGTGCATCTCATGAACTGGCTGGTCAGTGTATTACAGCAACAATACAGTATACTTTTAAGTTCTGGTGTACAAAATTAAAGTAATAAACATTTCAATTTTTGCATATAAATGACACATTTAACTTACAATTAAAATTATGAATGCTGGATTTCATGACAGTGATATACACTAAAATTTACATTAATTATCAAGTCAATTTTTAACTAAATGAAGCATAAAAACGTTGCTCTAGTTGCATTTCTAGATATAGAAGGTACCTTCAATAAAGTATCCAGAGAATCTATTATCCTAGCGGCAAGAAAGCATGGAGTAAATGACACCTGTTGTAGATGGATAAAAACCATGCTGGAAACTAGGAAAATCATCATTAATGTGTTCAAAGAAAAACCTGGAGGTACTGACAGCCAAGGGATGGGCACAAGGAGGGGTTTTATCTCCACTTCTGTGGGATTTGGTGTGGAGATCTTCTGGATAACCTAACAAACAGTGATACTATACCCAAGGATATGTAGATGACATAGTTATACTTATTAAGCACAAGTATGCTATTGTTGTTTCGGATCTTATGTGTAACGCTCTGAAACTTGTGGAAAAGTGGTGTAGGACCCTATGAAGACAACACATATCTCTTTAACACATAAAAAGAAAATGGAACATTTTAAAACTCCAATTGTTTTTGATGAAGTATTACAGGTAGGATCCAATATTAGGTATCTAGGCTTAACTTTAGATAGCAAACTTACATGGAACCTACATATGCAAAAAATAAGTAACAAAAGGAAACTGGCCTTAATGGTAGCCAGAAGAACTTTGGGAAATCATGGGAACTCAAACTAAAGATGATGCTTTGGATATACAAAGCAACTGAAAGAACCATTATTATCTATGGGTCATTAGTAATGGTGGCCCAAAGTAAGTCAAAGTAAGGAAGCTAAAAAACTTGGCAGTGTTCAAAGATTAGTCTGCCTGTACATAACAGGGGCTATGAGAAGCACCTCTTCAGCCACAATGGAACATCTCCTTAACCTTCCACCCATTGATATTTATATCAAAGGGAATGCAAGGCTTGGAGTATATTGGCTGAACCTAAACAATAACAGAAAAACCCAAACAATCAGGGACATACCAGAATTAATGATACAATAAAAATCCCTCACCTTCAGATGAGAAGCGATTGATTATATGACACCAATATTAAATTTTGACAAACCGTTCAATATTATATTATAATGGAGTCAAAACAAAATGCACTGTCCAAAAGGAAGCCTGACTGGTATACGGATGGCTCCATGACAGTGAATCAGGAGCTGGAATACATGGGGAGGATCCAAAGTGTGAAATCTATATCCCTTGTAACTGCCCCAATCATACAGGAACATTAGCGTAACAAGCATAACTTGACATTCAAATGCGTAATTCTAATTAGCCATTATATGCTAATATCTATATATACATTTATTCACAAGTTACAATTTCTTTGACTCAATAAGCAAAAATAGTGTCAGATGTATCAGCACATCTGTTTTCTGCCAGGACTCATACTATTGTTTGAACAGAAACTCAGGCTTGGGAACACCACCTGAGGCGCGCGTCGGAGACGGTCAATCACGGACTGACCTTATTCATACATTTTGGGATGTGAGGTGGTTAATGGGAAGCCAGATTTTAACAAAGTTTTGCAGTGCATGAGACTGCATAAATTAACTGCCTCGTGGGAATAGAAAGTATCGTAAAAGAGAATGTGCTCTTGCTCAAACCAAGACTAGATTCAGAAGTGAGGATAGGAAATGGCCTATGAACAACAAATAACCTGTTATATGAATTCCCAAGTATCCCAAAATTTAGCATAAGTGGGGGAAATCCGAGCAATGGCTGACGTCTGATTTTTATAAGACAAAATCTCTGTTGGGATACACTGCAGGCACATCACGTATAAACTATGCTGTGATACACTGAACATACATTATGTATAAAACACTGTAATTACATGCTGGGATTATCACCACGTACCAAAAACTCTTTTGTTACACACTGAATGCACACTTCATCACGAGTCTGCAAGTAGCAACTTTCCAGGTGGCGAGTGAGATAGGAGCATACTAACAATAATAAAGCATTAATGGAACAGTTAAGATGTTTTCTTCGCTAAAACAAATCATATCCAATCAGGACGCATCCCTGCCCTGAAAAGAGTCCATGAAGAGCTAACCCCGAGGAAAACCCTGACCTGTCCAGAAACCTCCCCATCCGTAGCACTCACCCAACATTATCCCTACATTATAAGATGTTAAGTGCTGGGAGGACTCAACCAGGTTCCTAATGGGCAAGGAGCACCTCACCCTCTGGGGAGCAATACCACAGTAGAAGTATTTGCAACTGAAACCTGCAACAGGGAGAATCTAAAAAGGAGCTATAAAGGTAACCACATCTAAATATTCTCTGGCAGTCAGGCAACATTAAAAGCACTTGCAAGTTATCAGATAACCTCAAAGTTTCACTGGAACTTCCTAGAAAACCTTATAAAATTGGCAAAACTAGGCTAGGTAACTCTTGGATGGGTGTCAGGGCATAAAGATATTTCAGCCAATGAAAAGGTTAGCAAGGAAAGGCTGTGCAATATCATTTACTGGTCCTAAACCAGTGTTTTGCATCCTTTTAAATAGTGTATGGAAAACCATTGATGAGTGGATAAAATTTAACCACAAAAAAAAATGGGAATGAACGGAAGGATGCAGACACAGTAAGAGAATGATGAGTAGAATATCCTCATTTACTGAAGATATACTCAAACTTAAAATTAACTTGATAATAGGGGTAATGACAGGGTACTGTAGGTTGAGGAAACATCTGCACACAATGGGTATGTTTAAAGAACCACCAGTACGCAGATTATGCAATGTAGAGGAAGAAACTGCCTCTCATTATATTCAGTTGTGAAGTTTTAGGTAGGAAAAGATATGAACTACTGGGTATAGCTAAACCAGAAGATCGTCCTATAAACAATTTATTAGTAATCTAATGTCTCTTCTAAAAGAGACAGCGTTAAAATTATACTATGATTTGACTGAAACACTCTGTATTTCACATACCACAAATTTTCTTTCAACATGTTTCGCCTCCACTTGAAGGCATTATCAAGAAATTGTCGACTGGTTGGAACTTTGGGTTCCAGCTGATCATGGTTCTCTGGAGATCAGACTTTTAGTGACGATCAAATGAGTCCAAGTAAAATATTTTCTTCTGATGAAATTTCAGAATCATTAAATGTATTTCGAATTTCTTTATATAAATGTTTTCCGAGATGCACACTGTCTCAGTCGACAAAGCCAGACTTGGATATACTCAATTAAGGTTTAAAAATATGTGTAGACTATTCTAACCTAGTTCAAGTCAAATTACCTCAAACATTAAATGAAGAAAATAGAAACACAGTAAAAAACAAATGTTCCAAAATAGAACAAATTAAAAATGAAAATTAATATTGACAACCACATCATGAAAGCCCATAAAAAGAAAGCAGTTATTTGCATTAAAGCACACAAGGGGGAAAAAATAGTAATTTTTTAAAAAGCAGAATACACAAAGAGGACGGAAGACCTGTTAAAGGATAGTAATTACCAAAAAGTGGAACCAACCAATTAAAGTACTGTATCGAATCCACAAATAAAACTTTAAAAGAAAGCAAAATAATTAAAAAAGAAAAAGATTTTCACAAAAGTTAAGTAGATAATCCAACATTACCAAGAGTGTATGGGCTACCAAAAATTCACAAAACAGAAAAGGCCATGAGACCTATCACTAATAGCATAAATACCCCACATATAATTTGCCAAATGTTCACCAAATAAATTCAATAGCTTCCTAAAGTTTGAAAGTGCCAATTTAAAAAACTCTGTAGACCTGATAGAAAAAAAAAATCTAAGACATAAATTTGGACAAAAATGACAGACTGGTTTCATTTGATGTTACGCCATTTTTCCAAAGCATACCAACAGAAAAATTACAGACAATATTTAAAAAAATGGCTAACTACTATGGAACTGGAAACAGCAGAAGCAGAAGAATACATTTCATTAACAAAATTATGCACTGAACAAAATTTCTTCGCTTTAATGGGAAATACTACAAGCAGAAATCATGTTATCACTGGGCAACCCACTTTTACCTTTTTTGGCATATTTATTTACGACTGCATTTGAAACACAAATTGAAAAGGCCTTCCCATGGATCTTCAAGGTTTGGTATAGATATGTTGATGACATCTTTGCAATAGTTCCAAATAAACATTTAGATGATGCATTAAAATTGCTCAATCTGCAAGAAAAGACTATCAAATTCAAAATAGAAAAGGGAATCGATGGACAACTTTCCTTCTTGGAACTAAATATCATCAGGAATGACACAGAAATAAAATTTGGAATTTTCAGGAAACCAACAGTCAGAAAATTACATAAAAAATCATTGCCAGGGCTTTTTTTTTTTCTCAGCCAGAATGCACCAAAACACATTACGGTAAACTTTTACAAACTCCAGTGAAATTTAAAATTGAAACCACTGCCCATATTGAGTGCAAGAGTTTGCATTCTGACATCCCTGTTGATGCGGAAGAAATTATTTAATATACTGCATTTAGTGCTGCCATGTTCCGTTCCTTAAAATTAGTAGGATTAGAGATTGCAGGTTATACATGAGCAAATGGCAGTCTTCTGTGCTCTAGATTATAGTACAATACTGTTATTGGTTGGCCCCGTAGCTCAGTCGGTAGAGCACCTGCCTGTCATGCTAGGGGTCCCGGGTTCCATTCCCGGCGGTGAGTGGGGATTTTTCTCCAACTAAGATAATTCCCCATCTTCCCAGAGTCTGGAAGTGTGAATGAGAAATGAAATGTGTAGTGTTTAATGCCCGCTTTTACTACATATGGCATCACAGACGGTGACACCAATGATGGAGCACCGGTGGAATGAGATGGCGGGGGAAACTGGAGGTCCCAGAGAAAACCCGCCCCTGCGCCGTGTTGTCCACCACAAATCTCACTTTGCAGTCGCCTGGGATCAAACCTGGACCGCCAAGCCGTCTAACCACTGAGCCACAGCGCGGCCGTATGAATGGGAGTGTGAATGTGTGCATGATCTAAGGATTAAAACCCAACAAATACGACTTAACACCTTTGGTATGTTAGAAAGGAGAACGGCCGCCGATATGACCATTGGAGTTAAAGGTGAGGTATAAATGGAACAAAAAACTACTGTTATTTTCCGAGAGTAGAGTCTGATAGTTTAGCAGCAAAACTCAGAACTAGTGATATTGTCAATATGCACAATGCATATTTACTGTCATTAAAAGAAACACACAGATACTAAACTTAAAGTATGTAGTGTACAGTATGAAGATTTAACACCTTTAAGCCAGTGTTTTTGTTGTACAATATGATTGAGTGAGAGAGTTCCAGTAAACTCTTTTACAGAAAAAACACTGGCTAAAACCCAACTATAAACATGCAATAATTAACAGTGTTACATACAGACTAATCAACATACCCATGGATAAAGCAGAATACTACAAGGAACAAAAAGCCATACTTTACACAGGCAGAAGAAAATGGATATAACGAAAGTCTGGTGTTTAAGAAAACTAAAAAACCATTAAGAAAGCAACCACATTTACAAAAGAAAAAGAAAGCAACAGCATATTTAGTGCATTCACATACTACCAAAAAACATTTAATAAATCCAAAACAATCTTTAAGGAACAAAATATCAACTTGGCACCTAGTTTTAAAATTGCTAAATTTAAAAAAAAAATGAAATCCCACCAATTAACAGATCTGGAAAATACCTAATAAATTGTCGAACTGAAAAAAACCCTAAAAACCAGGGTCAAAGAGCACTTTAGAAACATCAAGATGAAACAAGAAGATAATCAGCAGCAGCATTTCATTTTTGGAATGGAAACCATGACAATGATTCAAATCCAAAATTACTAAAAGGAGTGATAAACCAAAATATACTGACAACATGGGAGAACATATTCATATGGAAAATAAGGACCGAGTAATGAACTTTGAAATCCCACCAGTAGATAATTTGACAAAGCAGTTCATAGTTGCAACACCAGAGAGAAGACAGCAGACAACTGACAGTTAGAAAGAGGTTGATAATGGAGGCAACAGCTTCTGAAACTAGTCTCTCAATTATATAACAATGTAAGTGACAAAGTGTCAAAAAACTGATTATAAATGGTTTTTTCAATTTTTTACTTGCTCTACGTGTCCTGCGCCATGGTGTAGTGGGCTAAAGCATCATGCTTTAGTTCCCTGCCACAGAATGCAACGCAGGATCAATCCCACCCCTGCAGGATGCAGATTTTAAGTTCTAGGTATAAGACCGGTGCCCACTCAGCATCAGGAGGAAAGTGAGGAGATATGACAGATAGCAAACCTTGATTGCAAAAGCCAACTTTCCAGCTGGGGGTGCCAAGATGCTGGCCACCTCTCCTCCCCATATTGGTTGGATGATCGCCCACCTCTACCTTGCATATAAGGGCATGAGGTCGGCATTCGAGTTGGCAGGTCTTGGCCCATTAGGGCTGTTACACCATGCGTTATTATTATTATTATTATTATTATTATTATTACTTGCTCTACGTAGAGTAAAAGCAAATATTGAATTACACCACACGTGATTCTTCCTGGACTCAAAACAAATTATGTGGATGGGTGTGGGTGTGTGTGCATGTGTGTATACATGAGTCCATGAATGAAAACAGCATTAACATGAAAATAAAAAGTCCCTTAAACACCAAATTAGTTTTTCCACCCAAACTACCCTCACAAGGAAGACTTTCTTCCCAAATTTTTTATTCTTTCAAAAAAGGCTTGATGAATTTAGATTTAAATACCTATATATAAAGATATTTACATGACAAATAAAACGTATATCCTGAATTTTTCAGAGAAAACCTGTTAAGTCCTATTCATTCAGAAGAAACTTTTTTATGATCTTGTGTAACTGATTATTATTATTATTATTATTATTATTATTATTATTATTATTATTATTATTATTATTATTATTATTATTATTATTATTATTATTATTATTATTATTATTATTTTATGCTAATGGTTAACAAGCAGCATATGAAAAGCGGGTGAGATGAAGGTATTCAATGTCACGAAAAGCAACATTGTCACATTTTCTCCAAATATGTGTTCACAATTCTTGTATGGACATTTACTTCTAAGAAAACCAAGGTGAGCCAGAAAGAATGAGAGAAAAGAGGGAGATGTTGCAACTGTGTGACTCTAAGTGGAGTTAACATGCCTCTGTCATTTATGATTTCTTTGATTTCATTGGTGGAAATGACACGCTTGTTAGTGCAATATGAAACATCAGTGAGTTAGAAGAACAATGCATGCGGTGTGTGTTATCTGAGAGGCTTTCTGATTTTTAATGGTAAAGCATGTGTTAACAATTAGAGCAGCACAATAAGTGATAATTTAAATTAGTTAAAAAAATGTAAATTGTTCTAAAACAATTTCTTTATGACTTTAGCCATTTACAAATATATTAATAGATCAAACTGTTCAATAATTTTGTCATTCTTTTAAAGTCATTTAGATATTCATTGTTCCTTGTGACTGCAGGAAAACAGTATGGACTTAGCATTCAGGATTTTAAACATCAATCACTATCACTATTCCCTTTGTACGTATAACAAAATGTGTAGTATAGCTATTTCTGCAAAAATTTATCTTAAAGTGATGCTGGAAAAATACAATTTTATGTCTTGTTTGTATGCACACTAAGAAACAACAGATGGTAGAGGAAGTCAAGTGATTATGCGGATTGGAGGAATTTAGTAACAGTGATTTCAAAATTAAATGAAAAAACTGTTTGTAGTTTGTTTTTTGATACATCACTTTACATCTTTATATTTTTGAGGGACTTGTTCAAAAATATAAAAATGTAAGAGATGAAGTATCAAAAAACCAAGTGAATTTAACATATGAGATCTTGATACATACATGATTTGTATGTGATTACATCATTTTATATACCACCTCTGTAACATGATGGTAGCATGTCTGCCTCACATTCACGGGGTGAGTTATCTGGATAAGCTTTTTCCCCAGAGTTTTTCCTTATCCCAAAAGATGAATGTCAGATAACTCTACGCCTTATGGACCTTGGGCTCATTTGAGATCATTGCACCCATTTCATTCATTGTCCGATATGATTTACATTGGGAGGATGTTGACAACAATAATAGTAATCTTTATTTCCATTCATTAACATATTAGATACATTTCCATACTTATTACTACACTGAGTTGCTGCTTACCCTTGGGCTCAACAGGCTCAAACTCTGAGGTTGTTGAGCTAATGGGTCCCTAGTTACATCTTATCTAAAAAAAATGTCATCTTCATTTTTGTCGTGTTGCCTCAACTATTTAGCTCTTACTTTGCCCAAAAAGTTAAATTTCACTTACATTTTTCCTAGTTTTTACACTCATTAACTTCATTGCTTGAATTTTTTTTTTTGGTAACTTTGCTCATTCTTTTTTAGCTATCTTCTACCTAAGCAACCTAGTTACTTCACAAATGCCATTCTTTATCCCTTTGGTGACAACGGGCATTTCTCCAGGTCCCTCCCTCTTTCCAAACCCTTCAATTTAACCACCCATTCTAGCCCATGCAAAGCCTTCTCTTGTAGCTTGATCACAAATATCAATTTACCTTTCCCTATTCCAGATCACTCATCTCTCCATAAACTTCCAGCAAGCTTTTCAAATTGAAACTTCCTATCATTTCTTGCCTTTCAATATCTTCCTTTCTTAACCTAAGTTCTTTCCAAAATTCACTTTAAAATAATACCCTATTTTCCCACATGACACCAATCCCTATTTTTAACATCATTTCCTTTATGTTATTTAGCCATGATTCCTTCTGATTTAGTCTTTACTGTAGTATCAAGCGTTGACGTAGAATATTCTGCTCATCTAAATTCCTAATTCTTGCCCAATATTTTAACACTCTTTCCAACATTATCCCTCTATTTCCCAGTCTTCCCAATTCTTCTTGTGCCAAACCATTTGGTGCAGCTCATGGTAAGCCAAAAACTTTTTGCAAAAGTTTCTATGTATCACATCCATATTTGCACCCCGCTTCTCCAAGCCCCATATCTCCACCCCATACAGCATTTGTGCTTCAACTAAGGCTGTGTAAATTCTCTCCAGCTGTTTTATTTGCATTGCTGGTAATTTATCTAAGCATGCTTTAATAGCTTTTAATGCAATTTTACCTTTAGCCATTACCATTCTCTTCTGCTCTTTTGAACAATAAAGGGGGTTTACTGCTTAATCGTACTCCTAGATATGTACTGACCACCTCAACTTCTCTTCCTTGCCAGTACCATTTCTCCTGTTTTCTTAACTTGTTACCTTTCTTGAATACCATAATTTTAGTTTTGCTTACGTTAATTCTAAGACTCCATTCCTTACAAAATTTATCTATTGTTCCAATTGCTCTATTCCCACTTTGGATATAGCTCCTGCTACTAAATCATCTGCAAATAGCAAACCAGGTATTTCCCTGTTATTAATTATTGGCGCATGCCTATTTTCCATTCTTATTGCATCAAGAATAGCATCTATAGATGAACACTACAGGACTAAACTTGCAGTCTTGCCTCAATCCTATATTATTCTGAATGTATTTTGTTGCTTTATTTGGCATTTTTATACAAAACTCATTGTCTGAATACATTCTTTATAAACTATGAATAAATCTGCTCATTCCCTTTTTGCTCAATTGTACCATAGTGCTTTGCAATTTATTGTACTGAAGGCCTTTTCAGGCAACAAATAACACATTACCCTCTCCCTCTTGTCTGCTAAATATTTAATTATCAATGTGCTCATCACAAAGATATCCATTGTTCTCCTGTCTTGTCTAAAGCCTGCTTGGAAATCTGACAGCTTCCTCTATTCTTCTGTTCACTTTTGTACTCTTTCTACCAAAACTCCAGTATATACTGTTCAAAAAGTATTGAAAATTTTGAATTTTCATGAGCTACATATATCCGATTTTCGATTGTTTTGTGGCATTATGCTGGTACTCATGTCCCTCACTTTGTTGACCAGCTCGGCCATCTTGAATGTTCAGTTAATTGTTGACAGCTACTTTGCTTGGATGTGTTTTGGCTCGTCTTCGATTTTTGCCTATTCCAAAAAATGGAACAAAGAATCTGTATCAAATTTTGTGTGAAAAACAAAATCAAGTGCATGGATGCATTCCGAATGCTGACTGTGGAATATGGTGAAGCTACCTTGTACCAAAGCAACGTTTATCGGTGGTGCAAAAAGTTCTTAGATGGTCGAGAAGATGTGAACGACATAGAGCGTACCGAATGCCCGAGCTCATCAACAACAGACGAAAACATTGAAGAAGTGAAGAAAATAGTATTGGCCAAGCGTGGAAGCACTGATAGAGAAGTTACTGAGCTAAACATATCGATTGGCTTGTGCCATTTGATTTTGACCAATGATTTGGGCATGAGATGGGTTGCTGCAAAATTTGTACCAAAGTTGTTCAATTTCGACCAAAAACACTATTGCATTAACGCTGCTAAGGAGCTGTTGAACTCTGTCTGCAATTACCCAAATTTGCTCCAGGAATCATGGGTTTCTGGTTATGACAAGGAAACTAAAGCTCAATCTTCCCAATGGATGCTGCCACACAAGCCAAGACCAAAAAAAGTGTGCCAAATTCGGTCAAATGTGGACGTTTTGCTTACAGTTTTCTTTGATTGGAGGGGAATGGTGCATCATGAGTTCTTGCCACAGGGTAGAACAATCAATAAGGAATATTACCTGCAAGTTATGCGCAATTTGCGCAAAGCAATCTGCCAGAAATGCCCAGATTTGTGAAAGAACAAAAATTGGCTTTTGCACCATGATAATGCCACTGCTCCATCATTGCTTGTGTGCAAATTTTTGGCCAAAAACAACACACTTAGGATGCCGCAGTCAATGTACTCCCCAGACCTGGCCCCCCTGTGACTCTTTTTTGTTCCCAAAACTAAAGAGGCCCATGAAAGGATGATGCTATACCATGAGTGAGAAGATAAAGACCGCATCGAAGGAGGAGCTGAACAAGATCACAAAAAAACAATTTTTTCAAGTTTTTTCAAGTGCTTCGAAGAGTGGATAAAACGTTGGCACATGTGTATAATATCTGGTGGGGATTATTCTGAAGGGGACAAAATAGATATTCATTAATAAATAAATACTTAATGAAAAAACATTCCCCTATAATTTGCAGGGTTATCATCTACCACCCCTTTATTCTTAAATATTGGCACAATAATTGCTTTTCTCCAACTACTTGGAACCTTACCTCCTTCAAATACTATATTCAGAATTCTCACTAGCAAACTTCACCTATTCTTGTTTCCACTCCATGCCTTCCATAACTCCCCTGGAATCCCATCTATACCACATGCTTTGTTCCTTTTTAATCTTTTTACTTACTCCCTACTTCCTCTATTCTTATTCTATAGTCTAATTGCTGGATTTCTCCTATATTACCCAATTCTTGAATACTTTGTCGTCCCTGTTTTATCCTTAAAAGGCTTTTAAACTATCTGCACCATGCTTCTGAACTTATGTTGCGTTCCCTAGTTCTAACCTTATAGGTTTATTTCATTAAGGACCAAACTGCCTTTGTATCATTCACTTCTATTGCCTCCCATATTTTCTTACACATTTTTTCCTTCCATTACTTCTTTTTAGCTTCCTTCAATTACAAAATTTTCTTTTCCTTTGATGTCCCCAGTTTGTCTCCATTTCATTACAGTTTCTGAATTTTCATTTCTAAACTTGTGTTGTGTATATGTTTATTGTATAATTTTTAGTTATAAGTACTTGACGTGTCCTATATCATGTACTATGATCAAAAGGATGAATAAATACAAATACAAATTAAACCCTTATAACTCACTGCTTTATCTTGCTACACTCCTCATCAAACCAGCCTCTTCTAATATTTGGTTTATCATTCTCATTTTTGCCCCTGCCTGTTTCACTAACTCCTCTAGTTTTATAAGTTTCCTCAATTTTATTTTTTTCAGCATTTCCTCGATGTCAACTACCCTTAACATATCTGACTGGTTTCCCAGCTCCTCCATATATGCTTCTGCTTCCTCATCCCTCCATTTATATCTTTTAATTTTTACTCCGTTCTGCTCAGAGCACAATTCCTTTTCCGTATCTATACCTCTGAGTGCTGCCCTTAAAGGAAAATGGTTACTAGAACTAGCTACATTTAGCACCTTAAAATCTATACAGTATTCAACTAAATCTGCAGAATATAAAATATAATCTAATTACAATATGACCATTTCTATTCACAGAAGTAAACTCCCCTATACTGTCATTTCCTTTCACTCCATTGCACATCATTAAATCATTCTCCTCACAAAATTCTATTAATTTCTTATCCTCATTGTTAATACATTTATCTTTGATCCTTTTCTTAACCCATTTAATTTCCCCTTCAAAATCCACTAACTGCAATTAATTTTCTCCAATTCTTGCACTGAAGTCATCCATTATAATAAATTCTTTATATATGCCTCTGTTTAATATTTCTTCCATGCTCTGTCTCATCTTAAGTAATACCTGTGGGTCATAGAATTCTGAAATATTTGGCGGGTCGGGTCGCACACGCACACACTTTCTCTCACCTATGCTTCACTTAGCACACACCACAAAACTAATTTTTCACTGAATTCATTAAATATTTTCACTTTAATTTTTAGGGTCTTTTTCACTAATAATCCTACACCTCCTGAACCTCTATCTTTATCTTTCTGTTTAGTGCCACATTTCCCATAAAACTCAGAATCACTCAAATACACACTATCATCTCTTAAAAACCAAGTTTCCACCACACCTATCACATCAGCACTTCTCCACTCTTCACTTTGCCCCACCAGCCTTCAATATTCCAGAATATAGCCCGCAAATCCTTGCCCTACACAGACCCCTTTCTCTCGAACCTGAATTGTTGCACTCTAGCCTTACTCCTACTTATCCTTTCCATCTTTTTTCTCTCCTCCTCATTGTCCAGTGCTTGCATAATACTGCCTCCGTCCATGGATGCAACGCTGAGACCTGTTTCTCTCTACATGTCTAAGCCGGCTGTTAATACCAGTGCATTTTAGCTCGCATCCTCAGTCAGCTATTTCTCCAGTTGAATCTGCTTGCTTAGTGACATGCTGAATGACATCTTCCTTCCTTGTACTGTGACATATTGGGTGAAGTAACTGTTACTTCAGTTGCTCTTCCTTTTGAACTTGGTGACCCATACAGTTCCTCCCTCCTGTTCATCGATACTCCTTACCTTTGCTCCTCTGTCACGCATCTGATATTTCGCTGATGAATATCCTGTTTCCTTCCATTTGTTCACAAATCTAGACCTCTGACAAAAGCTTTTTCTCCTTTGGCCCTAATATTCTTGATTTCTTGCAGTAACATGTTTCTAATTTCCCTGGCTTTTCCTTCATAATCTTGTTTGATGAATATTCTTGTACCTTCTATAATTCCTTTCTTGGAAGTGTTGAAAACAGTGTTGTAATAAATTTAATTCTTGTACCAATTAGTTTTCTGGTATTTGATAGAATTGTCCATTTTATTTTCATTGTAGCACTGGTCTCGGATTTCGACCTTTCCTCCCAACTCTAAATATATTGCTTATCTCCCAACCCTCTCTTTTTAATCCCAGTACATCCTTCAAAATCTCCTCAATCTGGTCCCAAACTTGTTTTTCTCTTGATTCTTCAGCCCCAAAAATTATCACATTCATTTCCCTTCTTTTATCTTCAGACTTTTCCAAGAATGTAAATTCTTTGCATACATTCTGCTACTTTCCTGTTCATTTCATCTTCAAATTTTCCTCACATTTTTGTTTGCACTTCAAATTTTTCATCCATCTTCTCTTAGATTTTTTTTTCCATTCCTTTGAAACTTGCATTTGTATTACAACAATAATAACAATTTTACATGGGAGTTTGATGATACGTTTTAACAGAACCTCCAGATATCTGTCCTTCAAGCAGAGAAACCCCATAAAACTTTAAAATAAATTTAATGAAACAGTCTCTCATTAATATAAACAAGTAAGGGACGAGTATTAATAAACCAACTACAAATAGTTTCTGAGATTAATGAAACAGTTTTGATTCTCAATAACAGGCAAAACATGATCTAAAGGATATTTCTGTACATGTATATAAGTTTGACTTGACGATGCTATGAATCATTTGTATTCTCTTAAGCAGAGAATGAACAAACAATCCAACAAACTTCCTAAACTTACTACACAACATTGGAGAATGAGAAAAATCCTATGAAAATCTCTATAAGGGCTTGCATAGGGAAAGAACTTAAGCATGCCAACATCCTCGTAAACGGAGGTTATTCTCCAAGCTCTAGGGGTACGTAACATGGTAGTTTCAACTCCACTAAACTGTAGCATAATGTCAGGCCAAGACTACTGCTGTTTGCCCCTCTGCCCTCAATGGGCTTCAAGAGTGTGGTACAATACTATGTGGGATGCACTAGCTGGTGGATGTGGTCTTTGCACTTACTTTCCACTCCAGTAGCTTTTCAACTGATCCCAGAGGTACTAGACACTGACCCAGGTCCCCTACTTGATATGCTGCTGTGGTACTTCTGCACTAAGGAAACAGCCTTGTGACTTTAATGTCATCAAACTAATATAGTCACAAATAAAGGGAAATGTTGCAAAAACAACTGATATTGGACATTTATTTCATAATGCTTTGAAAATTGGTCAAGTTCTTATGAGCATGTAAAGAAAGTGGTAAACTGTTATTGAGAGAAAGATGGCTTGGCAGAATTCTGCAACAATTAAGTTAGACTCGGAAAGTGAGGATGAAGATGAATATATGCTGTAGGAGGAACTTTATCAAGCGACCAAACTCCTTCCACTTTCAATCTGAAATATTTGTTGTAACATTGCAAGTGAGAGAGTACTGCTTCCTCCTCCTAACCTTACCTGCCAACTCAAATCAAACATAGTGCATCTGTGAAAATTAACAGTTTTCTTCTAATTGCTTTACTAAATATTCAGTACATGAAGTACACACAAGACAAACACTGGCAAAACAAATATTAAGTTATTTTATTCATAATCAATTGCGATATAACATGTTCTTTGGACCCTGTAGTTTGTTGTATTGCTCCCTAATTTTAAATTTTACTTTATCTTACATTTCAACTGAATTTTCAATGTAACTCTTTTTAACTAGTGGACAACAATGTTTAAATCTGTAATTCCTGAAGCTATCCTTAAAATTTAAGCTCAGAAGTTGTAAACTGTGGTTCAACAAACATTTTGAATACAGTATAAGTGATGCAAAATGTGTCCCAAACTTTGGCTCATTATTACAGTTGAGCAGAAAAATTAGAAACAGTGATGTGTTGATAATTTATAAAAATGAGTTGGAATAGAAAGACTAAACATCACTAAATTAAAAAAAGTATCTGATCATGTTTCCAGGACTAAGCTTGTCTCCATCATCAGCATATGTCCAACTGATTCTTCCTGTTGTTGACCGTCTTGGCTGGGGAATCTGAAGTATCATCTCTTGGTATCAATGAACTTCCAAAGGCAAATCAGAATTTATGTATGTTTCCCCATGCATTTAGTTCAGCTGAGAAACTGACAGCTTTCAATAATTTGGCATTTGGTGTAATTTCATGCTAGCAGACCAAAAATATCTACTCTAGATTTTTCAATTGTATTTTATGGCTCTTATGCATTCTTTCAATCTGGTGTTTAAGCCTCTTTTTGTTTACTTATTGTATATTTGGTTGCAATTGAAGCAATACATCTTATAAATGCCTAATGTGTTATGTAGTGGATTACTATTTGTGCAAAGCAACTTTTGTATACTGTAACTGTTTATTGGAACGAAAGTTATCCCGTATTTCTTGAAAATCTTGCTGAATTTGTGATGTACATCTGGGTATAATATCAATTTTCTGTATTGCTGCTGTTCTGTTTGCTGGCTCAATGTTGTGGTGTCCATTATTTGCTTCCTTCTTTTGTACTTGGCCAACTTTTTATCTATTGCGTCTTTGTTACCACTTGTGTGCTATAGTGAGATCTACATTTTTATACAGAGGTACAACTATTCCATCAAAAAGGGAGGAAATGTCATTACATTCTACTCCCAGCAGTAGGAGCGCCCTTCATCTGGCAAATGAAGGTTGGTTACATCCTAATGATTTGCCAAGCCTGATCCAACAGACCCATAGACCAAAAGCAGACCTATTCCCTCCTCTATATGAAGGTTAAGAAGGGATTTTTTTTTTTTTTTTTTGTAATTTACGTCCTCCAGCGTTAAATCATATTGGACGATGAATGGAATGGGTGAAATGATGCTCAAATGAGCCCAGGGTCCATAGAGTTTAAATTACCCGACATTCGACCTTCAGGATAAGGGAAAACCCTGGAAAAAACCTTATCCAAGTAACTCACCCTGACCGAGATTTGAACTCGGGACCTCTTGAACGTGAGGCAGACATGCTACCACCATGCTACCGAGGCAGGATTAAAAAAGGGATGATGCAACTGCTTACTTATAAAAACAGGGTCGATATGAAACCATTCAAAATTGCTCAATAAAATACATTTATATCTTATATGTGAAACATCAGAGATGTTCACCTCAGCTATCGTACATACATGATGAGTCAGTTTATGTACACACTGTTCCGATAGAATCATGTCTTCTGGATAAGTTATACATCGGTAGGTGCGAGAAATCATATATAACAAGATTGAATCTTGTGACAAGGGGAAAGAAGAGGGAATTAAAATCCCTTTCTGTCAAGTGACAAAACGGGCAGCTGAAATGGTTACTTATGTCTATGTATAATAATTGCTTAACCTTACATACCAGACACAGACAGCTCTCAGGTGCTCTATTTGTATTTTGTCACTTACTGTATGCCAAGTCACTAATATTTCACTCTTCTAGTGCACAAGATGACAAGTGAATGCTGTACTGTCACTGAAAGTTAATATGCCTAAATGCTTTGTTATGTTGTTTATAGAGATTACAAGAAATAATTTATTCCCCTTGTTAATTCCCTGCTTCCATATGTTTCTGTTTCCCATTGTTTATTTGGTGTTATGTTGTTTTGAAGCTAACTTTGAATATCTTGCAGAAAACAAATGATGATTACAAGAAGATTAAGATGTCAGGGAGGTGATAAAAAAGACAAAGGCTGCAGAGGTTATACATAAGTGAGATAAACAGTTGTGATTGGTTGAATAACATCGCTTCTTAGCATTTTATGGTCATAAGTAGTGTGACTAGTTGAAGTGGGATAATCATTGCAATTCTGTGGGAACCTGCATCATTATAAATTTAGTGGTTTAAGTTGCTCTGAAGTAAAACCTGTGGTGGCAAGAGCAAAATTCACTGTGCAACCAGCCAAATTATGAGAGAAAATAGCTATATAATCACTCATTTCTACTATTAACATGCAGTTTTCACTCAAGTGTTTCATCTTACATTTTTGTCAAGAGCCACAATTAAGGTATATGGATCATCATGCATCAAGGGTGATGCTCTACGTATCCTTTCCTTCTTTGGAACAATTGTACCCCCTCTTTGAAATACAGGAATCTGTAACAAAAAATATAAAGCATCATAAATAATTCAAGAAAGTTTGAACTGGACAGTAAAAGAAATGTGAGAACATCAGAAAGAAAAATATGTGATTACTAGACACAGGAATTGTTAAACGAGGGGCTCGGCCATAAAACCTGTTAAGTCACAAAACTAGAAATGACAGAAATTAGCAATTCAAAGTTTACAAAAATACATTATAAATTCACCATAACTACAGAGTAAAAGGAACTGAATACCAGTATAAACATGTACAGATACAATCTCTGAGATGTTAACATTCTGTTAAGTGTTCTTTTCAGAGGAGGTAAAGCAACTTTACCATCATAAGGCATAGTAAATTTATTACTTAACAACTTTTACTTGAATACAATATTTTATTTTTTCCACATATAACATTATGACATTAAGAAAAAATGTAGTGGAATAGAAAAAGAATCAGACTATCACTCAGATAGTAAGCTTAGTATCATTAAGTTTGTGCTTGTTTTATACACTATCATCTGACTTCTCATTGTCTACCTGCTGGAAGACTTCAGTTTGTAATAATACTGATGATGAACAGGTGGAATCCACTGCAGGCATGACATGACAGCTTTAAGTTTCATGACATCAATAGGAACAGGATGTGTAAATTTCTGAGGTAAGTAATTTGTAGAAAATGTTTCACTGGAAGAATGACCTCTCTTCTTTAGAGATACCCTTGGTTCACCAAAATATGAGGTATATGCATATAGGGTCATTAAGTCACTCCTCTCCATTAAAAATTGACACCCATCATATGTCTTTCTGTAACCGAAACCTAATCCCCTCAAAATGCTGAAAGTCAATGATTTTGACCCACTGTATGAAATTTTAGTTCTAAGAGCGCAAGTTATTTTCTGTAAAGTTGGAAATTCACTTTATTCATAAAACTCGAACACAGTTATATGTACACCGTCCTTGTACAAACACTTGGGCACCGCTGGGATCAGATTTTCTTGCCTCTCCACAAATGCAGGACACACTTACTTTACCTACACCATATACTTCAGCTTAAGCTGTTTATCAGTTTTGAAATCGAACTGATTCCTATATTCCTCATTGCCCAAATGTTTGAAGAACATGTATACCTTGAAGTCATTGCAGTTGTTTAAAGAACAACTGAATAATATTGATTTGAACTCTCCAGAGTAAATAAACACTGCTTATCCAGCATTCATTCATAAACATAAGCATACAACATTCCACAGGCTAACAGGAAATGAAGTGTTTGCTCTTTCTTGAATTTAACACCCTGGCTTATTCAAAGTAATTCTTTTATCACGTCATGTCAATAGTTTAAATTTAAGTTCTCAGTAATTACAAGTACATGTACACAAATACAGACCAACCAATGATAATGCTTTACCTCAAGTTGCGTCAGTAAATATATTGATATTCATTTATATTACAAAAACTATTTGAACTGATACACTTTTACATGGTTTTTAAATGAAAGAACTGAATAATACTGCTTTGAACTCTCTAGATTAAATAGAAATTACAAACCATTCATAAGCAAAGATATGTGACCAGACACGTTCTGCCAGGCAAGCAGGAAGTGTACTGTTGCCTCTCGCTCAAATTTAACAAACAGCTTAGCTTATTCAAAGTAATTGTTTTATCTTGTCATGTCAAACGTTGTACGTTTCAGTTCTCAGTAATTACAAATATACGTACATGCATACATGCCAACCAATAATGCTATTCATTACAGTGCTTACATCACGATACATTGTTATAATATAATGGTGCTTTACTTATTTTTATTAGGAAAACTATTTGAGCTAAAAATATGGGCTTTTACGGTTATGTTACCTTCTCCTTGGACCAGTTTTGGCACAATCTGAATTTTTGTCTTAGTGCACATAGTATTTAATAGAGATTGATTAGGTTGGCGCTTGTCACACACAACTTAGGAGGAATGCAATACAACATTGCAGGACTCCAATTGGTTGCTCACCTAATAGCGCTCAAGGATAAACATCCCATTTGAAACAGATAGTAAATGCTCTCCATGTTGCTAGTTCCTTTGCATTTAATTTTGTATCAAAATTGTCGCCACTGATCACTTTTCTGATATGAGGTACAATGAATACTCCTTTTAATTTGGCATCACTCAAACCACGAAAAAGAGTTCAGATATTTGTAACCCTCGTCGTTTTTGTCCATGGCCTTCAGAAAGTTCTTCAGCCCTAAGTTAATGTGTAAAGGTGAAAGAAACACATTCTGTGTAACTACCAATGGCTTACATTTTACATTATGTCGCCCTGGAGTAAATTTGTCTCTTCCTGCCCAATTCTTAACTTTGTAGTGATTTTTTGTATCCCGACTGTCCCATACTCATAGGAAATTTAGTAAATCCACTTTGCAATCCCATTAAAAGACCAATGACTAAGGTCAGTTTGCCTTTGAAGACGACCACAATAGGCTGGTTGAAACATTGGTTTTACAAAATGTGATGCGGCAAAAACCAAATAGCCAAGACATTTATAAAGCTGGCCGTGGAAGCCTGAGAGAACAAAAGATAAACTAACAACACTCACAACTCAATTAGCACTGTTTAAATCTTGTAAATTAATAAGCACAGAACAGAAACTAAATTAGACAATGTTTTCATTTGCTATTCACACAGATTATACAATCTGTAAAATGCATTGTGTTCGGATGATGCAAGTCTCGATGTATTGCTGGCATGTATTCTGCCATATGGTGACTGCAGTGTGAGGCCAAAGCACTGTAAATATTTATTTACCTAACAGCTGAAGCATGCTTTTTCAAAGTTTACAATTTTCTCTATGCAGATTATTCCTATGACAGTTGCAGCAAATATTGGTACCTTGATACTTTTTTCATCTTAACAAGATATACAAGCATTGAAAGTGCTATCTTCCTGGCTCTCAATTGAAAATGTTCTTCAAGGCTTAATCCTGTCTTTATCTTCTTAGTCTCTCTTCTCTTTTATGTTAATTTTTCTCTTGCGGTTAACTAATTTGCTCTTGTTTTCTTAGTGTTTGAGTACTTTCTATTGACAATTTCTATCTAAACACTTTCTAAACAATATCATTCACTCTTGCTATCTACGTACTTTATTTCCCATAATGCTGAATTATAATTATTTATTTTGCTTCATACTGTTTTTGTGTGTTCAAAGATCAAATCTTGTTTTACTGACCATGTCCTTCCTGGCTGGAATCTTTCTCTAATATATCAATTAATATTTTGTTGATAAACAAGTCAAAATATTTATCAACAGGAAGTTTTGTTGATAAACATGAAAATGCTAACGAAACATAATTGATAGTATTAATTTTTCGCTTCACTGTGGTGTTCCAATACAGTTAAATCTCGATATAATTGATAGTGTTGATTAACAATAGTAACCAAAAATCTGCCAATAAGAACACACTATAGCATATTTACCTTAAATATTGTTACAGGGATTGATACCACATTACCACCTGTAAATGCTTCATAGGTTTCAACATCATACCAAACATCATGTGGACCTGGAAGATATACCCTCACATCTGTAACTCCTGGCTCTGTCACAGGATGAATCAGCAGTGCATTACCTTCAAACATGAAAAATAAATGTAAGTATAATTGAATGAAAATGCTATCTTTAATATTCTTTTAGGACAACATTTTTTAGTTTACTGCATGGACTTGGTAGCTTACAGAAAATTTATACATTCCAGCTAATAATGCCATCACATTCATTAAGCTCTTTTTGTATGCAGTCCTAATTTTGTTTGCTATTATTAATTACGGCTTTTGAGATCTTCTCTAAATTTAAGGCTGTACGTTTATTTTCCTTTGCACATGTAGAATCACGAATAGCATATGGTGTTTGGGGTCAGGATTCAGTTAGATATTTATTGCCCAAAATCATATTATATGATTTATTATGGGTACTGATAGACAAAAAAGCTGTAAGGAATATTTTATTAAATGTAATATACTATATTTGGATTGTACATTTTTAATTTAATGGAGTTGATTATACGGGTCATTTCATTAGTCATGCCAAATACTTTTTATACTCAAAATGACAACATAAGGGGGGTGCATGTGTGCGCGTGTGTGCGTCTGTGTGTTTTTCGAAAGCCATTGCGCCCAAAACTACTCCCTCAATAACACAAAAATGTAAGTGATGAAGTGTTAAAAGCTGACTAAAAATAGTTTTTTCAATTAACATTTGTGCTTTATGGTTTGAAATTATTCAATTCCTAGACCGATAATATTAAATATGCAACTAAGTTTAAGTATATTAAAACTCTGAGAATTTTACTTAAAATGTGATCTTGTAATATATATGCAATTAATTTTAAGCTAACTTTATATGACTTGTAAGTTCTACAATATAAAAATAAATCAGCCTATCTTTCTACTTTCGAAAACTATATGGTTCCACTTACCAGTACCTATACAATTATTCAATTCAGTCATGTCAACAGGATTCTTACAGACATTAATTTAAACAAGAAGCTAGTAACAATGAAGCATAATACTGCAAACACACATGGTTAAAATTATTAATGCTTTAGTTTCAGTAAATTATTAAAAACAATTAGCAATTTTTAATAAAAAAATAAACGTGATTTTAATGTCAATGCTTTCTGATTATTTCTAATTTTAATACACCAGCCCCTACAAAGGATAAAACTTCTGCTGGCAAAGAATATTCTTTTAAAATTAGAGCAACGGTAATATTTGTATCAATATTATAAAGAGACAAAATCTGTGAATGTATGATATCTTAAAACACAACCATTATCGAGAAAAGTTCCATTATTCTGACAGATAAGGGTAGTAAAAATGCCTTTCAATTTCAATTTATATATTACTAATAAACTAAAATCAATTATTTCCAGGACGGAAGAGGGAAAAGGGATTAGAGTATTTTGGAGATACAGGAATCAACGAAGAGTTTGAGAATAAATATAACTATGGCACCAATTTAGAACAGAGAAATTAGATGGCTAAAGAAGAAATCTTAGCAAAATTCTTTAATAGGGAATTGACAATGGAAGTACTGAAACAAGTAAAAATGTTAAGAGGAACTTAAAGTAATATATAATCATTTGGTTAAAATAGTTAAGGTATTTTTTATGTCACCACTGCTATAAATTCATGACCAAGTCAATTTCTATTAAGCTAAGATTAAATGAATTTAATTTAACGATAACATAAGTACATTATCTGACAGTAAATTTTGGTCAAGCAACTGACCAACTTATAGTACGTCTTGTACATATTTGTTATGATGTTGTCAACATATGACAACACTACGAGTGGATTTATTGTGGATACAGTATAAGTAGTGTGATCTTATTAGTGATATCTTGCAACAGGTTCAACCACTCACAAATGCTGTGTGGCAATCAAACTTATACATGAAGTATAAATTATAGTTTCCAGGTGGCTTACAAATAATTTTACATTAGAATTTGGTGTGCGATATACAGACACAAGAAATTTGTTTACATAGTCTAAAAACTATGTCTCAAAAATAGTATTTAACTGTAAAGTGATATATCAATTATTTCAAACTTTACATTGTTCATAACAAAATTACTACTCCACCGTGTGTCAAGGAGAGATTTCTTATAAGAAACGTTACCTAATATAAAGCCACTGGGTATGTAGAGATTCGATTCTTCTTGTGTGGGCCAGTGTTCATTAAGACATGACAAATGTGTTGGCATTTTATACAGCATGAGTTCCAAGTGTCCTAGTTTATTTCTGATGGATTGCAGATTAGTTTGTGTAATTATATTGTTTTTATTAACACTATTTTTATAAATTTTGGCCTTACTGGAAGTGTTAACTTCACTGATGATACCAACCCAACATGATTCAGTAGAATTAATATGAGTGGCAGGATAGGAATTCATGGAAATGAAAGGGTAGACGATTCAGCAAAGAATGGAACAAAAGAGCCTTTTATTGGTTGTGGAACCAGACTTGAGTTACCCTATGACTTTGTCAAAGGATAGTCCATGAATGGATGAGAGAAAAATGTGAGCACTGGAAGTCCTTGCCAGGACACAAGTACTCTAAGGATCTCATTAAAGAGGAAGAAAATAAAAATAAAAAATAAACAGCAGGACACAATTGACCAGTACGAAGCCAATTGTCTGTTTTAGGGCTATTCCAGTCCTATGTAGAAGTCTACATGACTGGAATAGCCCTAAAACAGACAATTGAATTCAATCAACAAACAAGTTGATTCTATTTGTAGATGCAGAAGAGCAAATGAAACAATGTCTTATTTGCTGTACGACTATGATGCTGACCAGTAAGTCGTGTGAATGTGACCACACAAAAAAATCTCTTGTAAAAAAATATAAGTAATTTCCTTTGTATCTTTACAATAAAGAAGAATTAGCAGAGAATTTTAAATAATGGTATAAAGCTATATGCAGCTAAAATTAGGAACATTTTTCTTAAGTAATACAAAAGAACTTAAGCAAATAGATGAACTGCAGTAACTCCCATTTATGGCCAACAGAACACAATATTAAATGAAATAAAGCTTTTACAAAATGCCAAACCATCAGCATCCCAGTATGGAGAAAACTAATGTGTACACTCACAACTTTCTCTACTTCAAAAACTGCTATAAAGCTTGTTCTATTATATACTTCAAGTTAACTGAGATAAATATTTGTAGAGATGGTTTTATCAAATATTACCTTATAAGTACAATGGAAATAGGAAAATACAGTCAGCTTAAATGATTATTAAATTTTTTAAAAGCTGGCCACTATGTGATGACGACTTCCTATTTGAAAAAAGCATAAATATTTGAAAATTCAAACCAATAACAAGAGTATCTCGAAAACAGTTACTTCCACAACAATTTTTAATCCTCATAGTTACTAATTTTTGGTGTTCTTTCCTTACTTAATTTAATTTATATGAAACATTTGTTTAGTGTTATAATTTTTCATTTAACCAATGTTAAGTTTCTTATTTCAAGTTCTTTTAACTAATAACACTTTCATAACCTTAATAGTAGGCACACGCTAGAAACTTAATACATACTGGTTAAAACTCAACTTACAAAAATAAGCTGCACTGGTATTAACATACAATACAATAGGTAGACAGAGATAGAACAAGTAAGCAAACAAATTATTAGGAGATGCACGTTTCAAAGGAACTGCTCAAAATGGCGAAATCAGCACAGAGATAATCTCTGAACCCCCTTGGCCATTCCTGGTGCACTGCAAATCTTTAAGCTGGATGCAATAATACAGGCAACTAGGTTTGTTCAGAATCAATTGGTCTGAAGGTGAACCCAGAAAAAGAAATCCATGGAACTGAAATCCAGTAAACATGATGACCAGGGCACCATAGGATTGCCTCTTCCAATTCAGCAATTGGAGAAAACTTGATTTAGATACTTCCATAGTTTGTCACATATGGAGCAGGAGTTCCATTATGCTAGAAATTCAGTTGAACCCACACATCAAAGGTTACTACTTCCAAAATAGTTGGTAGTAGTTACTCCAGAAATGTTGAGTAATTATTGTCACACAGTCAAGGAGGAAGAAGGTGTAGTCCAATAACATGGTCAGAAACAATACCAGTCCATATGTTCTCCACACACTGCTATTGGTGGCTCTTCTTAACAGTATCATGGAGGTTTTCATATTGTGATGGTTGGAAGGTTCGTACGAACAGATAGTTTATGGTTTGATCATGAGAGGGCTGTAGCTATATGATTGTGTAGCTAGAGGATCAGATTATAGTCTCTTGCGGTAGATGGCACGAGTTGTTTCCATGTCTATTATTTTCCAGAGTGGTCTCAACTTGGGGAACTCTCTCGAAGATTTTAGAGTGAGTGAGTGAGTTTGTGGTGTTTAAGGGTGCGGTGTAGAGATGGTGACTGTGATGTCATTTCCTTCTTTCTGGCGTGGGGTTCGAGGAACTAGTAGCTAGCTAATCAGTTGTGAGTAGCCATGTGTAGCAAACAGACGTGTGTGCATGTTCGGCAGAGGAGGCTGACCTTCCACCTGCTGTCAGAGTAATGTGAGCCCCCCATTCCAAGTAATGTAAAACACGTTTAAATAATAAGTAAATTCAGTTAATTAGATCTTCCTTGTTAAAAATCTTCCTAAATGTCCCGGTCCTCATGAAGACACATGCCAAGCAAGTGCATCTCCCCTCCCCCCCTTCATCCCATGTGGCAAAGAATAGTTAAGTTTTGGGACTTCTTTGGAGTAGCGACGCCACAATATGCCCATATGAATGATAAAAAAATTACCTTTCTTGGATGTCAAAACCAACAGGCAGAACAGGGACTCAGTTTTGAAATTTATTGGGAAACCCTCACACACAAAAACTAGATAAAGAATAACACATTAAACGCAAAATCCCACCAACTTGCAGCTTCCAAAATTTAATATTCAGAACTTAATACTTCCCTCAGCAAAGAACAATATAACAAGGAACACCTACACATGCTCCATTTAGCATCAGTCAATGGTTTCAGTCCCAGCACTATGCAACAAAAGCAACAGCGACAAAAGGCTCAAAACCACCATGGCATTAAAAACCCTAAACCAAGTTTTCCAACAAAGGAAATTTGCATACCATTCTTGGGCAACCAAAGATTTAAGAAAATAAAACATTATTTAACAACTCAAAACACATAGCATATAAATCTTACCCTGCAATCTTCCGTTGGTCGCATCAACTTTCATGACGCTGTAAGTTGTGATGTATCTGCTGGATACATATAACGTTAATTGTTTCAGTATCTGTTTTCAATTGTTTTTTGCCTTTTTTAATGACAGGTCTCTTTATTGATATAATTTAGGATATACAAACCTGAACAAATGCACACTAGATTTTAAAATTATTACTTAACAAAATACAGAAGTAACTATACTAAATAGCCTTACTGATAGACGTAATTATTGAACTAATCAGAGTACATATCAGTTTCTTGATTTCTGTCGATACACATACATTTTTCACATACTATTTTCGCATGTGTTTGCAAACAAAGATATGTGCCACATTTTTCACATGCAAACTTGCGCAGGCAACTTTTTTTGTCTCCGTGTAACAAGGTTGGCACCTTTTTCTTCTCCTGTTCATTGGTTGCAAAGAAATGTCAATGTTTTCTTCTTGTGGTCCTTTGGGTTTGTATTTTACCAGCATCATTTGAATATCTTGTGGAAGTGTTGGAACCAGAGCTCTTCTTTTGAGCTAATCGTTCAGTAGATTCAGAGCCAAGGCTTTCAGATACTCAGGCCTATCGCAATATTTATTCTTATTACCCAAAAATATTACTCTTGAGTTGATGCCTGCAATGTTTAGCACATGGAAAATAATCACCATAGGTCTTCTCCTTGTTGATCTAGCGACACTATAGGTTGCACAAAGTTTGTCAACTACAACTCCAGATTTGGTGTCATTATAGTTGAGTATCATTTCTCGCTTTTTCACTACTCCCACTGAAGTCTCATTTGAGAAAACATGCATACTCGAAAGTAGGGCCACAGTTTTCCCCTTTTTCGGAATGTAGGGAACAGGTGTATAGTTTTTGGTGTACCCAAATATACTGTCATACTGCTGTCTACCCTTTGCAGAAATGAAATTTGAGGGCATTTCCTTTTAACTTTTTCTTAATGTCCCTAAAAAAGATAATCTTCTGTTTTGCACTTCTTTTACTAGCTCCAAACTAGTAAACCAATTATCTCCCATAATGTTCCGTCCAGTCCCATATATCGGCTCAGCAAGCTTCAAAACTACTGCTTTGGCAGAATTATTATTCTGAAAGGGGCCTTCTGGTTGTAGCCAACAATATATTTCCATGTTGTAAGTATAATCGAGCTTAGCATTGCAAAGGCAGAGGATTTTTATATCATATTTAGATGGCTTAGACAGTACGTACTGGCGAAATCCACACCGGCCACGAAAGGCTAGTAGATGCTCATCAACAGTAACATTCTGACCAAGGGAGTAATGTGTTTTGCAGTTATTCACAAACATTTCCCTCACAGCAGCCAATTTATCCACAATGCACCATACTTGTCTAGAGGTACCATCATCAAAACGAATGCACCTTATTATGAATCGGAAGCATTTCGCGGACATTGTCATCCTGAAAATATTGACACCAAGATCATCTGTTGTCCAGAAGTCGTGAATATTTTGCCGTCCTCCGCTGAACACACCAGCAAGGTATAATAAGCCAATAAAGGCTTTCATTTCATTAAGGCTGTCTCTCTGCAATCACTCTCATGTTCATATTTCACTTTGAAATCAGCTATGCATCTGTTGGTGTGTTGCACACTTAGATGAAGAATATCATCATTGATGAAAAGTTTCCAGCAGTCAAATTCAGTTCTCATAGTTTTGGCATTTCCCACAACTCCAAGCAGTTTAGTAAGTATGTTATGGGGCCAAGCCTGTGTTGCCTTCCAAAGATTTTCTCCATTTTGTTCTGTCCTTGTCTGAAATAAAAGGCCGCCACCACATCATCGTCGAAAATAAGGCGATGCACCTCCCTAAAATTCTCAGGATTTTTCAAATCATATACTTGACTCATTTTCAAACCTAGGATTCACAGTAATAAAGAAGGGCACTCTCATTTACCTTGCAACAACACAAACACTTACATCAGCATTCTCTAGCAATGATGTGGTTGGATTCGATAGCAGCGACAATACATAATGTGAGTTGGCGCGATGTATCTGACAGGTACAACAGTACGCGTGATGACATTTGCCTTGCTTGTAAACTTGGCATTAGGGAGAAATGGTTGAAACTTACAGGAAGCAATAACAAAGGTATGATGGAAGATGTCCTGGGTTGGCAAGCACTTACCTCTATTTATTGCCATAATAATGAAACAAACTTAGGCCATGTATCTCACGGATACATGTGCAAATAATGAAGGGTTAAAAGAGAAAATCCCCTACACTAAAATATAAGGTACTCATTAGATTAACTGTGCAGACTATGATCAAACATACAGAGTGAGTATTATGCAAGTTAGGAGGAATTTGGTAATCGTGATGTCCAAATTAATTGAAAAAACTATTTGTAGGCAGTTTTTAACGCTCTGACACTTACATTTTTATTTTTTGAGAGATTAGTTTTGGAAGCTGCTGCTTCTATTCTCAACCTCAAAGGTCCAACTATTGTCTGTTGTATGCTATCCTCTCTCTGATGGTTGAACTATGAAGTTCTTTATCAAATTATTGACTGGTAAGATTTCAGTTCATTACTCAGTCCTTATTTTTTTATATTGAGATGTTCTCACATGTCAGTTTGTTTCAGTTTAATCCCCTTTTAATAATTTTGGATTTGGGTGAAGGTCATGGTTTTCATACCAAAAGTGAAATGGTACTGCTGACTTATCTTCCTCTTTTCAATTTGATGTTTCTAAAATCAGAGTCAAACTTTTCAGAACAGCAGGCCACCCAACTAAGCTCTCAATATGCAAAAACATCCAAATCACAAAAACAAGAACCAAATTATGAACTTCAATCTCTCACTATTAGACCAGCTCAGCAAGTTTGTCACTGCCACCATAGACTTTCCCATAAATAGAACATGAGACAACTACATCAGCTATAATGTATGTCAGGTTACGTCAATCCTGATGTAAATGTCTGGGAGAGAAGAAAAGCAGACAGCGAGTGAGCTGTGATTGGCTCAGGGAAGGTAATGGGCATGGGAAGGTAGAGTCAGACTGAAAAATCCAATACCATAGCCAGGATTTGAACCACACGGTTTCTCTTAACCATTAAGTGCCATGACAACATGCCAGCTCCAACTAACATTTTTCCTGGTAAAACACTGGGAGTTCTCATATACATACAAGGCCTGCCTCGGTAGCGTAGATGGTAGCATGTCTGCCTCACGTTCAAGAGGTCCCGAGTTCGAATCTCGGTCAGAGTGAGTTACCTAGATAAGGTTTTTCATGGGGTTTTCCCTTATCCTTCAAGGCGAATGTCGGGTAACTCTAAGCTCAATGGACCCTGGACTCATTTGAGCATCATTTCACCCAATTCATTCACCGTCTGATATAACTTAACGTTGGGGCGGACGTAAATGAAAAAAAAAAAAATTACATACGAGGCAACTTAATGGTGACCTACAATGTGTAAGTACTTTAAGTAACAGGTTTTATAGCTCAGGTCACCATTAGGTCAACTGCCATACATATTGCTATGGTTAAGAGCAACCAGGGCAGAGACACGAGAGATCCATAGTTCAAATCCTGGCTATGGCACTGAATTTTCCAGTTTGACTCTACCTTTACAAAGCTTACCCTACACACGAAGGAAATATGTGTTATCTTTTATTTGCTAACCCAATCAAAATGCTAATGATCATCTGTTTCACTATCACTATATCTTGTCTCTCTTCCCTACCAGTTATTACATCTGGACTGAGCAACCAGACAAGCATATAATCGGTTGTTAGCTAAATGGGAATGAAGGTCCCCTAAACTGTTCTAATTTTCGGGCACTAATGACCTCAGCTGTTGTGTGCCCTTAAACCCTACTATTACTACTACTGCAAATAAGTGAGGTGTAAATGCACTGACTCTCAAAAGTGATTAACCTCAATATTCAGAAAACTTCTGATTATTAGCGAGTCATTAGAATAGCATTTTCTGTACTGCAGCAAGAGAGATACACAATAGGATTCTAATATTCTGAACTATTTGGGTGTGTGGCCTTTGGAATTTGAAAATGTTTGGATTTTACAGGGAAAGAAAGAAGGGGAAGGTGAAAAGAAAAAGAAAAAAGAAAGGTCTAAGAGAAAATTCACAGAAATATAGCTTTAAGAATTAGTGGCAATATAGCTTAGTGAAGTAAGTGGTAATGGTGTGATTACCATGTACAATAGAATACATACATAGTCGAGCACTTGAGCATAGACAAGAGTTAGTTTTAAACAATAATTTAGAAATGTTTTGAATACATTTTGTATAAATTTGACAATGTTACAAAAATATATAATTATCTTTTTCAAGGGTTTTTGAGAACTTTTTTAAATTTTCAAGAATATTCTTTTTAGCAGTATCATAAATATTTAATTTTTTTCCATACAAAAATGTGCTCTTACTTCAATTTAACAAGCAAGAATAGGTGAAATGTAATTAAGTGGCCTAAGAGGGAGGATAAGAGCAGAGAGATGCACTGAGGTTCTGTTATAATGTGACTACATTCTGGAATGCAAAGATGTGGGAAAAGCAACAGAGATATAATATTAGAGAAATGGAGGATTTTCTTATAGAGCCATAAGCCAGGAATATTTTTATGTCAAGAGCAGAAGAATATATGGAGAAAGTAGGACAATACTTAGGAAAAAGTAAGGTTAAAATGTTTAAAAGAAATAAGAAGTGGACAGTACAGAAAAAGGGTACAGAGGTAAAGCAAATAGTGGATATAAAAGACTTCCCTATTATATGTATAGACTGCTAAATATAAGGGGAAGAAACAGAATGTTAATAATTTCTCTTAAAATTTCCAAGACTGTTCATGTAACCTTACTTTACTCTGTAGAAAATGCAGTTTCTCTACCTAACAAGGAAACTATCATTATGTTCATACCTGTATTCGCTTGAGAGTTTGATGATATAATATACCACATGCACCAAAAGTCTGCTGTGGAGTAGAACCGCAATGCCCAAAACTGAAGCCTGAAAAGTGCTGCATGCAACATTTGCAAGTAGCTGCTGGACATCACTCGTGAGCTCTGTGCACGTGCTCCTTACATATGCCTGTGTGTAGACTACTGCCTGCAGGGGTAAAAAAATCCCTCCCGTACAATGCTATGTTATGCGAGTTGCTGACGAGACTTTGTCGAGGTAAGACATGTCACGGTGGTACTTACACTTGGGAAAAACATGGGTGTGCAACTGGAGTTATATTGGGCCAGAATTGGGCATTTTCGCTTCAAGAAATGTTTGGTGAAGAACAATATTGTCAAAAATGGAATGAGAGATGTTGCATGGACCATTTTGGTAGTCATGGCATTCTTAGTGATTGGAGAGCTAAACCCTGGGCCCACAATGAGGATGCTGGAAGAGATACTGAAAAAGATGGAGAAACTAAATAAAATATAGGTGTTAGAGAAGAAATTAGATAGAATGGAGGAAATGGAGAAAAGCATTGAAGGAAAAATAGTTGAAAAGATTGCAGAGATGAACGTTTTGCTAAAAAGGAAAAATGATGAAACGGAGAAAGAACTAAGAGAATGTGACCGGAAAATAGATGCAATAGAAAGAGCGGAGTATAGAAGAAGAAAACAAAATCTGGTGGTATTTGGCACGAAAGAAAATCGAGACAGCAGGACCTGGGAACAGATAGAGGAGCTCTTCCAAAATAAGCTGGGAATTGCATTAACTGGATGGGAGATCGTGGACACGTACAGGATTGGAAGAATGGGAAGAGGACCAACGCTGATTGTAGTGAAATTGGCTACGATGAAGATGAAATGGAAAATACTACAGAAAATGAGTCAACTGAAAGGATCGAATATTTTTATTGAACAAGCTACAAAAATGGAGCAAGAATTGAAGAAAGGAGGACCGGGCTGACGGGAAAAAAGGATTCGTTAAAGGCCTGAAACTCTATGTAGAAGGCGAAGGTTGGAGCCTTGCACTGCAGAAAATGAACAGAGAACAGAGAAGGAATGCGCCGAATCTGCAAAATCAAAACATATGGGCAGGTCAACAACACGAAGAGCATGTACTAGATAGGAATATTACAACCGAGCAGACGTCAGAAGGGGAGGAAAGGGTGTTAATCATCGGAGGGGAAGAAGAGCCTAGAAATGGAGGGGAAGGAGTAGAGACATACGAATGGGAAGACAGCATAGTGCAGTCACAGAAGGATAGGACAGAAGGGGAAACACAGCAATGAATGTAGCAAATGTATGCATGGTGGGGCAAAGTGAATCATTAAGGTTGTCGAGTGAGAGTGGATCACAGTAGTGCTCAACCAAGAAGTGGAGGGAGAGAGATGGTGACAATGCGAGTAACACGGCAACAGAAATTAGTGGCTAAAGAAGGCTATCTTTCCTTCTTTTCAGGAAATAAATAGCAAAAAATGTTAAAGCTGATGTTCTGGAATGCTGAGGGTTTAAAAAGTAAGATGATTAATGGAGAGTTGGAGAATATAACAGCTGGGCAAGACATAGTTGGAATTGCAGAAATGTGGCTAGGAAATAATGAGTTAATACACTTAAGAGGTTTTAGTTATATAGGCACTGGGGCCACTAAAAGGAAAGAAAGAGGGAGAGCATCAGGAGGAGTTGGGGCATTCGTTAGGTCAGAGTTACTCAATAGTAAGAGAATAGAGGCAATGATAAAGGATGATAAAAATGTAACCTGGTTAATAATCAAGAAAGGCCCAGAAACAGAACATGGTCTAGGAATAGGAATAGTTCATAACCCTCCCACAACATCAAGCTTTTTTGACAATAGAACATTTAATAAACTAGAGGACGATATGGAGGAGCTAAGGCACAAATTTCAGGGTATAGTGTTTTTGTTAATGGGGGATTTCAATGCTAGAATAGGCGAAGAGAAAATTAAATTAAGGCATGATGGTGAAATAGGTAGAGAGAAAGCACATGAATGGGTAAGGAGTAGCAAGGCCAAGGTACTCAACAAAGAGGGGGTAAAATTGCTCCATTTCTGTGAATTGAATAATTTGTTTATATAAAATGGGGCAGTAAAAGGGGATGAGGATGGCGAATATACATTTGCAAATAACAACAGTCAAAGTGTGGTTGACTATATCTTGTGTAGCTAGGAGCTCACTGAAACAATTAATAATTTCAAAATAACAAACGAAATACTGAGTAGTGGCCACTTCCCATTAGGGATAGAAATAGGATTGATAGAAGAAAGCAAGAGAAAGGAGAAGGGTGAGCTTAAAGTAGTGAATGCATTTAGATGGAGGGAAGAAATGAAGGAGGAATTCCTAACTGAGAATACCTAACTGAAATAAACTCAGAAATATAAAAAATAACAGTAGGCATAGAGGTTGCATGAAATGAGAACAATATAGAAAAAAACTTAGAGCTAATGAAAATAATAGTTACAAGGGTAGGGATAAAAATGAAAGTAAAAGGGAAAATGAAACGAATAAGTAATGGTTGGTTTGATGAGAACTGCGGTAGAACAAGAAGGGAAGTGTTTAAAAACCTGGCTTGTTGGAGAAGAATGGGGGAGGGTAGAGATATGATGATTATGGTAATAAGTAGAGAAGCGTACAAGAAATTATTAGAACAAATAAAGAACGAGTAGCAGGATAGTACTCAAAAGAAAATGAAGGATGCCATACAACAAAAAGATAACGTAAGACCTGAAGCTTTCCTGGCGATGAATATGCTCACTTTCTTCTCGGGCAACAAGCCAGGTGAAAAGACGATTTGATATAGACGTTTCGGGAGTGTGCATCGCTCCCATCATCAGGATATTTATAAAATGTTATAACCACAAATGAAACACTGGATATAACACCAATATATAATATTGGTTGGTGTTATGGTTGGTGTTATATCCAGTGTTTCATTTGTGGTTATAACATTTTATAAATATCCTGATGATAGGAGCGATGCACACTCCCGAAACATCGATATCCAACTGTCTTTTCACCTGGCTTGTTGCCCGAGAAGAAAGTGAACAAAAAGATGATAAAATATGGGATATGGTGAGTGAAATGAATAAACAGAAGGGGGTGAAAAATGTGATAATATCACAGGAATGGCTAAAGTACTTTAGAGACCTAGTTGCAGAAAGGGAGTGGATAAATAGAGATAATATACAGTTGGGCAACCTGAGGATAGACGAGATATTAGAGAAATTACTCAAATGGAAAGATGACATAAAAGAGAGCGTTAAGGAAAGCAATGCCCACAGCCCAATAATAATGAACAAAGAGATCCCTGGTTTATTCTATGCCGATGATTTAATGGTAGGAGTAATTTCTGTAATAGGTCTACAAAAATCAATTGAGGCGATTCATAGGTTTTGCGCTGACTGGAGACTAAGAATAAACAGCAAAAAAATAAAAATAATGGTATTTAAAAGAGGATCTATACTTAGGAAAGGAGAGGAATGGTTCATAGGAGACCAAAAGGTAGAAGTGGTAAACGAGTATGACTATTTAGGTGTACGGATGTGTAGCAGTGGAGGATTGGCTGCACAAGCCAGAAAAGTGATAGCTAATGGCAGGACGGCAATGTCAGGGGTAAGAATATGTAAACATAAACTGGAGATGTCAGTTAGATGGTTAGAAAGAATGTATGAAGCGATCGTTGAAGCCAGTTGTATGCAGTGGAGGTATGGGGCACATCAGAGATAGGTACAAAATTAGACCAAATGTACAGATTGTTTTGCAAAGAACTACTAGGGCTGCCAAAATCGGCACCAAGAAAGGTGGCACTATTAGAGCCAGGTAATACAAAAAGGAGTGGAATAATAATAGAGAGAATATTGA
Organism: Mantis religiosa; assembly: GCA_030765055.1. Taxonomy (NCBI): domain Eukaryota; kingdom Metazoa; phylum Arthropoda; class Insecta; order Mantodea; family Mantidae; genus Mantis; species Mantis religiosa. The sequence goes on along the minus strand of CM060948.1, from coordinate 303,442,511 downwards.
AATTCTGGTATAAGTGTATTAAAGGGCAGAAAGGGGAATTATCAAATCTGTGCACGAAGCAACAGAAAAGCATTAAAAATACAAATAGTTGGTGGTCGGAATTGGAAAGAATGATTTAAAAGGGTTGAGTAGTAATGAGGCAGGGATATGTGAATTTTGTGGAGATGAAGAGAGCGCTGTTTATTACCTGATAGAATGTAATGAGCTAACAAATTACAGGAGAAAAATATGGGATAAGAAATGGGACAGTGTAAGTAAAGCGATATTGGCGGTACGCATGGTAACGGGGATGGGAGAAAAGAAAAATAGATGTATAGGAGATTTCTTATATAGGATAACAGAAAAGTGTATTAGGATAAAAGCAGCAAAGGTCAAGAAGAAATTACATCAAGCTGCTCAGGAAAACCAAGCGCTTATAGCCAGCGGAACGAATCAGCACATAAATATTAGGGTCAGCAATTTCATGTATTAGTACAGGAGGTATAATACAGCATGTTCTATGTTAAATTTTATTGTACTGAATTTGTAATGGATACTGTACAAATAAATAAATATCAAATATTGTTATGCCTATAGGCTCCTACATATTCTGGACTCATTTTCAGGTACTTCCAGTTATACTCTGCACCCGAGGCACCAGGCCCCACATAGAGCAGAGCTGATGCCATCAAACTCTAAAGCGAATACAGGTTTGAGCATAGTACTAGTTCCCTTGTAAGCTCTCTCTTGCCTCTTCTCTATGTTATTCAATTTTCTTTTACATTCATCTATGTGTCTTTTTTGTTCTCTCATTGTTTCCTCTATGTGTTTTATGTTCATTTCTTTCCCTTATCTCCTGCACTTTTTCTCCTAGCAACCTTTCCATCATTACTCTTACCTGCTTTATCTTCACTGGCTCTACTGGCTCTGAGTTTGTTTCTACTCCTACTATCAACAATATCATAACTTCAGCCCCTATCTCTATCATTAAATTCATATGTTTCCTTTTTCTTGATATTCTCCATTCCAAAAATTCCAATTCACACTCTATGCATCTGCAGGTTGATCCCCTTTTTCAGTGTTCTACCATGCTACATGACATATCTGCTCTCCAACTTAATATAATGTAAACAATGCATTCAAAGTATGTAAATATGGCATTTATGATGGCTAATTCTGCCAATTTTCCTCCAACTTTTGGCAATTCTACTAAATAACTATTTGAAGACAGTAAGTTTAAAAGTAAATTATAACTTACCTAATAGATACTCATCATCTATTGTATATGTTGCTGTATCAGAAGGATATTCAACCCACAATGGACGCATTACTGGAAGACCGGTTTGTTCATGTTCATAGAACAAAGTATACCAGAAAGGCAAATATGAGTAGCGGATCCTGATTGCTTCTCTAATTATAAGCATTGTCTGCTCATCAAAAAGCCATGGCTCTCTTCTCTTTGTGTCAATATGTGAATGAGTTCTGAAGAATGGTTGGAATGCTCCAGCCTGTAAAAGTAAATCCTTGGTTTAAACCTTTAAAAGTAATGGTTTTCTAAAATATGTTAGGCATATTTTCTCACAAGTAATTTTTGTTTTAGAGTGAAGATTTGGAACATATTATTCTCAGCTTATTAGTAAATTAAGTGGTGTCAACGCCATCAGGAAGTATCCTGGAAGTGAAAGACTGTGTGTGTACCAGGAGCCAGATGAACTTAGAAAGGTGGAGGTTCAAAAGGAAAGATGAAGCATAGGGATTTGCATTATCCATTGGGGGTTGGAATGTAGACGGGCTTTGGGAGAAAGTGTGCAGTGGGGAAATCTATAATGTGTTAAAAACTTGTGATATATTAATGGTTGTGGAAACCTGGATAGAGAAAAAAACTAGTGTAATAATTCCAGGATTTGACTTTTATAGCATAAGTGGGATGAAGAACCAAAGGAAAGGCAGAGCTTCAGGGGGTTTAGGCTGTTTTATAAAGAAAGATAAATGTCTTAAGGTAAAAGAAGAAAAAGAACTGTCAAGCAGATTAGTGTTATGGATCTCCATAGGGGACATGTATCAAAATGGGGGAACTGTCTGTATTGCTACAGTGTATAACCCACCTACTGTATCAGAGTTCTATGATCCAAATGTGTTTAGGAAACTAGGTTGGGGTATAGAAGTGTTGAAAAATAAGTATGGGAAAGTTGAAATAATAATTGTAGGTGATTTAAATGCAAGAATAGGGGAACACCAGGTTAAGTGGATTAATCCAAGTGATGAAGCTAAGAAGGAACTTGAAATAGAGATTAGGCATAGTAAAGACAAAGTTACCAATAATGAAGGGAGGAAACTTTTAGATTTCTGTGAGGAGAATAATCTTATGATCTGCAATGGCCTGAAAGCGGGTGACAAAGAAGGGGAATTCACATTTGCTAATAAAAATGGCCAAAGTGTGGTTGATATTTTAATGTATTCTGTAGGAATTGATGAATGGATCCTAGATTTTGAAGTTATGAATGTTTTAACATCAAGCTGTCACTTTCCATTAAGACTGGAGTTAGGGGAAGGCAACAAGCGTATGAAGAAGCTTGATGAAGAATGTCTCAGTGTGGTGGAAGTGTATAAGTGGAAAGAAGAATTGCATAAAACATTTGTTAATGAATTGAATTCAGAGAGTAGTAAAATCTTACAAGTGAGGGTACAAAGCTTAACTGAGAATAAAACAGAGCAAGCCTTAGAGGCACTGGAATATATTGTTAAAAGGGCAGGGGCCGGTATGAAAATGGGGGTTTCTAAAGGCATCAGCAGGCAGTGGTTTGACAAGGATTGCCAGGTGGCAAAGGCAAGAGTAGCACAGGAATTAAAGGACTGGCGGCAATCAGGGGAAAAAGAGGAAAGGGAAAATTTCCTGATCTTGAGATGGGCATACAGGTGCCTAATGGAACAAAAAAAGAGGGAATGGGGTGAGAAAATAGGCAGAATGCTAAATGAAGCAGCAAGAATACATGACACTAAGAAAATTTGGTCAATAATAAGATGGCTATATAAAGATGTGGGGAGAGATGAGGATATAGGCGCAGATCAATGGTGTGCATACTTTGAATCACTGTTAGGACAAGATAATTATATCAGAGTGGAAAGAAGTTTGTTAGGGGGTCCGCAAATAATGAATTAGATAGATATATCTCAGATGCTGAATTTTGTGAACAAATAAGGAGGTTAAAAGCTAACAAAGCTAGTGGTATTGATGGTATACCAGGAGAATTTTGGAAGGCTTGGGCACTCGATGAAACTAGGAGGAAAATAGTGATAAAGTTATTCAATAAAATAATGGAAGAAAAGAAAATTCCTAGGAAATGGAGGACAAGCATGGTATTGCCAATTTACAAGGGAAAGTTAGATAAAAATAACCCAGCTAACTACAGAGGGATTAGTTTATTGTCTATTCTAGGGAAGATTTTCACGGGAATTCTAGCAAATAGGTTGCAAAATTGGGTTGAGAAGGAGAATAAACTATCGGAGTTCCAAGCAGGTTTTAGACCGGGCAGGAGAACATCGGACATCTTTATTATTGAAACAATTATACACAAATATCTGAGCAATAAAAGGGGAAGGGTATATATGATATTTATTGATCTAGAAAAGGCATTTGATTCTATTAATAGAGATGCATTGTGGATAAAATTAAGCAGTAAGGGGTGATACCGCCCCTGTTAGGGATAACATTGTCATAACAATCCCGATATATATTATCGAAAACTCGAGAACCCAAACAGCGAGGTGAATGAACACCTTCTTCACAGGTACTTTCTTTGAGTTTACGCCGACAAAGGTGGCATTGTTCAGGCTAGACCCTCGGCGCCAGTCCATGTCTTGACCGTACATGCTACGTGATGATAGAATGGACACCGGGATTTAAGTTACACATTTTTAGACGTGTTTATGAATTAATTAGCTTGACTGTGGGAAAGTGAAAATCGCATAGAATACACGTTTCAGACACGAGAAATTGCTTTTAGATTTAAGAGTAGGGGTGAAATACGACCTATCAGAAACAAGTAACAGGTCACATGACCTCTAAAGTGTCCAAAGTTTGGCAAAAGGAAGGGGAAATTTGAACAAGAACGACGTTTGATCGTCGCTAGGAAAAACACTCTGTTTTCGGGGAGTTAAGGGAGCGACTAGTAATGAAAATTCACCAAAGTCCGTGTGTGCGAACACTCTGCGTCGGCGAGTGAATGGGTCCACAAATACTGAAAATACATCAAAGTCCGTGTTCGCGAATGCACGAAGCAATGCCATCGAATTTCACAAACCAGGTGTACACAGGTACATACATAACATCAAGATAACGGTGACGAGTGGAGAGGACTACTTATATAAATAAACTTCACATTCAACGGTTGTGGTGTCTTCTAAATTATAATACCCATACCCTGTCCGGACGCACCCACCCCCTGAAACCCAAAAAGAGATAACTCATGCAGATCTACCCTGAGAAAATCCTCGACCTGTTGGAAACCTCCCATTCGCAATCCTCACCCATCACCTACCTTCTCATATGAGGTGTTGAGTACCGGGAGGGCTCAACGAGGTACCTAACGGGCAAGGACCGCCCCATAATTTGGCACCCAACGTGGTTTTCGAAGTCCGGACTGTACCAGTGACCATTTGGCGAGCAACCTGGATCATGTAGTACTGAATACGGTGTCATAGTTTTGGCGACTTAAGTGTATTTCTTCGATAAAGTGCCATCCAGTATGCTTGTGTTGGAGTTCTGACCGACGCGGCAGGGAAACTACAACATCCACGGAGAACAACAGACGCAACGGAGTTCGAGTTCTGGAACACCGGCGGAAGTCGACGACGGAGACAACACAGCGGCCATCACCAGCAGAACAGCCCCAGGAAACAACAACCTATATCCCCCCAGTGAAAGTGTCAAACCAGTGCTATTCCCCTACCCAGGATTACCCTAACGACGGATACGGACATCAACGAGTAAGTGCAACCAATTTCAGTTGTATACTAATAATCTTGTAATCTTGTGCTAAACCATTTATGCTTAAATAGGCTGATGCTGCCAGTAATAGGGAACAGAATACGGTAAAAAAAAATAGTTTTCCTTTCTTCAAGAAACGAGGCAGTAATTTTACATGAATGATACTTAGGAATAGAAAAGTAATAAATAAAAAAATAACGAAATGGCAGATGATAGATGTATGGTAGAGAATAGTGTATTTGGGGATACGGAAGATAACGTAGAAATAGTCCCAGAAGCAGAAGTTAGAATAGCAGAGCAATCTCCTCCCCTTGCCGACCCAGGACTAAGCAGTATGAATAGCTTAATGCTTCAGCTGATAGAAAAAATGAATACCTTAGACAGTAAAATCACAGCACAAGTTAGCACATTAGACAGTAAAATAACAGCGCAAAATACTGAAATGGAGCTAAGGTTAAGTCAACAACTTAGGGAACAGGAAGCTAAGCTTACAGAGAAACAATGTGAGCTAAGCTCTCAGTTAGAGAAACAACTGAATAACGTAGTGGGCGAGGTTAATCGCGTCAGAGATACCTTACAAATAGAAGTAAGTGCCATTAGGTGTGAACTGGGATCCACGCAGGTAGAAATGAACCAGATAAGATCTGAGTGTATAAACGAAGTTGGCAGCATCAGAGAGACAATGGATGTAGCTTTAAGTAATAATTTAGAACAAGTAAGGTCTGAGGCGAGAACCACATGTGTCAATATGGAGGAGAGACATAAAGCATTGGAACGAGTAATTGGTACAGAACTAGAGAAAGTGAAAGCTGTAATGGGTGAAAATCAAAGCTTAAATCTTAGCGAAATTAACAAAGTAAGGGAAGAAATGACACACGTAGTTGCCGCCCAGTTCGATAAAGTGCAAGAAAAGGCAAAGGAAATTGCTGTAACTGAGATGCGAGCAGCGATGAGGCACGAAGCCAGTAATCTACAGTGCCATGCCTCAACGGTGCCCGTAACCTCAGGTAGTGGTATAAGTGTCGAGGGAAGAGTGAGCGATCATGTAAGCGTTCCATTGTCATCTCCTAACACTAGTTACCAATTTCAAGGTACTGAGACACGTCCACCTCCCCCTATACACATGAATTTCCTCAATGAACTTCCTCTGCCGAAGTTTGACAGCGCTCGCGACAACGCGAAACAGTTTATCAATGATATTGAGTCTTACTTCGCGTTGAGAGGGATACCCGACAATTACAAAATGATCATAATTCAGAGGAGCTTAACTGGTTCTTGATACCGTCCCTGTTAGGCTATATCATCATAATAACCCCGAAAGTCTGATTACATGCATAATTAAGGGCGGATAGATGCCACAATAGGAATTAAAGTTATAATAAATATAGTATAATGATTAAGCATACAAGTGCAGGTACCAAACAGGCAATCCCAATATATATATTATTAAAAGCATGAACCCAACGTTTTAAGGGAGAGGTCAAAATGAACATTGTTCCGCACAGACAGGTTCTTTGGGCATTTCTTGCCGACAAAGGTAGGATTCTCCAAGGGTAGACCCTCGGCGCCAGCATGAGTATTGACCTGAAAATAATGTGACGAGAGAATAGACTCTGGAATCTAAGGCACACAGTTCCAAACATGCTTATGCATTAATTAGCTAGACCGTGGGAAAGAGAAATTCGCCAGGAATACATGCCTCATACACTAGAAATTGTTATTTATTCAAGAGTAGGGATAAAACACAACCTATAAGGGACAAGCAACCGGTCACATGACCTCTAAAGTGTCCAAAATTCGGCGAAAGGAAGGGGAAATTCGTGTAATGGCGACATTCGATGTTTGCTAGGAAAATCACTCTGTTTCGGCGTGTGATGAAGGCAACAAGTACAGAAATTTCATCAGAGTCCGCGTTCGTGGATAGACGGAGTAACTCACATTAAGTGGTTATCGAACACTGTGCTTGCGAATGAGAGAAACTGCACTCGTTACAACGTCATTAAGATATTACCAAACTCTGTTCTTTTGTTCAATGATCCTCCGGAAATACTACGTTACGCGAAGTAATTCACTACCGACGTTTAAGAACAACGCGTACACCGAAACATATAAGTCGTGTCATGCGCGCAGCAACGTGAAAGTTTCAAATCTCGCGCCTAATGTGCGAATAACATCGTCAATAGTGGCGAGTGGAGAGGACTAATTATAACAATAAACTTGGTATTCAAAGGTCGTGGTGTCTTATCTGTGATAATACCCACACCCTGTCAGGACGCACCCACTCCCTGGTACTCAAAAAGCGAGTACTCATGCAAACCTACCCTGAGAAAAACCCCGACCAGTTGGAAACCTCCCATCCATAGTCCTCACCTATCACATATCATATCTTATGAGGTGTTGAGTGCCGGGAGGGCTCAACGAGGTACTTAACGGGCAAGGACCGCCTCATAAATTGGCGCCACAACGTGGTTAGCGTAGTCCTGACGGTACCATCAACCCAACGTGGTTAACGTAGTCCTGACTGTACCAGTGACCTACAACATTTGGAGCATTCTTCGGAGTCTCGACTGATGTATTCACCGTCGCAAGTACCGCCAACTAGACCTTGGAACCAACGGAGCCCAGAACACCTAGGACGATGCACCAGTGAACAACGCAACGGAGTAAGACTTCACGCAGGACAGCCAACGTCGACAAGACAACAACGTAGACGCAACAATACCTCGTAGTGCAACACAGCTTCAACCCCCCCCCCCCCCCATGTGAAAGTGATAAAACCCTGACTCAGGAAGACAGCAACACCAGGCACGGACATCAACAGTACGTAAGTGGAGATAATTGGATGTAAATGTATTTTTTGTTTTATAAATTAATTGTTGTATTTGCATGAGTAGATAGATGCTGCCAGTAGGAATAGGACTTAGAAAAGCGTGCATAAAAAAAAAATTAACGAAATTTTGAGAACCCGGAAAAGTGAGTAAAAAGGAATAAGCGGATGATACTCCGAAATAAGAAAGTAATTGAGATAGGTAGCAACATGGCAGACAATAACATTTTAGAAGTGTACCAGGAATCTGAGGGAATGGATGTAGGCGTTGAGGGAAACAGAGAATGTAATATTAGGCAGGCCGAGGTAACTACTCCGGTACCGAACAGGAATACAGCAAGTATGGATAGCATGATGCAAATGTTGCTAGAGAAGATGAACTTGATAGGGAATGAATTAGGGGAGCTAAACAACAAAATTACCTCTCAAGGCAATGAGTTAGGTGAGCTAAACCACAAAATTACTGCCCAAGGTAATGAGTTAGGCAATGAATTAGGGGAGCTAAACAACAAAATTACCTCTCAAGGCAATGAGTTAGGGGAGCTAAACAACAAAATTACCTCTCAAGGTAATGAGTTAGGTGAGCTAAACCACAAAATTACTGCCCAAGGTAATGAGCTAGGCAATGAATTAGGGGAGCTGAACCGTAAGATTACCGCTCAAGGTAGCGAGTTAAGCAGTAAAATTGCCGCACACAGTAGTGAATTGGCAGATATTAGTAAACAACTCAAGGAGCAAGAAAGCAAATTTACAACGGCACAGGGAGAAATGAGTAACCAGATAAATAGGCAGTTTAGTGAGGTTATGAGTGAGGTAATTGGAGTAAGAAATAACCTTCAGGGTGAAATATGTGTAGTGAGGAGTGAACTCAGATCCACTCAGGAAGAGGTGCGACAAATTAGGGCAGATTATAAGGAAGCTGGCAGCATGAATAATAACATCAGTGTAACAATGAATAATAAGATAGATGAGTTAAGGAATGAGACCATGACTACATGTGTCAATATTTCAGACAAGTGTAACGAATTAGAGGTTGGGGTTGCATCCGAATTGGAAAGTGTAAGAGCTTTAATAGGGGAAAGTCAAAAATCATGTGCCAACGAGATAGTTAAAGTACGGGATGAATTGACACAGGTAGTCACCTCACAATGTGATAAGGTACGAGAGAAGATGAAAGAAATAGCTGTTAGAGAGGTAAGGGAATTATGGAAACGCGGAGAAAACCCTTTACAAAGTCCCGCTTCCACACTTCCCGTCACCTCAGACAATATACTTCCTGTCACATCAGACAATGGAAGACAGAGTGAAGAAAGAACCAATATTAGTGTAGATGACCCATTGTCACATTCTGACAGTAGTTACCGATTTCATAACGCGCCCGGGACTCGCCATACAATACCTATGTCAATGCAATTTCTAAGCGAATTGCCTGTTCCACAATTTGATAGCACGCGCGATAACGCCAAACAATTCATCAACGATTTAGAGGCATATTTTAACTTAAGAGGAATCCCAGAAGAATACAAGATGATAATAGTTCAGAGGGGCCTGAAAGGACATGCTTTAAATTGGTTTCGGCTGACGGTAGGAGAATCGGCACGGTACAATCACTTTCGGGCGGCCTTCATACAGAAATATTGGAGTGACGCCGCACAATACAACGTCAGGAACCAAATTAATAATGGTAGGTACCCCAGAGGCTCTCACGAATCGATGACGGACTACTTTTTGAGACTAGGACAATTGAGTAAACTCTTGGAACCAGCCATGCCGGAAGACCAATTCATAGCGCTTATGGGAAATCACTATCCCGATGTAATCAGGAATCATATCGTAGTGGCACGACCACGGACAATGGGAGAAGCGATAGACTTGCTGACCGCATTACAGGGACATGGAACACAAACAGGTTGGACTGAAGAAAACTTAGACTTTAGGCCACAACCCAGACGACATTTCAATGATGGGATGAGGGCACAACAGCCTAGAAACGGGTACCATAACTATAACCCAGGCAACAGGGATAGGAACCCGCGACCATATGATACACGGCTGAGAGAAGAATGGCGACACAGCAGCCATCAAAATAGCAATAACAGGCCTCCACAAACGTACCCTCTGAGGTACATGTCCTTCGCCCGGCGTGGACACGCAAGTAATAACAATACACTTCGGGGAAACAATAGACCTAGAAGCCGTGAAGAGAATTACCGAACTACGACCACTAACGACCGCCCCATAGTTGAGAGCCAGACGCAGGCAACATTGCCACGCCCACCTTCGCCGCTGACGAGCACGCACACCTTTTACAATGCAAATGCAGCCAGTACGAGTCAACCCAGGACTCCAACCCCGACGGAAAACTAAGGTCCGGATGGGTGGATTCCCCGCACGCATCCGATAGGAAGACACTCCGAGTCGCACAAAACCTTGGGGACGTAGAATTAAGCAGTACAAGAATACAAAAACAGTTGGAACCAGTAGTGCCGCGAATTAAAGAAAATAACAGTTTTGGAGCAAGCGGTAGCAAAATTACGTCATTAGAAAGGAACACTGCAACGCAAGAAGTTATGGAGGCACCGAGAATAAGTGGTGAGATAGCAGGAATGACTTTTAATATGGTAGTTGATACTGGGTCATCTGTAACCGTATGCAGCGAAAACCTTTACGACCAGTTGGTTAATCTGAAAATAAAAATGCAAACATTGCCGGTAAAGAATGCAGTATGCAGTGGCGCGATTGGACGGACAAAGCAACGTATAACTAAACAAATCTTGCTTAACACCAGGGTGCAAAACAACGAAATGCAGTTTGTATGTTTTGTCGTGAGAGGACTCGCAACTGATATTATTTTAGGAAGCGACCTACTACACATGTTGAAATCAAACATTGATTACAAAGAATCCCAAATCACATTTAATATATCAGGGACTAAGGTAGAAATTCCATTTATCTCTGGACCTCAGGAAAGTCATGTTCACCTGTCCGAGGGGGAGAGCAGATTACAGGACGAAGAATTTTACGTAGAAGCCATTCATATTGGGAATGACGATGGAGTAAACGATAGAAGTCTGCAATGTTTACAAAATAGACGGGAGTGCAGTGACCTAGAGAGCAAGACAGCTGATGGCATAATGCACGCAGAAGAAAGGGGCAGACGTAAACAGACGGAGGAGACAAAAGAGACCTTCGCGGAGCAGGTAGAAACACGAATCGGACAGCTGACCCAACTTTCCATAGAACAGCGACAGAGGCTGCAAAACATTTTGTTAAAAAAACCGAAATATTTTTTCCGCTAGAACGGGCAGATGCAATATGTTTACATATTCATTTGAAGTTGCTGAAGTACCAATCAACCACTACAAATGTAGGATTATACCCCAGGAAATAAGGGAGGCAGTATCTGAAAAGATAACCGAAATGTTGCAGGACGGAATAATAGAAGTTTCGGACACACCGTACGTACAACCACTGTGTATTGTTAAGAAAAAGAACGGTACAGTCAGAATAACTATCGACGCGCGCCATTTGAACCAATTTATCAAGCCTGATAATGCGAGGACGCAAAACATAGAGGAAATATTAGCCGGAATCGGGAGACAGAAATGGTTTACATCTCTCGATCTAACTAACTCATACTTACAAATTGAAGTAGAGCCAAAATTGCGGAAATACCTAGGATTCATCCATCAAGGAAGAGTGTACTGCTTTCGACGATGCCCGTTCGGCTTGTGCGTCTCAGGGAGTGGTTTCTTGCGAGCCATGCACGCTGTATTTGGAACAAATACTGGAAATTACATTTCCCAATACGTGGACGACATATTAGTGCATGACCTAGACACCGACTTACACCTGGACCATCTGGAAACGATACTAGACCGAGTTGGAGAGTGTGGCCTAACCTTAAACTGGGACAAGTGCAAGTTTTTCGCACAGACTGTAACATTTTTAGGATATGTAATTTCAGGTGAAACCATATCACCGGATAAGGAACGCATAGCATCCATTTTGAAAATACCGCGACCACGGAATGCAAAACAAGTGAAGAAGTTTTTAGGTGTGTTAGGATACCAGAGCCGATTTTTAATAAATTATGCCAAGGAAACGGCTCCTTTGAGGGCACTGTTGTTAAAGAACACTAAATGGAGTTGGTCGGACCTAGAGGAGAATACGTTCAATAAATTGAAACAGTTGTTCGCCAACTCAATATTATTAACACGCCCCAGAGCGGACTTGCCTTTCATTATGTATACCGATGCTTCAATGGTTGCATACGGGTGCATTCTAACCCAGGAATACCCCGAAGGGGAGCTCCACGTCATTGCGACAGCGTCAAGGTCGCTAAACGCTGCTGAAAGAATCGCATGTGTTACTGAGCAAGAGATTGGTGCTATATTTTACGGAATACAAAGGTTCAAACATTATATTTATAACAAACCAGTCATCATATACACCGACCACGTGAGCCTAGCATTTATAAAGAATTGTAAGATGACCAGTGGAAAAATATCAAGGTACATCCACGAGATAATGTCATACCGTGTAGATATAAGGCACATCCCCGGAAGCTGTAATATTTTTAGTGACCTTCTTTCGAGGATAAGCATCGGTGAGAACCTTCCCGAGACTGTACCGAGTGCGCAACGAGAAGTCAAAATAATGAAATTAGACTTAAAATTGAATGACAGAGTGGCTACAAAATTGAAACGATTAGAGGAATACCAGCGAAACGACAGTAAATTGGCCAAAATTCGGGAAACTCTGCCCCCAATTGGACCAGAAAACAAAGGAAAGTTAGGGTTATTTGAAAATGTGATATACAAATTACATGGAAGACACGTACCTGCCTGGAAAGTATATATACCCGCCGAATTAGAGGAGTTGGTAATTGAGGCATACCATGTTGCATTAATTCACGCAGGCGTAGACAGAACGTGCTTAACTATATCGGAACACCTCTACTTGCCAAAATTAGGAAGAAAAGCCCGAAAAATTATATCCACTTGCGAGATCTGCCAGAAGGCAAAGCCCCTTAATATTAAATTCGATAGAGCACCGCTGGCCATATCTAGAGATTCACCTCTGAAAATGATCGCTCTGGATGAACATGGCCCATTGCCCACAGGTAGAACTGGCCTAAAGTACATATTCGTCATGGTTGACGTAATGACGAAGTTTGTAACCCTGTACCCACTAAAGAGGTTAACCAGCGCCAAATGCGCAGAAAAGATAGTCAAGGAATACATCCCTAGGTATGGCAAGATGGATGCAATTTTGCTGGACAATGCAACTGTACACCATGGACATAAGTTTGTTAACACGCTCAAAGAAGCAAATGTCAAACTATACTATGTAAGCTCTTATCACCCACAAAGTAATCCCTCCGAGCGCACAATGCGCGACTTGAATACGTACCTGAGAATATTATGCCATGTAAAGCACGCTAGATGGCCTGAGTATCTACATTACGTTCAATGGATTATGAATAATTCTGTACACCCCAGCCATGGATGTCCACCGGTGCAGCTCATGACCGGACAGACACCAGACCCAATAATAAAGGGCGTCCCAAAATCCTTACCCATTATTGAAGAAACGGAAGCAGAAAGAATTAAGCGAGCCTTTAAAAAAATAACAGACAGAATTAACAAACGAAAGAGCAAAGCCACGAGACACGCACATACTTGGAAACCGCAGGCAGGAGACAAAGTTTTGGTTAGGAATTATGACAAGTCCTCACTGCTGAAGAAACAGTATAAGACGTTGAACCTGTTATGGAAAGGACCTCTGGAGATAATCAGCTGCGTGGGTGACAGAACATTTAGACTAGGTGACATTAGAACTGGACGAGAAGTAGGGAAATACCATCTTGACTCGATACGCCCATTCAAGGAGGCGCGTAAATCGACACAATCGTGACTCACAGACCGTCAGGCATTATCGCGAGGGAATGGCATTGAGATAGAATTATTCAGATTAAATTAGTGGGAGAGAATAAGGCTGTAACAGATAATCTAATGGGAAGAGAACGCAGTTTTATCAAATGAATAAGTATGTCCCTTCGAGTATGCTTTCTTTCTTTTCTTTCGTTCCCTCCTTCTTTGTTGTTGCGACGAGAAAGCATTAAGTAAGTCCCACGTAAAGCGTAAAATTGGGAAAGGACCCCTTAATCTCCCAAATGAATGTGAAATTGGTAGCTAGGTCAGAAAGTACACGTATAATATGTATAAAAGAAAACAATTTGTATAAAACAAGGTATGTGTAATGAGGTAACAAATGGAGGAATAAAAAATTAAAAAAAAAAAAAATTAAAAAAAAAAAAAAAAACTATGTGATCTGTATAGTTAACCAAGGGAATAATTGTTTCATATGAGTGTTATATTGTGTATGGGTAATGAAAGAATGAATGGAATTCCAATGTAATTAGTGACAGAAATATCTTTGTTGAGCGGTTGCTAAGCTCGAAAAACCTGTTTGTGAACTATAAAGGACACGTAGAGATAATGGCCGGAAAAGAGAAGAGCGGCAGGACAGACAGACAATGGTCAAATACCTGGTTTGTCAGGGACAAAGCCTGAACCACTGTGTAAGGATCCATTATAATAGTTTTAAGAAATATTGTTTGTGTACATCATGTAATGTTTTGTATAAGTTAATATGTAATTAATCTCCACTCGTTCACTAGCGACGACGCATATCATAGTATACATACACGCATACACCAACCAGCTCGCACAATGATGGGATATTCTGAGAATTTCGAAAGTGACTTTTAATATAAAAGCCCTGTTCTAAATTATCAGAAGGGCATATGATACCGTCCCTGTTAGGCTATATCATCATAATAACCCCGAAAGTCTGATTACATGCATAATTAAGGGCGGATAGATGCCACAATAGGAATTAAAGTTATAATAAATATAGTATAATGATTAAGCATACAAGTGCAGGTACCAAACAGGCAATCCCAATATATATATTATTAAAAGCATGAACCCAACGTTTTAAGGGAGAGGTCAAAATGAACATTGTTCCGCACAGACAGGTTCTTTGGGCATTTCTTGCCGACAAAGGTAGGATTCTCCAAGGGTAGACCCTCGGCGCCAGCATGAGTATTGACCTGAAAATAATGTGACGAGAGAATAGACTCTGGAATCTAAGGCACACAGTTCCAAACATGCTTATGCATTAATTAGCTAGACCGTGGGAAAGAGAAATTCGCCAGGAATACATGCCTCATACACTAGAAATTGTTATTTATTCAAGAGTAGGGATAAAACACAACCTATAAGGGACAAGCAACCGGTCACATGACCTCTAAAGTGTCCAAAATTCGGCGAAAGGAAGGGGAAATTCGTGTAATGGCGACATTCGATGTTTGCTAGGAAAATCACTCTGTTTCGGCGTGTGATGAAGGCAACAAGTACAGAAATTTCATCAGAGTCCGCGTTCGTGGATAGACGGAGTAACTCACATTAAGTGGTTATCGAACACTGTGCTTGCGAATGAGAGAAACTGCACTCGTTACAACGTCATTAAGATATTACCAAACTCTGTTCTTTTGTTCAATGATCCTCCGGAAATACTACGTTACGCGAAGTAATTCACTACCGACGTTTAAGAACAACGCGTACACCGAAACATATAAGTCGTGTCATGCGCGCAGCAACGTGAAAGTTTCAAATCTCGCGCCTAATGTGCGAATAACATCGTCAATAGTGGCGAGTGGAGAGGACTAATTATAACAATAAACTTGGTATTCAAAGGTCGTGGTGTCTTATCTGTGATAATACCCACACCCTGTCAGGACGCACCCACTCCCTGGTACTCAAAAAGCGAGTACTCATGCAAACCTACCCTGAGAAAAACCCCAACCAGTTGGAAACCTCCCATCCATAGTCCTCACCTATCACATATCATATCTTATGAGGTGTTGAGTGCCGGGAGGGCTCAACGAGGTACTTAACGGGCAAGGACCGCCTCATTCTGCTCTAAGCTGGTTTCGTTTAACGATCGGAGACTTGGCGCAGTATGAACATTTTAGAATTGCATTCCTACAGAAATATTGGAATGCGGTTGCTCAGTACAACATTCGCAGTCAGATCAATAACGGGAGATATCAGCGCGTTAACAACGAATCCATGACTGACTACTTCTTAAGATTGGGTCAGCTGAACAAGTTACTTGACCCTCCTCTTTCTGAACATGACTTTATTAGTGCCATATGTCGACATTACCCAAATATGATTCGTCACCATTTAGTTGTTGCCAGGCCCCAAACCCTCAGCGAGGCTATTGAATTATTGGCAGCATTACAGGGTAATGAACCGCAGATAGAAGAGCCAGTCACGTGGCACAGAACAAGTACTCATCCCACTAGGCAAAATAATGATGGGATGAGGGCAGAAGGACCTCAAAACAGGCATATTGATGCAAACTGGTCCAATAGACAGAGAACCTCCAGGCCATACGACCGACGAGAGAGGAATGAGAGAACGAATTACACCCATAATCGGCCCCCATATAACTACCCTATTCAGTACATGTCATTCAACAGACGAGGAGGAACGAACCGGGGAAACCCACGTAGAAGTTTCCATAACGAATATGCTAGGCCAACCCATCGACCCAGAAGTCCCTTGAATACAACAAATACAAACGCTGATATGACACGTGAGAGAGAGGTGCCACGCCCACCAACACCCCCATCCAACAGAGTCAACACGAACTATGTACATTCTCAGGCACACACGACTCAGGTTCGAACCCTGACGCCACCGGAAAACTAGACCCGGGACGTATCGAGTCTCCGCATCCTTCCCGATTAGAAGCCACCCAGAGCTCTCAGTCTATAGGGGACACTAATGATAATGATATAGCAACACAAAGTGATGTACATGTAAACAATTGTTCCAGGGAGAAAACACAAAATTCTGAATTGTACTCAAACAGAACTATCGGTTGCTCAGAATTTATAGTAAACCAAGAAATAATGGAAGCTCCAAGAATAACTGCCGTAATTGCAGACAGGGTTTTCCAAGTTATTTTAGATACGGAATCTTCAGTCACGGTCTGCAGCGAGAATTTGTACAACCAACTAATTAATTTAGGCATAAAATTGCAGTCCCTCCCAGTCAAAAATGCAGTGTGTACGGGTGCTATCGGCAAAACTAAACAAAGGATTTCGCAGCAGATTTTAATAAATGCAAAAATAAACGGAAATGGCGTAGATTTTGTATGTTTCGTGGTAAAAGGCCTAGCTACTGATATAATTATCGGAAGTGACCTATTAAACGCACTGTACTCTGTGATTGATTACGAGCAGTCGCAGGCCACATTCACCATAGCAGGCGTAACAACTCAAATACCATTTACCTCTGTGTCACAGGATAACATGTTTTTACCTGAAGAGGAAGAAATTCAAAACGAAGAGTTTTTCGTTGAGCTAGTAAATATAGGAAAATGCGGCGAGATAATTAGGTTAATGGCACAGAATGTACAAGACGTGCTGGAGTACAATGACGCGGAAGAAGCAGCAGGTGCCGAAAGGGAGACAATAGTGAACGTAGAGAGCAAGAGAGAACCCTTCTCCAGGCAGGTAAAAGCTCGCATCAGAGGGTTAACCGAGTTGAGTGAAATACAAAAGGAACGCCTATACCAGCTGATATTGACACACAGAGAAATTTTCTCAGACCGTACAGGCTTATGCAACGCATATCAGTATTCATTTGAAATAGCAGAAATGCCAATAACCCGACACAAGTGCAGAATGATTCCTTTGGCCGTGAAAGACGCTGTGTCAAAAAAAATTGACGAGATGTTGGAACAAGGAATTATAGAGTTTTCAGACACTCCATATGTACAACCTTTGTGTATCGTAAAGAAAAAAGATGGGACAGTGAGATTGACAGTTGACGCACGATTAATTAATGAGTACATAGTCCCAGATCATATGCGCACAGAAAATATCGAAGAAATCCTCGCTGGTATTGGAAGGCAGCGATGGTTCACGTCACTTGATTTAACTAATTCCTACCTACAAATTGAAATTGCGCCAAGACTCAGGAAATATTTAGGATTCATTCACCAGGGAAGAGTGTATCAATTTCGTCGTCGTGCATTTGGACTGAGCGTATCTGGAAGTGGTTTCTTAAGAGCCATGCACACCATATTCGGTACACAATCGGCAGGATACATATCTCAATATGTGGACGACATATTAATTCATGACTTGAGCGCCGCCGAACACCTTGACCATTTAGAAATCGTGTTTAACAAATTAAAAAATTGTGGCATGACACTAAATTGGGAAAAATGTAAATTTTTTGAAAAATCAGTGAAATTTTTAGGCTACGTAATTTCAGGAGAAAGTTTATCACCAGACAAGGAGAGAATCGAAGCAGTACTAAATATACCGCGTCCGAAAAACGTCAAACAAGTAAAAAAGTTTCTAGGTATTTTAGGTTATCAAAGTAGATTCCTTATAAATTACGCCAAGGAGACAGCACCGCTTAGAGCTTTGTTAGTTGCGAATACAAAATGGCGGTGGTCTGACGTGGAAGAGACAGCCTTCCAACGATTAAAAGATTTATTTAGCAACTCCATTCTCCTCACACGTCCGCGAATGAACTTACCATTTCTTATATACACTGATGCTTCAATGATAGCGTACGGCTGCATCCTAGCACAAGTATCCCAAGATGGCGAAATGCGCATAATTGCAACGGCATCCAGATCCTTAAGCAGAACGGAACGCATTGCCTGCGTGACCGAACAGGAAATTAGTGCAATATTCTTTGCCATTCAGAAATTCAAACATTACATATACAATAAACCAATCATAGTGTACACGGATCACATAAGCTTATCGTTTATAAAGAACTGCAAAATGACCAGTAGTAAGCTATCGCGTTACATCCATGAAATAATGTCCTACAACCTAGACATCAGGCATATCCCAGGGAGCATTAACATTTTCAGCGACCTACTATCCAGGATTAAAGTAGGAGAGAACCTTCCGGAAACAATAGGAAGCTCTCAAAGAGAGGTGAAAATATTGAAGCTAGACTTACATTTAAATAACCGCGTCGCAAAAGAAATGAAATTGTTGCAGAAGTATCAACAGGAAGACAGCAGATTAGCTGCAATATGGGAGAGCGTGCCACCTATCTGTCCTGAGAACAAAACGAAGTTTGGAAAAATGGATGGCGTAATTTACAAGCTAGTAGATAAGCATGCCCCAGCATGGAAAGCATATGTACCAGCAGCTCTGGAAGCACTAATTATAGAAGCCTACCATGTTGCACTAATTCATGCAGGTGTGGAGAGGACTAGCCTAGTTATCTCCGAACACTTATACCTCCCAAAGATAGGTAGGAAAGTAAGAGCGTTTGTCGCAACTTGTGATTTGTGTCAAAGAGCGAAACCGCTTAATAAACGATTTGACCGCCCTCCTCAGTCAATATTAAGGCAATTCCCTTTGGAACTAGTAGCAGTTGACGCCCATGGACCTTTACCGACAGCAAGGGCAGGCTTAAAGTATATCTTCGTATTGGTTGATGTGATGTCAAAATTTGTAAGATTATACCCCATGAAAAAGTTAACAAGTGCGACCTGCGCGGACAAAATAGTAAAAGATTACGCTCAGAAGTATGGTAAAATGAAGGCAATTCTCGTAGATAATGCTTCTGTGCATCACGGCCGAAAATTTATAACCAAACTACACGATGCAAATATAAAGATTTACTACATCAGCAATTACCACCCGAATTCTAACCCATGCGAAAGAGTAATGCGAGATTTAAATGCCTATCTCAGAATAATATGCCACATGAAGCATACGACCTGGCCCGAGTATCTAACTTACATAGAATGGATCATGAACCACTCAATCAACACAAACCATGGTTATTCACCTGTTCAGCTGATGACAGGTAGGCCACACGAACCGGTTATCAGTGGAGTACCAGCCTCTTTACCAAGTATACCTGAGTGCGATGCTGAAAGGATAAGAAAGGCATTTTTGCGCACAAAGAATAAAGCAGACAAAAGGCGTGCCAAACAGAAAAGGTATTTACATAAATGGGAGCCACAAATCAATGACAAAGTACTAGTAAGGAATTTCGATAAATCCTCATTAGCAAAAAATGTTTACAAAACATTAAATTTATTGTGGAAGGGACCCGTCAAGATAACTGGTCAAATAGGAGATAGAACCTACATACTACAAGATATAAGAACGGGTAAACCCATTGGCAAATACCACATCAGTGCATTACGTCCATATAGGGAAGCGAATACACCTAAATAAATAAGCACCTCCGCTAAGCATTGAACGGGTTGGTGTGAGACCTGTAGAGTACGAACAGGAGAACCGCTTGTGCAGACGCGACAACATGATATTCGCATGACACCCCAAGTCCCCTCATTGTAATTTGACATTAAATAACAAGGAAGTAAAGAGGATTTCCTCACGGGTTGTTTATTTCATTTTTTCTTTCTTTCATTGATTGCCTTACGTCATAGGGTTACAATTATGTCCGAAAACAGAAAGTACCAGGTACATTGAATGAAGGTAACTGTGTTATGGGAATAAAAGAAAAAGAAATGTGAAGTGTATGTAAATATATGTGTTAGCTTTAGGTTGTGATAGCAATAAAAGAGATATATGTACACATACATCGGGATGCAAACAAGGTTGAAACAAGGTGTGTGAAACCATTTGTTGTGGACACCATTGTTTTTACTTAATCCGCCATAAGAAAAGGGTTATGAACAAAGTGGGTGGAATTCTAGGAATGTTAATGAAGGTAGTAGTGTAATTGAAGGGGTCATCAATATAGGAATGAATACTAAAATGATAAGAATGACATGTAAATATAGATACCTGAATGCTAGTGTGAAGTGATAAATACAATGTAAAAAAAATAGAGAGTAGAAAGAATGTATATCTAGGGTCAGAAAAGACATTAAGAGAACTGGAAAACCAGAACACTGCAGTTTTATGAGTGTAGTAAGTGAGTGAGTGAGTGAGTGAAATGATTAAACGTCCGCTAGAGGAGACTACGACATTTGTATAAAAAAAATATGAATGAGGAATGTGATTAAATAATATTCATAGGTTATATGTTTATGAGATATCTGGTTATAGCTTTAAGAAATATTGTGTTTGTATACTAGATGTAACGTATTGTATAAGTTAATATGTAACTACCTCCACTCGTCACTACTGACGACGCATATCATAATATACATACACCAACCAGCTCATACAATGATGGGATATTCTGATAATTTCGAAAGTGACTTTTAATATAAAAGCCCTGTTCTAAATTATCAGAAGGGCATATGATACCGCCCCTGTTAGGGATAACATTGTCATAACAATCCCGATATATATTATCGAAAACTCGAGAACCCAAACAGCGAGATGAATGAACACCTTCTTCACAGGTACTTTCTTTGAGTTTACGCCGACAAAGGTGGCATTGTTCAGGCTAGACCCTCGGCGCCAGTCCATGTCTTGACCGTACATGCTACGTGATGATAGAATGGACACCGGGATTTAAGTTACACATTTTTAGACGTGTTTATGAATTAATTAGCTTGACTGTGGGAAAGTGAAAATCGCATAGAATACACGTTTCAGACATGAGAAATTGCTTTTAGATTTAAGAGTAGGGGTGAAATACGACCTATCAGAAACAAGTAACAGGTCACATGACCTCTAAAGTGTCCAAAGTTTGGCAAAAGGAAGAAGAAATTTGAACAAGGACGACGTTTGATCGTCGCTAGGAAAAACACTCTGTTTTCGGGGAGTTAAGGGAGCGACTAGTAATGAAAATTCACCAAAGTCCATGTGTGCGAACACTCTGCGTCGGCGAGTGAATGGTTCCACAAATACTGAAAATACATCAAAGTCCGTGTTCGCGAATGCACGAAGCAATGCCATCGAATTTCACAAACCAGGTGTACACAGGTACATACATAACATCAAGATAACGGTGACGAGTGGCGAGGACTACTTATATAAATAAACTTCACATTCAACGGTTGTGGTGTCTTCTAAATTATAATACCCATACCCTGTCCGGACGCACCCACCCCCTGAAACCCAAAAAGAGATAACTCATGCAGATCTACCCTGAGAAAATCCTCGACCTGTTGGAAACCTCCCATTCGCAATCCTCACCCATCACCTACCTTCTCATATGAGGTGTTGAGTACCGGGAGGGCTCAACGAGGTACCTAACGGGCAAGGACCGCCTCAGGGGATAAGTCAGACATTTATAGAAGTAATTAAAATGATATACCAAGAGAATGAGTTGTGTATAAAACTACCAGGCAACAAAGTAACTAAATCTATATCGAGTAAGGCAGGAGTACGGCAGGGATGTAAACTTAGTCCAGTATTATTTAATCTTTATATCAATGGAATTTTAGAGGAGATATCAAGTTGTAGGGTACATTCACCAGTTATTAATAATAAAGAAATACCGGGGCTACTGTTTGCAGATGACCTAGTAGTTGGGTCCATATCAAGTGGAGGGCTGAGAAGAGCAATCGAGGCAGCCAATTCTTATTGCAATAAATGGGGTTTGAAAGTGAATGAAAACAAAACAAAGATTATGGTCTTCAAAAATGGATACAGGTTGCGTAAGGATGAGAAATGGGAGGTTAATAGAAGAGAAATAGAGGTAGTAAGGAGATTTGATTATTTGGGTACAAGGTTGAGTTCAGATGGCAGCTGGAAAGAACAAAAAAAGATGTCTGTGGCAAAAGGTAGAATGGCCATGAGAGTGATAAGATCATGCTACAGTAAACTGCCAGATATAAATGTCAAATGGTTGGAGAGGATTTATACGGCAGTAGTAGAAAATAGAATGTTACATGGATCAGAGGTTTGGGGAATAGATGAGGCTTGGAGAGAGACTGATAGAGTGCATAGATCCTTTTATAAATACATATTGGGATTACCAATAGCATCACCTAATGGGGCAGCACAATTAGAACTAGGCAGGCATTCTATTAAAATTAAAATCTTGTCAAGGGCAATGAAATATTTATACAGAATCACTAACTTGGAAGATGGCAATATAATTAAAGAATGTTTTCATATTCAAAAGAGAAGTAACTGGGGTGGGTCTTGGGCACATAAAATGTATGACTTGTTGAAGCAAATAGGTATGGGTCATTCTTGGATAAGTGCAGAGTATGGGTATAGAGGCTTCTGGAAAGAAGTTAAGCTAAGATTAGAAGATATTGTCAGACAAGACATTTTTGCCAATACAAGTGACAATAGCTCACTGAGATTATATAGAGAAATAAAAACAACCTGGGGGAGGGAAGGATATATAGATATATGTAGTAAGTTAGGGCGAGAAGGTTTTGCTTGGGCGAGAACAGGAGTGAGAAACTTAAAAGGTATAGGTCAAGAGAGGGAGCTAGATAAATGTTCATTGTGTGTAGAAGAGAATGCAGATTTCCATTGTATATTAAATTGTAGTCAAACAAAGATATGGAGAGAGCAGGCTTGGCTACGTAAATGGGACAATTTGGGGGGTGAAGTAGTAATTAGAAAAATGTTGTCAGTAAAAGGAGAAAAGAACAGGAGAAATATAGGGAATTATTTAGGAAAAGTTAAAGAGAGATGGCTAAGAACAATTAAGAGAAAAATGTAGAGTGGGATAGGTGAAATGGCAGAAAGTGTAAAAAGGAGCAGAGGGCCACCAATACACAAAAACCTAGGGTTAGGTGTATGGGGACCGAATTATTTTTCAATGGTGGGCAACATGATAACATGATAGGATTTTCGGGATTTAGGAATATATGGCATATTTCAGTATGGATTTTATAATTGTAATCTTGATTTTGTATTTCCATTTGTTGATGTAAAAGGAAATAAATTACTATTACTAATTACTACTATTAGTAAATTTGTATTTATTTTCTCAGGTGAACTACTTATATTTAATATAAATTTTTATTCCTAATTTTTATTAACCATTTAGGTTGTTTCAAATCAACAGTAAAGCAATGTGCATGCATGAGAGTTTGTAAAGAAATTATGGTAAATTTCATTAAGCAATACAACTGTTGGTAAGAGCGATCTGTGTAAGATTTTAGACAAATGTTTAAATAGATGTGGATTTCAATTAATTGTTGAGAAATGTATGAAATGATCAAAATCATAGGTGCCATAGAAAATGGGGGAAGGGTAATTTCATGTTGTTACTTCCATTTGAAGGGTTGGACTGCAAAGGAGATAAAAGCAGATGTAAATTCAAGCTGACTCACCACTGTCACTGAGGATGGTTTATTTGGGCATGAGAGAGATAAAACATATTCGCAGAAGCATTGAAGATAAAGGATGCTCCAGGTATCCACTTGCGGTCACCACAAAAGAAATAATTGAAAAAGTCATATGATACACAAGGCTTGCCAAGTGAAGTGCCCAATATATTTGAGAATGTAGGCATTTCAACTGAATGAGTACACAATATCCTCCACAACAAATTAGAAATGATAAAGCTCTACCATATTGGATGGTATGATTGTTGACTTTTGATAAAAAATGCATGCTTAAGAACATTTCATCTAGTGTTGGGCAGAATCAAATCATTTCAACTGAATACACTGAATTTAAGTACTTTGAAGAATTGAAACTTTCATTTGAATAAAAATTTTTGATTCAATAGAGAACACTTGTTTGTATTCCAATGCTAGTTTTAGCATACTTTCACATGCACAATTGGGAACACATTTATTCGAAAACAAGTTCGGACTTTATAATCAATCACTGCTAATCGAGAACACCTGTATCTGAATATAAGTTCTCAGATATTACAGTCACAAATTTTGAATCAAGAACACTTATTTCAAATGATGCATGGAGAATACAACAATGGCTAGTACCAAAATGTTGAATGCACTTGAGGGTTTTCTATTTAAGATGTTATTGTGATTTATATGTAATACACTTTCAATAACTAAAATAATTTTGTCTAGATTCTTTGGTGACAACCTATTTCTCATTTGCTAGCTGACCATTTTTTGAAAATATCTGCTGGGATAGGAGAGAAAGTGCTGGAACGCAAAGGTATTTTAAGTGATGTTCAACACTGCAATAAGCTGGATAAAAAACGTTGTTTATAAATGGTTCAGAGATACAGCATAGCAACTAGTTTTCTTTCTGTTGACAAACTTAAACCATTAAAACTGATATATGAATATAATACGAAATATATTTGCTAGGTTCTCTTCATAACAATCTCCATGTTCTGCATTATAAGCACTTTTTAAAATCCTGAAAATAAGAACAAATTATTCACGAAACTTACTCAGAAATGCAGTTTATCATAATTGCATATATCAATGCATATCAATTATTAGGTATATTTAGGTTATCTTGGTATGTCCCTTAAGGTTGCTTATGAACGGAGAATATGATCCAATAATAGTCATTTAGCTGGAGTACTAACACATTTAAACATGCTAACTTGTATCAACTGCATAGAAAATGTTCACTGTTTTAGCCAATACTTTAGAAATATTGCATTTTTTGTGAATCATTTTTTAGGAACAAAAAGTTTACATGAAATAACTATTCAATAAAACAATTCTGTCCATATTCTTTAGTGACAATCTATTTCTTCCCACATTTTCCAGCTGTCCAGCTTTTGAAAAATCATACTCTGATGGGACAGAAGCTGCTGGGATGCAAAAATACCTTAAGTTAATATAGTTCTGGAAGATGTTTCTATGACATTTCCAAAATTCTAGTGGTTTCTATGTTTCCAAAACTCTGATGGTTTTGTTTTGTTGTTTCTACATATTGCATTTCTACATATTGTCACAGCACTAAGGTCACTAGGAGTTGGAGTTCCTCCTTTTTCTTCCTGTACATTGCTGTTAGTTCTCTAGCTATCCATTTCTGTGCATTTGCAGTGTGACTGGAGTTGTGTCAGAGTTGGCAAGCACAGCAGTGTACAAGGGAAATGTGTGTACATTGAAGAAATTACTAGCAGTGCAAGTTGGTGTGTGCAACAAAGGAACATGAAAGAGATGTTTATGCTGTGTACTTTAAGAAAAGAAGTGATTGTAAGTTAGCATTAGGCTAATTATTTTAGTGAGATATAGAGGGAAATTCATCCTGCATTTTTGTTACATAAAAAAATGCCTCCTTTCATTTTCAAAACAAACAATATCACACAAATAAAAATATCTGTAACAGAATCTGCACTTAACTTAAGAAGTTGATGATAATACTTCCTTCTTCTTTATAAAATTGATTTCAAAAGCATATCGCTTTCATCTTCAGTCAAACTTCCGTCACTAGCAAAATTGATTTCAAAAGCATATCGCTTTCATCTTCAGTCAAACTTCCGTCACTAGTGATATGCTTTTGAAATCAATTTTATAAAGAATTAAGTATTAACATCAACTTCTTAAGTTAAGTAGAGATTCTGTTACAAATATTTTTATTTGTGTAATATTTGTTGCTTCACTGTGACTAGCTTCATTTTCTGTGTGATCAAACAATATCAATTAAGAATTTTAAAGTGAAAAATAAATCAAACCTGTAATTCACTTAATACTGGATTTGCTCTCTTGTGTCATTCTTCACTTATGAATGGCACTGCACACACACTTCATAATGTTGAAGCTATGCATGGTATGTTAGCATTCACAGACTTTTGCTATAGTAGAATGCGCCTATAAAGACAATGCTACAAAGAGAGATCTTCTTACATTACTGAATGTTGATAAATACTCTGGGCCTCAGGCTACCAGAACAGTTTCAGTCCCTATATCTAAAGCTGTGAGGTGGATGGGGTTATGCAGGGAAGAGATTGTTCGTCGATCTGGTTTGGATTCTAGCCTGCCACTTCAATTAATTGTAATTCTAATTTATATGGGTTGAACTCGACTACATCAGGGCTGTTTGCTCAGTTAGCAACTAAGAAATGAGTCTTACAGATGTTCAACACTTATGTCGCTCAACATTTGTAGAAAAAAACTCAACCAAACTGGAATAGAGCTATATTCACAGACAAGGTAACACTGTAATCTAAAAATGGGGGGAGGGGAATAATTACTCCAGAGGAAAGTGCTATGATGGAAAATACATTGACAAATGGATTGCAAAATTATGTATCTGTGTCCTGTTGGGGTTGGAAGCCACAAGATGCTCTAAATGTGGCAAAGGCAAGATATCACACTTATTGACTGGTCTCACCAAATTTGATATCCTATTGAGAATACTTGGGCAAAGTTGAAGGAAGCTTGGCCTGCAAGGTAATGCAAGACAAAAGAGGTTTTACAAGATCCAATACTGGTTGCTTAGGAGGAAGTATGCTCTCATAAAAATGTAACTAGGCATTTGATAATATCCATGCCCCATAGAATAAGGGTAGTACTAGAAGTAGATGATTACATTGGGGAGACTAAAAGGAATCTAGGAACAAGAATGAAAGAACATTTAAAAAATATTAAATTCAAACACATGAAATAGAATTGATCAAACAGGCAAAGAAACCTCTAGAACTGCAGATTTGGAAAAACATATTTATTACAAAGAAACAGAACCTCTTGATGAATTTTGAAATTCCCGCCGTAGATGACATCTTCAAACCTACCAGAGTATCATATGGCAACACGACACAAAGCCAGATGCATCATTGGTCAACCACAGAACTGATGATAGGGAAGAAGTTCCCAGAAACTAGTCATTAAAAAACTTGGAAGTGGAGAAAGTGTATACAAGGTTGACTCATTTGCCTAAATTTAGAAACTTACTTAGAATTACCTTTCCTATGCAATACAACTGAAAAACATGAGAGAAACTCATTCTTCTAATTATGAAAATATTTCAACAAACTTAGAAAAATTAATCACTTCACAAAAGTATAGATGCAAGTGAATCCTGAACCTGGTGCAACCAGTTTATTAAAACAAATGCTGTAGAGCAATGAAGCTTATGTGCAATTTTCTACTATTTTATGTTATTGTATAAAAACATTACAAAGTTACATTATACCTGGTACCATCTAGCGAAAAGTTCTGCATCCGGATTCCTGAAGAAACCTCCCACATCTGCTCCACAGAAAGAAATTCCAGCTACTGACATGGAAAGGCACATTGGAATAGTAATCTTCAGATGACCCCATTCAGCGGTATTGTCACCAGTCCATACAGAAGTATATCGTTGGGTTCCAGCATAATGTGCTCTTGTTAATATAAATGGTCGGATCTTTCCTTCAGACCGCTTAAGCAAGCCATCATATGTAGTCATTGTCTGAAAGCAATTATATTGAAAAAAATTTAATGTTACATTCACGTAACTTTTTCTAGTCACAATAATTTATTTTTATAGAACTTCCACAAATCATTGTTATAAAAGCTTATTTTTCTATCTACTTCATGTTAGTTGAGATAGACATCACCAATGTGACTGGGGATTAGTTGATCTGCATCATTTTCCTCCTGGCTTCCCAATATAAAGTCTATTGAGTAAATTGTTTAAAAATGGATTATTACTAATTGGCTCTGATATTCCAAGCTCTCTCTGCATGACATTGCAAAAGCAACTGAATGCTGACAGCACTTAACTAAAATACAAAATTCAAATCAACAAGAATGAATGACTCGAAAAAGTTGTCACAAAAAATTATTTAGGAAGAAACTGTATTTTAAAGAGATTATATTCTTTATAAATTAAATTCTTATATTTTAGTTTACCAGTTACACAAAATTATACAATTCATACTGAATGAAGATGATTTCATAAGTTATTACAAGATAGTTTATGTCATGTGTCAAAATTGAGTCATTTTTGGGAAAATCAGAAAAATGCTCATTCAAAGCATATTTTGGGGTAGATTTTTAAAAAAAAATCTTTAGTGTTCCAGTTTTAGAATATAATTTAAATGACAATATTAGTATTTATGACATTCTGTTAAGTTATGTTCTTCATTTTTTTAAACAGGAGCCTCAAAACATGTATTTTATGAAATCTTGATATTAAAATTGTGGGTGGAATGCAATACTTATCTATCTGATACATGGCAAAGAAAGTAAAAAATGATAAACTATTTTCATTGAAATCTCTTTTCCTTGTACATCAGAGAGCAATGGAATGTTTCTTCAAGCACATAACTATGCATCAGTAGT
The DNA here is from genome assembly GCA_030765055.1 of Mantis religiosa. Lineage (NCBI taxonomy): Eukaryota > Metazoa > Arthropoda > Insecta > Mantodea > Mantidae > Mantis > Mantis religiosa. The sequence goes on along the minus strand of CM060948.1, from coordinate 303,413,547 downwards.
TTTTGAGTTTGAATTATGAGTCACTATGTTGTTGTTGACTAATGGCACTGGGGATTAGTTGATTTGCATCTTTTTCCCCCTAGCTTCCCAATATAAAGGCTGTAGGTTCCCACTTTTGAGACCATTACATTTGTCCAAATGGTGTTTGTTCATGACGACTTCCTCTTTACAGATAGTACATTTGGGTGTAGGTATGCAGTGTATTTTATAAAGGTGTTCTGCAAGACAATCATGGCCAGTTTCCATTCTAAATAGGGCCACTGCAGTTTTTCTTGGTAGCTTTTGTATGTCAGTTTTGTCTCCAATGTTCTTATAATCCTTGTATTTTAGTTTATCGTCTTCATCAAGTCTCTGCTGTCTTTTAAAATGTAGCTTAATGTTGTTTAATTGTTTATTAATTTCAGTTTGTCTTCAAGGTTTTATATTTTGAATTGCACCTTTTTTTGCTAGTTGGTCAGCATGTTCATTACCTAAAAGTCCAACATGGGCTGGAATCCATTGCAGGGTGACATGATTTCTTGATTCAACAGCTTTAATTAAACTTCTTATTTCTTTGATGTTTCTTGTTTTGTTTTTATAGTTTACAATCCCCATCTATGGCTGATTTTGAATCTGTTAAGATAACTATATTTTTCTTTATGTACGGTCTGTACAGGACATTCTGCAGTGCTGCTTTTATGGCTGTTAGTTCTCCATCATAATGGTTTGAAGTTTCGTCTAGTGTTAGATACTGTGCAAAATGTTTGCAGTATACTCCTGCACCAGCATCTTGTTTGAAATCCCGGCATTAAATGAAGTTTTAAAACTTAGTGCCCCTAACACCAGATGGCAGAGGGATTGGAGCACCGTAGTAGTGGAGGAAGAAGAATGTTCATTTAGTCATCAAACAGCTGAGGATGAGATCGAATGATCTTGAAAACGTTTCAATTATACAACAAGTAAGTGAAGTTTGAGTGTAAACATAGTGACTCATAATTCAAACTAAAAAATGAAGAATACTTCACTATTAATGCTTCTGCTTTTAATATTTATGCATCAGCCGGCTTAGACTTCAAGACATAACTGGAAACAGCATATGACAACTTGGCATACACTACAGATGCATGAAAATTTGATAAGGATAATTTTTGCCAGCTTGATACAATGTTCAACTTAGCATTGTTTGCTGTATATGACCTTTCTATTCCGAAGTAAAAATGTATAATCAATTACCGCAAAAATATACAGAAATTAATTCTTAATACACTGAAAAGGATCCTCGCAGGAAAACATACTCTTTAATAAAGAAAATATGCAAGACAATCTCTAGAACCATATGAACATAAATAAAGTTTAGTACAGTTCAACCATCTCAACATAGATTAATAATGCACATATTTCTGCATATGAGTTTGTCATATTTTCTGCAAGTTGTAGTTGGACAAAATTCTCTTGAATGGAGCAGTTAACTGGGCTTTTGCCCAAGTTAAGTACATGTATGTGACAAATGAAGTATCTATCTTATATGGCAGCTGCACAAAGGCTTAACAAAAACAATACTGAGGATAAACCATGAAGGTGCCTAAAATGCCTTGTCTCAAGCAAACCATTGTGTGCATGCACATCCTTATGCTTAAGTCTAGAGGAGAAAGATTTTATTCTTTGCTGTGCACTTACAAAGAGAGCACCAAGAGAGATTTGTTTATTGTTTTGATTCAGACAAAACCTTAAGACACCATATTATATAATTTTGAAGTTTATCATTCTGTTATAATTTATCAAAAAATGTGATGTTGTATTTTTTTTTATTGATAGGATACATTAAAAGCTAGCTTTGGCCTTTTAGTCAAGCACTGCACATAATGATAATGCTGAATAAATAAGGCTGAGTTGTCATCTTTATGTTTGGAGCTAAACAGAAAACCAAACTCTCTAAACTCAGCATATTAATGAAAATTATACCAATTTAGAAGTGAAGATGCAATATTTTTCAAAGATGCATATATTACCTTTTTTGTAGTAAAGAAAAACGTTAATTGTAATAATTTTTTGGTTTTAAAGAACTGAAAAAAGTTTAAGCAACAAGGTTGCAGCTAGATATATTCTAGTTTTGTTCTAAACTGGTATCAAATATACATGCTATACCTTTCTAAAGAAAGACTTACTGGATAAACAATGTCACATTTAAAGAATCACAAATGCAATAATGGAGAAGTTCCTAGTATAAAACAGGGGCAATTCCGGAGGTGATGGCTCCATGCCATGGCACTGTTTTAAAAAGGGGAAGAAGTATGATTTTAAATTGTTTGTATATTCCAAATGCAGCCATGCTTACTACTAATCACGATGCGGTGACATGCCTTGCCTAACAGAAAAACACAGAAGCTGAAGGAAGTAACAAGTCAACAGTTTGCAACACTATTATATTACTATTCTATGGATTCATGCCATTTTGAGTTTGGCACAAAAAGACATCACTCTCGAGGTTCACTCTCAACAGTAGTTTGGCAATAGAGCGGCAAGGAGATAGGGGAAATTCATGCCAGTTAGTACCTGTAACAGTTATCACTGGCAAGCACATGCTAATGCACCGGCTAATGCATATACCAAGGACAAAAGTATGCTATATCAAGAAATGAGAAATAAGCCACTACTATTGCAACTTTGTAGTGTAAACGTTTGCTAAAAACTGTTTTGTTGTATCATTCATTTCTCCTTCTTCTACTTAAAATTCAATTAATCATGGTTTTCTAATAATGTTAAACCTGTATTGCCAGAGGATGATGATTAAAAGAAAGTTTACTATGAAAATTAAAAACTGCTGAGTGCACAAATACTGTGATGTAATATTTTTTTATTTAAGTAACACAAAGTTTTGTATTAAGTAGCCCTGTTTTCTACATTATTGTTAGAATGCAATGAAATTAAATCCAGGGCCATTTTTATTGGCTTCAACCTTAAACGTTTCAAGCTTCACATATTTGTTATATAGAATCTTCTTACTTTGTCAGAATTCTTTATTAGTTTTCTGGTGCTTTCCATTTCCCAAGTTGGCAACACTGCCATAAAACTGGCAGAAACCATATTGAATATTATTGTGTGTAATTACATAAGTTAGGCACACTGTGCTCACTTTAATGTCATCTATCAGAATCCGCCCTAAAATGCACTCTTCTTCGATAATGATTCTTACGAACTGTAGCTCTGGATGCTTTGAATTTTCTCAACTATGTCCTTGGGTAAATAATAGTTGTAACATTTCGCTGCACTTGTAAGTGCAAATCATGCTGCTAAAATGGAATGCAAGGATCCCACTTTCAGTCTACTTTGCTGTTTTTGTTTTTTATGCCTACTTGGCCGAAGATCCAACATCTACATTCAAATGTGGAAGGATAGTATGAAATGAAGAAATGCTGCTATTTCAACAGCATTTCTATATGACACAACTTCACCACAAAATTTTAATGTATCTGTTACTTTAGTCCATTTTATGAGCTGTGAATTTTTTCCACAGGCTATCTAGTAATGTAATGATACTGGGTTCCAAAGAGCATTGCCAATTCGATAACAGGACATTTCACTTGTTTTACACACTATTGGAGATAAAAGTGACATATCTTTGAAGAATTTCAATGTCCTCAGGAAGCCGTTGCCGAGTTGTTTTATAAGATGTAGAAAAAGTTGAATACATATATAACACAGCTGTATAACATCGACAGTTTTATCTCGTATTCAAATCCAAGATAGAGATATGGGTGTAAGTGATCAACTTTGGAATCCAAAACATCCAAATGGAATCCAGAAATCAAATTTGGAACTCAAGGACCTAATGAGAAAGATTAAGTTATCCAATAGTTTTGTGGGATCCTGACTTTTGAATTCAAATTTCCATAGAACAGGCTTAAGAGAAACATTATATAAGTAATTTGATTCATCCTTGTACAGAGGAAACAAAAGGTTCAGCCGTATAACTACATTCTCTTAGTCTTGATGTTTCAAAATGAGTTTTCACTGCTGTAATATTCTGGTATTCATCTCCAATGGATAACCATCTCGTATGACACAAAAAAGTTTACGGGAGTCTGAGCCAGTTCTGAAGAGCGACTCTCATCGTCAAATTTATACGTCTACCATTTATGCCAGTAATATTTCTCCTCTTACCCAGAAATGTGGTCAGGTTTGTCAAATAATGCCACTGTTAGATTTATAATCAATACATGGGGGAGAAAACAATTAAGGGTTTCTGTAAAAGCTGATTAGCCACCATGCTCACTTGTTTGCTGTATCAATTTATACTTTCCTGTCTGACTGCAGGCTATGCTTGCAGTACCATATGTAATGTTCACAACAAGTAACGGGCTATGCTCAGTGAAATATAAAAATCCACCGAAAATTTACGATGGCCTATGCTCGCATTTTGTTTGTTGTACTATGTAGCCACATGTTTAAGTTAACGAAAGAATACACTAGGTGTTGGATGAGACCAGTAAAACAGATGACAGTGTATTTTGTTTGAAAACCTGCATGACATGCATACATGGTTCAAAGATGGCTAACTCAAGCAAGCATAATCTTACGGAAGAAGAAATACTTGACATTTCAATGATTCAGGATCTGACTTTAGTGAATATTTAAAGAGTGATATTTATTCTGAAGGCAATTAAATTGTATTTTACTGAATTTTCTACAATGTATTTTATTGATAATATGAGGTTTTTACTAGTAAATTGTAGATGTAATATTTTTGCATGTTTTCTTATGCGATTATTTTCCATTCAAGAAAATATATATTTCTTCAATATTTCCATTTATAGAACACCAAATTAATAGGGAAAATGTAGTGAGCAGTAAAAATTGTGCTAATGAGGATGTACCTCTATATGAAGATAAATGGTCAACAAAAACTCTTTTCTGAAAAAACTATTTGCTTCATGGCATAGGAGCTGTTGACCTGGCAGATAAACAAAAAATGGGGTGGCACAGGAAGACCAGCAAAAAATGGTGGAAATATCTGTTTCACTCCATTATAATGTATATATCGTGAACAGTTTATCATTTATGCCTTGAGCAACAGACCTGTTAGGACAGCACATGGAAACCAACTGCTGCAATATAGGAAAAATATTGTATATCAGCTGATCAGAAACTTCACATCACACAAGCATGCATGGTGGCAGAGCAGTCTATCTACTGCTCTAATATTCCCTCATTGCATCATAATCTTATTAAGATTCAGACTCAAGTAAAACCATGTGTTCAACACTCAGTAATAAGAGTCCAGAAGTCAGTCTGGGCATAGTATTCAAATACAGTATAAGTATCAGCAATATGATCTTCTGTTATGCCAAAGTAGGGTACTTTCTACACTATCACCATGAAAGAATGGAAGTGCTTAATGTATAGAAAGACAACAATAGAAATTTATTAAGTGTAAATAGAATATAGTCTACAACACTTGTTATGTTCTTCCTGCATAACAAGAGCTTTCCCCCAGTAAAAGAGAGTTACAACTTATTATCATAAATATAAAATATGGTGAGTACTAAAGCATGTTCGTAGAAATATATAGAAATATAGTTTTTTAATTTTGTAAGAGTAATCATGTTCTTTTAAATTAGATGTAAATCAATTTATTATTTGGTTATTTCTATTTAAATAGGTCATTCGTGTTCAGCCTCTGGCCATTTAAATTCAAATGCTTGCAAAAGCAGTGGCTTGGCTGGGGGAAAAGTTCTGAGTAGTGTTAGAGGGACAAAGTTTAGACACACATAAAAGTTTAGACTGGTTTGTAGAAGGCAGATCAGAAATAGTAGTCCTGAAAGACAAGCACAAAGGGTGTTCTACAACTGCTATAGTGGAAAACACATAGTTCACATGGAAACTAGTGAAAATTGATACATGAGTGACAGAGTTATTAGTCCTCAGACATTCATTTGCCACAAATTTCCATAGAAACTGCAGAGTTGGGAATGAACTCCAGGTATTGGAGTGGAATGAACTCCAGGTATTGGAGTGAAATGAAATGAATGTTTAACGCCCACTTTTACTACATACAGCATCACAGGCAGTGATACTGATGATACATGAGATGAAGAAGCACCGGTGAAATGAGATGGCAGGGGACATAGGGCATCGTAGAGAACATCTGCCCCAGTGCTGTGTTGGCCACCACAAATCTCATTTGCAGTCACCTGGGATTGAACCCAGGCCACCTTGGTGAGAGCCAAGCGGTCTAACAACTCAGCCATGGCGTGGCTTGTACTGGAGTGAGGATGTAGAGAAGTGTTGAAATTGGGAGATGTTGGTGGAACTAAAAGTAACACTGACACCTCATAGTGTAGGATGTTTAAACTGACTGAATGAAGGTCACAGAGATTGACTGCCATGACACCCGATACAGAACATCAACTTGTTGGTCTTGGTCGCAGTATTTTTATTACCAGTGAATAAGCTAGCCAATATGTAATAAGCAGAGATACTTTCGCTTTGCAGCATAAGCATTTAGAATCCGAAGTTCATTGTCGATATAACTCGCAACCCCCTCCTCAATGCTCACCCATCCCTCTGACTGCTCTACTTTTGGTTTACATCCTCCATGTAGCACGCTAAATTTCACAAGCTGTCAAAACTTTGTAAAGGTGCTGGTTCAAGTGAGGAAGCTTTGTCCCTAAGGATCCCTCTCCTTCTGAAGAGCAAAAGGATGGAAATGATTTGCTGTTTAAATAGAGGAAGCTTCAGGTGATGAAACTGGATCCAGAATCAAAGAGGCAATCAGCAATCTACCCAAAATGAAGTGTGAGGTGTCAAAACATAGGACAGAAAATAGTTGCCAGTTTTTTCTCTGCAAGTGGCAACATCATAATCATTTCAGTCGAGGAACAAAAGAATAACCATACTAACTGATACACCACAAGCTGCCTCCTTTGAATCTTCAAAATACTGAGACCGAAGTCCAAGTTTCATCATGTAGTCCCTCTGCATCCTGCTAGATTCCAAAGTGAAATGATCAACTGACATAAAATGCACATCATCTCTGTGCGAGTTTATCCAGTTTCCAAAAATAAAGAATAGTTGACAGGTCAACAGTTTATGAGTGCTTATTAAAATAAGGTTGCTAACCTCCCTAAAAACAGCAAGACTGCTTCCATTACTAGTTCCAGAGAATGTAATAGGAGTGCCAGAAGTTAGGATGTAAGAGTATTGCAAAAAGAAATATTCATGATCGTTAAGAAAAAAACTTTTTGTTTAGCAGAATTTGAAAAATTAAATGACTCTTGTATAAAGGTATGTGCAAGTAGTCTCAAACGATACTGATATACATCATTCAACCCATTCTGGATGTAGAAGAAACATCTTACATGCAGAAGGCCATAAATATTATGGATATCTCTGTGTTCCCAGCCTCCATGATGTACACAATCCTTGTGCATTGTTATTTCTGGACCATTGAACACCGAGGGCTCATTCATGTCATTCCATATGAAAAGATCCAATGTTGAACCATAATAATTTTCCAATAAATATCTAGATGAGTAATAGCTTCGCACTTCAGGGTTAAGGAAGTCTAAATAACTTGAAGATCCAGGCCAGCACCAACCTGCAAAACAGTAAATCCTCATATTTAATTAAATTAAATTTATTGTATATGGATATTTCAAAAATTTATTAGACATTGTCATTAAAATATCAATACATGAATATGTACAAGGATATGAATACATATATCAGTTGCCAATAAATTCATCAGCTGAATAGTATGCTTTATTTACTTTATAGGTACATAACTTTCTTTTTCTTCAAATTTCTTTACTTCAAACACTGCCTTTATTTCCTTTGGAAGTTAATTATACCATACAATTCCTTTATATTTTGTAAATTATTCAAATGTTGTTAATCTATGGCTTGTAGTAAAATATTCATCCCTTTTCTTTGTGTTACAGGCATTGATTTTCAAAATTTATTCTATAATGTGGCTTGTGAATGGTATGGTTTAAAAAGTTCATAGAAATGAAAATTTAAATAATTTTGTTTTTATAAATTCTAGTTTAACACTTTATCTTACTAATATAACTTTGAGTCAAACTAGTACTCAGGCTCCATATATTGCTAGTGTTTACCTACAACACGCTTTGTTAGGACCGTCCTAACATCTTCAGCTGTTGACTCAAAATTAAAATGGACTAATTTGACTCAAAAAGTTATATTAATTTTTTAATTATGTGCTTCATTGTGTCAAAGTCCATACTCATCAAGAACTTTGTCTTATATTTAATTTTAGCATAATGCAAATTGCCTTCTTTTGCAGAATTAAAACTCTATTCATACTTTCCCTTGGGATGGGATATGTGTAGTGTTTAACGCCTGCTTTTACTACATGCGAACTACAGGTGGTGACACTGATGATACATGAGATGAAGATGGAGCACCAGTGGAATGAGATGGGAGAAACCAAAGATCCTCCTTCGAAGTATCTGCCCATAGTGTTATACAATAATTTATGAAACTCATAAATAGACCATGATAGATATTTAACAGGATTCTAATATTAAAAACGATCCTATATCTCAACAGATAAATAGCATTATTCAGCTTACTACAGCATTCATCAATATGGGCATGTCAATTAAGATGGTCTAATAGTATTCCAAGATATTTAATGGTTTCCTCTTTTTTCTATCAATATTAACACAAACCTTAAAATCTTTATTTTGTTAGATATAGGCATATACTTGGTTTTGTTAATATTAATATTTAGAATATTGTTCTTTCATATTTGAGTGAGATGATTAATTACATTGTTTGCATTAATTTCCAACTCCTGTAAACATTTGTATACAGTATACGCTATGTCAGCATATAATATTAATTCATTATTTCTCAATGTCATACATGAACTAATTATGTCATTAATATATATTTTTATAACAAGGGTCCAAGAACAGAATCTTGTGGTACTCCATTTTTACAGTACCTATACTTACAGGTGATTTGCAATTACCATTCTTTTTATTTCCACATACTGTTTCCTATTAGATATACAGAATGTTTCAAAATTCGACTGAAAAACGTTGAGGAGTTATAGAGAGGTGTTGGGAGAACAATTTGAGATAGGACACTTATGGTCCCAAAGCACATAATTCTGTGTAATTTAAGCCAGTACGCCACTGATACCAAATCAATTATATATGGAATCATTTGCTGTAAGGCCAAAACATGTACTGTATGGGACCACGCTCTGGTGGTTGCGAGGAATGAGATCAAGTTGATGAGTAAGAATGGCATCAGAGAGGGGAGGTAAGTGCTAGTGGCCAGATAGACTGTGACATTTCCATGTTTTCAGTGAATGCATAAAACTGAAGAGTGCAAGCAAATACCAAACCACATTAACTGTACTACTTGTCTAATCATGTAGTATGACATGTCATTTAAGGTTAACCTTTTTACCACAATGTACATTTAATTTAATTCAAAATGGGCAAAAATTAAAACGAAACATACAGGTCTTAATAGCAATTGCTATCCACATTCACATCACAGCAGCTGTGCTAATTTCTCCTTGTCATTGTCACTAAAATATGTTCATTGTTGTCACTGTCACTATCACTGGTGGAGCTATCATCATTTGATGCCACGTTCACAAAAATGCTATCTATAACATCAGGCAAGATTCTGTTATTTTTCCAATACTCAGCTTCTGTTTCCTTCATCTTCTTACAAAACCCTACACAGTTGGCTTTCATTACTACTTCAATTGCCTCCTGTGTTAAGTTCTTGCAGTTTCTACAAACTAAGTTTTCTGTCGATGTTGTGGCTTCTCACATAATCTTTTATTTTAGTCCAAGCCAACTAGATAGGGTTTAGATTGCACATATATGTGGTAATTTAACTGGCATATGTAATAAACTCTTAAGAAACCTATCAATTCTGTATTCCTTTTATCTTGGGCGATAGATTCCAGAAGGGGCAATAAATCGCCTTCCTCATTTCTTTGCCACAATTAACACCACTTTCTGCAACAAATTCACCATCTCTTTCTTCATGGAATACTTAGCTGGGCATTTTTCAGATAAGACTGAATGGTATGGAACACCGTCCAAAACTATTAACTGAAGAAGGTGGGATGTGTGGAATAAGAAATTTCTTTCAACCATTTCCCAAAATGTTGGTGGTTCATTTGGCCATGGTAATCTCCACTGGTGCTTCCTGCCTTATAGAGAAGTTTTACTCCATTCACAAACACCTTCTTGCCTCCAACATGTAAAAGAATGAGCTGATTGCCTGCACTGTAAATTTGGCTAACCCAGAAAACTCTTTGTCAGCACTTCTTCACGGTTATGTTACAAGTTTCATAAAAATAAATGAGGTTTCTGCCAGTTTTGATATGCATAAGGTACCCACAGCACAATTTCAGTTTTCCCAATTAAAGTCTTCTGTTTGCTTCTACATTTTCTCACTTAAAGCCAATAGTTTTTAGAATTCTTATCAAAGATTTTGTGTCCAAAGGGAAATGCATCCTCTGTTTAACAGTTGGCAGGAGTTCCTTTGCTGTTGGAATTACTTGTATTTTGTAGAATTCCTGAACAACATTCCAGATAACACACTTATCAAATTCATCCACAAACACTTTTCTATTGTCTTTCTGTATATTTCTTTTTTTCCCGGAGTTGAAAATACAAAGATCCTCCAGTTTGCTTCTCAAGTTGCTTATGCACCATTCTAATTTTTAGAATGAAATTTTCTGATTTTCCACAATAGTCTGCTGCCTTCTTTGTTGCCTGCTTTAGTGAAAATTTAAGCCATTTTGCCTGGAATCCTTGTTACATTTTTCTGTGATGTTCCAAATCAGCTGACAAGCCTCACTATGGACCACAAGATTTTGTTTGCAAATGATCTCTGATGTACCCTAAGCCATATTAAGTGACAGTAGCCTGGCACTTACAAAATTCACTACAAATACTTAGAAATGAGAGCACCACCACTGGACTGCCTAAAGTGCATGTAACAATAACAATCTAACATGATAATTTCTTTATGCAAGCATTGCTACAAGTCACCAGCTTACCCGCCTTAACCGACTCCTCCTCACTCTGCAACCACAGAGAGCTTGGTCCCGTACAGTACATGTGTGGTTCAGTGGTAACGTAAGGATTTCTCAAATCAGAAGTGCCACATTTGAAGTTCAAGCCTTGTTACCAACTTTTATCTTTTTAATTTCCGTTCTTCAAACTACTGATTGTGAAGGATATGAAATACTGCACTACTCCATTTGTTATTACTGCTATCTAATGTAATAAAATGAATTCTGAACAAAAATGTACAACATAAGATACTGTTAAGGTTTTAAAACTACATATATGTAATTAATGATACAGTGCATTCTTTTAAATAATGCAACAAAAAATAAGTCACCTCCATAAATCATTCCATTAAAAGGGATATTTATTGCTGCTGCTTTTGTACAACTTTTTTTTATCATTAATTAATCTCTACATTTAATTAAACAGCACTGAATAGAGCTGCAGTACCTTCAGAAAGTAACCGATTTCTAAGCATTGCAACTACATTGCAGGAACAAGAATGTAAACAAATACACACAATTTTTTAGCAATACGTTTATACATTGCTTGATAAAACCATGTGCAGAGAGGATTTTATTATATTAAACCTAAGTATTTTTTCTTTGGATTATTCAGACATTAAAATTACCATTGTTCTTCACATATACATCCCCTTCATCTTGAACACAAAAATAAAAACTTAAGTTATTTTATGCAAGGAATTGAATCTGCACTTATTTCACTATAGACAATGATGCTATATTGATGATAGTTTCTCGGGCTAACAGCCAGGTCAGATTAGGGTAACTACCCAAGCTTTCAGCGACTAACTCTGCCGCCATCCTCAGGGGAACTGAATCTAGGCTACTGATGTTGCGGTATTTATACCTGACGCGCGGCCGATAAGAACCGCCTACTTTTTTCCCATTGGCCGAGCTCCGGCCGATGGAGAAACGTGCGGAACCAATCAGGTGATTGCCGATGCTTCTTTGCACTGTGGAGGAGAGATATGCTGAATGACTGATGTCCATGCTTTGCTGATTTGAAGGCCTTCTTCCCTGTTGAAGTTGTTTTTATTCGCTTTAATGTATAGGGCTTCTTTAACCACTCTATCGTAGTACCTAGACGACTTTTCAAGTATTTTTGTAGAGTCGAATTTGATTTTATGATTTGTATTATATGTGTGCTCAGCCACTGCAGATTTTTCTGGGTATCCTAGTCTAATACAACGTTGATGTTCTTTGATGCGATCTTCTACTGTTCTACCTGTTTGTCCTATGTAAACTTTGCCGCAACTGCATGGGATTTCATAAATGCCTGGTGCACGAAGACCTAAATTATCTTTAGCAGAACCTAAATACTGTTTTATTTTGGTTGGGGGTTTGAATACAGTTTTTATTTGATATTTCATGAGCAATCTACCAATTTTTCCCGACAGGGCGCCACAATAAGGGATGACTGCTAAGCCTGCGTGTTCTTTCTTTGTGTTGGGTTCACGGTTGCGTTTGGAGTGCATTTTCTTAAAAGTTCTGTTTATTTCCTGGTTAGTGTATTGGTTCTGCCTGAAAACTGTACGTAGGTGTTTTATTTCTTGAGGTAGATTTTCGAGATCAGAGATAGCAATCGCTCGATGTATGAGTGTTGAGAGGACTGTCTGCTTTTGTGCCGGGTGATGACAGCTGGTGCTATTAAGGTAAAGATCAGTGTGGGTTGGTTTCCTATACACCTTATGACCCAGGTGACCACTCCAAACGCAACCGTGAACCCAACACAAAGAAAGAACACGCAGGCTTAGCAGTCATCCCTTATTGTGGCGCCCTGTCGGGAAAAATTGGTAGATTGCTCATGAAATATCAAATAAAAACTGTATTCAAACCCCCAACCAAAATAAAACAGTATTTAGGTTCTGCTAAAGATAATTTAGGTCTTCGTGCACCAGGCATTTATGAAATCCCATGCAGTTGCGGCAAAGTTTACATAGGACAAACAGGTAGAACAGTAGAAGATCGCATCAAAGAACATCAACGTTGTATTAGACTAGGATACCCAGAAAAATCTGCAGTGGCTGAGCACACATATAATACAAATCATAAAATCAAATTCGACTCTACAAAAATACTTGAAAAGTCGTCTAGGTACTACGATAGAGTGGTTACAGAAGCCCTATACATTAAAGCGAATAAAAACAACTTCAACAGGGAAGAAGGCCTTCAAATCAGCAAAGCATGGACATCAGTCATTCAGCATATCTCTCCTCCACAGTGCAAAGAAGCATCGGCAATCACCTGATTGGTTCCGCACGTTTCTCCATCGGCCGGAGCTCGGCCAATGGGAAAAAAGTAGGCGGTTCTTATCGGCCGCGCGTCAGGTATAAATACCGCAACATCAGTAGCCTAGATTCAGTTCCCCTGAGGATGGCGGCAGAGTTAGTCGCTAAAAGCTTGGGTAGTTACCCTAATCTGACCTGGCTGTTAGCCCGAGAAACTATCATCAATAATCAACGCCGGGAAAGCTTCAAGTCATTAATGATGCTATATGTTAAGCTATCTGCGCAAGTGACAAATGAGCCTTCATAAGTATATTTGATAATTTCCAGATGTAAAAAGTGCTATCTCAAGGTTCAGTGGTGCTTCCCAAAAGAAAAATATTTAATAAAATTAGAGTTTAAATGGGAATGCAAGAAGGAATGTACTGTGATTTTATTTTTCAGAACAGTGCATTCTTTCAGTTCATAAGTACAGTAGCATATTAGTTCCAGATCATGATATTGCCATTTTGTATGTACCTATTCAAAGTCTATTTGTTTGATTTGCGTGACCATATTTAACAGCAGCAGTAATAACCAGGGTTAGGATATTTAGATGCAAGCCTTTTTTCTTAGTGTAAATTTAAGCTCTTCGGAAAGATACCACAGTGTGAAGTTTTGTTTCTAATTGCCAAAAGAGGCATTTTTTCATGTACCTTTTTCCCTTTTTGGGTAACTTTATTGCTTTTTGCCCAACCCATGCCTATAATCCCCTTTTCCCCCTTTTTTCTTTTAAGTTTCCTTCCATTTTACCCTATATAATTTTAATATAAAACATATAACTTTTAATTAACATCTCCTCAGCTTGCTGTAAACATGTGAATAGTAAGCCTAACTCTTTCAGTAAATGTTGCACAGGAGTTGAAAGCACACCTACAACAATGAAAAAATATTTGTGTACAACAATCCTCTTTCTCTTGCTTTACCACTCTAAAGCAGCCCGCAATAATGCAACTGACAATGACTCATTGTCATTGTGTATCATTCTATCCTTTTAATTTCACCAGAATCAGTAGCCTACTGTTCGTGAATGAGAGTTCCTTACTGTGACAGATGTCATCAATTTGCATGGATTCCAAGATCACACAAGGACAGCAGTAACCCTACACGTGTAATTCCAAGAATTGACTGGGTTCTGCTTGAAATTACTAGAAATCACTGAGACTGCAGTTCCAGCATGAATGAAAACATTCTAGTAATTTAAGTTAATTGATGGAAATTAAATCATTTTTCCACACTAGCTGTATATAGGCTAAGGATTTTGATAGAGTCAACATGAAAAATTCAATGCCATGGCCGGGATTTGAACCATGGATCTCCTGGTTTCCATCCAGTCGCTCTTACCCTTTGAGCTACCATGGCCAACGTGCCGTCCTGACATTAAATTCTCCAATTAGCTCATATTTCCCCGGTAGACCACTAAGGGCTCTCGCATCCAAGATACACCATTTGTGGCGACTTACTATCATACCAGGAGATCCGTGGTTCAAATCCCGGCCATGGCATTGAATTTTTCATGTTGACTATCTATTCTGGTAATTGTTGCAGTGTTATATAAGAGTGTGGACAGCAAGTGAATGAGTTGTGTAACAGTCACATTGAGTTAGCAAGTGAACTGTTGTTAGTCCTTTGCTACATTACTAAATGAGTATTACTATATTTTACCATGCCAAAGGTCTGTAGTGTTCGACTTATTCTTCTGGCTCAGGAATTCAAACAAGATTTCAGACACAGATGGAACTGTTATTTGATGTACTATTTGCAACTGAGGAATTTTGTTAAATGAAAAACACCAGCGAGATCACATCAAACAGCACACTTCCAGCTCTAAGCATCAAATGAACAAGACTTCAGATAAACAAATTGCAACAGCCTCTATTACAAAATGTGTTTCAACAGAGCTATTCAAAAAGCAAAAATGTTAAGGAAATCAACATTGAGTTGTGTGTAGCTCTTACACAAGCAGGAATTCCTCTCAATAAGGTGAATCATCCAGCCATCATGGAAGTTCTTTAAAAATACACAAAGGTGTCGGTGCCGAATGAGTGTACTTTAAGAAAAAACTACATGGAGCTGGTTTACAAAGAAACCATAAAAAGAATCAAGGAGAAAGTGTCTGTAATGTGGAAATCATTGTGGATGAAACCATAGACTCAAAGGAACGATGTTTTGAACATTTTAGTTTTTCCCTAAGACAAGTTAAGGCCATGTTGTTATAAATGTATGAGCTGCAGAAAGCCAATGCCAGTACAGTAATGCAGTCGATTATGGACTTTGGTCAAAACTCTGGCCTGTTGGTATCGAGTTTGAAAAACTTCTCCTTGTGGTTGCAGACCAAGCTCCATACGTGATTTCAGCTATTAACCAATTGAAGCCTTTATTTCCTAAGTTGAAGCATGTACCATGCTAGGTTCATGCCCTTCACAGGGTTTGTGAATCCATAAGGAACGACTACATCATAAATCATTTCATCTCTGCCCTGAAGAAGATCCTGCTGAAAGCTCCAGATTGTATAAAGACTAAAATTGAGTCACACCTTAAATTGAGTCATACTCCAGATCGTGTTGTGGTCTACAAGAAAACCACTGGTCTGCCCCTTCCAAATTTCCTGGTCATTACTTGCTGGGGATCTTGGGTCGAGTGTGCTGCTATGTTGTGTGAGAATTTTGACAAAATTAAAGAGTTTGTGCTTTTTTTGGATCCAGCTGATGCAGGTGCAATTTCCAAGGCACAGCAACTTGTTACTGGAGAAAATACATAATTTGAAGACAGCTATATATTGTGTCCATATTTACAAGTACTTCACTGCAGCTATTAAACTATTAGAAGAACAAGGTCTGGAAAAAGGAGAAACAATGGGATATTTTTACTTCCGTGAGGGAGCAGTTTGATGGCTTTGCCAAAGAGAGAAAGAGAGGCACGAAGGAAGGGAAGGAAAGGAAAGAAAGACATTCATACTAATCATATAATTTAAATAAACAATAAGCTTACTAATGTCTAAGGAACATTTTTGTGAGCTTCACATTTTACTGTTACAGCACCTGTCAAATAAGATTGAACATTATTAATTTATAGATGAGTCGTATTTGTTACACATCTGCTTCACTTTCGTACCTATTTTGAGGACATGTTTCGCAAATCATCGTTTGCATCTTCGGCTCTTATGCTACAAAAGTTTGGTCCAGTGGTGTGGGTAATTCTGGAGTTGCTGCTGCCATCTGTTGATTTAGTGATGAACTTAAACGTGGGATTCTCTTCTAGCGGGATTTCATAGTTCATTAGTTGGTTTTTATGTTTTTCTATGTATATTCTCTCCCATATGACGAGTTCACTATGTTTTTGTACATATTTTAGTAATTCGGTGCTATCTTCAATTTCATGATTTTCAGACCAGAAATGAGCTGCTATTACGGACTTATCAATATTTTTGTATCTTAAGTGCCTGAAGTGTTCTTTCTTTCTAGTGCCTATGTTTCTTTTTGTCCTCCCTATGTAAATTTTTTCACAGTCTTTACACTTAATCTTGTAAATGCCTGACGTTTCCTCTGGTTTTATCTTATCAGTATTATTACTGTTAAGTAGGTTTTTAATGTTGTAATTGTTTTTTGGTGCCAATGTTATATTGTATTTCTTGAATATTTTTTGGAACTTTTTTGTGGCCCATGGGTGGTAAGTAAATTTAGCAAATCTAATTTCTTGTTTTATTGGTGTGAGAGCTGTGATCTGTTTTAATCTCTTTTGAAGTTTGAGTGATTTTAGTTTTTTATCTACAAGGTTTTTTTTCCATATCCATTTTTAATTGCAGTTTTTAAGATTTGATGGTATTCTTTTTGATATTTTTGCTGGCTGAGGGGTAGATTTACTAATCTATGTGGGAGACTGTTGATGGTGGCATGCTTGTGTGGAATTGGGTTGAAACTATTTGCTTTGATGTAATTATCTGTGTGTGTTGCTTTTCTATGGATACCAAATTCTAGTTTTTCATTGCTTTTTGTGATTTTAAGGTCCAAAAAAGGTAGAGTACATTCCTCTTCAGTTTCCACTGTGAATTGTATGCTGGGTTCTTGCAGGTTCAGTAGTTTCAAAGCATCATCTATTTGTTTGTAGGGCACTATTGCAAAGATGTCGTCTATGTATCTGTACCATGTTTTAAAAATATGAGGGAAGGCTTTATTTATGTGTGTTTCGAAAAAGCTCATATATAGATTGGCCAAAAACGGTGATAGCGGGCTTCCCATAGCTAGTCCTGAAATTTGTTTATAATATTTTCCATCGAAAACAAAATAATTTTGATGTATACATATTTCAGTCATTGTCAAATATTCTTCTATTGCATTGGCATCTAGGTTAATAGAATTTAGCCATTTCTTCAGTTGAATCAAAAGTTTGTCTAATGGAATGCTAGGGAAGAGGGAGCGGACATCAAAGGATACTAAAGTGTCATGAGGTTTTAGTTTGGGGCATTATTTATAAGGACCTCATTAATATATATGTGTATGAAATAATGTAACATGTGTGTAAAAAAATGCCCCAACGAAAGAATGTTTTCACTACATGCAAAGAATGCTCCTTAGTCCTTTTCAAACACAAAACGAGGGTTGGTTAATGACCACATCCCCCAACTCAGACGCTCCCTTTAGAGAAAGGAATGCAGGTCAGAACCTGAAGCCAGTTGGGGAGAAGTGTTGGTGGGAAACGCCAGCTGTGCGGACAAGTAGTGAAAACATTCCTTTACCGGGGACTTGATATAAAACTGTGAGTGGAATAAACAGTTATTAGTGCATAATTTATTATTGTTTCTCTTCCCACGAACCCGAGATCTCCATACCAGCATGCTCTCCTTAAGCCGTAGCCGATAAGCAGCCGTAGCCGATAAGCAGCCGTGGACACGACTTAGACAGCACTAATAAATCAACTCTGAATAAGAACAATCAATAGCATTTGCCAATGACATAAGGTTGCTGCAAGTGACAGGGGGGGGAACACGACAAGTTTAAGATTTTGAATTTTTTCTACCATGTCTAAAGAGTTTTTTATGCTCAGAGTATGGAATTGTGGAAAGGACTGAAATTTTTTGGACAGCCATTTTGCCAGAAGGTAAGTAGGACTGTTGATATTATTTACAATGGGTCTCATGGGTATGTTGGGTTTGTGTATTTTAGGCAAACCATATAGTCTTGCAAGGGTAGGGTTGTCCGGTTTGATAGTTTTTTCTTCTGCAGTTGTTAAAATTTTACTATTAATGATGGTTTTTTGTACATCTTTTATGCATCGGATGAGTGGATTAGAATATATTTCTTGGAATTCTTTTTGTTGTAGTAACTAATATTTTTTCCTTGTATGTAGCTGTGTCTAAAATTACTATTTTGTTCCCTTTATCAGCCCTTGAGAAGATTACATCCTTTTTTTCTTAAAGATTTAATTATCTTAATTTGTTTTAAATGTTTTCCTTTGTTAAGTTTTCCAATATAGGAGATGATTTTTTCCTAATTACATTTTTATCCATGGTTTCCAAGCCTTCTACTAATTCTATATCTGCAATGAATTCATCCGGGTTGCTGGAGTATGTTATACATGTTTTCAGGCCTTGGTTTAAGCATATCTATTTCTTCAATGTTAAAATTTTGCTTTGAGAGATTAATTACATTGTCTGGGGATGTGTTCTTTGATGAAATTTTGTTATGTTTTGGTTGCCAATGATTATGGTTACGCTTTAGTTTCTTCTTTTGACGATAAACTTTCTCTTTGACTTTATAATTTATATGTTCAAATGATTTAGTCTCTAAATGGTCCCATGCTGTGTTTCCTAGTAATTTTACCAGTTTCAAATGTAGGTTGAACAATGAGAGGTCTATATTAGTTTTCTGTAGTGATTGGCTTTTTCGGATTTTAACATGGCTTTTTCGGCAGCTAATTGTTCTCTACTGTTGTGGTTAAATTTTGCTACTTTTCTTGCAAATTTCGGAGAAATGATTGAACATGTTTCATATTCTATGCATCTTGAAGTTAAATAATCCCTTATTAAAGTGCTAATTTCTTGTATGGATCATTTGCTAAGGAAATTAATAAGGTCCCTCCCTACGCAGTTTGCTATATTTGTACTGAAGGAAAGAAAAAATGTGGTTAAGTGATGGAGTGAGCAGTAATTATAGCAATTACCTTGATCTAATGCATGTATGTTGTAAAATTTACAACTATCTTTATCTCTATTTCTTTCAGTACATCCATCTGTTTTATACATTACACACCAGTAAAGGTGGTTCAAAATAACCAAAAACAGAAACTAGAATGGACACAGGAATGAGAAGCAAAACAGCATACTTCACTTTAGTTTCACAATACCCCAGAAAGAAGAACTCAATACACATCAATTATGTAGTGCAATCCATATAAACCTCAACCAATTCAATAGGCCATAACTTTTCAACCAATTATAGGACAACGTGCAACTTTGGGAGAATATAATATACAATTGGGAGATTACATTACACTATTTACATCTCAGAGAAAATGCTGGAAGTGTCCTCCACCATCATCCATACATGTTTGAACTCGTCTCGCCATATTCTCTCAAGTTTTACGGAGATGATATCGAATTGAGAGAAGGTTTTTGGAGAAGGTGTTTGGAGGAATTTAGTAACAGTAACGTCAAAATTAATCGTAAAAACTATTTGTAGTCCGTTTATTGACACTTTTTTATATTATTGAGGGACTAGTTTTAAAGGCCATTGCCTCCATTTTCAACCAACTAGCATCTGTTGCCTGCTCTCCTCTCTCTGGTGGTGGAACTATGAACTTCTTTGTCAAATTTTCTACTGGTGGGATTTCGAAGTTCATTATGTGGTCCTTATTTTTCCATATGAATATGTTCTCCCATGTTAGTTTTATTTTGGTTTATCACTCCTTTTAATAATTTTGGATTTGGATCAATGTCATGATTTTCTTTCCAAAAATGTAATGCTACTGCTGACTTTTCTTCTTATTTCAATCTGATGTTTCTAAAGTGCTCTTTGACTGTGGTTTTTAGATTTCTTTTAGTGTGACCTATGTAGCATTTTTCACAATGTTTACAACTGATTTTTTATATTCTGGATCTGTTAACTGATGGGATTTCATCTTTTGTTTTTGAATTTAGCAATTTTAAAATTGAATGTCCATTAGTAGGTGCCAAGATTATATTTTCTTCCTTAAAGATTTTTTAAAATTCATTAAATGTTTTTGGGTGATATGTGAATGAACTGAATATGCTGTTTTCTTTTTCTTTTGTAAATGTGGTTGCTTCCTTAATGATTTTCTTTAGTTTAGCCTTTCTAATTTTCTTGAACACCAGGCTTTTGTTGTATCCATTTTCTTCTGCTATGTGTAGTATGGCTTCTTGTTCTTTGACATATTCTTCTTTATCCATGGGAATGTTGACTAGTCTGTAAGGCTGTTTATTATTGCATGCTTATGTAATAATTGGGTTGTAGCTATTATTTTTTTATGTAATTTTCTGAATGTGTTGATTACCTGTAAATTCCAAATTTTATTTTTGTGTTATTCCTGATGATATTTAGATCCAAGGAGGGTTGTCCATTGATTTCCTTTTCTACTGTGAATTTGATAGTTCTTTCTTGCAGACTGAGTAATTTTAATGCATCATCTAAATGTTTATTCGGCACTTTTGGAAAGATGTCGTGAAAATGTAAAAGAATACATTTCACTAACAAAAATATGCATTTAACAAAACTTCTTCGGCTTTAATGGAAAACACTACAAGCATAAATCAGGGTTATCAATGGGTAACCCACTTTCACATTCTTTGGCAAATTTATTTATGAGTGTGCATTTGAAACAAATTAAAAAGGCCTTCCCATGGATCTTCAAAGTTTGGTATAGATATGTTGACATCTTTGCAATAGTGCCGAATATACATTTAAATGATGCATTAAAATTACTCAATCTGCAAGAAAGGACTACCAAATTCACAGTAGAAAAGGAAATCAATGGACAACTCTCCTTCTTGGATCTAAATATCATCAGGAATAACACAAAAATAAAATTTGGAATTTACAGGAAACTGTAAACAACCCAATTATACATAAGCATGCAATAATAAACAGCCTTACAGACTAGTCAACATTCCCATGCATTTATATCCCAATGTCTAACTTTCTTCTTTAAAATACTTTTCTTTTCCAGTCTTAGCCTTAATGCCCTTACTGATACCTACAGCACGTGAAGTCGTATCAAGCACCTAGACTCATCTAATCTATTTCTGGATTTCCTGGAGGAATAGTATGATTGGCACCTGTAGGGATGAAGATGCTGCTAATTGGAGGTCCACTGTGCAGGTACGACTAAGTTTAGTTTGTATTTCATGTATTTTATTCCCCTGGTCTGCTACCTGTTCCTCAGCACTTTCACTGTCACTTTGTTCCTTATCACAGTCTTCCAATAACTCGCTAAACCAAGATTCGTTGGAACTACTTTTGCGATCTAATTCCTCGTAAACTGCTGCATGTATTTCCTCTTCTGTTTGCAATACCTTCTCACTACAGCGTTTTCTAGCCGTGATGTACTTGGAACAGCCTCCATGGTACTGATGTAGCTATAAACACATCGGAAAACTGTTTACTTACGCAGATGCACTCTGTTATTTCAGTGTTATTTATGGTTTGTTATTACATTTTGGCACGACATGAGAATGGTTAAGTCAAACAGTTAATTAATGCCAGAGGTTCTACTACCATTAGTCCTGGAGCCGTAGGACCAAGGACCCGGGCCTCCTTCAACCAGGGAGTTACCAAGCTGTCCCGAAAGTCTCTGTGGGGCTTTCCATAGGGCAAGAACTAGAGACTAATCAGCCCTCCCATCTGGTCCTGTGGACTCAAGACGGGATGGAAGTGGATATGCCACTTACATGCACCAACACCAAAATGGGAAGGCTACCGATATGACCTCGGTGGGGCCGCCTGGTGATCTAGCACACCTTCTACTAGCTATGCAGGAATATTAATGACTTCCCTCAACCCCATCCGGAGACGTACCCGATCTCCCACGGGTATCGGGAACCACTGCCCCCTCGAGTGCAACCCAATCCAAAAACTCCCTATCAGGGAGGGGCTCGAATGTTCGGCCCGAGGTTCCTCTAATAACGTCAGAGGTACCACAAGTACTAGGGGTCCGCAGCGCCCGCACCACGGCAGCTAAAGGGGATGGATCCCCTCCCCTGGGTCAGCATAAACAGAACCCATATGAAACAAACACATTTACTACATTTTACTACGCTGTGCACAGCAGGCCATTCATTATTTCACTACACTTTACTACGCTATGCGTTGCAAAGGGTTAAGAACTCCAATTGGCAGTGAATTCCAACTAACTCTGCTTTAGGTATTCCAACTAATTTCTTATCCTGCTGTAGCATACAAGGTCTGTTCAAAAAGTATCATGAATTTTGTGTTTTATTAAGAAGTATTTATTTATTCCTGAATATCTAATTTTTCCCCTTCAAAGTAATCCCCACCAGATATTATATACTTGTGCCAATGTTTTTTCCAATCCTCAAAAACACTTTAAAAAATAGCTTTTTGTGATCTTGTTCAGCTCCTCCTTCGATGTTGTCTTTATTTCCTCAATCGTGGCATGGCATTGTCCTTTCATGGGCCTCTTCAGTTTTGAGAACAAAATAAAGTCACAGGGGGAAAAGTCTGGAGAGTACGGTGGCTGTGGCATCACAAGTGTGTTGTTTTTGGCCAAATATTCATGCACAAGCAACGATATGTGAGCAGGGGTGTTATGATGCAAAAGCCAATTTTTGTTTTCCACAAATGCGGGCGTTTCTAGCGGATTGCTTCGCACAAACAACACATAAACTGCAGGTAATATTCCTTATTGACCGTTCTACCCTGTGGCAAGAACTCATGATGCACCATGCCCCTGCAATTGAAGAGAACTGTAAGCAAAACCTTCACATTCGACTGAACTTGGTGCACTTTTTTCAGTCTTGGCTTGTGTAGCAGCATCCATTGGAATGACTGAGCTTTAGTTTCCACTTCATAACCCTAAACCCATGATTCGTCACCAGTTATGACACTCTGAAGCAAATTTGGGTTGTTGCAGACAGAGTTCAACAGCTCCTTAACAATGTTAATGTGATTGTGTTTTTGGTTGTAATTGAGCAACTTTGGTACGAATTTTGTGGCCACCTGTCTCATGACCAAATCATTGGTCAAAATCGAATGGCACAAGCCAATCAATATGTTTAGGTCCTCAGCAACTTATGTATAGGTGATTCAACAATTGGCCAATACTATTTTCTTCACTTCTTTGATGTTTTCGTCTTATTGACGAGCTTGGGTGTCCAGGACGCTCTTCTTCGTTCTCATCTTCTCGACCCTCTGAGAACCTCTTGTACCACTGATAAACATTGCTTTGGTCCAAGGTAGCTTCATCATATGCCACACTCAACATTCGGAATGCATCGACACACTAAATTTTGTTTTTCACACAACATTTGATACAGATTCTTTGTTCCATTTTTTGGAATAGGCAAAAATTGAAGATGAGCCAAAACATGTCCAAGCAAAATATCTGTCAACAATTAACTGAACATTCAAAATGGCCAACCTTATCAACATAACTGAAGGACATGAGTACTAACATAATGCCACAAAACAATCGAAAATTGAATGTACGTAGCCTGCGAAAATTCAAAATTTGCGATAATTGTTTTAACAGACCTTGTATAGCAATTAGACTCCCATTTTTAAGCAATGCCAAACCAATACATTCAATCACAGACCATATATGTCTTATTTGGACAATCAGACTTAACTGGAATGAAATAGATCTGTTCAACATACAGCTTTGCTGTGAATGTAATATGCATTTAGTGTGAAATGGCCAAACATGTTGGTTAGTGAGCATCATGGCAGTAACTGGCTATGCAAATTATACGTGCAAAAGATCAAACTTGATTCTCGTCCCACCAACTGGCAATTTATTACTGTTATAACTCAGTTTTGAATGCTCGGAACAGCTATTTTTGCAAAATACAGTTATTTTAATACATCTAGAAGTGTGTTCTACTCCCATGGCTAGCAGTTGCATTAGATGTAAACTCGCTAGCCATCATATAGTCCAGCCAAATCTAATGCCAACTTCATGTTATATGATACTGCCATTTGTATGTACTAATTCTGACAGACACTGAAACACAAATTTTTGTAACGCCTAATTCCACAACACAAATACAGTCAAAAGTTCTTAACTACAAGTCTGACTCATCTTTTCAAACATTTTGAGCATGAAAAACTGGAGGTAATAATTTCAAAACAAAAATTATTCATTCATTACCTTCGAAATCTTTGCCTTCTTTTGTTTTAACATAATAGCCACTACTTTCAGCATCATTATGAAGAAAATAACTTCCATCTCGCTTGATGTGTGGATCAACAATGGCTATCATCTTCCTTCCTTTAGCAGTGAGATTATTAATCATTTCTGCTGGTTGAGCAAATTTAATTCTATCCCACGTAAAATATCTGGAAAAGGGAAGATACAATCAAGATAAAACAATTTATGATAGGTTTGGAAGTGACTATTGACTATGACCTTTCAAAATATGCTGGATTATGTTCTTATTAGTAATTCAAATAAGTGGTGAATATAACTTAGTAATATTTGAGTCAATCTATAACAATACTTCCTTACTGTTACTAAAATATGGACATGTTTTGCTTTCATCTTAAGCTGAAGGTAAAGTACAGTAGAGCCATAGTTATCCAAGTCCCAATTAAGTGAAGTCCCTACACCAAAAATCCTGTTTTATGTGGTAGATGCATATGGATAACGTGATGCACAAAGTATGTAGTAAAAATAGAAACATCACACAAAGGGAAGTAGTGGTAGGAGGAGGCAACCTGCATAGATCATCTGCCTACTGTCACTGTCTTCAGTTGCTTTTTCACTGTGAATAGTTCGTTTACATTTGTTTTGATTTGTTTGTATTGGTTATATAATCAGTGCTAAACTAAAAGGACTCTGTGTCTTTGGAGACTAAATTGCAAGCCATCAATGAACCCAATAAAGGCCAGATAATTAAAAAAGTGGCTTCACATTAAATTAAGTTAGAAATGACCATGGTAGACTGGAGAAGAAAACAGGTTGAAATTGAAAAAGTGTTTGCAGAAAGACAATGATAAATGATAATGAAAAACTATGAAAACTGGAGAGTTTGAAAAAACTTCAAGTGCTTTATGTGGTTTATCGATCTCTGGAGTAAAGTAACTCCAAAGAGTGCACTTATGCTACAAAAGTTTAAAGATAGAGAAAATGAAATTACAACAAGCCGAGGGTGGCTTATCACCACCAAGCAAGGTTTGGAATCAGGGAGCTAAATATTTCTTGTGAGAAGTTACAGTCCAACCATGCCATCGTACTACAGTTCAACAACAAATTAAAAATTCTGATTAACCCTTTCGCCGATATGGACGTCATATGACGTCCAAGTTAAAAGGCCCCAAACCGATATGGACGTGTATAGACGTCCTGCGCATACATGCATTTAATGCTCATGTAACGCCAATTATTTTAAGTTAATTAGGAGTCGATTAATAACACAAAACAACACTCACTTTTAAATTTTCCCGGAACCGGTTTCTGAGGTCTTCCCTCTATCTTCAGCCGGACATCGACTAGTTCTCATTGGTGTAGCTGGCAATATTTTGTCTTCGGTCTCCTCTGGTGGCGGTTCGAGGAACTTGCTGAACAAATCTTTCTGGGGGATGTCGAAATTGAATACTTTGTTCCTATTTTTTGAAATAAAGATTTGTTCCCATGTGGACAGTTCTTCTTTTCCTGTTGTATGTTTTAGTAATTTTGGTTCTGGATTTATGTTGTGGTTTTTTTCCCAAAAATGCGTGGCAACTGCTGATTTTTCTAATTGTTTGTATTTTATGTTCCTAAAGTGTTCCTTTGCTCTTGTTTCTAAATTTCTTTTCGTTTTTCCAATATAAATTTGACTACAGTCACAGCATTCAATTTGATATATACCAGATTTTTTGTTAGATGGAATGGCATCTTTGATGTTTGAGCAAATTAGGTTTTTTAAGGAGTAATGGTTCACTGGAGCTAGTTGAATGTTTTGTTTTTTGAAGACTTTTTTGAATTTATCAAAGGCCCATGGATGGTAAGTGAATTTTTTGAAGATCATTTTAGTTTCTGTAGCCAATTATTTTAATCTTGCTGTTTTACAATGAATTTAAATTAGTTCTATAAGGATTGTAAACGTATCCTTAAAGGTTTATTTTTGAATTGTACACCTCCAAACCTGGATAAACACCCAAGGGCACATCTGCAGATTCACACCCAATAATATTGGTTTCCTTGCGAACTTCTTTTTCGCAACACACTACACATTTTCGAAATGGTTACAAGTTTTTTGGGTGTGGGTGGTATACTTTTAGGAAAGTGTTTTCTCTCAAGTATGAGGGATGATGTGGTGAATTTTGCTACCCCCTAGTATAAAGAGGCCTCTGAGTATTATAATACTCAATTACGTTACGAGCTCTTTATACGCGCAAGTACAGGTAGATGAATGTCTTTTACAGCTCTGAAAATTACTAAACAACTGTGCATAGTTACATCCAGTGGTATAAAAATACTTTTTTTTTACCATTTAACTCTTTTCCGTAAAGAGGGATAGCTGGTAATAGCTGATCCGTATCACGCGTATTTGACCCGCCATTTCCCCAAACAATGGAGTAGCTAATATGCCAGCTGTAGATCAGTACACGTCACTGCTACGTATGTCCTAAACATCTCCTTCATAATCGTACAACAAATCTTCCAGATTTTCTACAGTAATATCAGAAGCCTGTACACATCATACCCAAGCTAATTTATTTGCTACATTACCGGGATAAGTCATGGTTAACATTGAAATTTAACAATTTCAAATGTGCCATACATTTAGCTCTTGATAGCTTCAAGAAATCACTGAACAAAGAGAGATTATAAATATCTGAAATACAGAGCGAAAACTGCTGCATAAGGCTACCAGAAACCTTGGTTGAGAAACACTGTAATAACAGATGCTGACAGAGTTTTCATTCCAGTGTGTGAGTGTGTGACGCAACATATTCTCGTCATATTATCGCTTGGCATAGCATAAATAAACTAAACTTGAACCTGAGAAGTCGCTTACGTAGCTATACATACATACTATGGCTCGTATACACACAAAACAAAGTGATTCACATATTAGGCGCGTTCGGCACAAAGAATGGCTTTTGCTACAGTGAAACAAAGTAGTGAAATTTCAACAATTTATTAATGTAGTCTCTACTTTATTGTTACTGTAGATTTATACTGCCTTTAATGAGTTTTAAACCAGTTTTTGTTTCGTTTAAATAGCTTAATAAATACGGAAGATACGGAATTGTATTTATGATGCATTTTTACAGCATTTAACAATTTAAATGTCCTGTTCTGTTTATTGGGTATCCGTTGCCGGCCCCTGAAGGGTTTAAATGGCCATCGGCGAAGCGGTTAAAGACAGATTTCTCACCTTAACAAACTTTTAACTCTGACCAAAAAAAAGAGGCTTATGCCCCTGATTTTAAAAGGTCGAATGATAGGGTCACACGTATGGCCTGTTCTAATGTTAGTAGAGATTGTAAGATGAAGTTACTGATAGGGAAACGTGCCAAGCCCCATGCTTAAAAAATGTGTATTTCTAGCCCAAATGTGCTGTACAAAAGTTATAAAAATGCAAGGATGGGCACCAAAATTTTTAAAGACAGGTTTTTCACCCACTTCATGCCACAAGTTGAAAAATTTTTAAAAGAAAATGACACCTCCAAAAGTGCTTTTTTAGTAACGGAGTACTGCCTTGCTCATCCTGATAAAGAAGAAATGGTTTCTGGCAATATTAACACCATGTTTTTGCTCCCCAATGTCATGCCTCTTCTCCAGCCCATAGGCCAAGGTGTGTTGGGAAACCTGAAGCATAACTATAAACGCAAACTTTTGAAAAGCCTCATTAGCACAACTGATGAAGGAAATGTACAGACTCTTAAAACTCATAATGAAAAATGATGTTTATATTTCAGCTGAGACATGTAACAAGGTAAACATTTCTATTCTTCAGAAGTCGAGGACAAAGTTATTAAACATCACGGCAAAGCAAGAAACTTTGCCCAAAGAGCAATAACCAAGTAGCTTAACACAGATGGATCAATGCAGACAAACAATTCTAAGTGACTGATGAGATGACAGTAGAGACAGTGAATATAGAGGCTGAAGAAAATGAAGGTGACAATGAAGAAATTGAAATGGAGAATGAGACAATCAGCCATAGTGCAGGATGCGAAGTGATAGGGCCATCAAGTAGCTAGAGCAACAGTGAGAGAAAACTTTTAACAGTACGAATTAAAATTATATTATGAGTCGACTGAGACACTCTGTACTTCACATATCACAAATTTTCTTTCAACGCATTTTGCCTCCACTTGAAGGCATTATCAAGAAATTGTCAACTGGCTAGAACCTCAGTGTTCCAGCTGATCCTAGTTCTCCAGAGACAAGATATCTGACGACAATCCAAAGAGGATAAGTAAAATATTTCAACAGGCGAGTTCCATTGAACAGAAAACATTTATGGATTTGTTGAAGAAATAACTTTTTTAACTGAAACATACTTTATGAATGTGTGTGCTAATACATTTTTTAATTTTGTGTTTTCATTTTATTTTATTTTTATGCCATTTTTTTCCATTTAATAATAGACTAGATGCCTTTTTTCACATCTTTGACCATGTTTTCATTCATTTCACCAGTATACCATGAAGTTCCATCTTGATTGCTGAGAGTCTGTGTTATCCAATTTTTCAAATACCCAAGGTACCATGTTCCTCCTTACCTCAGAAAATAATTTTTATTGTCACAAATTGACTCAAATAATTATACAGGCTTCACTGTTACCAGCTTCTTTAAATTTGAAAAAAGTGGTTAGTAACTTAGCTTTAGGCTCCAAAAATAAACTTTGATTTCTAAATATTTACTATTAAAATTCAACTTGGTATTATACAATGCATTCTATTTAAAATATACTCATTTGAAACTAAGCCATAAATTATTCTGCAGATCATTAAAACAGATTAAGATACATATTTAATGAACCATATCCTAGAAAAAGAGATTAAAAGAAGACAAATATATATTTTTCTATTCTTGTATCCCTACTCTCTATATGTATTTATTCTATGTAATTTGCTTACTGCTTCACTTGTAAAGGGCAGTACATACCTAGAGCTATATGCTTACTGGCTTCATGTAAATAAGTAAATAGACCGAAAGGAAAACAGACAGAGAGAGTACAGGACTACTTAGAAATAGCAAAAACTATAGTGGTTAGTTCTGCTAATAACACAATATAGGACAATCAGTAGGTCTTTGCTGTAGTTACAAGTGAACTACTTACTTTTTATTATTTGTGTGCTCAATGTCCAGCCACATAGCATCATTAGGAATATCGTGTTCATCAAATTTGGCATCTACATTACGAACATCATCTTGGTCATTGTAATTCCATCGGCTCTGATGGTGGGCTATGGCAAATAGCTGAAACACAAGTATGCAGCTTTATAATACATCAAAATTAACCTAATTCTTGTAAAACCATTGGTCACTATGTGCATTTAATGCAATAATGAAATCCGAAAAGTTTCTCAGGAGCATTAACATTACAGCAGTTACAATTTCTTTATTCTTAACTGAAAAGCTATTTGTAGTCAGTTTTTTGACTCTTTGTCACAGTTTTATATTATTAAGGGACTAGTTTCAGAAGTTGTCGCATCCATTTTCAACCTCTATCCCATAGGCTTCCAAAACTAGCCCCTCAATAATATAAAAATGTAAGTGAAGTGTCAAAAAACTGACAACTAGTTTTTTCAATTAATTTTGATGTCACTGTTACTAAATTTCTCCAATCACGCATAATTCTTTATTCTTTTTTATGTCAGCCATATAACAATTAAAATACTTATCTAAACATTTTAATTAATACTAATATTTAGACATTGAAATTTTACAAATTGCAAAACTTGAGAACATTTCAAAAATGCTTGAAATGATGGAAGTGCATATAAGACTTATGACTAAGGCTAGGCCTTTGATGAAAAGTCATCTTTTTTCTTAGTTACCAGAAATGATGCTTATTGGGAATTAAGTGCATTCCGGAACAAACATGTTACATATGTGTGGTCATCAAAATGAATTTTTTTTCCCCACATCTTCATAATGGTCATTTATTTACATGTGGTTGAAATTTTTAGGTCACTTTCTTTATTCTTCATAAATTTACTGGGTATTTTTAGATAACACTGGGCAACAAGGGTTTTTTCACAAGAGATCTGAATAGTGAATTTAGTGGCATTTTCCATCCTAAATTCAGATATGTAGTCAGAATTTTCCCATCAGGCATAGTTTTTATGTAAAAACTACTTTTCAAAATATGATTTTAGCGTTTTCTTTGACCTGTCATAGGAGCCGTTACCTCATATGTAGCTATTTTACTCAAGCTGTATTATTGAAATTATTTGCAATGCCATGCTGAAGCGCAATAAAACATGACTGTGCAGGTTCACTGTTGTTCATAGTTGTTGTTTAGACATGTTCAGACCTGTTTGGCATTGTGATGTGTATTGAACTGACTGTGATATTGTTGAGTAGTGAAATATTTCCTTCCTTTCTGTTTAGATGTGTATTGTGTATGTTGTGCATGTTGTATTTCTGTGCTTTATTTTTTCATCATGCCAAGAAATTGTGTAAATCATGCAGATAATTTCTGCTATATTTGTGGTGAGCTGACCTTCAAGTTTCAGAGGCGAAATTTGACTGTAAAGAAGTGTTATAAACTTTACTTTGGCTGTCCAATTGGTGATTTTGATAACAGCTGAGCCCCAAATACATGCTGTGTTTCGTTTGTTAGACTGCTGACTGTGTGGAAAAATGGTACACATCATATGCCATTTGCAATTCCCATGATTTTGAGGGAACCAAAGGATCATTTAACTGTTATTTTTGTTTGACAAATATTAGGTAAAGGAATCACATCTAAAACGAAATATACAGTTAAGTATCCGAATTTGCAATCTGCAATGAGACCTGTCTTACACAATGAGTTCTCCGTTCCAGTATATGCAGATACAACCTTAAGTGATAACTCTGGTTCTGAGCTGACAAACTCCCAATGATTCAGATGAAAATAAATATGATCTTACATATGAAGCCAGTAGCTGTTCATCAGAACCATACTCTCCCAGTCAGAAAGACCTTAGTGTCCTGATTCGTGATTTAAATCTGTCTAAACTGCAAGCGGAAGTTTTAGCTTACGGACTCAAAGGGTGGAATCTACTCCAAAAAGATGTAAGAATTAGTAGATATCGTAGCCGCCATAGTGTTTTCAAAGTATACTTCTCTGAAGAAAATGGTATTGTTTTGTAATAATATTTGTTCAGTTATGGAAACTCTTGAGCTTCAACACTGGTCAGATGGGTGGCGATTGTTCATAGACTCCTCTAAAGTAAGTTTGAAGGCTGTGCTGCTACATATTGGCATTAAACTTCCATCAATACTGGTAGCGCTTGCCACTGATATGAAAGACACATATGAAAATATGAAACTAGTTTTAGAGAAAATACAATATGGAAAATATGAATGGAATGTCTGTGATAATTTAAAGGTCATTGCTTTATTGCTTGGTTTGCAACTTGGGTTCACCAAATTTTGCTGTTTTTTGTGCAAGTGGGACAGCAGAGATAAGAAGTCTCACTACGTTAGAAAGTCATGGCCAAAACGTGAATCTCTTATCCCTGGCCAGAAAAATGTGGCATGTGTTCCTTTAGTGAAGCCTGAAAAAATATTTTACCTCCATTGCATATTAATTTAGGAGTTATGAAAAATTTCGTCAAAGCTGTGGATAAACTTTCTGATGGCTTCTTGTACTTGAAATTGAAATTCCCCAAAGTCAGTGATGCTAAATTGAAAGAAGGAGTTTTTATAGGATGACAAATCTGATCATTAATGGCTGATGAACATTTCGAGGGACTGTTAAATCCACTGGAGAAAGCAGCATGGCAGTCTTTCAAAAGTTTGTGTTGCAATTTTCTTGGAAACCATAAAGCAGAAAACTATCGTGACATTGTGGCTGATCTTCTGCATTCTTATAAAGCTATGGGATGCAACATGTCTTTAAAAATTCACTTCTTGGACTCTCACTTGGACTTCTTCCCCGAAAACCTTGGAGCTGTCAGCGATGAACACGGTGAGCATTTTCATCAGCAAATTTCTACAATAGAGAAGAGGTACCAAGGCAAGTGCAGTTCCAATATGCTGGCTGACTACTGTTGGACTAAAGTGAGACGTTCCAGATGCAAAATATATCCAAAAATCACTATCTACCACTTTCTAGGTAAGTCAGAATCAGTAGTTATAATTTTGAGTTAGATAGCTAGTTACGGATTTTTTGGAATATTATAAAAAATTCAAATGAATATCACACAAAACTCCTGCCCGATGGGGAAAAACTGTAATTATATTTGAATTCAGCACAAAAAATACTTTTAGAATCTGTTATTTTAATTCTTGTGAAAGAAAAAAAGTTAAATTTTGTCGACCAGTGTAATCTGTAGTTAAAAGTTCACATAACTTAGTAACTGAAGTGGCCATCCGAATTAACACAAGTCAGCAAATAAAATCAACATATCCTTTCTTGACCATGATGAATTTGTTTATGATGCATCAACCCAGGGAATCAACTATTACAGCATGTATATATGTGGAGGTAGATTGCATCAGTCAGTAGCTATAAGTGTATCAGCAAAAAAACTTATTTTTGAGGCATCTAAATTTGTTGAGCTGGGCAACTGAGATGCCGAAACATAAACAATCCACTATATCCCATTTGAAACTGTATGTTTCAGAGTTTGGCAAAAATATATTCTCAATTGATGAAACTGAATTATTCTGTAAACTGTGAAAAAATTAAAATTGCTGCAGACAAATGGTTGACCATAAAACATCAAGCAATAAGTCATCTTCCTTTAATAAAGAATTATGTTAAGTGTTTGTAACTGAAAATATTCTGTTAGGAAAATTAAACAAGTCCAAATTACATGATTTTATGAATACCGCACTGGTCATACAATTCCAGATGAATCAACTTTGCAAAAAAGTTACCAACAATCATGTTATGATGACACATTAAACCAAATATGTGACTGTGTGAATGGGAAAAAAATTTGCATATTGATTGACGAGACAACCATTTCAGAAAGGTATTAGCCAATGTAAAGATAGGTACCCTAGAAGCTATTAGTTTTGCACAGATTTTCCTTCTGATCTCAGGTTTTAAAAGCAGTTAACCACACTTAGGTATGCAAATTGTTCGATAGATCCATGTGTTTATTATGGCCTAGAGCACAACTAGTGTTCTTCCTAACAGATGTGGCTCCTTATATGGTAAAGGCGGAGAGGTGGTGAACAGCTATGATAGGGCAGATTCTAGGGCAATTGGGATTGTACAAGACTCGTTTTCTGATACTGAAATCTAAGGTCAATTGGCTTTCATTAAATACATTTTCTATTGAGGGAAATTAATCACTGTACCACACTAGCTGTATGTAGGCTAAGGTTTCAATTGGTAGAGCAGACTGAAAATTTTAATGTCATAGCTGATTTTAACCATGAATCTTCTGGTCTCCATCTAGCTGCTCTTAACCAAAGGACTGCCATGGCCAACATGCCAGCATGACACTTAGCCTACACATGGCTAGTGTGGAAGAACTAATAATTTCCATAAATTAATCTAATAATGGCTTAAATATGGAACCTGGGATTTAAGTACTTACAGCATAGTAAGTTGCCACAAATGGTGCATATCTTTGTATATAAGAAACCCTAGTTGTTTACCAGAAAAATACAAGTCAGTTGGAGAATTTAATGTCATGTTGGCCAGGATAGCTCAATAATTAAGAGCAACCAAATGGAGACCAGGAGATCTATAGTTCAAATCCCAGTCATGGCTTTGAATTTTTCAGTGTTTTACTAATAATCCAAATTTTAATTGGAGCCAGAAACCATTACTTATGTAAAAGAAAGTGATATGGCATTGGAAAAGTTGATTGAGTTTGTTGAAGATGTGTCTACTTGTGTTGGAGAAAAATAAAGGGTATCAAACAGTTTGTGAAACTGCTGGTATTTTGTCATGAGGAAACTTCAGAATTGACATTTGCAAACAGGATTTAAGAGGAAGTGACAGTGTTTCTCAGATATGCACCTATAACATTTGTGCAAGTGCGGAGATATTTTTCACAGTATAAAACAGTGTTAGCTGACAACTGCCATTCCTTCACCTTTGATAACCTGAAGATGAAATACATTAAATAAATCCTTTCATGGACGTGTTGAAAACAGTGTTGTTGTATAAATTAAATTAATTGGGAGTCGATTAATGACACAAAACAACACTTACTTTTAAATTTTCCCGGAACTAGTTTCTGAGGCCTTCCCTCTATCTTCAGCCGGACATCGACTGGTTCTCATTGGTGTAGCTGGCAATATTTTGTCATCGGTCTCCTCTGGTGGCGGTTCGAGGAACTTGCTGAACAAATCTTTCTGGGGGATGTCGAAATTGAATACTTTGTTCCTATTTTTTGAAATAAAGATTTGTTCCCATGTGGACAGTTCTTCTTTTCCTGTTGTATGTTTTAGTAATTTTGGTTCAGGATTTATGTTGTGGTTTTTTTCCCCAAAAATGCGTGGCAACTGCTGATTTTTCTAATTGTTTGTATTTTATGTTCCTAAAGTGTTCCTTTGCTCTTGTTTCTAAATTTCTTTTGGTTTTTCCAATATAAATCTGACTACAGTCACAGCATTCAATTTGATATATACCAGATTTTTTGTTAGATGGAATGGCATCTTTGATGTTTGAGCAAATTAGGTTTTTTAAGGAGTAATGGTTCACTGGAGCTAGTTGAATGTTTTGTTTTTTGAAGACTTTTTTGAATTTATCAAAGGCCCATGGATGGTAAGTGAATTTTTTGAAGATCATTTTAGTTTCTGTAGCTGAGAGGGTTGTGGTTTCCTTTAGTAGTTTCTTCTTATTTGCTAAGTTCACTTTTTTGTCTACTAGTGATTTGGGAAAGTCATTTTTCTGTGCTATTTCAATAATTTTGTTGTATTCTATTTTGTATTCTTCTGCTGTGAGAGGGATGTTGACCAGTCTGTGTGCTAAACTATTAAAGATTGCCTGTTTGTGGGATCTTGGATTGTAGCCATTAGCTTTTATGTAGTTGTCTGTCTGTGTTGGTTTTCTGTAAATGCCAAAGTTTATTAATAAACTTAATAAAAGCTAATGGCTACAATCCAAGATCCCACAAACAGGCAATCTTTAATAGTTTAGCACACAGACTGGTCAACATCCCTCTCACAGCAGAAGAATACAAAATAGAATACAACAAAATTATTGAAATAGCACAGAAAAATGACTTTCCCAAATCACTAGTAGACAAAAAAGTGAACTTAGCAAATAAGAAGAAACTACTAAAGGAAACCACAACCCTCTCAGCTACAGAAACTAAAATGATCTTCAAAAAATTCACTTACCATCCATGGGCCTTTGATAAATTCAAAAAAGTCTTCAAAAAACAAAACATTCAACTAGCTCCAGTGAACCATTACTCCTTAAAAAACCTAATTTGCTCAAACATCAAAGATGCCATTCCATCTAACAAAAAATCTGGTATATATCAAATTGAATGCTGTGACTGTAGTCAGATTTATATTGGGAAAACCAAAAGAAATTTAGAAACAAGAGCAAAGGAACACTTTAGGAACATAAAATACAAACAATTAGAAAAATCAGCAGTTGCCACGCATTTTTGGGGAAAAAAACCACAACATAAATCCTGAACCAAAATTACTAAAACATACAACAGGAAAAGAAGAACTGTCCACATGGGAACAAATCTTTATTTCAAAAAATAGGAACAAAGTATTCAATTTCGACATCCCCCAGAAAGATTTGTTCAGCAAGTTCCTCGAACCGCCACCAGAGGAGACCGATGACAAAATATTGCCAGCTACACCAATGAGAACCAGTCGATGTCCGGCTGAAGATAGAGGGAAGGCCTCAGAAACTAGTTCCGGGAAAATTTAAAAGTAAGTGTTGTTTTGTGTCATTAATCGACTCCCAATTAATTTAATGAAATACATTTCTCATATTATAGTTGAAATGACCAGATAATTGAAAATTTTCCATTGTGTAAGGACTATGATACAATGAAGCACAAAATTAATATAATTTTGAGTCGAACTAATACTCATGCTCCACTTATTGCTAGAATGCGTTTTGTTAGGATCTTCCTAACATCAGCTGTTGTCGACTAATGGACGTTGGTTCAGTGAACTCCTTGGAGGTGATAGGTGCGTCTCTGTCGGTATCTTGATGAACTTAAAATTTGGGTTTTCTTCAAAGGTAGTGTCGAAATTAATTTTCTTTCATGTTTCTTTATGAAGATTTTTTTCCCACGTGGTTAATGCAGCTGGACCTTGGGCACTTTTTAATAAATGAATTTTTCATTCTATATCATGATTCTCCTTCCAAAAATGGTATGTTACCGCCGATTTATCTATTTCTTTGTTCCTGATGTTCTTAAAATGCTCTTTAAGCCTAATGTTCAAGTTCCTTTTTGTTTTTCCAATGTAAAAGTTGTCACAGCCCTTGCAATTTATCCGGTACACACCTGATTTTTTGTCTGTGGGTATCTCCTTTGTATTATGTGATTTCAAAAGATGTTGTACACTAAATTTGTTCTGTGGGGCCAAAGTAATATTGTGTTCTTTGAAGACTTTTTGGAAAAGGTGTGTAGCTCTGGGATGATATGTAAATTTTCTGTATGAAGTTTCATTGCTGATTGGGGAAAGAGTAGTTACTTGTTTGCATCTTTGTTGTCTTATGAATTTATCAATTTTCTTGTTGACCAATTCAGCACTGAATCCACTGTATTCTGCAATGTGAATGATGATATTGTACTCTTTGATATATTCTATCTTGTTTGAAGGTACATTAACCAGCCTGTAAGTTAAACCGTTGATAGCAGCAAGCTTGTGTTGTCTTGGGTTATATCCATCTGCTTTTATGAAATTTTCTGTGTGTTTCCTTCCTATGTATGCCAAATTCAAGTTTATTATGTTTTCTACTAAGTTTCAAATCTAAGAAAGGAATTTCATTGTTTGTCTCTTTTTCTATGGAAAATTTTATTGCAGGATTTTGTAAATTGAGTAGTTTTAATGCATCATCCACTTGTTTCTCATTTACTATTGCCCAAATGTCATCCACATATCTATACCAATGTTTGAAAATTAGTGGGAATGCCTTTGTGATATGGGTTTCCAAAAAGCTCATGAAGAGGTCTGCCAAAAATGGGGACAATGGGTTGCCCATAGATAGTCATGATTTTTGTTTGAAAATTTTTTTATTGTATGTAAAACAGGACTGTTCAATGCAAATATTAGTTAAGTGAAGGTATTCCTCTATGATGTTTTGGTCTAATTGTTGGGACTGAAGCCATAATTTTGGTAGCCCCTTAAATTTTTTGTTTAGCCATTTGGAATGTTTGTAGCAGGGTGTGTTTATGTTGTTAATGTTTGGGCGCATCTTATTTCCTGTTTTATGAATTTTGGGTAATCTGTATATGTTAGCTACTGTACGGTTGTCTGGTTTTACACTTTAATTTCTTTTGGTATGATCATTTTATCCTTATCTCATTTAACTGTTTTACACACATATTTAAAGGGTCATCACTTGCCAATAAATCTGTCATTCTAGAAATGTAGTCTTGTTTGTCCATGATGACCGTCTTATTTCCTTTGTCTGCTTTCGTATAAACAATATCTTTTTTAAATTTAATTTAGCATAACACTTTTCAACACTTCCAAGAAAGGAATTGCAACATCTTTTTTATTCAGAAATTTAAATATTTTCAAGTATGGTTTGGGTTTACCACTTTCCCTTTCTATTTTTCTAGTATCTTTCCACATTTGCTTCTAATTCCTGATTTATAGTCTTCTGTGTTATCGGAGAAATCTACACAAGTTTTTAACCCTTTGTTTAAGAATGCTGTTTCTGCATTTGTAAAAGTTTCATGAGAGAGATTTATTACTTCATTTTGATTCTGTTTGTTTGTAGGCTGGCATTTCATATGGTTTGCTTTCCCCAAGATTAGACCCTGCATTTTTCTATTTTGTGTAAAAGCACAGTTTTCCAAGTTGTCCCAAACGATGTTTCCTAATGTTCTGCACAATTTCAAATGTGATTCATAGAGGTTCAAATCTAATTCTGATAATTTACTGTAGTGTTTTGAAATTTATTTCTATTATTTTCTTTTCAGCTGCCGTTTAGTTGTTTTTTGTGGTGGTTCATTTTTACCTTTTTTCTAACAAAGTTTGGGCATACTTTGTTTTTCATGCATGACTTTAGGAACTTGATGTCTGGAGCATGAGTATTAGTTCAACTCAAAGTTATATTAATTGAAAATTTGTTAATTGTTTAGTAGTTATATTATCTACTACGAAACCAACTTTTAAAATATAGTTATTCGAACCATGTATTAATTATTTGTTTGACAATTCATTTATTGTTATGAAAGAAACTTAGTTTTTATTAGGTTATTTTTTATTATATTTTAAGGGCATTTTGCAGGTCATTTTAAGACAACTTTTAAGTCAACAACATCCAGGCCCTAGTTATGACAAATTTAAATGTGTTTTAACACATGTGTTTCACACTTTGAAATTTTGGCTCTATATACAAATTTTTAAGGTTGCTAGAAAAATGTATTGCTTGTAGAGAGAAGATAATATATTCAAGCTGTTATCCAATTTTGGTGAAAACCTGATTTTTCCCCCCCCTCCGTTCAGTTAAGTTTTTACTGAACAAAACTGGAACATAAGTTTGTCATTTTTTGACCTACTTTACCATTCAACATCATTTTTTGACCTACTTTACCATTCAACATACTTTAAGTGTGCAGGAAAAGCACGGGGGAAAACAAAAATTCTTCTGGACATAGGTACAGCCACTACCTAGTGCATCACCTGGTGAACCTCTTTATCAGAATGAAATTTCCTTTCACCATCGCCCCTGAGTGATCCTAACATATGGTAATCACTTGGTGTGAGGTCTGGTGAGTATGACAGATTTTTGGGGTGAGCAACCATGGCACACATCTTGCAAGACACTTTGAGAAACTTAAGCTTATCACAAATGATGTGATATGCTGTGCCATGATTAACCCTTTCACCGATATGGACGTCATGATGTCCAAGTTAAAATACCCCAATCCAATATGGATGTGTATAGACATCCTGTGCATACATGTATTGAATGCTTATTTAACACCAATTACTTTAATCTTCTTATTTTACAATAAATTTAAATTAATTCAATAAGGGATGAAAATGTACCCCTAAAGGTTTCCTTTTGAACTGTACACCTCAAAATCTGGATACACACAAGGGCACATCTTCAGATTCAGACCAAATAATAAT
Source organism: Mantis religiosa (assembly GCA_030765055.1). Taxonomy (NCBI): domain Eukaryota; kingdom Metazoa; phylum Arthropoda; class Insecta; order Mantodea; family Mantidae; genus Mantis; species Mantis religiosa. Next base: position 303,373,608 of record CM060948.1, on the reverse strand, counting down.
GGTTTCCTTACAAACTTCTTTTCTGCGACATACTAGACATTTTCAAAAGGGTCACAACCATTTTGGCTGTGGGAGGTATCCTTTAATGAAAGTGTTTCCTCTCAAGTATGAGGATTTCTTACCCCCAGTATGAACAGGCCTCTGAATATTATAGTACTCAATTAAGTTATGAGCTATTGATATGTGCAAGTACACGTAGGTCTTTGTCTTGCATCAATTTAGAGCTCTGCAATTTACTAAAAAACTGTGTATGGTCACACCCAGCTGGTGCAAAAATACTCTTTTTTAACTGCTTTTTGCAGAGGGATAGCTAGTAATAACTGATCCACACCACCCATATTTGACCTGTCATTTCCCAGTAGCTAACATGCCATCCATAGACCAGTACATGTCTAATGTAGGCTTACAAATAACATGTACACTGTCCACTTCTGAATTCTCCTCTTAGGCCCTAAATTGCTTTTAGAGGTCAGGGCTTCCTTCATCCTACTCATACACATTTGTTTCCATAACTTAGTGTATGTCTATTTGTGATCGACTTATTCTGAACACTTCACAAAGTTGATTCTTCAAGGACACATGAAGGAGGGTAATTTTCTTCCTCACTGCTACCTATATCCTAAACACCTCTCTCATAAATATTAAAAGCAGAAGCATTATTAACAGTGAAGTATTCTTCATATTTGAGTTTGATTTATGAGTCACTATGTTTACACTCAAACTTCACTTACTTGTTGTATAATTGAAACGTTTTCAAGATCATTCGATCTCATCCTCAGCTGTTTGGTGACTATATGAACCTTCCTCTTCTTCCACTCCGATCACTCTGCCATCTGGTGTTAGGGGCACTAAGTTTTAATACTTCATTTAATGCCGGGATTTCAAAATTTATAATTTTATCACGGTTTTTGTTTATGAATATTTTTTCCCAAATATCCAATTCTATGGGTGTACTTAAAGATTTTAACAGTTTAATGTTGTGGCCAATGTTGTGGTTTTCTGTCCAAAAATGGTGTGAAACTGCAGATTTTTCTGTTTGTTTCAACTTAATGTTCCTCTGGTGTTCTTTTTGCCTGGTTAACAAGTTTCTATTAGTTTTTCCTATGTAGCTTTTTTCACAGGTTTCACAATTAATCTGATAAATTCCTGATTTCAAATTGTTGGGGATTGTATTTTTCAGTGGTTTATTTAGCAGGTTCCTCAGACTGAATTTGTTTTGGGGTGCTAGTTTTAAGTTTAGTCTTTTTAAGATTCGTTCAAATTTTCTAAAAGCCCATGGATGGTAGGTGAATTTTCTATATTGCCAATTTGTGTTATTAAGTGGTGTGAGAGTGGTATTTTTTTATATTATCTTCAGTTTTTCTTTTCTCTTCATCATGTTCCTTATAATGGCTGGGTTGAATACATTTAGTACCGCTATGTCTTATGTGTTGCTGTTCTTTCAAAAATTCATCCTTACTCAGTGGGATGTTGTATAGCCGGTGAACTAGACTTCTAAAGGCAGCTAGTTGATGTGAAACTGGGTTGTATTCATGTTTCTTTATGAAATTATCTATGTGTGTGGGCTTCCTGTATATTCCAAAATCTACACCATGACGATTTCTAGTTATCTTGAGGTCCAAAAAGGGTAGGGTGTTGTCTCTTTCTACTTCCATAGTAAATTGGATGTGATTATCTTGCAGTTTTAGTAATTTTAGAGAATCTTCTCTAAGTTTTTCTGGAATGATAGCAAAAACATCATCAACATATCTCCGCCAAAATTTATAAATCTGTGCCTTCAATATCCAAATCATGTCAAACAACAAAAGGTCACAGGTAAGTGTTTTGTGTCATTAATCGACTCCCAATTAATTTAACAAAAGGTCTACCAGATTTTCTAAAGTGATATCAGAAGCCTGTACACATCCTACACAAGCTAATTTATTTGCTACATTACTATAAGCAATAGTTAACACTGAAATTAAACAATTTCAAATGTGTCATTCATTTAGCTCTCAGTAGCTATAAGAAATAACTTCTGAACACAGAGAGTATAAATAACTAAAATATTGAACGGAAACAGCTGCGTAAGGCTACCAGAAACTTCTTTTGTGAAATACTGTAATAAGAGGTACATACAGATGCTGACAGAGAGGTTTGTTTCTTTCTAGTGTATGTCTAATAAAAAATATATAATGATTATGCTTGGTGTAGCATAAACTACAAGCTAAAACCCTGAACTGGAGAAGTTGCTTATGCAGCTATACATACACGTATGCACACAAAACAAAATTACTCAAATATTAGGTACGTTTGACGAAAAGAATGGCTTTTGCTACATTGACACAAAGTTGTGAAATGTTAATGATTTATTAATATAATCTCCACTTTATTGATAATGGGTTTTAAACCAGTTTTTGTTTCATTAAAATAACATAATAAATACAGAAGATACAAATGTGTATTTATGAAGCATTTTTGCAGCATTTAACAATTTAAATGCCTTGTTCTGTTTATTGGGTATCCGTTTCTGGCCCATGAAGGGTTTAAATGGCCATCACTGAAGCAGTTAATGTTCAGATCTGCAGCTATTTTACCCACTGCCACATGGCGATTTTACATCACAATGGCTTCAACTGCTGCAGTAGACTTTGGCATCCTAATGTGGTGTGCCTGACCCAGGCACAGAGCACACCATTTCCGAACTTTCTACTCCACTCACACACCTGCTGTAGTGATAGATATAAATTACCTTATTGGACCTTCATTTTCCAATGGATTTCAATAGGTTTTGTACCTTCACTGCTCAGAAAACATGACAGAATGCTGTTCTTCCTTGGTGCATGTTGCAAGTGCAGCAGCATGGTAGCTATGTTTTCTTTTCTGCAGTATTTTGCCACCTGTTAAGCTTTTCTTACATAACTGGCAACAGTGTTGCCAATTTTCAGAACAATGCCATAAAATACTGATTTTTACTTACATTTTTAAGGATTTCATTTGACTTGCCCTCATATTATTCTCCAAAACTATAAATTTCAAATGATTCTTTGACATTTTCAAAGTGTTTGAAGAAGTGGTATGTATAAATTGTAAATACCTACAGGAATTGTAATTCTATACTTTTTTTCTGACTTTATTACGCTGCCAAACTGGATTTTGTCTCCGACTGTAGGTGTGATGATTTTAATCAATATTCTTTGTAGAAAATCACCTATCCTTCAAGGAATATTTGAAGAATATTGGCAGTGGAGAATCTTCCAGGAAACAGTATTCTTCATATTAGAGTATTTGCCTATCTTAAAAAAAAATCTAGAAAAGAAGCGGTGGTTGGAATGGTATAGAGCAAGAAGGTTGGTATTATATATGATGAAACAGACAAAGTAGGCATAGCAGTTTTTGCTACGGTATCCAGTTGAGCCTTCCAGATTGCAGGAGCAATATAAGACTGTACTCTTACACAAATATAACTATTGGTAGCAAAAGACTTTACTTATCTTAAGAAAATTATGTCAATTTTCTGCACTCTTTATTTTTATTTTATTTATTTATTTGTGTACTAAGTTATTACAATTGTTGAGCTGATCACCAGTATTTGGCCCAGGCCATTAATTGGTGGGCAACCCGTTGAATTACAAAATGTGTAGTACACTACTTACATTTCTATTACTAATAACATTACTACCATTACTACTATTGCTTACACACTATTGTTCATTTCCTTTTTTCACAGTCCACTTCCATTTATTTTTCACTTTATCTAAGAACTGACCTACATTCTTGAGATTTTTATCTATAATTTTACATATATGAGGACTTCGCTTAATTTTTCTCCAGAAGTATTCTTTTCCCCGAATCTCTGTTTCCCTGCATTCAAAAAGGATATGTTCCACATCTTCCTTACCCCCACACAATGGGCACTTGTCTTGCACCAACCCATTCCGCTGCCCTTTTAGCCTCCACACTCCTGCTCTCAGCCATGCTATCCCCTTCCTTTCTTCATTAATGGTTTTATCTATATACTGCTCCCTTCCCCAGCCACTTTTTAACTCAACATAATATACCAATGACCTCTTTTCACCTAACTGGCTGAATAGTTTTTGAATCTCTATATCTTCAAATCTTTTTCTAACACCCCTCCAGAAACCTTTATAATTTCTATCTTTTTCTCCAAATATACCCTAAGCCATTATTGCAATAAGCTGCCTTCATCTAAATTCAAGATCTTATGCCAGTATTTCAAGGCTCTTTCCATTATTAACCCTTTCCTTGTTACTCTCCCCATTTCAATTTGAGCAACTTCGTTTGCTGTTGCCATTGGCAGCCCCAAAACTTCCTTACAGAACATCCTGTGTATCTGATCCACAACTTCCCACCCATTCTCAAGCCCCCATATTTCAATGCCATATAGCATTCTGGCCTCGACTACAGAACTATATACTCTTTCCAACCATTTGATCTCCATCTCCAGCATTTTATATAGACACCCTCTCACAGCCATCATTGCTGCTTTCCCTTTTGCCAGTGCTGATTTCTTTTGTTTTTCCCATTTGCCTCCTGCATCTAATTTTAGTCCTAAGTAAGTACAGTCACGCACTACTTTGTATTCAGCTTCTCCCTTCTTCCACTTTTCATATTTACTCAATTTAGTTCCGTTTTTAAATACTACAATTTGAGTTTTTTCGCTGTTTACCTTTAAGCCCCACTCTGAACAGTATTTCTCCACCTCTTGCAAAGATATTTTTAACCCATTAACGGTAATGGATATTATTACCAAATCGTCTGCCAAAAGTAAACCTGGGACTTGTAAGTTGTTTATTACTGGTATGAGACTATTATTCTTACTTATATTTTGTAGTACATCAATAAATAAATTGAATAAAATTGGAATTAGCTTGCACCCTTGCCTTAGTCCTTTTCCCTCCAGTTGTATTTCTTTAGTTAGTGCCCTTTCTTCATATTTTATGCAAAATGTATTTTCTTTATACAATTCTTTTAGTATAGTTACCATTTGATTACTCACTCCTTTCATTAACAGCTTATACCACAACAGTTTCACCTCTACCCGGTCGAAAGCTTTTTCCAAATCGATAAAAGCCATATATAATTTACCTTTCTTATTTTTTTAGGTATTTATCTACTAGTGTTTTTATGATGAATACATTATCAACTGTCCGCCTCCCCTTTCTGAAGCCCATTTGGAATTCTGAAAGAATATTATGCTCCTCTACCCACACTTGCAGCCTTTCTGCCAAGATACCCGTATAAATTTTTCCCACATTCGATAACAGTGCTATGCCTCTGTAATTATTGGGTACATCCATATCCCCTTTACCTTTATAAATTGGCTGAATAATAGCTTTTTTCCAACTGTTAGGTATATACCCTTTGGTTTTCATTGAGTTGAACAATGATGTTAGAACTTTAACTCGGTTCACGTCTTTGCTCCATTCCCTAATGAACTCTCCGGGTATACCATCTATACCTGGTGCTTTGTTCCTTTTAATTTTTTTAATTTGATTCATTACTTCTTCATCTGTTATGACACTGTCCAAGATTTCATTGAAATTATTTTCTATTTCAGGGATTACCCTCCCTACACTAAAGCTTTCAAATGTATATAAAGTTGCAAAATACCCTAACCTTCTTCTTGAGTTATGTTAGATTTGACAATATATTTTTTGTATAATGTCTTAATACCTTTCCATATTTTACTTACATTATTTTCAGTAATAGTACTGATTAGTTTGCTGGCATTTCTTTTCCTCCATTGAGATTTTTTATTTTCCAGCAACTTATTATAATAATATTTGCTTAGCAGATATTGTTCTTTCAGTTTGATATTCCCTGATTCTCTCCATTTTACCAACTCCGCTTTTACAATACCTTTATTTATTTTACACTCATCAAACCATGTGTCACTTTCAATAATTTGCCTATTTCTAATTTTCATCTGTTCCCCTGCCCATTGCAATATGAAATTTAAGATATTCATCGCCTTTTCAATTTCAAAGGTTTCCGAATTATATAGTACCCCATACTGACATATTTTCCCCTCGCTCGGAATTTAGAAGATTTTCAAAGTTTGCCTTGTGCTCTTCCTTCCACCTATATCTAACATATTCTCTTTTAGCTGCTATTCTCTCCCTTATTTTGTCAGCTTCCACACTTTGTGATTTGGTTTTAATACATGTTACTAATGGGAAATGACCACTATTGGTACTTATGTTTGACACTTTTAAAATTACTCACTATATGTCTAATATTATTGGACCAGAAAACAAAGTCAATTACACTCTGGCCATTTGCATTTATGAAGGTATATTCCCCCTGCTCATCTTCACCGTATTTCCCATTAAGAATGTCCAGCGCATTTATTTCACAAAATTCAATGAGTTTTTCACTTCCTCTCTCGACGATCTTGTTCTTGCTAAGTCTAATATCATCATTTTTCCCTGTTAGGTTATTATTTTCCCAATCATCTGTTAGATTTACGTCACTTTCCCCAATTCTTATATTTAGATCTCCCATTATTATAATCTCAATGTTAATGTATTTATCCCTTAACCTCTCAATGTCTTTGTCTAACAGATAAAATATTTCGGGATTATGAAACTGTGAGGAGGCTGGCGGGTTATACACTATACCTAAACATATCATGTTGTCATCTAGCTCCTTATCTTCTATTACAACCCAAAGCACTTCTTTATGCCTGGACCATGATTCTTTCATTGTTTTACACAGAGACTTCCTAATAAAGAAACCTAGGCCTCCAGATAGTCTCCCTTTCTTTGCATATGCTTCTCCCTTTCTTCCTACGTAACTAAAACCCCTTATGTCAATGATCTCATTTTTCAACCATGTTTCAACCACTGCTAAATAATCCAGCGTCCCCAAAAAGTGCTGTAAGATTCCCGTATTAATTTTATTTTTTATTCCTTCACAGTTCCAAAATCCTATTTTCCTGTCTGACTACTATTGTGAACCCGTTCTGCCCCTTGACAATACATACTTTACCAATGTCTTTTTGCTTCTCAGCTGAATTCCTCCAACAGCTGAGGATCGTTTGTCTTTGTTTATCACCATTATACTTCCATGCGGCAAAGTTATATCTCCCGCCTCTGCTTTACCTCTCCTCCTGCCTTCACCACCTACCGCCCCCTCCTCTTCTTCCTCACTACTACCAATGGTTTGTGTCCAGCTTCTTTCCCCTCTCTCCACCAGTCCACATGCTGCCATAGTCTCCTCCCTCCTTGGTGACAGCCACTTTCTCCCGTCTGTTGTTACAGGTGTTGACGTCATCTCCCTGCTTTCCTCACCTCCCTTCTGTCCGACGGAGATTTGATTTCCTTTCATCTTGTTTGATTCACTCAATGACGTATCCTCTGACGTGTTGGTTACCATATGCTGTATTACATCATCTCTCTGTTGTGTGCCGGTGCCGGACTTTGACTCCCTCGTCCCTTCCTGTGTATGTGAAACTTGGCTGGATTTTTGCTGAGTTTTTTCCTCCCGTGTAGGCTCACTGCTCCATACATTCCTCTTACTCGCATACGTTGCGTTCGCTCCTTCTATCCAGAGTTGCAAATTTCTGATATATGCTCGTTTACCCAAAGCTCTCGCTTCCATCATCCTTCGGATTAGATTTTGCCTCACGTGTCTTTGGGCTGGTGTTAAATCCTTATTTATGAATATTTTTGTGCCTTTCAACATTTTAGCCCTTCCCAGTATTTTGTAGATTAATTGAGTTGTAGAGAAATGTACAATAATTGGCCTTTCCCCCACATGCCTTCCTACGCGGTAAGCCTCCACTATCTCCCAACCGTGTAGTTCTATTTGTAGTTTTTCTGTCAATATTTGGAACACTTCCTGCCATGGCCAAATACCTCTTCTCTCTTTCACTCCTATAAATACTAAGTTTAGTCTTCTTCTCTGCTCATCTGCTCTTTCCAAACTTTCAGTTCATCTACTTCCCCTCTTATACCCTGGATTTCTTTTCCTACTTCTTTTATTTCCTTAGCTATTTTCTCCAGACTGTTGCCTATTCTTTGCTCCATCCCATCCATTTTATTTACTTTTTCCACCAGATTCTCTAGAATAGTTTGTATTTCCTCTGGTCCAGGATTCTGTTCGATTCCTATTATTAATAACATTAGAATTATACATCCCAGTATTATGCCGCTAACCTCCATAGATCTTCCTATTTCCTTTTTCTTGATTTTCCTTTGCCTAAACAGTCCTATCCTTGCTGTGTACAATGTAAGCTCATCTCCCATTGTTGCTTCTTGTGCCACTCTTCTGGAGCTCACTGTAACACAACCTTCCTCTTCAACAGCTTGCTTAGCACTCTCCGCACTCTTTATTGGCGGCAGGAATAAATGGACCTACACTCAATTACACAGGGACTATGTGACATAAGACCGACCTGTGATTGTAGTAACTGATTCAACCATAAATATGAACTTATGCTTTGTTGGGTTGTCACTCCTACCAGAAACAGCTCTTCCCATATAATGCACATAAAGTCAGTCTTGTTAATGGGATAGTGAGGATTACTTGTCATCCTTATACTAACTGATAGTTTCTGTTAAGACTATTCTATATACCAGATAGAGACAGTATGCATTCCAGCAGTTCTTACAAGAGATGACATTATGTTTCCAATTCTTGACAACATAAGGTGGAATTTCTGCTTCGATGCAGTTGAGTGGCTGATAATTAAGTGGGCCATTCTCTTTTATTTCTTTGATGCATTGATGGGAACAAATCATTTAAAACTGCATCCTCACTCCTTCCGAATATCAAGATTCTGAATTTTAGGTTAATATGCAAGCTCTGTTACATTTGTTACTGTAGAGGCTGGAGACAAATTCCAAACCACTGCTGCAGAAATATATTCAAAACTTTAGAAATTGAAGAAACATTTGCAAGTAGTTGCTAGGGAAACTTTCAGTAATGAGGTTCAGGAGGAGCTGGATGCCTTGAAAGGCAATTTAAAGGTACAGGAATTAAAGGACAAAGATGACAGCAGGTCATATAAACAAATCTGAAAAACGTCATGTAGCCTGCATTTTTGGAGTCTACAGGACAAAGGTGTTGTCACAGTCTAAAGCAGCAAATGCCCTTTTCAGCAGTGGCAGTTTGTGGCTCAAAAGTTAGCAGGAAAGAAAAAATATATTTACACATGCTTATCTTAATAACTGAACTCACCTATTTCTTAAATACCAAATCATTTCTTCAACCCTTTAAGGCTGTGATCTTATCAGTGATGTCTTTCTGGAGTGACTTTTTCTTTTATTAACTGCACTAGAAGCAATATTTGTTCAAGAAGAAAGTCTCTCTTCTGAAATTGCATTCCTGAGGAACGTTTTTATATGCTTCATGCAAGAACAGCTTCTTTCCACAAGATGCTGTAGTAAAAGAGATGAACAGAACAATATATAAGTGCCTGTAAAAATGTCCTTCTCATTAAGTATTTCTAATATAATTTCCAGTGGAAATCTGCATGTACTTCTCATTGGCATACAAAAGAGAGAGTTTCTTTCTTAAGCAATTTGTGTCAGGGAACATAAATACAAAGAAATGTTACAAGTTTCCAAGTGCATTACAAAGAAAACGTGTGTTAATCTTGAAGTTTTCTGAAGTTTTCTGCCATCAGCAAGGCAAACAAATTTTTTCACAATTTCAAAATCTGTCATCCATTTCTATCGAACTGTAATCAAACATTTTTTAATACAAGGGTTGTTTGATACATCTAAACACATTCATCCTGAAGGAGGGGACTTTGATTATTAACACAGCACATGGAGCCATTTTTGATATGCAATAGTCAACATCCAATGACCTCTTCTGTAATACATTGAAGAGTATATTTGTGAAACAAAGTATGTCATGAAACATTACTGCCAGAAATATGAATTCAAAATTGCTCATGCAGTTACGAAAACTGTTCTAGCAAGTTGAACAGAATTATCATCAGTGGAGCTTAAGTGTTTTTACAGTTCGAGAAGTGGTTTAAAAAGTTTCTTTTTATATATCAGATTGTTTACAGAAAACAATGGTTTTAAAAGCTTCTTGTAACTTTCCCCAGTAATCTATAATCACATGTAGTCATTTAAAATTGGAACTTCAGTGGACAGGTGCTACAGTTAGAATGAGTGATTTCAATGTACAAGTAACTGCTAGGTTCTCGTTGCTGAATGATTGAAAAAGTAATGCCAGTAACAGAGGAAAAACAGTTTTTTTGGCAACCCTGTTATAAGACTGGAATTAGCAATATGTCAGTGTAAAAATACTTAAAAAAAAAGAAAGGAGATTACTCAACTCTTTTTCTGGAGTACATTAAGTCAGACACTTTTGCAATCTCAATACTGCCTTACTAATTTGTTCTAACACTTTGTTCAATAGAGCAAACAAAGTTTCTGCATATAGAATAAAAAATATTTCAGAAAGTGGAGTGCCCTTGTTACTAAAATGAGGCCAATGAGTCAACCTTGTATACACTTTTCTCCACTTACAAGTTTTTTAATGAAATGGTCTCACCATTTGTCTGATTTTCAGAGGCGGGCGGTTTGTGGATAGTCCTGATGTGTTTGGCTAGAATTCTACTAATTCTGCCGGAGAGACTGGTGAAAGACAAACTGAACCTCAATGTACCTATTGCAGGTATACCGCATCTCCTGTGAGTGTGGGATCCTGTACATAGGACAAACTGGCAAAACCATCACTACCAGAATCAAAGAACATGAACGATCAATATGCCTATTGCAGCCGGAAAAGTCTGGACTGCAAGAACACTGCTTTGAGAAAGATCACAGAGCCAACTTCAAGGAAACGACCCAGCAGTCTCTGGGATCGAAAGATCAAGGAAGCTCTGGCCCTCTCTTCTGAGAGGAGAACACTGAACCAGGATGCCGAATTGCAGTTCAGTTCTGCTTGGAAGCCTGCCTTGAAGATGGAAATCGATCGGCACAGAAAACACATACGCCGCTTATAGGCTTTTTATTTCAGAAATAGTGTGCCTGGTGCTGGTACATTGGGCCCGGCTTACAGGCTCTAATTTACATGTTTTTACATGTTTTCAATTTATTTTGTCTTTTTGGTTCTACAAAAAACCTATACGATGGCCTGTTGTTGGCCACCGAGAACCTGTTTTATCATGTTAATTGTCTATATATTTTTGTTTAATTTATTTATTGTGCTTATCTCGCACACACATGCACAAACACATGCCTGGGAATACCACGTATGTCCCATTATATACATACACACACACACTATTTACAATGTAATGTGTAGTGTTTAACGCCTGCTTTTACTACATACGGCACCGCAGGCGATGACACTGATGATACATGAGATGAAGATGAAGCACCGGTGGAATGAGATGGCAGGGGAAACTGGAGATCCCGGAGAAAACCCGCCCCAGCGCCGTGTTGTCCACCACAAATCTCACTTTGCGGTCGCCTGGGAAACCTGGGGCGCCTTGGTGAGAGCCAGGCAGTCTAGCCACTAAGCCACAGCGCGGCTGCACACTATTTACACTATTCACATTGTTCGCAGTTAGGCTGTGCAGTAGCGTGCAGCTGGCTCCTAGGCAGCCGGTTGCGACGGCCTCTGCCGGGGGACGTCATCTGAGCCAAGAAGAGCTGGGCGCACATAGTTGTGGAGTTTTGGTCTTGAAGGAGTTTTATCCGGCCGTGTTTCCTATGCTTGGATTCGCCTTTCCCAATTTTACTGATTGTCGGATTGCTGTGATAACGTATGCGTGCCCAGATGGAAGAGGCATGTTTGGTGACGGCCTCGAGGTTGTATGGGATTTGGGCTTCTCGGTGAAGGGTGGCGGTTGTTGTATGGATAGGAATGGCCAGGATTTTATTTAAGGATAGGTTTTGTAGGGTTTGAAGGTATTTTAGGGCGGTGTTGGCCCAGACCACGCAGGCATATAGGACCACGGATAGTATGAAGGATTTGTGTAGGACAATCTTCGAGCGCAGCTTTAGCTGTTTACTTCTGAATATGGAGGCGCACATCTTTAACCGCTGCTGCCCTTTGTTGGTGCTATCTTTTAGGTGGGTGGTCCAATGCATCATGCGCGTCAACGTCACACCGAGGTACTTGACCTGCTGACAGTGCAACACTTGACCATCGACCGTTAGGTCCATTGTCAAAGGGTGCCGCTTAGTGAAATGTATAAGCTGGCATTTGTTCGCATTAATTTTGATTTTCCAGTCATGAAGCCATGAAAGAAAGCGGTCAATATACCACTGCATCTCAAAGTCCAAAGCGAGGATTTTTATGATGGTTGTATATTGCAGTGTCGTCAGCATACATTGCAACTTTGCATCTGGCATCCACGGGGAAGTCATTGGTGAATAGGATATACAAGAAGGACATGATAGCTCCTTGTGGTACGCCAGACTGCATCACTCTCTCCTTTGAGGAGAAGCGTCCCACTTGGGCGTAGAAGCGCCTGTTTTCTAAGAAATTATGCAGCAATGGTAGAGAATTTTGAAGGCCGGGAAACTCTCGGGGCAATTTGTAAATCAGGCTGTTGTGCCAGCACCGATCAAATGCGGCTTCTATGCCCAAAAATAGCGCCAGTATTGAAGCCCCATTGTTAAATTGCTCGGTGATGTCATCAGCTAGTCTTAATAGTTGTAAATCTGTTGAATGTTCCTTTCTAAAGCCAAATTCTGAGTTTGAAATGTCAAGTGATGGAATTTGTTTTTGGAGTCAAAATAGAATTATTTTCTCGAGCAATTTACCAATAGTAGACAGGAGACTAATGGGTCAGTAATTTTGAGGTTGCCTGGTGCTTTTCCCATGCTTCAGGAGCATTATTACCTTGGCTCATTTCCAAGTGTCAGGGAAATAATTTTGCTGCAAACAGGCATTGAAAATTTTTGTAAGTTGCACCAGGGCTTTTCTCGGGAGATGTTTGAGTTCCTCATTAGTCACCCTGTCCTAGCTGACAGCTTTCCCATTAGGTAGCTTCCTAATGAGCTTGTACACTTCCTGCGGCGTTATGAAAGACAAGTGATCATGCCTCTGCGCCACCCAGTTTTGTACCCAAGTCTGGACTTCCCGTTCTAGCTCGGGGTTCGTGGCTGGGTTTTCAGTAAACTTTGCCTCCAGACAGTCTGCAAAAACCTTGACTTTCTCTTCAGAGGAGAAGTGCAGGCCGAGGCAAGTGTGATTGCGTACCTGTGTGTTACGTCATTTCGCTATTGGCAGAGGTGTACAAGTGTATTTCTACGGAAACAAAGATCATTTTGAATTTCTGCAAATTGGACTCTTAATTCTACAAACCCACAAAGTCACAATATTTTAAGCCTAATAATAAAAACAAAATAATTTCTGAATGACTACTGTTTTATGGTTATTCAAAATATTCTCCTTTAAGATCAATACACTTTTGCTTCCGTTTGAACCTTTTGTCAAAGCACTTACTCCAGTCTTCTTGAGACACCTCCAAAACATGGTTTTTGAAGGCATCAACCAACGGCTTCTTTTACCAATGAAAATCATTGTCCACACAATTTCTTCTTTACGTTTGGGAACACAAAGAAGTCATTGGGTGCCAAATCAGGACTGTATGGTGGATAACCCATCAATTCGATTTTTTGAGCCTTCAAATACTCTGTTGTTAGACGAGATGTGTGTGCTTGCATTGTCTTGATGAACAATCCTATGTTCTTGTTGGTTTTCCTTACTTCAGCAAAGACTTTCGGCAAACAAATGGTTGTGTGCCATTTGGCATTGACCATTTTACATTCTTCTAAAGGCACTGCTACCACATGGCCAGTTTTGCTGAAAAAGCAGGTGACCATTTACTTTGAAGTGCCTCGACTGTGAACAACTTTTGTAGGATTTGCTTATCTTGAAACACTCATACACTCGACTGCTGTTTATATTCTGGCTCATATGCATAGATCCATGATTCATCACCTGTTACAATCTTATACGCATCTTGAGGCACTGCCATTCTATTTCTTGAGCATTTTTGTACATCAATCGTCACAAGCATCTTATTTGAGATTGTGTCAAATTATGTGGGATCCAACGAGAGCAAACCTTTTTCACTACTAAATAATCATGCAATATTTTATATATGCTGGTGGAACTAATGCCTAGCATTGCCTCAATCTCACTATGTCGTATGATGATCTTGCATTATTAGTTTTTGGACAGCATCAAAATTTTCTGGCAAAACTGATTTTGGATGACCTTCACAAACTTCATCATTAAGCGAACGGCAGCCACGATTAAATTTGTTATACATGTGTTTCACAGTGGCAAAGGATGGAGCTTCGTTGCCAAATGTGGAAGTTAAGTTGATCAATGCACTGTCTTGATAATCCATGTCAAAAGTAGTAATAAATCATTGCACTAACATTTTCATGAATTAATTCTATGTTTTTATTGAGACAATTTTCAACTTAATGTAAACAAAAAAAATGACACTATTGACAAAATGTCTGAAGTAGATTATGGTCAATAACATCAAACTTTCCAGTGGTAATGTCAGATGGCACTTAGAACATTCAGGTTTGCCAAGGCTCAAAATATAAATAGTGCCCCTTGTATCTCCTAAGTAGAGCTCACTACAATAAAGTCCTAAAGCTTTACTATACATTTTATGATAAACTATGTTAGCAAGTTTTAATTTCTCTTAAGAACACATTTTACTCTCCTATTTTGGTTTATAATAATTGAGTCTAGAGTATGAAATACTAATTGCAATACTGAGGATATCACATTAATAAATAACCACCAATAACAAAAATAACAAAATTACGGTATGCAAAAAAAACTTGATAGAAGTTCTCATTACAGAAAGGAAAATACCACAGTAGGTCCTTATGCTATTAAAATGTACACAGTTTGGAAATAGGCAATTATAAATACTAAAAAAAATTAGTCTATTTTACTCTATTAAGCATGAAACATGCACAAATATTCAGTTTTAAACAAAGGAAGAAAACTAACAAATAGCAAATGGCGAACTGAACATAAAAAGGCAATGACATAATTTAATTACAGTTTGGAGTAATTTAGCAATAGTGATGTCCAAATTAATTAAGAAGTTAGAATTTTCCTTTTTTTTATTTGGTGTATGCTAGTGAAATGTTATGAAATTGCTATTATGTTATTTTATTTGCTTAAAAAAATTAGTTTAACCTTTTACCTGGGGTAAAGGCGCAGTTCCAGTTAACTTGCTATACTGCCGGAAAACATCTTTTGGTTGTGGTCCAAGCATGAAAAATGTATCTATAATGCCACTTTCAGACATAAAATGGGTATCTACTTGAGGTCTTGTTGCAGATCCAGAAACAAAGTTCACTATGGATGAAACTACATTCTGGTCAGATGTTCCTAAAACATCCACCCAAGTTTCAGCTGCATTCATCCAGAATATGCCAGCAGTAGCAAGAGGTCTGTAGAACAGAAATATTCAGAATGCTAAGTATAATCAAATATGCAGGTAATATTTGAATTTCTGTTTATTATATGAAAAAGATTTATAACAATGCTATTTCTACACATACATAAATAGGTTCCACTGACAAACTAAAATCAATGATAAATATTGTGATGTAGTGGCTATGATCTGAGCTTTTAAGAAAGCCATGACCAACCAACCAGCTAGAAAAGAGATAAGCCAAAAGAATAGCTCTGCCATCTAGTGTAAACCCGAAAGTACTACCAAATGATAATGGAAGTGTTCTGGAAGGTTCTTTCTCCCTACCTCCCATGCACTCTGGAACATGTGTAAAATTCCAGTGGCCATATATGCATGCATGTTCACAAGTGAGCTAATTAGCGAGTTGCATGTGCTTCTGATGAGACATCAAGGACAGTTCTACAATTAATTTGTGATGATAGTTGTGGTATTGTGTAAGTGCTCAAGACATTAAAGTCATCTTGTTTTGACCTCCTAGTGAGTAAACCGTAAGGAAAAGTGAAGTGAAAGGGAAAATTGAACTAGATCATATTATGAAAGTGATAGTGAAAACTAAATAGTCACAATGGTATCAGAAGTGGGATATCAAAATAAAAATGAAAGAAATGCTTCAAAAACCATTGGCTGGAATGGATAAAGTAGTGAAATGAATAAATTCCAAAAGGAAGAGTAAGGAGATAAAAATGCAATCTGAAATAGAAAAGATGAAGACCACATTGAAATATGGAATGTAGACAAAAATGAAATGGAGGAAATGAAATCTGAACTAAGCTTTGACACTGACTCTGTAATATGCGAGATAAATTCTATGGTGACAAACTTGAATGTAGCAGTGAAGATGTGCTATGATCTAGAGGCAAAAATCTAGGCAAAAATTGCCAATATCACAGAAAATTCCATGATCATGAGATCCACTAATGCTAAAACCATCAATTTTCTGAAATCCAAAAAAACTTACTTGTAGGCAGTAATAAACTGGCAGTCTGATGCCATTGCTATCTATAATGTATAGACAATGGCAGAGAAGACAATGCAACTTCTGGATGCTCTTCACAGGCAAGTAATTTCCTTGCATATTTCCTGCCAAAAGCTTAGTCAATGACTAAACTAAATTGTTGGAGGGGTGCTATGAAGAACATTCCCTGGCCGAAACAACCAAACAGGCCCAGCTGAAGGCAAAGGTGGAAAACTTAAGTGAAATTTTTCAAGAATTCACTATGGAGGTGAAGAGGATGGCACAACTGGCTGATAGATTTACCATTGATATTTCAAGAGAGACAGCCCATGCATTCATCAGCAGGTATGAGGCCATTAGATGAAAGCACAGCTACTCCTGGCTCAACACCATAATGACAACAGTGGCCTGGCAGCTGCGCTTTGCACTGAAGTAGCAAAGATGACAACCAGATGACAGGTGCCACATTGCCTTCTACTTGCTTTGTATCAGAGTATAGGACAGGAGATACTATTCTTATGCAGATATCGCTCCCAAAGACCATGCCAAGCATGGTGGTTGAGGCAAAGAAGGTTGTTGCAGCCTTATACCTGATCAAGGTTCAACAGTTACCTGGGAAGAGTTTATTTCATGGAAATAAACATACAAGCTCTGAAGCGTTAAAAGACGTAAACTGTACACTAGAACTTGCTGCATGGGAGAAAATTCTCATCCACAAATATAAATATCAAGTTATGAACTTGGAAGTCCCTCCTCCAGACATCTATACTCAATACATCACATTACTTGTTTATAACTGACTGGTGAAACTTACTGGCTATCAAAAACTTAATGGTGAATAAGGATGATTAATTGTTATTACTATTATCTACTGAGACCTTAACAAAGTTGACATCAGTGCTGCCAGTTGACCTACAGCTGAACAAAACTATATCTTATAATTTCAAATAAAATTGTGCTAAAATTAAAAGGTTCAGTCAGCTTGTTGACTCTGTCGGAATTATGTGAAAGAATTTAATGTAGTCACATTTCATTTAATGAGTATAAGCCTTTGGAGATTAAAAATTACTTAGGTCTTTTTTGAATATTTTATCTGAAGTTGTTTTAACTGATGTTGGTAATTTAGTATGCATAATTGTGTCAATAATGTAGGGATCATTATCAATGTTTTTTTTTTAGCTGATATTCTATGCATTTTATTTGTTTCCTGTTATTCTTGTAAATATTACTGTTTTGAAGATTGAGTTGGGGTTTTGTTACCACAAGTAAGATAATTTTGTAGACCAAAAGAGAACAGATGGTAAATATGTCTTTGGAATGAAAGATTTTTCTGCACGAGTCAGTCTCTCTTTGTTATAAATTATTTTAATCACCATTTTTTGTAAAACAATCTATTAAGTATGTTTTTTGAAACATTACCCCATACATTGATACTATAGATTAGCTATGGGAAGACCAATCTGTAATACATTAGTTTCATTGTTTCATTATTGACCTAAGTCCTGATAATTTTGAATATGTATAAGGTTTTACTTAATTTGTTGCAGATGATGTTCATGTCTCTCCCTGCAAAGTCTGTTGTCTATTTGTATCCAAGAAAAGAGTGCTCATCAGTCATAGAGGTAAGTTCCCAATTACTTTTATCATGGATTTTTATTTATTTGTATGAAACATTTAGGTTTTTCATCAATTCATTGCCAGATAGCTTAGTGCAAAGTATTTTCCAAATAGTGTGATACTTTCAGATATTGACTGTTGCAAGCCACTTTAAGTATTACTCAACATGGAATATTAGTAACATCTGCACATGTGATATTTAAGAAATTTTACCAAGTTGTTTATATGTACAACAAATAGGCCTGGCCCCAAAATTGACAATTGAGGAACCCCAAATTATTACCTTTTGGAAAACTCATCTAAACTTTTTGTTTTGCAAATAATTTCTGTGCATTGCATTCAATTCGTTAAGGAAAAGAAATCAGTTTATGTGAGATGCCTCTAATACCAAAGTTTTCAATTTTGTCAAAAAGTAACTTATGATTAATGTAGTAAAATGGCTTGCTTAAAGTCCAACAAAATAGATGCAGTTTTTGACTTATTTAATGTTTCTATAACCTCCTGAATGAATTTTGTAACCGCTGAAAAATAAAAATTACCCTTTCTAAATCCATGCTGCTTATTAATGAGAATGTTGTGTTTATTTATGAAGTTATCTAGTATCTTTAATATTAACTTCTCAACTTGGTGATAACCAGTGCGAGTGCAACTGGTCTGTAATTATTCATTAGGTGTTTGTTACCTTTCTTATGAACAGGTTCTATAACTTAAAAACTATTTGTAGTCAGTTTTTAACACTCCTGTCACTTACATTTTTATTTTTTGAGGAACTAGTTTTGGAAGCTGTTGCTTCCATTTTGAACCTCAAAGGCATGACTCATCTGTTGTCTGCTGTCATCTCTGGTGGTGGAACTATGAACTTCTTTATCAAATTATTGACTGGTGGGATTTCAAAGTTCATTACTACATATTAAGATGTTCCCAAGTTGTCAATTTTAGTTTGTCACCCCCTTTCAATAATTTTGGATTTGAGTCAAGTTCATGGTTTTCATTCCAAATTGAAATGCTATTGCTGACTTATCATCCTGTTTCAATTTAATATTTCTAACATGCTCTTTGACTCTCATTTTTAGTTTCTGAAAACACAATACGTTGTAAAATGCTTATCTTCAGACAGTTTGGAAAGACACCCTCCTGAATACAAGTGTTATATAAGTATGTCAGGTGTGTTACAAGATTAGATATGCGTGCTTTCAGCAAGAGTAGGCTAATCTCATCCTAGCCACTGGAACTTCTACTAGAACATTTTTTAGCAATAGCTATTATTTCTAATTCTGCGGTAGGAGTTACAGCTACAAGTAGTGTGTGAGTAGTTGAATATGATTTCTTTTGCAGGTTCATGTTACTAATAGTTTGGACTGATAAGTGGCTACATTCAGGAAGAAATTATTGAGCGCTTTACAAACTATGGTAGGATCCTTCACAGTTAAATCTTTTATATTTAGCGTTAGTGGTTGATGGATCACTTTTATATTTATTTATATTTTTATTGACTTCTTGTGTCTATATGTGTTAATTATATTCCATGAGTTTTAGGATTCTTGGAGGAGTTTTGATTTGTATTTTTTCAGCAAACCTTGAAAACCATGTATTGATGAAGGCTTGGCAGTATTCTTTGACTTTTGTACTTGTTTTGATAATATGTGGAACCAAGGAAATCAACGAATTATCGTGAAGTGCTAAGATAGATTGTATTTTCTTTAACTTTTGCCTTTCCTGATTAGTGGGCAGCTCATGTCAATGTAGTTTAAGAATACTGAATGGAAAACTGTACATTCGTCACTGCTTGCTAATTTGAGGACAGGATCAGATTCATTATGCAAGTAGTAGGCAAGTTAATCTATACTAAGTTTAATAATATAACTAATTTCCTGACTTAAGTTAAAAGTATGCTTATTATGTTGGTTCTGATATAATATTTGGGCATAGTAATCCAACAAATAACTGATGACACAGTGTCACTCCGGTTGGTTGAAACTATATGATCTATAGTAATTGAAGTTGCATTGACCCAAGTGTACTTTTGAATATCTCTGAGACTATTAGCATTAAGAATATCAAGTCATTTTCTGTAATTACTGCTTGTAAAGTCAAGATTAATATTGAAATCACCAGGTAGTACTAGGTTTGCATTATTACCATTATGGTTCCCAATTAAAGTTTCTAGATGTAGTAGAAAATCAGAAACCGATGCACTAGGTGAGCAATATACACCATTTTTATTTTAACATCTCATCTTTAAAAAATTCTGTGAATTGAATTTACTGGCATAGTACATACTAATATCAGATTCCTGTAATTTTCTGCTAACAAATATGGCTACTACACCATAATAACTAGTCTTTAGGGAATACTCAGCTTAATATACTCAGGCCTGGTTGCATAAAAGATAATCTAAGTTCAAGCATATGAAAATGATCTTCAGTCAAGCTGAACTTAGAATTTTGGTTGTATAAACATTGATCTAAGTTCATAGCCTCTTGATCTAAGATCAAACCTAATTGCTGAATTTTCTCCAGTTAACTTGATTGAACTTAGATCAGCAGAACTGCAGAATTTACACAATAGTTTCTGAGAAGAAATTAGTGCAGATTACGTAGAAAATGAAGCTAGCTACAGTGAAGCAATAAATATTACACAAATATAAATATTTGTTACAAAGGCTTCACTTATCTTAAGAAATTGGTGTTAATTCTTCTATCTAATGGAGATCGATTACATAAACAGATTGTTTTCATCATCAGTCAACTCCGTTGTCAAGGATTCTGGTTACCATGTTTTCCTTATGTTTTTTTAGTATTACCAACATCTGAAAACGAAACACCTAAAAACAGAATCAACTGCTGGTATTTCAAAATTCATTACATAATTATTTTAGTTAATTTCCATCAATTAACCAAAATAAGAGTTAAATGATGAAGCCTGGGACTTAAGTACTTACAATAGTAAGTTGCCACAAACGGTATATCCTGGATGCGAGAGACCCTAGTGGTCTTCTGGGGATATATACGAGTCAAGTGGAGAATTTAATTTCAGGACGGCACGTTGGCCATAGTAGCTCAAAGGTTAAGAGCGACTGGACGGAAACCATGAGATCCGTGGTTCAAATCCTGGCCATGGCATTGAATTTTTCATGTTGACTATCATTACGCAATGCTTATTTTTTAAAATAAATATCTTTTCCCAAACTATTAAATCTATCAGACCATTTAATTGTTTTAATAATTTAACTTCAGGGTTTATTTCATGCTTAAATGACCAAAAATGATCTGCTACGGTTGATTTATCAGTTAATACTGCTTTAATTAATGTTTTTTTTAAATAATGGTTTTAATAAAGACTTTATACAAAAGAAGATTGAAAAATTTAAATATCATAAAACTGCTAATGATATTTCTACCCTTAAAAAAATAAAAGACGATTATAATTTTAAAAAATTTACTTACCACCCTTGGGTTAAACATTTTCAAAATTTTTTTAAAGAAGCTGGTATAACTTTAGTTCCTCAAAATAAATATATTATTAAAAATGTACATTTTTCTAAAAAAGATAAAATTCCTAATGATAAAAAATCTGGTATTTATCAATTTAATTGTTTAGATTGTGATCAGGTTTATACTGGAAAGACGAAACGTAATTTGGAAACCAGAACGAAAGAACATTTTCGTAACATTAAATATAAACAAACTGATAAATCGGCCGTAGCAGATCAGTTTTGGTCATTTAACCATGAAATAAATCAAGTTAAATTATTAAAACAATTAAATGGTCTGACAGATTTAATAGTTTGGAAAAAGATATTTATTTTAAAAAATAAACATCGCATAATGAATTTTGAAATACCAGCAGTTGATTCTGTTTTTAGGTTTGTTTCGTTTTCAGGTGTTGGTAATACTAAAAAGAAACATAAGAAAAACATGGTAACCAGAATCCTTGACAACGGAGTTAACTGATGATGAAATCATCTCCATTAGAAAGAAGTATTAACACCAATTTCATAAGATAAGTGGTTACTTGTATAAATAATTAGCCTCTTTATTTCACAAATGTATGTTAAAGATGCATTGTTTGTGTTCATAACCTATACATTTTTATTATTTTCAGAATTCAGATTACTCCGATATCTCTGATGATTAGAATTTTCAATTTGAAAGGTATCCTCGTGTTTTCCAACATTGAGGAAATCCCATCTCAGAACTAAATGACAGAAAATTCAAAATGAGATTTCAACCATCAAAGCATGTAGTTGAAGAACTGGAGCATAGGCTACATGCACAGTTAAGAACACAAATCCTGAGGAATTATGCACTCAATCCTCTTATGATCCTGCTCTCATTACGGTTCTATGCAACTGAAAGCTTCCAAATGGTAATTGGGGATATATTTAATATAAAGAGACTGTGTTTAGAACAATACACAAAGTTACAAGGGAGATTGCAGCTTTAAGACCTCATTTCATCAGGATGCCTATTGAAAAGGGTGAAATAATAAGGGTTATGCAAGATTTAAAGTTAGCGGAACACATCTTCTCTTTTGCTCGAACTTCCACTTTTTATATACAAATATAATAATTTGTAATAAAATTATAAATAGAAGTATTTATAAACAGTGGAGCTTCATCAATAAAACCCTTTTACACCACTTCTCAAACTATAAAAACACTTAAAGCTCCACTTACATTTAAAATTAGGACAAGGACTGCGCGACCTCATCAGCTGATGTTCGACTAGTTCTTCAGGTGACCGCTTCCCTCTCCTGGCGCTCTTCAATGAGTTGAATGACGTTATCTACTATTGGTATTTCAAAGTTCATGGCTCATTTTATTCTTGAAAATGTGTATATTTTCCCAAACTGTTAATTCTCAACACTTTTTTTGCCGGTACCAAAATTTTATGTCTTTGGAAATATGATTTTTTTGACCAGAAATAATGGGCTATGGCTGATTTATCTGTTTGTATTTCAAGAAGTGGTTTAAAAAGGTTTTAATAATAATTTGTAACTTAAAACTTCACTAATCTTCCAGTTTTTGTTTATATTTTCCAGCTGACAGTATTGTAAACAGATGAAAATGAAAAAGATGTACATTGGGTATATAATGGAGATAAAGTAAGTGAAATGATTAACTTTTGATAAATACTGTTTCAATATGGAGTAAATTCTCATACTGTTTATTTAAAATAACATTATTTCTAGGACAAATAATCATAAAGTGAAAGATTTATTTGATTTTTGTTATATCTAGATTGGCTACTCTGTGCACTGGAATTAAACAGAATCGAATAGTTCCGATAATTCTCAAATCCTTTTGATACAACACAAAAGCTGCAACCTGTTTGGCTATGTTGCCGCATTTGTTTTTGTGATCTCAGATCAGTACTGAATGGTGTTCATGTGATCTAAGATCAGCATTTTACAACCCACGTGGGTTCATAAACTTAGTTCAATTTTGATATTCGATTATAAATAAACTGCAGTTAGCAATTTTTATGCAACCGGGTCTCAATATTATATTCACTCCATGTTTTTTTTTTTTAACGTCCTCCAACGTTAAGTCATATCGGACGATGAATATGGGTGAATGATGCTCAAATGAGTACGGGGTCCATGGAATTTAGAACTACCCGACATTTGTCTTTCAGGATAAGGGAAAACATCGGAAAAACCTTATTCAGGTAACTCACCCTAACTGAGATTCGAACTCGGGACCTCTTGAACGTGAGGCAGACACACTACCATCTACACTACCGAGGAGGGCACACTCCATGCTCTGTAATAATTACAATATCTGGTCAAGCCTTTAGGCAAATGCTTGTTTAATTTATGTGTTATTTATAAAGAATATTGTCAATTTGTATTGTTAGGCTTATGTTTACTTTTGCAACCATGGACCATTGTAAAAAGCATGGGGACTAACAAAAACCTTAAAGAAAAGAAGAAAAGACATATTAAGCTACATCTTTGAGAGAGAATTGTCTCATCAACATATTACAGGTGTGTGTAAATTATTAGCAAATTTGCTATTCAAAAATACAATTCTAATTCGACAGGCCCTATTATCTTCACTTGATGTTCCTGTGTCTACTGCATCTACTTTTTAAAATATGGCATATTACTTAGCACATATATCTATAATAAACTGACTCGCTTTTTCCTTTACAGCTTTATATTCAGTTTGTCCAATCTTTTGCACTACACACTGAAAGGTAAATTCCTTTCTTGTGCTCAGAAACTCAGTACTACTGCCCCTTCATTGTCTTCCGAGATCGAATAGAACTCCACGTTATTCACCTTTTGACAGGTAGAGCCTTATCTGGCTATTTTGAGGGTGGGATAGCGGCGGGGGTGAAAACAGGAAAAGTTGCTCTCACATTTGCCTTGAAGCCTTAGTGCTAGGAAGAAGGGGAAGATTCAAGACATCATACTGCACAAAAGAGCCCAAATTCAAGTTTTATTACGTTCTGTAGATAAAACGGAGAAAGAAATAAGTAGAATAGTAGGCATGTAAGTTATGTCACAAGATCTTCACAAAAGCTAAATGGAAACTTTGTCACAAAGAGTGGGCAAATGTGGCAGAAAATGGGTGATAACTTCCAAGTTTGAAACAAATATTGATCAGGGAACAGCTGAAAAATTGAAGCATGACATTTACACAAATTCAGGCTATTGCCCCAAATAAAATGCTTCTAAATAATAATTTAACTAAGTGAAGAGTACTTTAGTTACCCATAATATGCAGAAACTGCATTCAAATCTATAGCTGAATTAATAAGTTCTGGCAATGGAAAGAACAAACAAGAAGTAAATTAAAGCACTTTAATCAAAACAATTAAGGTCCATGCTTGATTGGAGGAATTTAGTAACAGTGACGTCATAATTAATCGGAACTGCCAGAGAGAGGAGAACAGACAACAACAGATCCTAGTTGGAGAGGGGTTGAAAATAGAGGCAAAGGTTTTCGAAACTAGTCCCTCGATAATATAAAAACATAAGTGACGAACTGTCAATAAACCGACTACAAATAGTTTTTCCAATTAATTCAGATCCACTTTTAACTACTTCAGTGATGGCCATTTAAACCCTGCATGACCTAGAAATGGATACCCAATAAATAGTGCAAGACATTTAAAACGTTAAATGGGGTCAAAATTCTTCATGAATACACATTTTTACCTTCCATTTTTATTAAGTTGTAAGGAAAAAATTATTGGTTTAAAGTTCATTAAAGGTTAATCTATAGCATCAACAAAGTAGAGACTATTAACAAAACTTTGAAATGTTACTATTTTTTCCCCCCTGTAGTAAGTCATTCTGTGCATCTAACACATCTAATTTGTCAACTTGTTTCTTGTGTGTTCAGACAATTATATATAGCTAGCTAAGCTTTTATGGTTCAGTTTATGCTATCACACGATAACACTTGTACACATTGTGAAACACATCAGGCTGCAAAGAAAGCAAACCACTCTGTCAGTATTTGTATTGCGATTTTGCTAACTTAGTGTCTCTCACTGTAAAGGAAATAAATGTTTATGCGAGTAAGGTGAAGGAAGACCTTGCCTCTAAACACAATTTAAGGCTTAATAGTAGAATTCAGAAGCAGACAGAAGTAACACAGAGATTTAAAGGCTACTTGGTCTAATTATGCTCATAGGTGTTATTCATAAACCTACATTACACCTGTACTTGTCTACAAATGGTATGCTAGCTACTCCATTTTTTGGGAGATGCATGTCAAATAACAGGTTTACTTCAATTTTGTGATTCCTACATTTCACCTGCACAGAAAATATAAATAATAGAACTATGCTTATTATATTTTTTCAAAATTCAAAGAAAATTGCATGTGTATTGTAAAGGTTAATGAGATCTTGATGCTTTGGAAAGGCCACTTAGGCTGGAAACAATACATCAAAACAAAGAGGGCCAGATTTGGCATAATGAGTTTTGAGCTTTAATCAAGTATGACAAGTTATCTTTACAATAGCTGCACATACACAGGTCAAAGAACTAATAATACAGGAGACCAAGATTTGTGGTTAACTGGCTCCATAGTACTGTACCTGATGGAACTTGTACTTGATCAGGGTTGGACTGTATATTTAGATAATTGGTACACCTTCCCTATATTATGCATGGCCTTATAACAGAAGAAAAACAAATGCAATAGGAACAATACCTTCAGATCTTATTGGTATGCCAAAAGATGTGAATACAAAGGCCCTAAGGAGAGGAGAAATGCAGGTTCAGCTCTCAGCTTTGACCTACCTTGCCTGGCAAGACAAGAGGATAGTTATGGCATTATCCAATTGCAGCTCTAAGATTTTGGTGATTGAACACAGTGTAAAAGAATTTTATATGTTGCATGTTGAAATTTTGCTGCATAATGCTTGCAACAAGAATTTATGACAAATAATTTTGTATTTCAATTTATTTTGATAATTTCGCTCTTCGTTGTGTTGCATAGTGATTATTTTTTTAAAGATGTAACAGATTGATAAATAATTTGATTTTTCTTCTCCAGCTTTCCTCTAGTTCCTCTAGTTGGTGCACAAGAAATATCATTTCCGCGTTGCGTTTTCAGATTGATACATTATTTTATTCTCAATTTACTAAATTAATAGTATTAAAGCTTCTTTGTTGTTAATTATTTACTTAAAATGCACTGATTATAAACTGAGACAGCACAATTTTTCAGAATAACTCAACGCGTTGACTTCTACAACTAGTAATCTTGTTCTTCCCAAGTGTCTATCAGAAGTGCATTCTGATGCCTTAGCCACCATTCGCTTTTTAATGTACTAAACACTCATAGCCATCTATACTGTATCTCTTGTTTGTTTTTTACTCGTAACTTCCCTTTCACATACATAGTAATATAAACATTTTAACAGCTTTTTTTTTTAACTCAACAATACTATAAAATCTATAAACAATATTTGTTTTGGGGTAAAAAACAAACGGAGGCTTCAACTGGAAAAATAAATGCCCATACCGAAATTCAATTTTCAAGCCTGATGTTAACCAGGAATACAATATGCACACTGATGATGTGGATCTAGTAGATCAGCTATTGCAAGTATATCCCTCTTTAAAAAAAAATATTAAACGGTATAAAAAAGAAGTTTTGCACTAGCTGATATAACCATATACATTCTTTGGTAATTTGGAGAGCTCTAAACCTACACAAGACATGGCTCAACTATACTTCTGCATAACAATAGCTTGCAGCCTAAGTACTGTAATATTCAGAAGCCTCTTCATACTAGGGGTAAGAAATCAGCAACCCCTGTACCCCTTATATGTGAAGGAAAATGGTTTCCTACAAAGCATACCACTCACAATAAAATGGTCACCTCCATTTCCATTTTCTGATGTCTCATTCAAAAAAAAAGTGTGCAAGGAAACTAATATGACTTGCATGAATGTGGAGAGGTGCCCTCATGTGTTTTGTCCATGTCTTGAGTTGTACCATACAGAAGAGACCTTCAAAGGTAAGCCTCAATCTTATATAGAATGTATTTGAATTTATTATAACGAGAAAAATTAAAATAATTATGGTTAAGTATTAAATGTATTTATGCACGGATGCCTTAACTTCTGTATCACTTCTGCATTTTAAAATGGATGTCATATGATGTCCACATTACTAAAAAAAGGGGGGCAACCGCACCCACACTTCCGCACACCCCCCCCTCCTTGTCCAAACTTGTATCTATTGGATTCAAGACATTTCAATAAGTTCAATGTGAATGTTTGGATGAACTGCATTACTACCTGTAACTACCATAATTAAGCAGTAAAGAAAGTAAGTAAAAATAAGCCATTAAATTTCACAGTACACCTGCAATAATTTGACAACTTGTATCTCTAATTTCATTACAGAATTTCTTTCTATTGGTAAAATAACTTACCCATGTGCAACAAGAACAGGCACTGATCCATAGAGTGCCATATTGTTGTACAACTCGTACTCAAAGACATCCAAATTATATAAGCGGTATGGGTCTGTACTCCTGAAAGTTCAGAATGAAGTTAAAATCACAATATTACATTAAATTAGCTGTCAGAATGTGTGTTTAAATAAACAAGAATTGTAAACAGAATAACCAACAAACTTAAGAGTAAACTAGAGTGTACATAATAGCTACGGGTTCAGAAAATTCTCACAGATTCCTTTCAAATTCTTGAACTAAAATGAACATTGAGTAAAACTACTATTTGACTGTAATGTTACAAAATCGGAATATTTGTTGAAAGAACAATATACCATAAATAAAACCTCCAACAAAACGATAACACAAACCTTTATTACAGTCATAACATCCTGTCAACGTCTACACAGGCCATTTGTTTTACTTGGGCTCTCTCCATCCTCTGTAACAGACTTATGCCCAATTTCACCAACAGATGTTAAAATCAACATTAACAAATGTAACGTAACAATTGTTACAGAGTTAACAAAAGTGTTAAAATTCTTGCACATCACCAACTCATTTTCTGAAAATGTTAACAAACATGTGTTAACGCTTGAGACTTGTAAATATTACAGACACAGAAAGCTGTGGATGAATCTTATTATTTTCTGAACATACTGTGATGCACTTTTGTTTTTATTTTCATTTACAAACAGCTGTAAAAATGGCAGGTGAACAAAATCAGAAAAGAAGCCGTGGACAAATTTCTCATAAATGGGGAAAGCATTGTTAGTTGAATTAGTAACTAAATATAAAGATACAATGGAAAATAAAGAGGATGGATGCGACAAATGTGAAATTTCTTTTTTTTTTTTTTTTTTTTTTTTAATTTACGTCCTTTAACTTTTTTCAAGTCATATCGGACGATGAATAGATTGGGTGAAATGATGCTCAAATGGGCCCGGGGTCCATGGAGCTTAGAGTTACCCTACATTCGTCTTTTAGGATAAGGAAAAACCCCAGAAAAACCTTATCCAGGCAACTCACCCTGACCGAGATTCGAACTCGGGACCTCTTGAACATGAATGAGACAGACATGTTACCACTTACACTATCGAGGCAGGCGACAAATGTGAAAGAGAAAGATGTGACATGGGAAAAGATTGGAAATGAGTTTAATTCGAATGCAAATGTCACAACCAGAAGTACGAAGCAACTGCTTCAGTATTAGGTAAATTTAAAACAAGGTGCAAAGGACAGAAGTATAGTGTTACTTGAACATTTCAAGATGGGAGGTGGACAGTGTATTATCCACATAATTCAGTGAATTATAAAATCACAAAGTTATTAATATTGGAAGCAAAGGTGAGATTGGCACATTCCTTTCGATGCATGTTCTAACGTCAATATTACATAAATTTAAAACGAGGTGCAAAGGACAGAAGTAACAAGTGACTTGAACGTTTCAAGATGGGAGGTGGATAGTGTATTATCCACATAATTCAGTGAATTATACAATCGCAAAGTTATTAATACTTGAAGTAAAGGTGAGATTGGCATATTCCTTCCAATGCATGTTCTAACCTCTCTTGTACTTCCACTGTAACCTTCATAGCAACCTGTTTCGACAGTCTATACCTCTGTAGAAAATCAACCAATAAGGACCCATACAAAGTAGGAGCAATATTGTACAATAAACTACCATTGACAATTAAACAAACTAATGAATCAAAATTTAAACATGTTTTTAAGGCATTTTCAATAGAGAAGTGTTTGTATGATATAAGTGAACTGTAAAGAATGGATATTTATGTAAAACATATTAATGGTAAACTTTAATTGTACATAATCTATATGCTAAAAAAAAATATTATAATTATTATCAGATAGTTCCTCAAAATAATTTCTCCTCATAGGCTGTACTATATTATGAATGCCATTTAGATGGTCTAAATATAGCAAATTGACATCCAAAGCTGTATTTATGCCTGCCATCTTGACAATTTTACAATTGTTAACAACTTAACAACAGAAATATGGCTTGTTAGTTTAACAAGAGATTAAACATGAATGTTAAGCTAACACTTGTTGGTGAAATGCAATTTTTGTTATAACTATTGCTAAACAAGACTAACAGCTGTGTTAAGTCCTAAAATCTGTTGGTGAAATTGGGCATTAAAGGGAGAGAGAAATTACTTTGTGATTGCCACAAAGTCTGTCCTGCAACTCCACGAGGACTTATCTACATAACCGCTGCTGACCTGGAGTTTTGTCCTCCTGAAGTTATTGGTCTGCAAGATACCACATCCTCCACTGGCTAAGTTAAAGTGTGTCAATCACAGATAAGTAATTTCTCCTTCTTCTTAATAACATCACAGCAAGATTTGAACTTGAGTAATCTCTGACCTTGAGATCCCAGTTAGTAATGTCCTATACTTCAGCCAGCTAAGCTGTGAACTGAGATCAGGTAGCAATTGCAAAATGTACTAGAGGTACAAATATCTAAAATATTCTATACAGTTAAAAAAAAAAAAAAAAAAAAAAAAAAAAAAAAATTCAGTTCAAAACAAATTGCACATGAAAGGATTAATATACTCTAAAATGCCTTAAAGAAAACAATTTTTGTTGTATTAAGGGGAGCCATCGGTGAAAGTTCGTCAAAAATGACAAAAAAATGATATTTTCCATTTTCTGCCTGAAAATTATGTTTAAACATTGTAGTTTCAGAATCTGCCATCAGTTACACCCTAACGCCATTTAAAGAGCCGCTATGTCATTATTTAAATGCCCATGTGTGGGTGGGCATGGCCATTATTGCCTTTGCTAGTGTGTCACAAAGAAATTGATGGAATTCTCACGTTTAATCTACGCAGTATGATTCCATACACTGTAGTAATGTGCAGAGACATCTTCTGGATGTTTGTGACAGTTACTGAACATACCTGCTTCCGTTTTCATTTATTGTTTTCCACCTTGTTTCCCACTACTTTTGAAAGTAAACAAACATTTCCAATTGTAGTTTTTGTGAAGTATGGTTTACATGCAAGTGAAAGCTGTGAATAGCAGCTTATATTAGATTACTATTGTTTAGAATATGAATAAAGCCTGATTTAACAATATATTGCTTTCTTGTTGCAACAGTGGGTATATAATTCATACCAAGTTAGGTTAGCAGTACAGTGGCTATTTTGAAGCAAAACATAATGAAACTGTAAGGTTTGCTAGTCATAATAGTAAGTAATGATACTAGAATGCTCTGCTTGAGGTAAATGTTATGTGAAAACATAGCCCAAGAGTTACCAGTGATTCTAGTCAGTCACCTTTTTACTGTATATAGAAGAAGGGTTGATGCATTTCAGGGCATTTTGTAAGGATCATATTTCTATGCAGAAGTTTTGTATGACCATGGGTATGAATTGCATGAAATATTCTACCTACAATTCCCATCTCATAGACAAAAATAAAGAGATTAATTAGTACTATTTTACTGGGGAGTTGCATCAAAGCAACTTCTCCTTTTAATATTTAAGCTGTTAGTGAGTTTAATATGGGTTATTAAGCTAGTCTAAATGTTAAGCTAAAAGCAAGCTAAACGTTGCAGCAAGCAAAGTAAGTCCTGTTAGCAAGAAAATTAGCACTATTAGGGATAAAGCTAAAACAAAGCGCTCAAAGTTCATTGAGCAAATATAAATCTGCCAGGAAACAGTTAAAAGTGACTAAATTAAAAGAAGAGGATAATAAACTAGCTGAGTAGTCTTGATATAGTGCTAAAGGGTTTTGAAACATAAAAAAGATGTTTATATTTAGAGCTTCAAACTGGATTTTTCTTTGTATCCAATTTTTAGCACCTTTTAAATACTGCTAATACTTCAGATACTGAAGTTTTCCATGAATTTCTTTAAGTTTTGCATATTTGCATATATCTACATTGCTACATAAGTTTTCAATAAAAATTGGTATCATTATGGCTGTATATCAATTGAAATTGGTATTGAACAGAAAATTGACAAAAATTCAAGTAAATTGTATCATATTTTTTAAATTTTCTCCTCCAGAACCATTACACAAGGTCAAAGGGCACATACAGTTTTGTAACTATTATCTAAAGGAACGAGAATCCAAAGTTTCAATCATTTATAACAAATATTGTAGAGATTGCAACATGTTTCCTAATGCAAAGAAATTGCAGCAAAAAATTCAATTATATTTTTTTTTTTTTTTTTTTTTTTTTTTTTGAAAAACTATTGTAGATAGAAAAATTATAAAAAAAAAAGCCAAAGGCAGCCAAATAAAGAGAAAGAAGGTAATAAGATAGCTGTATGGCCTGCATATGATGCATGGGGATTTCAAAGTAAACAAAGTAGTGTAATTTCTACATAAATCTTTAAACTCATTTTTCTCTGCTTTAAATTTGTCAACATTTTTCTATCTTCAAAATGCTCAAACTTCTGCAATTCTCAATGAAACTTTGCATACATATTCCCAAATAAATGTTTAATAAAAGTTGGTATTTTTGTTGATTTATATTAAACAGTTTATTTATTATTGAATTTTAAATTTCAAAAGTGCAAAAGATTAAGGAAAATTTAATATATTCGCACATTTCCCCCCCCCCAAAAAAAAATACTTGACACACTTCGATGTACAGAGAAACCTGAATCTAAAATTTAAAGTTTCTAAAAGAAAAACTCAATGACTTGGGACTTTTATATAACATACATAAATTACACTATAAAAAGCACAATTTTTTTTAAAAAACTATTTAAGATAGAAAGATGAATTTTGAAAGTTTAATTAGATTCCCTACACCCCACCTAATGACAAAATTTGAAGCAGTTCTGATGTAAACTCTGAATTTTAGAATTTTTCACAGATGCCTTCCCTTAACATCAGTACAATAACAAACAAAAAATGATACAGCATACTATGTAGGTTTAAAGAGAGGGCTTGCTAGTCAATTCCATTTTTAAGGCCAACCGGCAAACTGGCCATGCAGGTAAATACACCATGACAAATTATTAAATATTTGACTACTGAAGATGAATGTGAACCTACTTTCAAAACATGTTTCAAATAAAGTGATGTAACTAGTTATGGAAATGCAGTTCTGAAAATAAAATGATCCACAGTTTTGTTCAGATTGCTTTGACCTTTTTACTATATACTGAGAACACAAAACATTTGTAATTCAATTTTCAATTCCAGGCTGGCAGGCTGTTTGGAACAGCCCGAAGGGTGGTCGAATCGTGTACCTGCTCTGGGAAGAGCTTTACCACGTAGTGGCAGGATGTGGATGTTGCAGGATGACGGGTGTAAATTAAGTGGGTGTAGAGAAGGGAGGTAGCTTGTTGCTCCTCGGGGAATGATGAACCGGGTGCTACAGACAGCGTGCACCGCTGGTGGATTAGTTAAACTTGGAAGAAGATAAGTATAATTTTGAGTTTTACAGAATAAATTTTTGGATAGCTGTAATTTAGTTTAGGCTGGAATGGGGTAATGACCGCAAGACATGCGGAGTAACCGGTATCGCTTTAAGAGACGCTCACGAGGTACATAGTCCCCAAGGGATCTGACTAGGGCGCTCTGGTGGTGAGGCAAACTCTCGAAGAATTTTGTTGCCCGGCGCCTAATTTCATCCTCCACATAGCGGAGGGATGAAGCCTTGTGAAGTAGTCTCACGGGGAACCTTGTGCATACAGAATAAATAATTCGAAGACATTTATTCTGTGCATGTTGGAGCATTACTAGGTTTGAGCCTGCGGCCATACCCCAGACTTCGCACGCATAGAGCATGACAGGGAGGACCAGAGCCATAAAGAGCTGCAACTTTAGGGAAACAGACATTGCAGACCTAAGCACAGGGTATAGTGATGCCCCGGCACCACACGACCAATGCGCCTGCTCCCGGATGTGTTCCCGAAAAGTTAGGCCCTTGTCCAGCTTGACTCCCAAGTATTTGATTGAATTCTCTCACCTGATCCCTTGCCCAAAGTAGGTGAATGTGGGGAAACTGGCAGGAAAGTGGCGCTTGGTGAACAGTATCGCTTGGCTTTTCTCCGCGTTAATGGACAATCGCCAAAGCGTGCACCAATCCTGGAGGAGGATTAAATAGCGTTGAATGGGGTTGAAGGTTCTGCGTGGGGTTCTGAACATTTGTAACCACAAACTTTAACAATCTATGTCAAACCATTAAGATATTAAATTTTTTATTACCAATTTAATTTCTGGTACAGCAATACAAAATGATTCTTAGACCCCCACAATTTATTGTATCACCCCCAAAGTTGTAATTTCAGTTTAGTATATAGCTTAAAGAAATTGTTCAGTCATTTCTTAATTTTAATTATGAGCATCATTCAAGTCAATCTGGGACATTTCTTTTTTTCAGGTTTAGATGCCTAGGCATCCTAGGTTTTGTATGCAGTAGACAGTGGCACCTGTGTCCTTTTATTGGTAGATGGCGCTCATTCCTCGTGCTTCTGAAAAGACAATTATTCAAGATGGCGGACAACAATGTGAACATCTACATGGAGCAGCATGTTGTGATGAAATTTTTTAGTGACCAAGGGCATAAAACCTGCTGAAATTTACAGAAGACTTCAGACTCAGTACAGTGATTAGACACTCAGTCGCAGTAAGACTTTCGAATGGTGTAAGCGCTTCAAGATGGCCATACGAGAGGGTGTCAAAGTTTTAATTATCACCCTTTAAAAAATGTGATAGAGAGTTTGTGTTGATATGTCCTTATTAGTTCTTCTCTACGTAGGCACCATCCAGATTTACACATTTTTGCCAGTATTTCTTGACCTTCCAAATACCTTGATTGTAGAAATTTGCAGAATTCGCTTTAAACAACTCTTCCATTTCATTAATGACGTCATTTGTGCTGTCAAATCGGCAACCCCATAACAGATTCTTCATTTCCAGGAACAAGAAAAAGTCACTTGGTGCAAGATTGGGCAAATAAGGCAGATGCTGTAAGGTCTCAAAGCCACATTCCCTTGTTTTGTCAACTGCAACTTGAGATGGATGAGCTGGTGCACTGCCAGCCAGAAGACAAACACCTTTGGAGAGCATACAGCGTCACTTCTTAATCAGAACTGCTTGTAACTTGTCCAGAAGATTGCAGTGATGCACCATCTGCCAGTGATGGTTTGACCCTTGGCAAGATGTGTAAGGATAACTCCAAGAGTCCCAGAAAACAAAGCATTACCTCCCCAGATGACTTTTGCACCTTTGCCTTTTTTGGCAGGGGGGAATCAGCATGTTTCCATTCCATGCTCATGGTTTTTGTCTCGGATCATACTGATAGATCCAGGATTCATCCACGGTTACCAGACGGTAAAAAAAGTCATCTTCATCCTGTTCCAACAGCATCAGCACCTGTCTTGAAAGGTCACGCCGTGATTGCTTTTGGAAAGGCATTAGCAAACGTAGAACCCACCAATGCAGACACCTTAGACATGTGCAGTTTGTCCTGAATAATTTTCCACGCACTACCATAACTAAGATGTGTCTCATTCATGATCATTTGGATGGTTGCTCATCTGTCTTCCAGTATGAAACACTCCACTTTCTTCACTGTGACAGCATCGTCTGTCATTGATGGTCTACCAGTTCTTGGCTCATCCGTTAAGGACATGTGACCAGTTTGAAAATTCCTTTTCCACCTCACAAGTGCCATACGATGGGCAATCATTTCCATAAACAGCTGTCATCTCATGGATTTCCCAGGCAGTTGAACACAGGAACCTGAACACACTATGAGTCTCAATTTTCTCCATCTTAAACCTCAGTCACTTTTGGCACTCAATGTAAAAAAACACAAAGACTCAAATCACTGAAATTACCAACATGTCCCGAGGGATCAATGATAACACTAAAAAATGTTCATCACTCTAGCATAAGAACTACCATACCAGTGATAATTAAAACTTTACGACACCTTCTCATATCTCGATCACTGATGATATTGGTGTGGTGGAACACAGCCCAGGGTAGTTATTTCTGAGAACATTCAGCACCTGAAGCAGCTGATCTTGGACAATCATTGCAAAACCTGTCGTGAAATTGCAAGGATGTGTAATGTCATTAGGAAGTGAACACAATAATTCATGATCATTTGTTGTTCCGAAATGGGAGTGCATGCTGGGCCCCAAAGCTGTGATCCACCACAACCAGGATCTACTGCACCACCTACTGCATACAAAACCTCCAACCTAGGTGTCCATTTAAACCTGAAAAAAAGAAATGTCCCAGATTGACTTGAACAACCCTCGTCGTTTAAGAGAAAACAAGTATTTTGTATACACAATACTGAACTTTTCAACTTTTTCAATGTGAGTTGTGAAAAATAACTTAAAGTGAAATACTATATTTTAACCTAATGTACAACCATTTTTAAACTTATGATTCCTGAAATTATCCTGAAAATCTCAAGCTAATGTGTTATAAACTGTATACAAGCAGAATTTTGAATAGTGAAAAATGCTGAAGAGAAATAATTGAGAAAAAATGTATTTTATTTAATTTGAGGTTTAAGATCTGTTAACTAGTTGTCATAGATTAGAGATGGGTGAGCCCTGCCTTCGTAGGGCTCCACATGGAGGTCTATGAAGACCCTTTGTGTCCCTTAAACAGGTTTGCCTAGCCCACCCCTAGTGCTCCTATGAAGGATACCAGTGTCCAAATATTGGCATTCCTGATGTCTTCTAGGTTTACAAAGTGTGAACCAAGATAACAATGTCTGGTGCATGCAAGAGCCTTGTACTGACACAGCACATGCGCAGAGGTCTCTTTCTCTCTGCCACATCTCCTACACATCGGATCCTCACCGATCTTCATGATGTATAGGTATCTCTGTAAGGTGTTCTGGCCTGTCAGCAGTCCAACTACCATTCGTATTCTGGTATTAGGACCTTTTTATATCTTTGGCTGGGCCCTTCAATAAATTTGTGTGCCTGCCTAGCTGTGGTTAACTTCTTCCAAGTATCTAAGCGAGACCGGTTTGTCCACTGGGATATTACCAGTTTCACACTTTTGAGCGTTACTCCCAGAAAGGGCTCTGGTCCTAAGAAGGAACCTTTGGAGCCTTGTTTCACCAGTTTATCAGCTTCATTTCCGCTGATTCCTTTGTGCCTAGGAACCCATAACAAGGGTAACTGAGCTAAGTTCACACGGTTTATCTGATGATCTAATTGCACATAGTGCTTTTAGCACTGCCTGGCTATCAAATAGTAATATATCTTCTGCGCCCAGGTATGTTCCATACATATACAGCACAGGCCAGTATTGCAAATACTCTGGCCTGGAAGACAGTACCGTATTTATCCATGGGAGAGCCTTGTCTTAGGCCCCCAGACCCGGCCATCTGTGCCCATCTCTGTCCACCTAAACTAGTTCTTATATTAAACAATGAAATGTATGAAATGTCAAATGAGCCTGGGATACCATAGAGCTTAGGGATACCTAACATTGTCAGAACAAGCTTTTTATAGTGTGGAAGAGTACAAAGCAAAAAATGGAAAATAAACAATGTACATTTTAGTTTCTAAGCAGTGCATATAGTAGACTTTTGGGTGTATTTTTATGTTTTTCTTATAATGTAAAATGACGTATCCTCTGTATGAAATATAGGGGATGAATAAATTGAAATTGAAACATTCATCTTTCAGAATAAGGGAAAACTCCAGAAGAAGTTTATCTGGGCAATTTATCCTAACTGAAATTCCAGCTTG
Source organism: Mantis religiosa (assembly GCA_030765055.1). NCBI lineage: Eukaryota > Metazoa > Arthropoda > Insecta > Mantodea > Mantidae > Mantis > Mantis religiosa. Next base: position 303,335,943 of record CM060948.1, on the reverse strand, counting down.
GGACCTATTGAATGTGAGGCATACATGCTACCCCACGCCACCACACTGACAAGGAAGAGATTCGTTAAAACTAGTTCAGAGATAAATACCTTATTTAATGAAATGTGTATTTGTGCAAACACACCTAAACTTTTATGTTATCATTGTGTCTTTCACGTTACAAAGGAACACTGCTTCCCAACTTACTTTGTAGATTTGAGAGCAAACGAATCAGCATGTTCTGGTATGCCATATGCATGGTGGGCACCAATAAATGAGAAATCAAGAGCCACAGCAGTTGGTCCATTGGGTTTGGAATCATGGTGTGATTTGAAATTTTCTTCCCATGCCCCTGGATCAGAAGCAGTGTCATCCTCAACAGGTACATCACCATCCTCAGCCTTCTCCCCTTCAGGTCTGAAAATTAAATGCTATCTTCTTTAGCTAAGAAAACTGTATTCAGTGTGTTGCATTTTACTTCCAAATTAAAACAAATGAAAAGAAAGTGATTAGCATATATACACATATAAACATAACTATTTTCTATTAAAATTAGGCAATTGAGTCAACCTTGTATACATTGTTCTCCGCTTTACCAGTTTTTTTATGAAGACTAGTTTCTGAGAACTTCTTTCCTATCTTCAGTTCTGTAGTTGACTGATGGTGCAACTGGTACCTACCTCTGGCTGGGTGGTGTGTTGTCATTTGATAATCTGGTAAATTTGATGACATTATCCATGGCAGGGATTTCAAAATTCATTAGGAGGTTCTGTTTCTTAGTAATGAATATGTTTTCCATAATCTGCAGTTCTATACCGCTTGCAAAAGTTAAAGGCATATGAACGCTGGCCAATGCTCAAGCAGAGTGCTGTTGCCAAGCGTAGTACGTTTACTGCAGTGGTTCTGTACATACCTAAGAGCAGTTTTACCCGCCAGCAAAGGTTTTGGCTATTCTGCCTGTAATAAAACACATTAAATATTCCTAAACCATTAAAATCTTACCTTGACGTATGTCACAGCAGTGGAACATTAAGCACGGTTTCCAATTCAGTAACTTGCTTTCGAACTTCATGGGTCTTTTCCAGAGATTGAAACACAGGTATGCTCCCTTTTTCTGAGGATGAAGCTGCTTAACTACAAATTCGTGACACTGTGTGCACACTACACACACAAGGTTACAGAGTTAATTGCTGGGATGTTCAAAAATCTACAGTTGCCCTATATCCTGGATTAGAGAGCTTTCGTAAAACCTTGTTCATATTAAGTGTAATTTTTCTGCCCTATGAATCATTTCATGTTTGCTGATCGAAAAATTACTTGTCCCAGCTTCGAGGGACATGTTCACGCACTCGGATCACAAATACTGGAAAAAAGATGTGTATAATAATAATTTAATGTAATATTAACAATATTTCAGCTTGAGTTCAACACATGACTTAATGATATCATTCATTTTAACAAAAACACCTACTCTGAAAACGAACTGAAAATTAACTCTGTTTCAAACTGTGTGACTTTTGTTTTTATAGCAAGTGCATTATGCTTGAGATATTGTGAGGAAAGAATGGTGTTTTTCAGGCTCATCTGTGATGAATGGATGGATGTTGGGAAACTCTAACATGTGAAGATAAAACGTGCATCGCTCATGTTCTAAGTATCATAGAGACAGGATTTTTGTACGGTCATGATCAAAAAATAAAATTCTTTCTTATTATAAGATTGGCATTTGGCATTTTTCAAACATTTATCCAAGCGTAATTAATTAATATAATGTTCTCAGTTCAGGCGCGTGAGATGCATGTACCACATTTGGCAGCGCTGGTAGGAGGAGCAAGCTTAGGATTGGGTGGAGTCTGCAGTACGGTCTGCCTCCATATGCCTTTAACTTTTGCGAAGATTATAGAGACTTCTTTGCCTGTTTGATCAATTCTATTTCTTGCTTGATGTGATTCTCAAACCAAAAGTGATGTGCTACATCAAGCAAGAAATAGAATTAATCAAACAGGCAAAGAAATCTCTACAACTGCAGATTTGGGAAAACATTCATTACTAAGAAACAGAATTTCAAAATGTATTTTGAAATCCCCGCCATGGATGACATCAAACTTACCTGATTATCAGATAGCAGCACAACACCAAGCCTGAGGCAGGTACCAGTTGCACTATCAGTTGACTACAGAACTGAGGATAGGGAAGTTCCCAGAAATTAGTCTTCACAAAAAACTCTTAAGTGAAGAACAGTGTAAACAAGGTTGACTCATTTGCCTAATTTTAATAACAATGCCATTCCACTGTCTGAAATACTTTTTATTTTATACTAGCTGACCCAACAGACTTCTTTCTGTCAAAAGCCACTGCACCGTGGCAGTCCCCACAAACTTATATTCTTTTGTCAAGTTCTGGTGATTGCATTGCTTATAAAGTCTACATATAGTGATGACATCTTTAGTTTTCATTAATGGTAACCAGAACTGCTAATATACAGTCACGAATATGTAATTTAAACAAAACATTGAATATAAACATATTTCAGAATGAATATTTCAGAATGATCACTGTTTATTGACTATCAAATAATTACCATATCAACAATACAGTTCCATAATGTTAATATAATTTTAATAAAAATAAATAGCTACTTACAAAATTACATTATCTTACTTTAGTAATATTATATTTTCATTGTAATGCTTTAAGGTACAAGATATTTTTCGTTTGATTACCTGGTGTGGAAACAAAACAAAAATTAATGGTTTTCCAACACAGGAACAGGCAACATACAATTAGCCAAGCGACAAACATGGGTTTTCAAGATTAATCACACAAACCCTCAATGACTGCCCCAGGGATTTATAGTCATAGCAAAAGCAAGCTGCACAGGAAACTGCAGTTGTTTAAATTCAAATGGTACGTCAGTCAGAATCATTGGAATGTATGGTATCGAAACGTCTTCACTTTTATACTTTCCCTTTAGAAGGGTTGCTTTGATCAAGTTGTTCAGTAATTTTTTCACCGGTAGCCATGTGCCGTTACTAAGACATGGCTGGTGGATATTGATCACCGAGCCGACCTTTAATTGAAGATTGTGAGGCGGCAATCCTGGCAAATCCAGCAAAATCAAAAGTTCGGGTGGATAGTTGACGGCATCTTGGTTTGTAGCGGAATCAACTAATTTGTCAGATCAATTTCTTGTATCAAATTGCCTTGAAATACATTTGCAGGAATTGTAGTCACCATCTGACTGGCAACAGTGAGCCTGCTCGGTGATATGTTTGGCCTTGTATCTGTAAATTAAAAATACAGCTTTATTGCTTTTGTTACAAAAAATAAAATAAACAAAGCAATGCAGGGGATAAGCCTGTTATATGTTACCTTGAAAGTTGGCATGAAATTGTCCCAACTACATGTTGCCCCAAATGAAGTCATTTGGAAGCAGTTGTCATATTTTTGTATATTTGTAAAGAAATGTGTGGAATCTGTTCCTGTTCCTAAAACCAATATGTAAAATGGTTCTGTTGGCGAACCTATGGTGCTAATTTCACTTTGCCATTTGCACAACACAATCCAGTAGCTTCTTTTTTGTATTTTAATGCCTTACAATATTGGCAAACTGAGTTCACAGATTCAGTAACACCACATTGGTAAGCACTGTAGTCAACTAAAATAAGCTCGTTTCAAACCTGCAAGATTAGCTGAATCATGTGTTTGTGATATATGTCTTTTCATTTCATTGCACTCTATGTTGCTGTGCAGTCCAATTAGACCAAAAATAAGCTTCCTTTATAGCGGTGAGTGTTTTAAGATATTGCTTTGATATAATAGCTAATACTGCAGAAGAGAACAGTGAGAACAATATTCTCGTTAAAGAGGTTAGAGAATGCCAAACAGAAGCCATATCACAGGGAGACAGCAGAACCACAGGTCAAGTGATGCCATCTGGTGACACCATTCATAAAACTCCAGGCCAAGATTACTCCATGACAAAGCAGGACAGAGGGACAACTAGCGCCATCTGATAGCATAACACAGGCAACTTGAAGCAACAGCAGCCTCACGCCTAGTTGTGGAAGTGAAAGCCAGCTTCTGACACTTGACGGTGAATCGCCGAATGACCAGAATGCTGAGATATCTAACAGTGCAAATGATACAAAAAGCGGCAGCCACCTTCTACAGACACCTCCGGGGTACAGCCAAACCAGAGCAGTGAGACATGCGAGGTACTGGAAGAAAGAAAATCATGGAAACCATCACCTAATAAATGAATTTAATAATGAACTTCACTCAAAATATCGGAAAGATGATCAAAGAGGAAATTGCGATCATAAAGCAACAGAACATGAAACCACAAAACTACACACCGCCAACCTCACTGAGAAGCATCCACCTAATACCAATATTTGGCAGGGACCCAGCACCACCATAGGGTAGAGTGAAAGAAGTGAGAGCTACTACACAGATTACCCTCCACTGCAAACAAACGGATCAACCCAAAACCAAGAACAAGGAAGGTCAACAGATAAAACAACTGAAGAGCCATGGTGAGTGGTATCCCAGAGAAGGAAACAATGATCGGTGTGACAACAAGCTATTGTGACCGGCACTGGATCAGGAGACGATCTACAAATGGCAGATAAGATGGCTTGGCTCTTCATGGGAAGAATACAGCAGGAAACCACGGTAGAGATGATAAAGAAATTCCTTGCCAAGAAGGAAATTGCAGGAAACGTTCTCTGCTAGGAAATGCTATCAAGATACAACACAAAATTTTTCAAGGTAGTAATACCTTAAATTACCTAGAAAAAGTTAATGACACAAACTTCTGGCTGGCAAGAATAACCATCAGCCACTTTCAATTCTTTCGGAAGGACACATGGGTATCGTTCGAATAAGACACGTACAAGTCAGCCAGATAAAAAAGAGCGAAGTATGCAGAAAAGGAAAGAAGAAAAAATATCAAGATAATGCTATGGAATATAGAAGATTTAAAAACTGCAAGGAGTATGGCGCCAGCAGATTGCCTGGAAGGAATTGACATAATAATACTAACGGAAACTTTCCTCATGGATCAATGGCAGCATGTGGAATACAATGGCATTCATTTGCATGTGGAACAAGGAGAAAGAAAAAGGTCAAAAGGAGGAATAACCGTTCTCCTAAAGCCGTACCTCACCCCAATAATCTCGACAATCAAGCAGGATCACACCATGCTAATTGAGACGAAATATATTACGATTATTTCGGCTTACTTTCAACCAAATACAACTGCTATGGATATAGTAGATGAGTTAGGATAACTAATCACTGAAAGTAAACAAGACAAACCTCTAATAAGTGCAAGAGACCTAAACTGCAGGCTAGATATAGAAAACTACAAAACTAAACAAGTCATGGAACAGTTGTATGAAGAATGCCTCTGCATATTAAACAGCAATGTACCAACATATATCTGCAACAACTCTTGAGGAGAATATACGTCGGGAAAAAAGAACAATCAGAACAGATAGAACAAATAGAAACGTTAATAGAAGACTCAAGATTGTATGCAGCGGTGCAAGCTATAGAAGAACTTCTAACACAAGCTGCAAGCCCTAGGAAGAAGAGAAAAGCAAAACAATGGTTTGACCAGGAATGTTATCTATCAAGGAAAGAGGTTCTGGAAAACCTACACCAACATTGAGAATCACACTCTCAACCAAGAATACAACAAGAGAAGTTCTTACAAGAAGCTATTGAGAGAAGAAGAGGATATATTGGGAAGAAGGCAAACAAGTAACAGAAGAAGCTACAAGAGATCCATATATCACACTATGACCAAAAAAGCAAGCACAGATGCACTATATAAACATGGAGGAATGGAAAACTCACTTCAGTAGCATTCTCAACAAAGAGGGAGTAAAGGACACACCAAAAACTGCACAGGAGAATGATCTGCAATTACCAACAGAATGGGCCCCCTGCAAGTGAGATCCAATACATCATCGCAAGGACAAAGAACAGAAAAGCTGCAGGACCAGATGGGATATATAGTGAATATATAAGACACTACCCATCTACTAGTACCCATTTGGAAAAAACTAGGTAATAAATGCCTAGAGACAGCATCAATACCAGAGAGCTGGAGACAATAATAAAAATGCTGTATGAACAAAAAGGTGACCCCAGAGACCCTAATACATACAGAGGCATTGTGTTACAAAAATAATAACTGAGGGAATAAAATAAACAATCAATGAACATCTTCCAGAAAACCAATTCGGGTTCAGAAAAGGAAGATGAACTCTAACCGCAGTAGAACTGCTGTTAAATGACATTAGGGAAGCCCTTGAAAGAAAAGAAAAGTTTTATGCTGTATTTATAGATTTCACTAAGACTTTTGATTTTGTAAACCGAAAGTTGGTGTTAAAGAAACTAGGAGAAACTCTAGGCAAGAACAATATATGGATCAGAAGTGTTAACTCAATGCTCCAATGGAACAAAATAAAAATCTCGGACAATCTTTCAGTGTCAGAGCCAATGCTCCAAACAAATGGAGTATTGCAGGGAAATCCACTAAGCCCTTTACTATTCATCCTAGCAGCAGAAGAACTAATGCGAATAACCCAAAGAGAGTGCATAGTAGCATATGCATATGCCGACAATATAGTGGTTGGCTCAACACACATCATTAAACTGCAGGACACTATAAACATGGAGAAATGGTGCACCAAGCATGAGTTCGAGATCAACTTATCTAAGATAGAAATGATGGTCTTTAGACAAGGAGGAACCGCTCCAGTATTAGTAAAAATCAGCATCAAGAGGACAAAAATAAACATCATAAAAGATTTTAAATATCTAGGCATCATGCTGCAAACAACCACTAACTGTTTCAGGAAGCATATAACTGAGAAACCAATGCAAGCAGCAAGGGTGATGTATGAGATAGGCAACATTAGAACCCTGAAATTAGAGACAGCTCTTCAGAGCTAAAATAATGTCCATACTAATGTATGGAATAGAAGTCATATGGTCGCATCTCACCAAAAAGAACCTATCCGCACTAGAAAGGTAGAGGCATTATACATCAAAAGAGCACTATATTCCTTATCAAGGACCTTAGGACACTTGACTCTACCCAACACTCGAACCTCAGAAAATCTTTTATCAACATTAAAAGTAAGAAGAGTAGAAGTACCTCAAGAGTTTTATGGAGTGGGGCCCATGACAGACCAGACATGGACCACATCCAACTTTGAGATGAGGCATGTGTTTACTAGAATGGCAGTACACTGTTTCCATCATCTCATCTGCAAGAACACATCACACCATGAGCCAGCAGAGACATGTGAGTGAAACTTATGCAAACATAACATGTGAATGTTACCACATAGAACTGTACAGGAAAAGGATCAAATTAATTAAAGACTATGCAAACCAAGGCGCCAGAATGCAAACTTTAATAATTTATACCTGTTTGAAATTTACCTTTTTTGCATGACCATTTGGCTGCAATAAAAGTTTATTATTATAGCATTTTGAGTTCAACGACCTAAATTGCTCCACCCGCGTCTTATAGGTGGCATGAATCTTGAACTGAGTATATATACACACACACATATATATATACATATATACACACACACACACACACACACACACACACACATAAAATAAACTAATCAAAGAGATAAATATAGGAACTTTGAAATAACATGCACTAATTGAGAGCTCTCTAACAATTAAAACTTTATATTGTAGAAAAAGGTGTCAAAATTCTGGATGCATTCAAGTAGATTATATTAACTTTATGGTTACGCTCCTAAATTATAAAGTTACTAACTAAATTTCAACTTTATTTATTTCAACTTCAAATTTAAAAGTAAGTGTTGTTTAGTGTCAGTAATTGACTCACCCTTAAATTTAATAAATTTCAAATGTTCTTTCTTCATATTGTGATTTGGTTCTCTTTTGTTTTAACCTTCATAACCTTCCTCGAACTGCATATCAATTTCAAAAAAGAAAAATATTTTTTCCATTTTTTCCATGCAATTTTACCAATTTTTCTCTTTACAAGAGCCTTCCTCACACTTAAACGAATATTTGGGAGGAGGGGGGGGGGAGAGAAAAGAATTAGCCAAATTGGTCCAGCCATTTTGAAGTTTTGCCGTTAAGAAGATTTACAAATTTATTTTTATTATATAGATATGGTAAGTGAAATAGTTTTGAAGACTTTAGCAAGGAGTGGAATATCTTTCTATTTTGTAATGCTTTTGTTTGTCGAAAATAAAAGGTGTATGTATTCTGTAAGAGTTTGCATGTGTACTTTTACATTTAGTTAATAACCCAGTCCATTATCATTTTAGGACCTTTTTTTCCTCACCTTTTAAACCTTCCTTAGACTTACTCAAATATTTCAAAACCAAAATTAGGTAAATCAGTTCAGCTGTTTGAATTTTTGCAAGACTAACAAACGTCAATTCATATATATAACTACTTACTGTTCTGATTTTTGTCTAATATGTTCAAATCTCATCAATCCTCTTGCATTTGCAATGATGACCAACTGATCTCCTGAGTAGAAATCTGCACGAAATGGCATTGCATATATCTTCACTTTATTTGGCCCAGATTTCACTGTAATATACTCAGCATTTTTCTCTATTACTTCCAACCTGTGGAGAAGACAAGCAGATTTATAAAACTGGCAGAAAAGACATGAGTTCAATAACTACTATTATTCACAAGAGCAAAATCTCATTGCATACACTTTCCTATGTCCATGATATTCTGTAGGTTACAGAATGGTTCAAGCATTGTCACTGAAACCCAAAATGTGAGATTTTGCTATGATGCGAGATGCCATATTTCACTTATTTAGCTGTTCTCTTTACATATGGGCAGTAGCAAGAGAAACTGATCAAATGACAGAAAACAACTTAAGTATTCATTTCAGTTCCTGTAAATGTCACACTGCCCAGCAAGCAACTCTTTGCTACAGTTGTCTAAATGAATATGAAGTATAAATAGTAACAGTTAAACTTGCTAGAATCTTCTTGGTAACATACCACGACTGTTCTTCAAACTGGCCAACTATGATAAAAAAAATTGTTGGAGAACAAAACAGAATATTAAGGAAAGGTTTTATTTTAAAATTGTGGTGCACTTCAGTAAGGATCCAATCATTTTCTCAAATTTCCCAATGTAAAATACACTACTTGACTATTCCACATGCTACTGGCAACAATACCATCTTAACTTTAAATATGTTATTTTTATTCCATTTTAAGGACTATGATACAATGAAGCACAAAATTAATATAATTTTGAGTCAAACTAATACTCAATGCTCCACTTATTGCTAGTATTTACCTACAACAGCTGATGATGTTAGGAAGATCCTAAAGAAGCGCATTCTAGGTAAATACTAAGGGTAAGTGAAGCACTGAGTATTAGTTCGACTCAAAATAATATTAATGTTATTTTTAAGTTACTTTGTTCAAAATTAACTCCAATTCTCACTTTAGTTCTGAGCAAATTATTTGTAAAAACATCATTTTGGTAAATAAGAACTTTATAAGTGGATATCTTGAAACATAATACATGTACAGCACTGGATTATCACTTAAGAACTGCAGTACTGGCAGTCTTTTTTAAGTGGGGACAAGCAAGCATTTGCATTCTCAGAGCCTTTGTTTGGACCTGTGTGTGGCCTATTAGGGCCCGGTTGCATAAAAGGTAATCTAAGTTCAAGCATACGAAAATGATCTTCAGTCAAGCTGAACTTAGAATTTTGGTTGTATAAACATTGATCTAAGTTCATGGCCTCTTGATCTAATATCAAATCTAACTGGTGAATTTTCTCCAGTTAACTTGGTTGAACTTAGATCAGCAGAACTGCAGAATTTACACAATAGTTCCTGAGAAGAAATTAAGTAGTGCAGCTTTAAATAAAATGGTAAGTAATGCATATTTTGTGGTTACTTGTATGAATAATTAGCCTCTTTATTTCACAAATGTATGTTAATGATGCATTGTTTGTGTTCATAACCTATACATTTTTATTATTTTCAGATTACTCTGATATATCTGATGAGAATTTTCAATTGAAAGGGCTCCTCGTGTTTTCCAACATAGAGGAAATCCCATCATAGAACTTAATGACAGAGAATTCAAAATGATATTTCGACTATCAAAGCATGTAGTTGAACAGGAGCATAGGTTATATGCACAGTTAGGAACAAAAACCCTGAGGAATTATGCACTCAATCCAATATTTATGATCCTGCTCACATTGAGGTTCTATGCAACTGGAAGCTTCCAGATGATGATTGGGGATATATTTAATATAAATAATGGAACAGTGTGTAGAACAATCTATAGAGTAACAAGGGAGATTGCAGCTTTAAGACCTCATTTCATCAGGATACCTATGGAAGAGGGTGAAATAAGAGTTATGCGAAATTCCCATAATATACGTAATTTCCCAGGAGTTTTAGGTGCAATAGACTGCACACATATCCCAATTATATCACCTGATGGGAATAATGCCGAGATTTACAGAAATCACCATGGCTGGTTTTCTTTAAATGTTCAAGCTATCTGTAACTCAAAATTTTGATTCCTGAATGTTGTTGCTAGGTGGCCAGCAATATTTGATAGCAATATTTTTAGAAATTCTAGAATTCATGCACAGTTTGAAGCTGAAGAATTTCCCCGAGGTGTGCTCCTAGGAGACAGTGCTCATTGCTGCTCATTACTTACACCTACATTGCACGAAGAAACTCCTGCAGAATGAGCATATAACAGGGCTCACAGACAAACAAGATCAGTTATTGAAAGGTCTTTTGGTGTTGTCGAAAGATTCCCATGCTTAAGAATGAAATTAGCTGTGAAATTATTTCGAGTTCCTCCCATAATAGTAGCAACATTTGTATTACATACCTTGGCCATTAATGCAGATGACAACATTCCTGACATAGAAGATGCTGTTTACAGGAGGAGAGTGTACCAAGAACTGCCTAAACCTGATTTAAATCAAAGAGATAGAAGGGAAAACACAGCACTGAGAACTACACTAATTAACAACACATTCAGGTAATCACTATTTATTTTTAATTTACATAACCTTACTTTTCACTGCTTTAAATTTAATTTTTTCTGTTCTACTTCTACTTGCAATTGTAAAACTTTTATTCTTAGTTCATGTTCTTTTCTAGCAAATGCCATATTTTGCTCATGTTCTTTCTCCAAACACTCCAGCCTCCTCTTATAAAATTGTTCCCTAATGTCTTCCTTCCTTTTCTTAACAGCATATGAAGACTGGGGTGTAGTTGAAGCTGAAGGACCTGGTTCAATCAGCTGCACCATTTCAGAGGAATTCTCAGTCCTGCAGACGTCCATGACCTCCAGTTGGCCATCATTCAAGTCCACTTGGGGTGAACACATGACATCCACCGTTTCTGCAACTTACTCTGTGTGGAAACCCATGTTGTCATCGAAGTTGCAGTTAATGGGATGAAACTGCGGCTTCAGTGCTGCAATTAGCTTGTGCCCAGTTTCATCTAAGGAAGACGGCACAAACATACCTCCTCCTGTTTTATGTATCTGAACTTTTATCATCAGCGTTAATTTTTTGTGTGCACTTTTTAATATTTTCATAGCATAGTTTTAAAGCTTTCTGGTCACGTGCAACATAACTTCTGGAATTAAATTCTGCTGTTATTTCCTTCCATGCCTGTTCCTTTCTCTTTGTCTTATTGCTGTCCATTTTTTTTTTTATTTTTTATTACATCTTTGGTAACTATTGGTTGTTGCAAATTGGTATAATTCACCATTCTTATTTGACACTTCATGTACAGTGTGTTTTCATACTATAGTTTCATAAATATCTAATTTGCCAACTTTGGCATTAAAGTCTCCTAGTAATATTACCATGTCACTTTTGGGAACATCATCTAAGTTCCTTTGTAGATTATCGTAAAATAATTCTTTCTCTTCATTTTCTTTTTCTTCAGTTGCCACATAACAGCTTATTAAAGTTATGTTGTGATATTTATCTTTTATTCTTAATTTACATAATCTCTCATTAAAAGCAGTGAAGTCTATAATGTGGCTTTTCATTTTCTTTTTTATTAAAAAACCAGGCCTATTTTGTCTTTATGACCACTATAGTAGACTGCCTTTTCCTTTCCACCTTACTTCTTGAATAGCTACAATGTCAACATTTGTGTGTGCAAGTTGGTCAGCTAATTCTTGCATTTTTCCTCGTTGCAACAGTGTCTGCATATTCCCTGTGCTATTATTCTATTCTTAATCCTGTTAACATGTTTGGGTCATCATCCATTTAACATGTGGCTTTCCTTTGTAGAGATTCTTTAGCAATTTTATATTTTTTACGGTAACAGGGTGCTGACCTGATGCCCATCCCCCAACCTGGAGGACCAGGCCTCCTTACTTATGGCCCCAGGAGTCAGGGTGGTCCGATTATACCCTCGGACACTGGGTGGCTCAGGTACCTTGAGGTTGCTATTCCCCATCCCCAATTTGGGGCCCTGAGGGAGCATGTTTTATTGGCTGCTGATTTATCCCTAATAGTGGCTTATTGGCTCCACCTACTATCCAAGTTCTAGTCAACGAATTTTCCTCCCTCAAGTGTCTTTCAATCATCTTAGTATATTTTTCAAGCCTGACTACACAGTCTCAGCAATTTAGTAGATTCCATATGTGCCATCCCATCACCATTCTTTTGGGCTCACTTTGTCTAATTGTGTACATTTCCTTTAAGATTCTGTTACTTTGCCTGAACTTCTCCTGTCTTTGCTACAATTCAATTCATCAGCAAGTTTGTCCCTTGCATGCATATATGTATCTGTTACTTATATACATTATTTCATTATTTATATTTGCTATAATGTATTTATTCTATGTATGTATATTCATTATATGAGGGTGAGTCAATAAATAAGTTGCAAAAGTCTGTTTCTTTTACACCATTTGTAAACTATGCATAAATTTTGCGCCAGCAGGTAGCAACATACATATGCTTGTCATATAGCTTGGGTCATAACTCTTCGGCACGCAGTCAATCAGTAGAAGTTGGTGTAAGATAGCGAGTGTGTTACATGATTGTACCCAAGCAGAACAGAATGCAGTTGTGCATTTTTTGTGGATTGAAATTTTTGTCCAAAGAATAAGTGCATTGGAAAATGCATCCTGTGTATGGTGACCAGTGTCTTTCACAGAAAGCTGTATTCAATTGGATCCAGCAGTTTAACAAGGGAAGACAAAGTATCTGAGATTGGGAGTATACTGGTCATCCTGCAGAGGATGTCAACTACAGTCATAGTGAAGTATGTGGAACAAATTGTTCGTAATGACCAGCATGTGATGATCGATGACACAGTACGTTCTACAGGCTGTTCACATGGAACCAATTACCTTATGCATGTACAGCTGAAGTTTTGTAAACTTTGTGCATGGTGGATGTTGACTGAGGAGCACAAAATGAAGAGAATGGGTCTATATTTGCAATACCTCACTCAGTACACTGAGAAAGAACATGACTTCCTTGCACAAATTGTTATAGGAAATGAGTCTTGGTTCACACTTTCAACCAGAATTAACAGGCCATTTGCAACAAGCAACCGGGCTCTTTACCAGGGGAGTAATTCTCCTGAATGATAATGTCCACCCTCACTGAGCAAGATTAATGCAGTAACTGTTATGAACATTTAGTTGAGAATGGTTGGAACATACTGTACAGTCCCGACTTAGCCCCCTGTGATTTCCAACTGTTCAGGCCCCTACAAAGTCGTTTGGGAGGCTGACGCTTCAAAACTGACAATGCTGTAATCCGAGAGGTTACTTGTTGGCTGCAACAGCAACCAAAAGACTTCTTTGCTGCCAGCATTCAAGGACTTGAAAAGAGATGGGATAAGTGTCTTGATGTATTGGGTGATTACGTTGAAAAGTAAAATAAATTTCAGATAGTTACCATGATTATTATTGGCTGTTTCCAATTTTGTAACTCATTTATTGAGTCACCCTCGTATATGTCTATTATTTATCGCAAATTTATTCTCTTCAGAATTTGCAGTTTCCGCTTCATTTTCTAAACCTTGTCCAACATACGGCTGGTGTAAAAGAACAATTTCCAATGATATTTATAATTTACACTTCATTAAGAGAACAGTGGAACTTAAAAAAAATTAATGTATGGGGGCTATGGTTATTTGATATTTCTATATGTTCTGTCATGTCAAAATGTGTTTTTAAATGATAAATGAATAAATAATTGGGACTACTTGAAAACTTATTATTACTATATTAGTACAATTTTGAGCTTGTCCTCCATGGTCTAGAAGTAAACTAGCTTCTAGCTCTAGCTCATGGGATCAAACCCTGCAGAGGGGGATGAATTTTTTCTGGTGCAAAAATAATTTGTATGGCTTCCTTTAGAAGGCAAGTAGAGCCAGTGGTCCCATATTGTATATTTATGGTATGTAAAAGAATCTCAAGTCTGATAAAGATACTGTGCTTATTTATATACACTTTCTTTTTATTTTTGGCAATTATTTTACTTTGAACGACTAAGGAGCAATTCATTACAGCCTTAAAATTGATTGCTTAAACAATGCAACAACCATAATGTTCTACTCATGAAGTAAATGAATCCGCTAAAGCTGCAGAAATTCCCCAAAAGACATTCGTTTGAAAAAGTGGGACAGAAATGTATTACAAAAACTGGTTATTAAATCATTTTAACAATGCTTCATTTTATATAAAATGTTTAACATACCGACTGCCTATCATGTTGATTGTAGTGCTTTTATGGTACATCAGTATGAAATGGAAATTGCATGAAAGCAGTTCTACTTCATCTCGCGCTGATGACATTTATGTTGAAATGTAATATAATTGTGTGTATATATTTATTTTGACAGTAATTAAGCAATGAATATACTCTTGGAATGAAGAGTTTTTACATTTATACTGAAGTCTTTATTTTATAGCTCAAATGTATGAAATTGCAATTGAAATGTTAAGTGCACCATAAGCGGTACGATATTGGTAACATAACTTTTAAATGCAGTCTATTTTAAAACTTGGGATAAAAATATTAGCAAACTATCTGTTAACATAATTAAACTTACTTTTCTAATGCTGGCTCACCAGCAAGAGCAAATTCAACCTCATAACGAGGCTTCAAAGGTGCCCATTCATTTATTTTTAGCCTGAAAGTTCCATCTTCCAAAGCAAACAACTGGAGTCTAAATCTTACTCCATTCTGCTTGTTAACCATTTCCGCCTGAATGCTGGAAGCATCTTCCTTCAAAGTGTTCAAAAGAACATCATACGTAGATTCCCCTATAGGAACACCGCGACATCTCCTGTAAATTAAAACATAACTTAAATATTGGTGCATTTACAAAGTAAGACAACAGTACTATAAATTAGAATAGAATCTTTTTTTATCACAACATTAAGCCTAAGCTGGTAAACGGTGACTCGTCAAGTTATATATAAAACAAGAATTAAAATAAAAGAGAAAACTAATTCTAATGTATAGATAGTATACAAGGTATTATAAATATAACACCTTATATAAATTATAAAATATAAATTGTCCATTACAAGTAGTGCAAGGTTTAATAGTACTTATAATACTGTGTCATCCATTAATTCTTGTATGGAGTAATAAGCCTTATCTAATAAAAATCCTTTTACACTTTTATTAAACAATTTTGAAGTATTTATCTGTTTGAATCTTTTAGGCAATTTATTATATACCCATTTAATAGGGTGTTTTTTGTAAAGTGTTAGTATATGCAAAGGGTATTTCATGCTAGACACTTTTCAAGTGCTGTAATGATGATGGTTTTACTTTTCCATAAATTTGTCAATTTTTATATACTTAGGTGAGTTATTCTAAAATATATACCGAGGGTATTGTTAAAATTTTTAATTTTTAAATAATGGTTTGCATGAATCTTTAAAGCTAGCATGTAATATTATGTGTATTATCTTTTATTGAATTTTAAATACTGTTTCCATCCAGATGCATTTCCCCCACAATATTATACCATAGGCATCAAATGAAAATATCTATAATATACAATGTTTTTGGTTTCTATATTCACTGCATGGGTCAGATGTAACATACTATAGCAGGCAAAATTCAATTTCTTGGTTATATGTATGTTCAATATGGATATTCCATTTTAAATATTCATCTATGTGCATTCCTAATATGCTACTACAACCTTGTGTCATATTATTGTCCAAGTTATCTGGTTTCAAATTAGCATTAGTAGCAGTTTTAAACTGTATAATACTATATCGAAATTTAACTTTATTGGAACACCACAGTGAAGCGAAATAATTATTGAGTCGTATTTATTACACACCAGCTTAACTTACATACCTAATTTGGTACGTAAGGTACGTAAGTGAAGCTGATGTGTAATAAATACGACTCATCTATAATTTAATAATGTATAATACTAGTTTTTGTTTTATTTAAGTTCATACCGTTATCGGTGAAACATTTAACTAAGTTATTTAATGTATTATATCAGTTGGCAAACTATGACGACTTATTCAGTGTTCATTTTCTATCTGTGATTTACCACACAAAATTTGAGATCAATAGCATTGCTAATGGAGCAAGTTTATATGCGATTTCCCTAGTGGCTAAGATCGCATTTGATGTGCTGACAGCAGTTTTGAGGCCTCCCTCTACTGGTAGGTAGTTATACTATTTGAGAGGTGGGTCGTGCCCGCATAATATAAAGGTGCATAACTCCACCTGGTGCATAGATACGATAATTGTTGTAGTTCGTTCTAATGAATGTGAACACTATTATATGTTGGATAAATACGAACAATATCTTGCAATGTGGTGCTTCTCCAAACACACCAATATATGTGAAAATATATATAACTTAATATAATTTAATAAAGGAACGTCAAATTAATAACAGTATTATTTTCAAAACATTTAAGTAAAGAAACAGATCTTTTCAGTTCTTTCAACAGTGCATGTCATATCGAACGACTTTTTTTTTGTTGAATTTTTATTTCAATCGCTCAGCACAGTTGGTGCTATACAAATTTTGGAGCTATATACGTAACATACATAACAAAATTAAAGTATACAGGGATAGAGGATACTCATATTAGAGTCCTCAAGCAAACTGGTCTGATTAGTGTGAGTATAAATTAAATAACTTCTTCATTACAGAATAAATAAACATTATAGAAATAAAATGTCCTGTGGCAAGTGTGCCTTCAGTCTTGGTGCAGCATCAAGGTGACGTCCCAGTTGGAAGAATAAAGCACCTGATACATAAGGAAGGTGAGCAAAGAATCTGCTTGTCGTTGTAGAGATGTACTCATTAATGCTGACTGTCCAATTCTCCATGCAGTTGTGCATTCCAGATGTACCACAGGGCATCCACAGACAATCGTAATATCCTGTTTTGAAACACCTGGAGTTGGAAGGAGTAGGTGAAGCACATCCCCATACAGGACTGGCATATAGAAGAAGCAGTCGTAGAATACTCTTGTATAGTAGCAGCGTATATTCAACTCGTAAAGACGATTTGCGGTTGAGGATGAGATACAACTTGGGAAGACAAGCACAGGCTTGATTTAGTTTGCTTTTGATATGTGTACTCCATGTCAGCCGACGATCAAGATAGACGCCAAGATACTTGACTGCACAATCAGAAGGTAACCAGGGGACTTCAGTATTATAGTCGTATATTTGCCAGAGCAGCAGGCCTGTGCAAGGTGAGAAGCTTAAGAAGACGTTTGCTTGGATTACGTGTGATATGCCAGCGAGATAACCAATGCAGGAAAATGTCCAGGGAAGATTGTAGGGTTGCAACGGCAGTTTCAATAGAGAAGTACGAGGTAGTACGAAGTACGAAGTTTAGTCATGTCAGCAGTATATAGACTGTAAAGAAGAGGCGCAAAGACGCTACCCTGGGACACGCCGGCTAAAATAGTACGGTGTGAAGAATGCATTGAACCAAGATGCACAGAAAATTGGCGTTCCTGAAGATAGCTAGTAATCAAGCTAAGTAAGTAGAGTGGAAGACTTAGGTCATGTAGTTTATAAAGGAGGCCGTCGTGCCACACTCTATCAAATGCCTGAGTGAAATCTAGGAATGCTGCCACAGTATGCTCTTTGGCGTCAAAACTACTGGTAATATCGAGATTTAACTGTATTTGAACACCACAGTGAAGCAATAAATTATTAAATTTTAGATGAGTCGTATTTTTTACACATCTGCTTCACTTTCGTACCTATTTTGAGGACATGTTTCGCAAATCATCGTTTGCATCTACGGCTCTTATGCGACTCCAATATGTTCAGTATCAGGAGCTGGTGAGTACTAGAATGATGCTGTCTAAATCCATACTGTTGGGGAGGTATAACTGAGGTTTCAGGAACAAACCGAAGAAGTCGTTTTTGAATGAGCTTTTCCAGAAGTTTGGACAGAGTTGGTAAAAGACTAATCAGTCGATAGCTCTGTGGGGAACTAGGAGGTTTGTTAGGCTTTTGCAATGCAATGATCTCAGCAAATTTCCAGGCTTTAGGAAAATATCCAATGCGAAAAATTGCATTGTATAAAGAGGCCAGAAAGGCGATGGTCTTTTTTGTGAAGTGTTTCAATACAACTGGTGAAATAAGATAGTTTCCAGGAGCCTTCTTATTGGGCAGATATTGAATAATAGATGTACCTCTCTAGATGAAACCCACCTAATGGGCAACAGAGCCGTAGGCCGGGACGTACTCAGGCGCTCCTGAACATGTGCAGTGAAGGCAGGATCAGTTGCTGGATTAGGTGTGAACGTAGATTCAAAGTAGGCAGCTAATTTTAGCACTTTTCCAAGGTGCTGTTGCTGATTAGATTGTTGACTCGAAGCGGCGGCATTTGAAGCGGTTCCCGGAGTATCTGTTCGCCACTTTCCAGAGTGAGCTGTCTCTAGGACAGATAGTTGAGATGAAGTGTTGATAGCTGCTGTAACGGTGCTCATCAAAGGCATGCTTAACCTGGCGAATGAGTTGGTTAAGACGTCGTTGCCAAGGCTCCCTATGGCGTTGCGAAAGACGATGCATTTGGTGTTTAGCTTGAATCATCTGGAGAAGATCATCTGGTAACTGTGGTGATCTGGTTTCATGGCAATAAGAACGGTGTTGAATGGCACATTTTACAGAGGTGTGAATCACGTCTCGAAGATGTGCTACAGCTGAATCAATAACTGTAGGGATAGCAATAGTGCGATGTATGTGTAAAAGAGTATCCATATTCCACTGGAAAGCATTCCAATTGACAGGCCCAGTGATAAGGTGCTCTGGTGGCTGTGTTAATATGGGATCAAAGCAGAATTTAATAAACACTGGACAGTGATCAGAATCAAGCTCTGGAAGAGGTTGCATGTAAACTGGAAGTGTAAACTGTTTAAAAATACCTATGTCCAAAATATCTGGTTGCACAGCATGATTGTAAGAACAAAAATCCCCCCAGGGGCCTACTTCGGTAGGTACGGGTTTGACGCACCCGGGGTCCCGAGCCAACAGTCTCCCTCGTGTGGGCTCCTCTTCGTGGTTGAGGGAGACGGTCAACAGGCCCACCCACGTGTAGGCCGTGCATGGAGATCCGTAGAGAAGGTTTTTAGATTCTTGTCTAGTTTAGAGTTTAGGATCTAGTGAACGAAATTTTTAGTAGGTTTTGATTGATGTTTTTTTATGTACGTGTATTTTTAATAGGTTTTGTTACACTTGTATAGTTTCTAGAGAGTTCTATATCTGGCTTTTGTCATGACTAGTTTTTTAAAGGGCGCTGATGACCACCGTAGTTGAACGCCCTTATATATATCATTACATTATGTAAGAACAAAATATTGGCTCATTCGGAGCAATCACTTGAAGAGCAGAATCTAGCATAGCCTGGAGTAGATAACGTCCATTGGGAGTGGTTTGATGACAGCCCCATGCTTCATGTTTACTACTTAGATCACCTAGGAGTATAGTGGGTTCGTTATCGTCGAATAAATGTTGAATAGATGCGGGATTTAGCCGGTGGCATGGCTGCTTATATGCTGCGATAATTTTTAACTGGAGAAGCGTTTGGTTGAGGGAGTTGTACACCCACAACTTCGAGATCAGGCACAATTGGGAGATAAACAGAATGATGTTGAAGATGACATTTCACAAGGATAGTAACACCACCAGAGGCAATATATGCAATTTTGTCCTCTCGATATATGAAATAATTTGGAATCTTGAAGGTTTCAGAGGTAAGCAAGTGAGTTTCACTTATGCAGGCAATATCAACATTGTGATGTAAGAAAGTCATGAAGGAGGATCTTTTCTCCCTCAAACCATTGCCATTCCAATTTAGCAATGTAAATTGAGAGAATAAGTGATTATGAACTGCCATTGCACAATATGAACTCAAGAAAAGATGTAATATAAGAAACTATGCGTGGAAGATAGGGAGTCAGAAATGAGTGAAGAGCATCAAAAAGGCTCATAAGACAGTCAGGGTCAGGCTGTTGTGATGCTGTAGAAGAAGAAACAATGTCTCTGGGGCCAGGTGTGTTAGACGTTTCCTCATGGGCTTGTCACGCAGAGGAGGATTGCACAACAGGGGGAGGGGGGTGTGTAAGATGAGCGTAGAGGCGGAAAGTGTTGCAGTGACATGGAGGGTGGTGACTGTTGAGGCTGGGAGCTAGCAGTCCTGGTGGGCAGTTGCAAAGGAGTCCTATTTGATTGTCGCCCAACAGTCCCTGTTGATGAAAGAGATGGTGACTTTGACGCCATCTTGAGAAAATATGAACATCCTTTGAAGTTGGCAGGATGATCACCTCCACAATTAACACATTTAGGTGCAGCAGTTCGTGGAACAGTACAGTCTTTATAATGATGTTGATCGTCACAGCGCATGCATCTGGGTGCAAGTCTACAATAGTTCTCAGTGTGTCCATAATGTTGACATTTAGTACACTGAGGTAGAGTGCGTGATGTACGTTGTTGCTCCACTTGCACAATGCAATGACAGAGGCAAGTAAGATCAAAGATTTTCATACTGGCTTCAGATATGTTTACTTCCACAGCCCATAATGGCATGGAAGACCTGTTTGTTGTATAGTCGATTTACTTGTAGGACAGGATAGTTAAGTTTGACCAGTTCATCAAACATTTCTTCTCTGCTTAAAGAATACGGAACATTCCATATAATAGCACTTAACTTGGTGTTATCTGGTGAGCGGAAAGTGTGGTACTGCTGTTTATAAGCGTCTAGGTGCTTAGTAAGTGCATGAAAATCACTGGTAGTGGTGGTATTGACTTTTACAACAGTGCCTCAAAGCTGAGTAGTGAAATCAGAGCATAGGATAGATTTTTAAGTCTTTAATCAGTTGCTGCTAATTATTTGTACCGTGTAAGAACACGGGAGGTATGCGTTCCCCATTTCACGGCATGGTATAAGAGGAGCTGGGCTCGGATAGTTTTTCAGTATCCATTGTTTCAAGAGCGCAAAACGGTTATGCGTGGGAATATTGATAACTATTTTCTATAGAATTACTAAGCCGTTTTGTAGATATGTTCCAGACCTCCATGGGAGCGTTTTCAATCATTACTTGTGTGTGAAGAGAACGTTGGCTCTTCCAAAACAGAGTGAGGTAGCTCAAGCACTTACAGTTGCATTGTTATGGGTAGCAGGTACTGTTTGCTGCAGAGGTGGTTGTTGTAGCTGGTGGTGTG
This sequence comes from Mantis religiosa, assembly GCA_030765055.1. NCBI lineage: Eukaryota > Metazoa > Arthropoda > Insecta > Mantodea > Mantidae > Mantis > Mantis religiosa. The sequence goes on along the minus strand of CM060948.1, from coordinate 303,314,207 downwards.
ATTAGAGAGAAACGTGTTGTGACGAAGCCACTTGGTTAGAGCTACTATTGCGTAACAAATGTTAAGCGAATCTCGCACTAGTTGACCAGTATCATCTGTTTCCATAATGTGAAGAGGAGGTAAAGACATTGTAGTAATGAAACACTAATATAAGAATTTAGGTCACTTGTCACTATGAACACAGGGAGAAAAAAAAAAAAAAACCTTGAAAACACTGCGTGACCGTGAATATAAAAACAACCTTGAACTGATCAGGAGTGAGGCAACACACGCCCTACCTGCACGGTGACTAAGGGCGTATATCGAACTATGAATGAATAAATGAGTGAATGAATGAAACGGTGATATGGTACTCAAATGAGTCCAGGGTCTCTAGAGCTCAGAGTTACTCAACATTCGTCTTTGTAGGTTAAGGGAAAACCCTGGAAAAAACCCTTATCCAGGTAACTCATCCTTGGCGAGATTCGAACTCATAATCTCGAGTGTGAGGCACACATGCAGGCAAGGAAATATGGAGGCGGGCAAGAAAAGGATTATTTATAAAATATATCTATAATATTTATTATACTTATTACTTGTAAATTGGGACCAGTTACTTTATAGCATCCAATGTCCCTCATGTTGCGGGTAACTGATCCTGTATCTTAAAAATGTTTGATGCACCTACTGGTTTTAAAAGACATAAGGATACCAACATTAATACAAACATTTTAATTAAGCATGAGAATGACTAAAAATTTGTATCATATACTGATAAAACGTAAGATGTTTTATGTTGCAAACAAAAGTATGTCAATTTGACAGTACCTGGACACTTTTGACATTATGCTCCGAGAGACTTGTCTGAATGCCGGATAGGATTGCATAAACTCCTCTATGCAGTAGTTTAAATTATATTTATATGTCACATCCATTTTAATGCCAGTACGAAAATAGCATTCAATCATGAAGATGTGGTGCTCTGTCTTCACATCCATGGTGCTAACCTTAGAGTAGAAACATGCTACATATACATATGTATTAGAATGTTAATCACGATTACCCTAAGAGGGGTAAAAGAGGAGGCTGATTGTATCAGTTATTAGCACAACCACACTTAGAGCGCTGTAATTTGATGACTGTTCTGCAAATATTACTGCTTCTTCTCTGTAGATGGCACTATGATTTCAAGATAGACTCACCAGTCAACTATGAAGTGTGAGTGAGGAGTTTAACAGCCTGTTTACAGCTAGGTCATTTGGGCTGAAGTCAAAACTGAAAATCTCAATAAGTTAAAACTTTGACAGTAAAATATAAAACAATAAAGTTAAAACAATATAAGACTAACAAAGAAAAAACAAAGATTAGAATGTTAAAAGATTACAAAAGAAAAAATTAAAAAACTAAAAACACTGCTAATACTAAAATACAAGTTCTGCTTATCGAAACCAATATTACTCACAAACCGCAGTGCCTTGTCAAAAGCTATTGGATAATCATTTAAAACTGAGCATAGTGTAACACCCACCATGCACTTACAACTTTATTTGTCAATCAAGTAGAACATGCAACCTGGAGAGTCAACATCTGTGGAGCTATGGCTGAATTCTGTGCCTGTGAAGCAACAATTCTCATAATACTCTTCTGCACACGCTCTACTAGATTGCCTGTAATGATGGATTGCCTCGTGCTGCTCTCATCATGAAGATTTGGTAACCTGTTGCAAAGTCTCTCCACCAACATTGCACCCTCTGCTTCCCAATAAACCTGGCACAGCTAACAATGAGTTTCAATTGGCACTATGCTCCGTGCATTTAAAAACGTTTTCACTGACCGCAATTCACAGATGCAAGAGCTGGAATATGAGCCTCTACTTTCAACTGCTTCTACAAAGTTACAGTGAATCACTGGAAATTCCATCATGTCACATCATTACTCTATCACATACATGCAGCTATTAATCACAACATATACTTTCATGTGTTTGCTGTGCTTCATGGATTCACCTTGCGAGTCACAATGACTGATTTGTGCTCCAATGAAAGCCAAACTTTGCAAGCACACCCATCCTTGAATCTAATTCATCAAATTGGTATTACAACTCTGCTCTGGAGCTGGCAATTTAATATGCAGTAGGACATTACTAAGATGACACAACTGACCTGTCTTACTAAGATGATACCACTGAGCTGCATGACATTAGTCAGGCATCAATGTCACATTTTAACCATGCTTCAGATGCCATGTAAGACTTGCACCTGGCATTTTTCCAAAGATGAGACAAGGATTACAACTGCCCAAAAGTTTCATGATGCAGCAGAATTTACTCAGGCAATTATTTCTGAACATTCCACAACAGAGTATTCAATATTTTTCTTAAGATACAAAATGTAATTTTGACAAATATTGTTTATGTTATTAATTTATAGATGAGTCGTATTTATTACACATCTATAAATTATAATTATTTTGCTTCACTGTGGTGTTCCAATACAGTTAAATCTCGATATATTGTTTATGTTATTTTAAAGTTTAAAGTTAATAATCCATCAAGTTAAATTCTTACTGAAATGATTAAACAATTGCAAATTGTAATGCTGAGTTATAAACTTGAGTGTAACAGTGGATAGTTTACCGCTCTATGGACGTCAAATATGCATATGACTTTATTGTGCAAATTTTCTCCTTACCATTGTTCTTCTTGATACAGATTTTTTATCATCTTTGAATGTCAACATTTTTTGACTCCTTTGGAGCAAATCAAACAAGTGGATGGATTTAGATCACTAAGGAATTTATGGATACAGCCCTAAATGTTTCAGTTTAGTTTTAAGTCTTATTTATGAACATATTCTAGCAAATTTTTAGTTGTTACTTACCTACAAAAGCTGCTTTGCTGACATGTCTTAAAGTTATTCTTGTCCACAGTCTCTCCATAGTGAGCAAGGAGAGTAATACATAAAATAAACCTAAAACAGATACAATTTGATTACTAGTTTGAGCTATACAGATTCCAGGTCAATATACTAAAAAGCTATTTGGAAAGGTAGAGTCAGACTGAGAAATTCAAATCCCTGCTATGGCACTGAATTTTTCAGTCTGTCTCTACCTTTATAAAGCTTGTTCTGCACATGGCTAGTGAGAACTAACTTCCACAAAAACAATTATTGGAAACTCAATAAAGTTGTATTTTTCCCTTTTTTCTTTTGTTTATACATACTGTTTTTCCATTCTTTTAAAGTGGTTTATAGTTTCAACATCTTTTAACCAGCCAAGTTTCTTCTGACAAGAATGAATGTGCTTATGATTTTAGGTAACTACAGTTTAAAGTCACCTTGTATTATTCCTAGGAATTCAGCCAGGCAGTTTGACTCAGGCAGGATTCAAATATCCTGTAATGTGAGAGTTAAAAACTCTCACCTACTAGAAAACAAAATAGGCATGTTTTTTCGAGTATGGCCAAATTATGGGGAATCCCTTGCTCTGAAAGTGTACTGTTACTTATCAGTTCTGTCCCTTCTTCATAATACAACTAATCCGTTGAGGTGATGTTTTTGTGCAGAGGTCGATACACTGTAAGACCATGTCTTTGAGCATTACAGTGTATCAGTGGTGCTATAATACCAAAAAGTCTGCATACAGAATCTTCATTTATGTTTCGTAAGTGACAAACATGGTTAGGGTATTTTGCAACTTTATATACATTTGAAAGCTTTAGTGTAGGGAGGGTATTCCCTGCAATAGAAAATAATTTCAATGAAATCTTGGACAGTGTCATAACAGATGAAGAAGTAATGAATCAAATTAAAAAAATTAAAAGGAACAAAGCACCAGGTATAGATGGTATACCCGGAGAGTTCATTAGGGAATGGAGCAAAGACGTGAACCGAGTTAAAGTTCTAACATCATTGTTCAACTCAATGAAAACCAAAGGGTATATACCTAACAGTTGGAAAAAAGCTATTATTCAGCCAATTTATAAAGGTAAAGGGGATTAGGATGTACCCAATAATTACCGAGGCATAGCACTGTTATCGAATGTGGGAAAAATTTATACGGGTATCTTGGCAGAAAGGCTGCAAGTGTGGGTAGAGGAGCATAATATTCTTTCAGAATTCCAAATGGGCTTCAGAAAGGGGAGGCGGACAGTTGATAATGTATTCATTATAAAAACACTAGTAGATAAATACCTAAAAAATAAGAAAGGTAAATTATATGGCTTTTATCGATTTGGAAAAAGCTTTCGACCGGGTAGAGCTGAAACTGTTGTGGTATAAGCTGTTAATGAAAGGAGTAATCAAATGGTAACTATACTAAAAGAATTGTATAATGAAAATACATTTTGCATAAAATATGAAGAAGGGGCACTAACTAAAGAAATACAACTGGAGGGAAAAGGACTAAGGCAAGGGTGCAAGCTAATTCCAATTTTATTCAATTTATTTATTGATGATGTACTACAAAATATAAGTAAGAATAATAGTCTCATACCAGTAATAAACAACTTACAAGTCCCAGGTTTACTTTTGGCAGACGATTTGGTAATAATGTCCATTACCGTTAATGGGTTAGAGGTGGAGAAATACTGTTCAGAGTGGGGCTTAAAGGTAAACAGCGAAAAAACTCAAATTGTAGTATTTAAAACAGGAACTAAATTGAGTAAATATGAAAAGTGGAAGAAGGGAGAAGCTGAATACAAAATAGTGCGTGACTGTACTTACTTAGGACTCAAATTAGATGCAGGAGGCAAATGGGAAAAACAAAAGAAATCAGCACTGGCAAAAGGGAAAGCAGCAATGATGGCTGTGAGAGGGTGTCTATATAAAATGACGGAGATGGAGATCAAATGGTTGGAAAGAGTATATAGTTCTGTAGTCGAGGCCAGAATGCTATATGGCATTGAAATATGGGGGCTTGAGAATGGGTGGGAAGTTGTGGATCAGATACACAGGATGTTCTGTAAGGAAGTTTTGGGGCTGCCAATGGCAACAGCAAACGAAGTTGCTCAAATTGAAATGGGGAGAGTAACAAGGAAAGGGTTAGTAATGGAAAGAGCCTTGAAATACTGGCATAGGATCTTGAATTTAGATGAAGGCAGCTTATTGCAACAATGTTTAAAATATCAAGAAGCAAGTCTGCAAAGCTGGGGCTGGGCAGCACTCTACGAAAAAATTTAGAAAATAATGGCTTAGGGGATATTTGGAGAAAAAGAGATAGAAATTATAAAGGCTTCTGGAGGGGTGTTAGAAAAAGATTTGAAGATATAGAGATTCAAAAACTGTTCAGCCAGTTAGGTGAAAAGAGGTCATTGGTATATTATGTTGAGTTAAAAAGTGGCTGGGGAAGGGAGCAGTATATAGATAAAACCATTAATGAAGAAAGGAAGGGGATAGCATGGCTGAGAGCAGGAGTGTGGAGGCTAAAAGGGCAATGGAATGGGTTGGTGCAAGACAAGTGCCCATTGTGTGGGGGTAAGGAAGATGTGGAACATATCCTTTTTGAATGTAGGGAAACAGAGATTTGGCGAAAAGAATAAATCTGGAGAAAAATTAAGCGAAGTCCTGATATATGTAAAATTATAGATAAAAATCTCAAGAATGTAGGTCAGTTATTAGATAAAGTGAAAAATAAATGGAAGTGGACTGTGAAAAACGGAAATGAACAATAGTGTGTAAGCAATAGTAGTAATGGAAATGTAAGTAGTGTAATACACATTTTGTAATTCAACAGGCTGCCCACCAATTAATGGCCTGGGCCAAATACTGGTGATCAGCTCAACAATTGTAATAGCTTAGTACACAAATAAATAAATAAATAAATAAGTGACAAACTTGAGGAAAGTGAGAATGTGATTTATAGACAGATCTCCCACTATCTGTGTGCCTAACTGCAAAACAACTTACAACCTTGTGAATAGATTTAGGGAATTGGGATCCATTAAGAAATGAAGTAAATCATGTTCTTAGATAGGAAAAATTTGAAATTTGAAAAAATTTAGAACAAAGTCCAAAAAACCTGAGAAATTTAACTTAATTGGTGGAAATTAATCATCTTCACACTAACCGTATATAGACTAAGGTTTTGTGGATAGAGTCAACTTGAAATGGGTAAGAGTAACTGGATGGAAACTAGGAGATCTGTGGTTCAAATCCCGGCCATGGCATTGAATTTTTCAGGTTGACTATCCAAATCTGAGAAAATTTATACAGGTATCAAATATTGTGTAAACCTTGGCTTGGAATAACAAACTTTTACAATTAAAACCCTATTAAGAGAAGTTTGTTTAGGAATTTCAACAAAGTGCAACCAAGTGTTGGTTAATATAAATAACGACTCTACTGACAATTTTCTTTAAAGAAGCATGCTTTTATTTCCATAGCCATGAAGAATTAGCGAGTGTTAATGCTAATTATCTCAAAAGTGAGAGAGAGTTGAGTGAGGTGGCACAAGGACATCATATCCAACATGTGACAAAGGTGTAGTTATTGTAGTTACTGTATTTTATCGTTAAAGCCCTCCCACCTCGCATGTTTCCATGCCCAAAATTATTTACCTAATAAACATCACGTAATTCTCTCTCCTGGATTGTTCTTTTCTACCCTCAGTAGCTACTTCAATGTCAACTATATAATCTTCTGTATTATCGGAGAAATCTACGCAAGTTTTTAACCCTTTGTTTAAGAACGCTATTTCCGCATGTGTGAAAGTTTCATGGGAGAGATTTATTACTTCATTCTGATTCTATTTGTCCCAAGTTGCCAAGTTTTCAAGTTGCCCCAAACGATGAAAAACTGTGCTTTTATGCATATAAACACTCGCATAAACAAAAAAGCACGAAAACAAAATAGAAAAATGCAGGGTCTAATCTTGGGGAAAGCAAACCGCACGAAATGCCAGCCTACAACCAAACAGAATCAGAATGAAGTAATAAATGTCTCTCATGAAACTATTACACATGAGAAAACAGTGTTCTTAAACAAAGGGTTAAAAACTTGCGTAGATTTCTCCGATAACACAGAAGATTGTATAGTTGACATTGAAGTAGCTACTGAGGGTCTAAATACTGGGCAGAAATAAGCAATTAGAAGCAAATGCGGGAAGATATTAGAAAAAATAGAAAGGGAAAGTGGTAAACCCAAACCATACTTGAAAATACTTAAATCTCTGAATAAAAAAGATGTTTATACGAAAGCAGACAGAGGAAATAAGACGGTCATCATGGACAAACAAGACTACATTTCTAGAATGACAGATTTATTGGCAAGTGATGAACTCCACGAAGTAAAGTCTGACCCTTTAAATATGTGTGTAAAACAGTTAAATGAAACAATCAAGGATAAAATGATCATACCAAAAGAAATTGAAGTTTAAAACCAGAGTACCCTACAGTATCTAACATATATGGATTACCCAAAATTCATAAAACAGGAAATAAGATGTGCCCAATCATTAACAACATAAACAAACCCTGCTAGAAACTATCCAAATGGCTAAACAAAAAAAATTTAAGGAGCTACCAAAATTTAAAAGCCACAGCATTAAAAATTTGTTGGAATTCATCAACAAAACTAAAAATCTACAATTTTCTCCCACCGACCGAATGGTATCTTTTGATGTAATCTCTTTGTTCCCAAGTATTCCGAGAGACAAACTCAGAATACATGCAACTATGGCTTCAGTCCCAACAATTAGACCACAACATCATAGAGAAATACCTTCACTTAACTAATATTAGCATTGAACAGTCCTTTTTTTTACATTCAATAAAAAACAAACATTCAAACAAAAATCAGGACTATCTATGGGCAACCCATTGTCCCCATTCGGCAGACCTCTTCATGAGCTTTTTGGAAACCCTTATCACAAAGGCATTCCCACTAATTTTCAAACATTAGTATAGATATGTGGATGACATTTGGGCAATAGTAAATGAGAAACAAGTGGATGATGCATTAAAACTACTCAATTTACAAAATCCTGCAATAAAATTTTCCATACAAAAAGAGACAAACAATGAAATCCCTTTCTTAGATTTGAAACATAGCAGAAAACATAATAAACTTGAATTTGGCATACATAGGAAGGAAACACACACAGAAAATTTCATAAAACAGATGGATATAACCCAAGACAACACAAGCATGCTGTTATCAACAGTTTAACTTACAGGCTGGTTAATGTACCTTCAAACAAGATAGAATATATCAAAGAGTACAATAATATCATTCACATTGCAGATTACAATGGATTCAGTGCTGAATTGTTCAAAAAGAAAATTGATAAATTCAAAAGACAACAAAGATGCAAACAAGTAAATACTCTTTCTCCAATCAGCAATGAAACTTCATACAGAAAATTTACATATCATACCAGAGCTACACATCTTTTCCAAAAAGTCTTCAAAGAGCACAATATTACTTTGGCCCCACAGAAATAATTTAGTTTTGAAATCACATAATACAAAGGAGATACCCACAGACAAAAAATCAGGTGTGTACCGGATAAACTGCAAAGGCTGTGACAACTTTTACATTGGAAAAACCAAAAGCAACTTGAACATTAGGCTTAAAGAGCATTTTAGGAACATCAGGAACAAAGAAATAGATAAATCGGTGGTAGCGTACCATTTTTGAAAGGAGTACCATAATATAGAACGAGAAATCCACTTATTAAAAAGTGTCCGAGGTCCAGCTGCATTAACCACGTGGAAAAAATCTTCATAAAGAAATATGAATGAAAATTGTTTAATTTCGACACTACCTTTGAAGAAAACCCAAACCCAAGTTCATCAAGATACCGACAGAGACACACCTATCTCCTCCAGTGAGTTCACCAAACCAACGTCCATTAGTCGACAACAGCGATGATGTTAGGAAGATCCTAACGAAACACATTCTAGGTAAATACTAGCAATAAGTGGAGCATTGAGTATTAGTCTGACTCAAAATTATATAATAGCTGGATAAATTTGGATGAGTAGAGCCAGACTGTAAAATTCAATGCCATAGCCAGGATTGAACCACGGATCTCCTAGTTTTGTCTGGTTGCTCTTAACCATTGAGCTGCTATGGCAACATGCCATTAAATTCTCCAACTGACTTATGTTTCCTGGTAAACCACTAGGAGTTCCCATATGCAATGAAGTACGCACCTTTTTTGTGGCGACTTACTATGCTGTAAGTACTTAAGTTCCAGGCTTCATAGTTAAATCACTATTTTTTAGGTAAATTGATGGAAATTAATCATTTCTTCCACACGAGCTGTGTGTAGGCTGTTTGGACGAGTGGAGCCAGAATGAAACATTCAATGCCATAGCCAGGATTTGAACCACGGATCTCCTGGTCTCCGTCCAGTTGCTCTTAACAATTAAGCTACTATGGCCAACATGCTGACATGACATTAAATTCTCCAACTGACTCATAGCTTGGTCACACATGGATAAATTTATCAATAATTTGGTGACATTATTTAAATTGTTGAGGAATGAGTATATTTGCTAACAGTGCAATGAAGTTTATAAGCATAATGTTGCAACTTTTTATGAGGAAAAAGAATTTGAATGCAGTTCAGAAAAAAACAAAATTTGGTAGAGTTTTTATTTGTTCTCCCTTTCTCACTAAAGCCAGCCAGCCCTCGTAGCCATGGTCACTAGAGTGTATGCCTCTAGCGTTCTGCCGCGTAGAGGGTCGCAGGTTCGAGTCCCTCCTTGGGCATGGATGGTAATGTGTATCGTGTATATGTGTGGAACTATAGAAGACAGACAGTAATATAAATGGAAACAATAAAAATATGGTTAAACAAGAAAAATTATATATATTTTTAAAATATAAAAAAATGCTGGTGTTAGGAGTCGCTGGGGTTCCCTCCGAGCCAAAACATTTGACCCTAGATACCAGGGTTGAGGAGTCGGCCCAACGATTTGGTAGAGATTCATATATAATTTTATGTAATATGTAATATTTATTGAGGTACTAAGCTTTTACAATTTTTGGACTGCCCTCTGTTTTGGCCCAGGCCACTGCTACACAGGACAGTCCATTAAGTATATTTACAGACATGTTACAATATGTATTATTACAGAATAGTCACTTATTATTCCTTCTCTCTTTTTACAGTCCACACCCACTTGTTTTTAACCTTATTTAAAAACTGACCTATGTTATTATATTTTTTACTTAAAACCTTGATTAAGCTGATTCTCCTATTCATTTTTGATATTTGACATTCTTTCCTCCACATCTCTGTTTCCTTACAATCAAACAATATATGTTTTATATCCTCTTTATCTCCACACAATGGGCACTCGTCTTGTGGGTATCCATTTCTTTGACCTCTTAATCTCCATATCCCTGCTCTTAACCATGCTAACCCCTTTCTTTCTTCACTGTTAGTGCTATCTATATACCTCTCCCTCCCCCAACTATTTTTCAATTGACTATAGAAAACAAGTGATCTCTTCTCTGCTATTTGACTAAACAGTTTCTGGATCTCCATGTCTTCAAATCTTATTCTAGCCCCTTTCCAAAAACCTTTATAATTAGTTTCTCTCTTTCTCCAAATATCACCCATACCATTATTTTCCAAATTATTTCGTAAATTACTTACCCATCCTTTATTTGATAAACTTAGTTCTTGATACTTCAAGCATTGTTTCAGTATATTGCCCTCCTCTAAATTCAATATCCTATACCAATATTTTAGTGCCCTTTCTATAACTAACCCTTTTCTTGGAACTCTCCCCATTTCAATTAGAGCTACTTCATTTGCAGTTGATATTGGCAGCCCTAGAACTTCCTTACAAAACCCCCTGTGTACATAATCTAAAACTTCCCATCCCTTTTCTAGCCCCCACATCTCAATACCATATAGCATTCGTGCCTCAACCACCGAATTATATACCCTTTCTAACCATTTCATTTCCATTTCAGGTGTTTTATACAAACATCCTCTTACAGCTGTCATTGCTGCTTTCCCTTTTGCCAGTGCACATTTCTTTTGCTTCTCCCATTTTCCTCCTGCATCAATTTTCATTCCTAAGTAATTACATTCACGTACTACTTTATATTCGATTCCCTCTTTGTACCACTTCTCATGTTTACTCAGTTTAGTACCTTTTTTAAAAACTACAATTTGGGTTTTAGCTCTATTCACCTTTAGGCCCCAAGCTGCACAATATTTATCTATTTCTTGTAAAGATATTTTTAGCCCATTCACAGTAATAGCACCAATCACCAAGTCATCTGCAAACAATAATCCAGGGATTTGTATATAATTTTAGTACTACATAGAGCTCCCACAGGAAATTTCCAAGGATATATAAACAGATGGAAGAACTATCTCATACATTTATACTGAAACTGCTAAAAAAATTTGTGGAGATTTTAATGTAAACACATTTGACGACAATTCAATTAAGATTGAACTCAGCTCCCTTATATCTTGCAGATATATAAGCAAGAACAACAATGCAAAGATCGGACAAGAGCCCAGAAGCTCATTACATGCATCTGACCAAGACGACGTAGCCTTCACCGGAAGCAAAGGATACTCATCAAGACACAGGCCGTGGGAGCCTATGTATCCATTAGAATGTGTAGTTCATTCTCTGATCAAAATTCGTATGAACACTGCAACAAGTATAATTATTTTTCTAAAATCACAAAAAATTACACAGTAATTCCTATAGTAAATGACATGTCATATCACAATACTCAGGTACTGTTACTGAGGTAAGCAAACAGACTCATAGGAAAACTTAAATTACAAGAACTGTCAGTGATTAATGTATCATTAAATTTAAACTAGTGTTAAAAATGAAAAATGGGCTTATGTTTATGCAAAGATTAAAGTAAATAAAAAATTTGATGAATTCTTCAAAACTGTACCATTACCATCTGAAGCTATTTTCCCGAAAAAAACAGTAAATTTACCACAGGTGACGACGGTCAAACCTTGGATTACTTCAGGTATAAGGAAGTTTTGTGCAAATGAAAGAAATTTGTTCCTACTATATCTCACAACTAATGACCATACTAAAGCGCACTACACAAAACACTAACATAATTAAAAGAGTAATTATGAAACAAAATGCAGGCATTACTCACTACCTACTGATGAATTCAGTAATAAAATTAAAAGTGTGGAATATAACAAAAACTGGAACAGGGAGAAGTAACCCAAACTGTAATATCACATAACTGCTGGAAAAAAAAAAAAAAACAGTAATTAATATGTCATGGCAAATGCTTCCAACACATATTTCCTTAGTGCAGCAAACACAAAAACAATCTGACCCAAAATCAATTGCACATAAAATCCTAAAAAAGCATATCCAAAAATTAATTGTAAATCTGAAGTGGACTCACAAGTGCCAAACAGATAGAAAAGATTACTACATCACTAGAAAGTAAAACCTCTCATGGTTACCAAATGGTTACCATGGTTATCTCTCATAAGTACCAAATTATTAAAATATAGATTAGCAAGAGTTGAGTAAGCCTATTAGTCATACAGGGAATCAATTTTCTAGTCAATGATATTTCCAGAAAAAATTAAATACACAATTGTTAAGGTTCTAGGAAACAAACCAGATTTCCAACTATAGGCCCATCTCGCAATTGACAGCGTTTTCTTAAGTGATGAAGAAAGTGATATGCAACCATGTTATAAAATACACTGAGTTTACTAACATTCTTACATCATCCTAGTTTAGATTTAGCAAAATGTGACATATTTCTGAATTAGTAATAACTTTGGATTAAAAAAAAAAGAACAAAGAAACGAGAATAACTACCATTAGGAATACTTTGTGATTTGGCTAAGGCATTTTGACAATATAGATCACAACCTCTTGCTGCAAAAAATAAAATTTTGGTTTCAAGAGTTTGATTTCTATTAATTTGTTCAGATCTTATCACACAGACTCTAGAAATCCAAGGACAAATTATGATTTGTAGCCAGGTGTTACTAATAAATGTATCCTACAAGGCTCAATACTTGGACCATTGTTATTTTAATATTTATAAATGACTCGCCACTTAATCTTAGCAAGGAGTCCATAGTGTGCTCTTTGCCGAATATACTAGTATACTTATACCTGAGAAGTCACATCAGCATTTGAACACTTCAATATTTGGTTTGAAGGAAATAAGTTATAATTAAACTTGATAAAACAATTAAATTTAAAGGGAGTTGATTAATGACTCTAAACAACACTTACTTTACAACACTTACTCCCTTTAAATTTAATTTATCACAACACTGTTTTCAACACTTCCAAAAAAGGAATTGATAAAACAAACTTTATTTAAGTTAAAATGAAGCAAAAACAGATACTGGAATTAACAACTGGATGCAACAATCACACTAAGTATCTGATACTAAATTTCTTGTGCTCCACACAGCTGAAGAGCTCATTAGGAGAGAACAAATTAGTCATGTTACCAAACCTTAGCTCTACTTGCTTTGTTTCAAGAAACTTAAAAAATTTGGTTAACAAAATTACCTTAAAAGCAGCACAATTTATGTATTTTTAGTCTTTGTTATGGTACAGAATTATTTTCTGGGGTAATCCAGCACAAAACAGGCTAGTTTCCAAATACAGACCATTAGAAAAATCAGCAGTTGCCACGCATTTTTGGGAAAAAAATTACAACATAAATCCAGAACCAAAACCACTAAAACATACATTAACAAAACAAGAACTGTCCACATGGGAACAAATCTTCATTTCAAAAAATAGGAACAAAGTATTTAATTTCGACATCCCTCAGAAAGATTTGTTCAGTGAGTTCCTCGAACCGCCACCAGAGGAGACCTATGACAAAATATCGCCAGCTACACAACAGGGAACCAGTATATGTCCGGTTGACAATGTAGGCAAATAGTCTCTGAAATATGTTCCGGGAAAATTTAAAAGTGTTGTTTAGTGTCATTAATCGACTCCCTTTAAATTTAATTTATTACAACAGTTTTCAACACCTTCAAGAAAGGAATTATACCACTATCTGTGGTTGTGAAATACTGCAAGAAATCGTTATTTGTTCCTAAACACCGTCACCCTAATATCTTTAACAGCTTCCATTGTTGAAGACAAGATCCTAAAAATTCAGCTAACTGCTTGGGTAAATATAAATCATGTACCAAATCGTTGAGTTCCACCTGTGTAATTACCTAAGTGTGGCTTTTCTGCTTCTTCTTCTGGAATATAAGCAGCATCCTTGAATGTAGATGGTAGTACTACTTCATCAGATGAAGATCTGTCAGATTCAGATAGTTCTTGCCATGCAGAAGGTAGAACAGGGAAGGCTCAACAGTCTCCATGTGGGACTGGTGTTATAGTTGAAAAGAGGTGGTCAGGGTATTTAATGCTTGTTTTGCTTTTCAAAGAAAATCCTGTTACATTTGTTAAACAAAAGTAACAACCATCACCATGATTGGTTGGTTCACGCCATATCATGAGTACACCAAAAGGCAAAGGCACTTTCTTACCCTTTAACCACTGAGTCAGTCTTACATCACACGTCTTACAAGTCACTGAGGTGCCCAACTGCGATCCTTGTCACCTAATAGTCATCCAAAATAATGTCTATATGCAGTTTTCAGAACATTAGAAATATGTCTCCACTGAGATTTAGGTGTAAATTTGCCGCATATGTAACAAAATATGTTTGGAGAATTTTTGCACTCACGTCTTTTTCTTCATACTGTCTCACTGCTTGACTCTCAACACAAAACAAACTATGACTTTTTTTTTCATTATCAGGCGACAGAACCTAATATAAAGGAACAAGCGATAGGACGGTGGCATCTGGGCCAGATACAGATATGGGGAAGATGTATAATGCGTGGAAATTTAAGCGTGCTGAGTATATAATTGTTATATAAGATCACCCTATAATTACAAAACCATGCGTGATAAGAAAAATCTGAATGTATTTTCGTAAATAGCACACCAGACTTAGTGTAATTCAATATTCTGCTTGCCTGCACACTTTTGTGTGTTTATTAGTGTTATTGCACTACTGTATATATAAACTTAGATTTCTGATTCATGCCATTTTCGTTTCATTTACCACTCATTTTATCCAATCAGATTCTTTGCTTTCACATTATGCAGATTACTAGTACTTCACATGTTTTATAGACAGGCACTCACAAAAATATTCAGCCATATAAGACTTTCCTACTATATGGAGTTTTTTTTGAAATTATGAAGTGTTATTAAAGAAAGTTTATTTTGAATGTAAATCACAAACAGAATATTAAATAAATCTGGCTACTTGGGATTTTTACAACAGAACTGTTATTAGGTACTGTTTGACTCCAAAGCAATATATTCATTTGTCAAAGTATAAACTTGAAAGAAGCGTAGGGACAGTGAAGCACAAACTAGTACAAAATTGAATCGAGAATATATTGACACATTGCTTCACTCACCTGTTTATTCACAGGACATGTTTCAAGAGCTCTTGCTCTTATCCTCAGCTGATACTCGACTCAAGTATCAGCTGAGGATAAGAGCAAGAGCTCTTGAAACATGTCCTGTGAATAAACAGGTGAGTGAAGCAATGTGTCAATATATTCTCGATTCAATTTTGTACCAATATTCATTTGTCATTTTAGTTAATTGATGGAAATAAATCATTTCTTCACACTAGCCGTATATAGGGTAAGGTTTTTCATGAATAGAGTCACCATGAAAAATTCAATGCCATGGCCGGGATTTGAACCATGGATCTCTTGGTTTCCGTCCAGTCGCTCTAACCCATTGAGCTACCATGGTCAACATGCCATCTTGACATTAAATTCTCAATTTGACTCGTATATTTTCCCGGTAGACTTTAATATTTGGTCACCCTTAGTCAGGTTTATATTCACCCACTTAGACATTTATAAAAACAGGGGCCTCACACCTTCATTACCATTAGTGACATACCTATATATCTGTGTTGTTGTGGGTACCATAAATTCCAATGGGACGCAAGTGAAACAATAGAATATTTCAATAGTGACAGCTTTTGTGAGGTTTTACCATGCTAAAGGTCTTATGCATAGCGATATTGCTGCTAAGGTGAATATTCCATGGAGCACTGTTGGAGATTTCATCTGACGATACAGAAGACAGAATTGAATGATTGCCACGAACGGGACATTCACAGAAGCTTAGTCAGAGAAGACAGCTTATGAGAAAGGTAATAAATAATCCTAAAATAAGTGCTCCAAAACTGGCGATCATATTGCATGTGACTACTACTAAAGTGCACCCAGGAAAGTTAGAAGGGTTTTTATTGAGGAAGGCTACAGTGAAAGATTGGTGAAAAAAGCTTATCTAAGGAAAACTAACAGGACAAAGAGGTTGCAGTCAGCTAATGAATTCTGCAAAACAGACCAAAAATGGTGAAGTGATGTAATTTTTGTTGGTGAAAGTCCCTTTTATGAGAGGATTCGTGTTCGGCACAAGCTCAATGCAGAGCAGAATATGAGGAATTTTTACCATACAGTGAAACTTACAGGTTGCAATGTTATGGTGTGGAGGGTGAAGTGCAAAATTTAGTATTCATTGAGAACATCAAAACACAGTATCTCAACATTCTTACAGAAAACCTTCACTAGGGTATGAAGAGATAAGTAGTAAGAAATATTTTTAAGTTTTATCAGGATAATGAACCAAAGCACCAGGCATATAGTCAGGGAATGGTTATACCAGGTGAGTCCGTATCTATCTTAACTATGCAACCCGCAGTTTATAGTCTAATGTGAAAACATCGACTTTTTAGCACAAAGGCCAGTTTTCCCAATGAGCAACAGCAGCTCATGTGGCAGCTAGTTGAGATGGTTAGCCGTGGGCATATGGTGCTGCAAAGGCCAGGTTTGAAATGACGTGACATTGTTTTTATTTTTTTCCCCCCCTTTCTCATAGTCTTTATTATCTGTATTTTAGTTACTAAAATACAAACAATAAACAAAATAAACAATAACATCTTTTATTGTTGCTATTGGTTCTCTTGTGACCCAAAGACACAAGAATGACAATCCGATAATTAGGAATCATGCTTAGCTTTGTGACCATTTAAAATCTGTACCTATCTGGTGTTGTAAATCATATGACATAGTTAGCTTTCATTTTTTAGGAACATTAAATGTTTCATGTCTAAATCTTATGTTTCACTTCTACTAACATAGGAGCTGTGAACGTGTTAACTTCTCGGTTAAACAGAAAAATAAATTGTCAAATCATGGATTTCATCAATACAGTAAATGTTCAAAATGATGACCCCTGATAGTATTTGAGAGGTTTCAAATATTGAATACCTACATAGATAATGAAGCATTCATTTATTCCACACATTGACACAGACGCAAGTAGCTAAAGCCACTTTGCATTTACGAAGTGTTTGAAACTTGGTTGAATGAGCTAAGCACAATACAGACTATAACAAAATATCTACTATGTACTATACATTTATATCTAATCTGCCAGTGGAAAACATGGTGATTATTGTATTTTATAAATATGTATAATGTTATAAAAATGCTATTTTATCATATCAAATTATAGGCCACAAGAGGTAAAACAAAGAGTAAAAAATTTCTGAGGATATGAAAACAACTTGTGGCAGCATGGCAAGGTAACCTGTATAATACCATTTAGACAATGTTACTTTGCAAACAGAGGTTTCTATACGTATATGTAACCGCAGACCTCAGACTCTCTCATCTTGAATCTTTACACACATTTTACAGCTTCATATAGTGTTTTGAGCTTGTTTTGGTAGTTTCAATGCACATAAACTGCATCTGCTATTACAATTACTGAATAGGCTACAAACTGTTGTAATTTGTGATAGAAGTGAAAACTATCTAGCTAATTCTTAGCACTTTTTGACATGGCTGTACAATGAAAACACATGTGTTCCAATGTTATTGTCAACTGATGCATTTAATAGGGTGTTCCTTCAGGGTCGTGTTTAAAAGGCGTGTGTGAATATATGCTAATGAAACTCGTCTATAATTGCTACTGGAACTCTGTGTCTGGTTATAATGTTTTTGGATTCGACATACATAGTGATTGCTTTCTGTTACAACACTTATGCACTGAGTTATCTACCCTTTCTCTATAAACTGCTCTGTAAATCATCCATTAGAAGGCATTCAAGAAAGGCATGTCACATATGTCACTTAGCACACTGCATAAATTAAAAAATAAATAGGGGCAGGTGACTCACCTGGTATAACTGCCCAAAAGTAATACATCCGGCACCAGAGTCCAGATCTTAACCCAAGAGAACATTTATGAATGAGTAAATAAATGAATCACAAATTGTCCCATCTCATCTAAGATAACTAAACGAAAGATTGCTCGAAAAATGGGTAAAAATTGAGACTACCTATATGAAAATAATTTCTAATATGAAACTACACCTGCTAAAAGTAATCAGGCTTCAATGATACCCTGCAAAGTACTGAACTTAGCCAGTTTGAAGGAATATATACACGGTGTTCATTTTTATTCCTTATTTCCAGCCCTCCAATAGAGCAGGAATGATGACATAGTTGACTGGTGAGGCTATCTTGAAATCATAGTGCCCTCTATAGAGAAGGGGTAATTTTTGCGGAACAGTAAGCAAATTACAGCGCTCTGAGTGTGGTTGTACTCGTAACTAATACAATCAGCCTTTTCTTTCACCCTTCTTACGGTAATCGTGATTTGACATTCTAGTACATACATAAGTAGCACGTTTCTATTCTAAATGATATGAATATGGATATATCATCATGGTTATGAATACAGAGCACTGCATCTTCATGGTTGAATGCTACTTTCGTACTGGCATTAAAATTGGTGCTACACAGAAATATATTTTTAAACTTCTGCATCGAGGAGTTTATACAGCGCTATCCGGCATTCAGACAAGCCCCTCAGAGCGTAATGTCAAAAGTGTCCAGGTACCGTCAAATGGACATACTTTTGTTTGAAACACAAACACCTTACGTTTTATCAGTATGCGATATAAATTTTTAATTAAATGCTTAATTTAATTAATTTATTGTTACATTTTTAATTAAAATTTCTTAATGTTGGTATCCTTATGTCTTAAAACACCAATAGGTGCACCAAATATTTCCAAGATACAGGATCAGTTACTTGCAAAACCAAACACTGGATGCTATTAAGTGACTGGTCCCAATCTACATACAATAAATAATGTTATGACAGAAAGGCCTCAGACATCTCTGCAGCAGCTAGTTAGGGAGGTGGGACTTTCCATTAGTTCTTGCCATATGTCAGTCAGCAAAATGCTGCAACTCTACCCGTATAAAATCACACTGTTGCATAAGTTGCAAAAGCAAGACCTACCCACCTGTGTAAACTTTTGCAACTACTTCCTGCAGTATTTTGAGGATGATGAGAGCTTGATCTATTCTTCACCTCGACGGATGCTGGTTCGAGTTGACAGACTGTGTCAACACACAAAATGCTTGCATATGAGCTTCTGAACCACCAAATCAGTTTGTGGAAATCCCACAGTACTAAAAAAAAATTGGTGTCTGGTCAGCCATGTCATGACAGTGAATGATCGGCCTAATTTTCTTTGAAGGAAGACTAAACGCTTGGTGATATAGAGAGGAAAATTTAACCAAGTTTATTGACCATGTGTAAAGAGTTGTCGTAAAGAGTTCTATTTACTTTTTATTTTATGTAATTTCATTCACCCTTTAAACCACCTCCCATTTAGACATACAACATGGGAGAGTATTAAGCAGGATTCAACCTTTATTAGAAAGAATTGTAATTGCACTGACAAGTTGAAATTACTCTGTAAAATGCATACATTTATACAGGAATTAAAATTGTAGACAAAATATTAAAAAAAGAAAAGACAAAAGGTGAGAGTCGAATTCGTTTACCTTTCACTTGAAAGCTAATGTCAAACATTGCACCAGAGAGTGCTCTGACACATCTCTTCATTTTTGTGTGTTGTGCATTCAAATGGTATCATCATTAGCAGTGGCATACTGGCACTTCAGAAACTCTCAAATTACTTGTTTAAGATATCTCCACTTGCTTTGAAAATATTTCGGTGTAGTTCATTAACATCCTGTATATAAAAAGGAATTGATGTTTGTTAGTCTCACCAAAACTCTAGAACGGCTGAACCGACTTACGTAATTTTGGTTTTGAAATATTTGTATAAGTTCAAGGAAGGTTTAAAAGGTGAGAAAAGAAACCTAAAGTAATAATTGACCAGTTATTAACTAAATATAAAAGTACACATGCAAACTCTTACGGAATACATACACCTTTTATTTTTTACAAACAAAAGCATTACAAAGTAGAAAGACATTCCACTCCTTGCCAAAGTCTTCAAAGCTATTTCACTTACCATATTTATGTAATAAAAATGAATTTGTTAATCTTCGTAACTGCAAAACTTTGAAATGACTGGACCAATTTGTCTAATTCTTTCTTTCTTTTCAAATATTCGTTTAAGTGCGAGGAAGGTTCTTGTGAAGAGAAAAATTGGTAAAATTGTGCAGAAAAATGGAAAAAACATTTTTCTATTTTGAAATTGATATGCAGACCAAGGAAGGTTATTATGAAGGTTAAAACAAAAGAGAACAAATCAGAATATGAAAAAAGAACAGCTGAAACTTAGTAACTTTATAATGTTTGAGCATGACCTTAAAGTTAATATAAACTACTGGAATGCATCAGAATTGACACCTTTTTCTACAATATAAAGTTTAACTGTTTGAGAGCTGTTGATTAGTGTGTGTTACTTCAAAGTTGCTATATTTATCTCTGGTTGATTGGTTTATTTTATGTGTTTATGCTCAGTTCAAGATTGTCGCCTACATGACGCGGGCGGAGCAATTTAGGTTGAAGAACTTGAATTGCTATTAAGCAAGCTAATTTTCGGTTTAATTGGATTGCACAGCAACATGAAGAGTACAATGAAATTGAAAGGACTAGGATATCACAAACACACGGCTCAGCTAATAATCTTGCAGGTTTCAAATGAGCTGCTTTGAGTTACAATGTTTCAGTTGACTACATTGCTTACCAATGCACTTTTATTGGATCTATGAACTCAATTTGCTGATATTGTAAGGCACTGAAAACACATGGCAAAGTGAAATTAGTGCCATTTGTTCCACCAACAGAGCCATTTCACTAATTGGTTTCAGGAACAGGAACAGATTCCACACATTTCCTTACAGATATACAAAAATATAACTGCTTTCAAATGACTTCACGTGGGGCAACACATGTAGTTCAGGACAACTTCATGCCAGCTTTCAAGGTAACATAATAGGCTTATCCCCTGTATTGCTTTGTTTATTTTACTTCTTCTAAAAGTAATAAAGCTGTTATTTTTAATTTACTGATACAAGGCCAAATATATCACTGAGCAGGCTCACTGTTGCCGGGGTCAAATGGAGACTACAAATTCCTGCAAATATATTTCATGCCCATTGGACACAAGAAATTGATCTGACAGATCAGTTGATTCCTATACAAACCAAGATGATGCCGTCAACTATCCACCCAAATTTTTGAACTCGCTGGATTTGCCAGAATTGCCGCCTCACAATCTTGAATTTAAGGTCGGCGCGGTGATCATAATGTTGCGAAATATCAACCTACCATGTCTTTGTAATGACACACGGCTACCGGTGTAAACATTACTGAACACCTTGATCAAAGCAACCAACCATTCTAAAGGGAAAGTATAAAGGAGAAGACATTTCGATACCACGCATTCCAATGATTCCGACTGACATACCATTGGAATATAAACGACTGCAGTTTCTAGTGTGGCTTGCTTCCGCTACGACCATAAATAAATTCCAGGAGCAGTCAGTGAGTGTTTACGGGATTAATCTTGAAAACCCACGTTTCTCGCATGGTTAATTGTACGTTGCCTGTTCTCGTGTTGCAAAACCATTACATTTTTTTGTTTACATGCCAGGTAATCAAACAAAAAATATCTTGTACCTTAAAGCATTACAATGAAAATATTTAAGATAATGTTACTAAAGTATTACAGTGTGCGAATAAAGATAACAGAATTTCGTAAGTAGTTTAAGATTATTACATTTAAAATACTTAATAATATAATATTTATTTGTACTTACATATCTTACAACCTCAATTACAAGGTTTACAATTCTACTCTAGGTACAAATTTGTCAGCTGCTTATATTACGGGCTGATAGTGGTGTTGGCTTCCTGACCGTTAACCTCTATCCTAGCCCTTATACGACCTTGAACTAATGTTCTGATTGTGTCTTCCATTTCTCTACCTCTTATTTCCTCGCCCTTCTCAACCATTTCTCTTTGACTGTCAGCAAATTTCCCCACCTCCCTTAATCTTTTCTCTCTTTTCAACGTAAGCATTTTTATTGTTACTAAGTAAGCCAGTTCTTATCCCATATTAATTTCCTCCAGTTTTCAATTTCTTTACACTCCACTACATAATGTTCTTAACTTATTTTCTTTTCACATAGAATGCACTCCTTTGGTGAACCCCCTCTCAATGGCTCTTGTCCTTAACCAAGCTAAACCCTCCCTTTCATATCTATCACATATGTCTATATATGTTTCCCTTCCCCATTCTGTCTTTATTTTCAGGTATACACTAAGTGATTTCTTAGTTATCAGATTTCCCCACGTCACTTGTATGTCAATGTCCTCTATCCTATTCATAATAATTGTCCAAAAACCTTTTACATTTCTTTCATTCTCTTGCCAGATATGCCCCATCTCTATTTTAGCCAGCGTTCTCTCTAGCTCTGCCCACCAGCTGTTTTTACATGTTGAATTGTTCTGATGTTCTAGACAGATCTTTAATAAAACACCACACACTCACTTAATGTATTATACTTTTTTATACAGCTATACCAATATTTTAAGCCTTTTTCTATAATTACCCCACTCCTACAAGGTATTCCAAGTTCCATTCTAGCTACTCCATTTGGCGTTGACTTATTCAAACCCTGTATCTCTACAGAACTGTTCATATGTATGTTTAACACGATTTCTTATCTCATTGACCCCCCACAACTCCACATCATATGTCATTTTTGACTCTACTATTGCTTCATAGATTCTTTCATGCCACTTCAATGACATATCTGGTAATTTATATTTACAGCTCCTTACCCCAGACATCGCTATCTTCCCTTTCACTCTTATCTTTCTCCCATGTGCTCCCCAGCCTCCATTGTAGCACAGTCTCATCCTTAAATAGTCAAACTTCTTTACCACCTCCACCTTTTAGTCATTTAGATACCACTTTTCATCTTTTCTTATCACCCTTCTTAAACACTACTATTTTTGACTTGCTTATTCTTATCCCCCATTCATTACAGTAGCTGCTAATTTCATTTATTGTTCTCTGTAATCCTATCACTGTTATAGATGCTATTACCAAATCATCTGCAAATAGTAGCCCTGGTATTATCTTATTTCTAATTGGGCAATGGTTGTTACTTTTTTCAACCCTTTCAATTATATCATCAATGAACAAGTTGAACAATATAGGGCTAAGTTTACAGCCTTGTCTTAATCCCATTTTCTGCTCCACTAATTCGGTTATCTCATTCTTATCTACTCTTGCTCCAATCTTTATTCCCTCATACATTTTTTCTAGCCCTATAATAAATTTCTTGCTAACTCCTTTCTTTTGTAATTTCCACCATAGTGCTTCTCTAACTGTTGTAGCAAAAGTTTTTCAAAATCTACAAAAAACATATATACTCTCCCTCTTTTCCTACTTGTGTACTTATCTACTATTGTTCTAATAATTAGTAGATTATCCATTGTCCTTCTCCCTTTCCTGAATCCTGATTGAAATTCCGATAGCTTCTTTTCTACCTCTGCCCATCTTTGCAATCTTTCAGACATTATTCCTGTGTAAATTTTCCCTAATATTGCTAGTAAACTGATCCCCCTATAAATTTGTGGTTTACTAACTTCTCCTTTGCCTTTGTAAATTGGTGCAATACTACTCACTTTCCAATTTTCTGGAAACCTATTCACTTGCCTTATTTTTTCTATAAATTTCGTCATGACTCTTATAGCTTCATTTGTTTTACCATATTTCTTCCAGAACTCTCCTGGTAGTCCATCAGAGCCCCCAGCCTTTTTCTTTTTTTTTTTTTAACCTTTTTACTTGTAAATTCCCATGTCCACATGGGAACAAATCTTCATTTCAAAAAACAGGAACAAAGTATTCAATTTCGACATCCCCCCAGAAAGATTTGTTCAGCGAGTTCCTCAAACTGCCACCAGAGGAGACCTATGACAAAACATCACCAGCTACACCACAGAGAACCAGTCGATGCCTGGTTGACAACGGAGGCAAATAGTCTCTGAAACATGTTCCGGGAAAATTTAAGTGTTGTTTAGTGTCATTGACTCTCTTTAAATTTAACAGATAGTAGTGTTTGTGTATGCAGTGATGTGAGTGGATTAATGTTGGAATTAGGTATTACACATAATGCTGAAGAGTGGCACCTATTTATTAACAGTCCTAAAATAAGGTTGAAGGCTGCGTTACTGTATCACCCACAGAAGGTGTTTCTTCCACCGTTACACATTAAATTAGTGCTGATGAAGAGCTTCATGAAGACCATGGACAACTATGGCGAGGGTTTCAAACATCTTAGAACTGTTTTCCCTGGTCCAAGTGATGCCAAATTAAAAGAGGGAATATTCGTTGTACCTCAAATCACATAAGTGATCAGTGACAAAAATTTTGATACAAAATTATAAAGGCAAAGGAGCTTGCAGCACGGAGGTCATTTAAAGGTGTTGTTCACGGCTTCCTTGGTAATCAAAAAGATGCAAACTATAAAGAGCTGGTACAGAATCTTCTTCAAACATATGAGAAATTGGGGTGTAGGATGTGTCTCAAAATTCACTTCCAACATTCCCATGTGGATTTTTTTCTGGATAATTTAGATGCAATAAGTGATGAACAAGGTGAACATTTTCACCAACACATTAACATTTCCAACTAAAATAAATAACCATAGTAACAGAATGAGATCTCTTCAAATATCTTTATTTGAATACACATTCTTGGAACTAGAGTTAATTTTGATTTATAATTTATCATAATAGGAATTGCAAACGATCTGAAGGTGACACAGAAAAACTTAATGCAGTTTCAAATTCAGTGCATCGAATTCATTAAGATTCAGCTTCTTTCATTTCTGCACATTTTCTTAGGTTCAAATTTGTAGACTAGTGTAATTATCATTGCCAATTAACATGAGCTTCTATAGAAAAGAAAACTAAACATAACCTAAAATCAACCCAATTTTATATTTTAATGTATAAATACACTAAACCTAATTTCCATTGAATTAGAAACCCAAGCTTGCTTAAAGAACTAAATAGAGCCTAATTTCCCATGAATCAAAAAAGTAAGCTTATATATAAAAACTCGATCTAATCTAATCCAATCCAACCTAACCTCCAGTGAATCAGAAACTGAAGCTTATATAGTCAATCATAAGCATTGTTAAGGGAACACACTTGCTTCATTCACATGCTTTGGTGTAACCAGAAGGAAAAAGGTTACTTACGATTACATTTCCTTATTAGCAACTATTTACATTACTTTGTTGATAGAATATACATGTTGTCTTTAAGAACATTACACATAGATTCAAATAAACTTGCTAAAGTCGTATAACAAATTAGGGAGCATATATATTGCAATATTTGAGAGATGCAACAAAACAAAATAAAGGCATTACAAGTTCCAGTTCCAGCACCTAGGTTTGGCAGTGAAGGTAAATGGTATGGTATGGTATGTTGACGTTACAACATGGTTCTTATATAAGACCAATATTTATTAAAAGGTAATGTAGAGAAGTATTAGCATGGTGGAAGTGCTGAAACGTCATCCAAAATGTACTATGAATATATTTTACCAAGATGATTCCCCATCTTGAGTCTAGTAGTATGAAGGAGTGCGAACGTGTGGGAGATCTAATGAATAAAAATTCAAAATACCTGCAACCCAATGTTTACAAATTAACACCATTGCCAATATGCGATATGTTCCAAGAAAAGAACAGCTGCTGATATGACCATTGCAGTTAAACTGGGGTTTAAATGGAACAATACATGTGTATTTATTTTAATTACTTTTATGTGATATAATTACCGCTCAGCTTGTCCATCGGACTTGATAAAATGTAGTTTAAAAGCATAAAAGCAATGTTGAGGACTGTGACACAAAAATATTTTAATAAATACAGAACTTAACAAAAACCTTCGAGATTAAAGGTTTTCTTACATGCAACAACTTTTAGACCTTGAAATACAATAGAATGGTTACAATCAGGGTTATCCTGCACTTCAATGGTTTCATGTGCTATGGTAAGAAATGATGTAACAGTAGCAAGCTGTCACAAACTACGAGTTATGAGATATGCCATGACAGCAAAATGTTGCCAACCCATATTCTTTTTCTTGTTACTCTTGTCCCATTTATCATTATTATACAGGATGAAAACCAATTAAATTCTGACTATAGCTTTTAAATGGACTGATAAGGTTAAGTGCAGATTTTTTTTATTAGGTATGTTGAAGAAATTGAATTTGCCTATAAATTCTCGAGTTTTAATTTTTAACACTTTCAATACTACTTAGGCCCAGTTGCATATAAGATAATCAAGTTCAAGCATATAAAAATGATCTTCAGTCAAGCTGAACTTAGAATTTTAGTTGTATAGATATTCAGTCAAGCTGAACTTAGAATTTTGGTTGTATAAACATTATCTAAGTTTATGGTCTCTTGATCTAAGATCAAACCTAACTGGTGAATTTTCTCCACTTAACTTGATTGAAATTAGAACTGCAGAATTTACACAATAGTTTCTGAGAAGAAATAAGCAGTGCAGCTTTAAATAAATAGTAAATAAAGCATATTTTGTGGTTACTTGTATGAATTAGCCTCTTTATTTCACAAATGTATGTTAAAGATGCATTATTTGTGTTCATAACCTATACATTATTATTTTCAGAATTCAGATTACTCCGATATCTCTGATGATTAGAATTTTCAATTTGAAAGGTCTCCTCATGTTTTCCAACATAGAGGAAATCCCATCTCAGAACTAAATGACAGAAAATTCAAAATGAGATTTCGACTATCAAAGCATGTAGTTGAACTGGAGCACAGGCTATATGCACAGTTAAGAACACAAACCCTGAGGAATTATGCACTCAATCCAATATTTATGGTCCTGCTCACATTACAGTTCTATGCAACTGAAAGCTTCCAAATTATGATTGGGGATATATTTAATATAAATAAAGGGACTGTGTTTAAAGCAATACACAAAGTTACAAGGGAGATTGCAGCTTTAAGACCTCAATTCATCAGGATGCCTATTGAAAAGGGTGAAATAAGAAGGGTTATGCAAAATTTAAAGTTAGTGGAATGCATCTTCTCTTTTGCTTGAACCTCCATTTATATACAAATACAATAATTTGTAGCTTAAAACTTCACTTATCTTCCATTTTTTGTTTATATCTTCCAGCTCACAGTATTGCAAACAGATGAAAATGAAAAAGATATACATTGGGCATATAATGGAGATAAAGTAAGCGAAATGATTAACTTTTGATAAATACTGTTTCAATATAGAGTAAATTCTTTTACTATTTATTTAAAACAACATTTCTAGGACAAATAACCACAAAGCGAAAGATTTATTTAGTTTTTGTTATGTCTAGATTGGCTACCCTGTGCACTTGAATTAAACAGAGTCGAATAGTTCCGATAATTCTCGAATCCTTTCAATACAACACGAAAGCTGCAACAAGTTTGGTGATATTGCCACAATTGTTTTTGTGATCTCAGATCAGTACTGAACGGTGTTCATCTAAGATCGGCCTTTTACAACTGATGCGGGTTCGTAAACTTAGTTCAATTTTGATCTTCAATTATAAATGAACTGCAGTTAGCGATTTTTATGCAACCGGGCCTTAATGTATTAAGGACCATCAGAATATTCCAAATTTATACCATGTACCATTGAAACTTTTGAAGCTCTCTCCACTCATCCCATTTGGAGCACTCTAGTCTGGCCAGTTTCCTTATGTATTACAGTATCACTAGTTCGGTTATGCAGTGTTGGTAACTTCAGCGAATGCATGTGTTCACTGTATGCAACACTGTAGCCACTGACATCATGCCCACCATTCTCCTAACAGAAGACTGTCATGGATCAGCAGTATAACCACACTCAGTTTCCGTCAAGAACATGAGTAGTATAAGATTGAAGAGCAACAGCAAATTTTATATGCAATCTTAGCTGTCACATTTTGGGGCAATGCTCTTTCACATAGAAAATTTAAAACTTTTTAAACTAGTTATGGAATATGGGTCTAGTATACCGATAAAGTTATGATTCTTTTTTCTTTTTAATGCATGTATTTTTGTGCAGCATCCCAAAATCCTAAATACCTAGTTTAGTGTGCCATCTGTAATGCTCAGACAGTAAAGCTTGGACACAGATGTGAGACATATGGCTTCAGGTTAATTGTGTCCTAGAGCACCTATACTAATACTGTTCATAATTCAAGAGCCTTCCTGCCCTATTGCAGATCTATATAAAAATCATGGATGTGCCAAACTGTCTAATCAAGGATCTGTTGAAATGAAACAGTCCACCCGAAAATAACGAAGCACATGAATTTCAAATAAAGTATTTATGCTTTTTCTCCATTCCATTGATTAGACATTCTTGCACTATAGACAGCAGTTAAGTGAGAATTACATGAATTTTACTCTGAGACTTTTAGAAAATACATTGTAATGTACTGTAATACCAATTCTACAATGATCAAAATATGTACTGAAGAAGAAATGGATCAATTAAAAAAAATTTGGTCAATTAACACTACATTTGCACTGAACATTTGGTAATGCTGTTATGAATGCTATAGATATATGTGAATATATTGTAAATATCGCATAAAATGGAAGAATTTTAATTTGAAAATATACATAGGTCATGCATGTTGAGTTTTGCAACATGTTCATATTGACTTACTGACAACTCAAGCACAGTAAACAAATCGTAACTGTGGCATGGTTACATCTAACTTGTTTTATATTTCCTGAACCATAATAATTGAACACAATGTGGCTCAAGTCGTTGACTTCTCTCTCTCTCTCTCTGCTCACAGCAAAAGTACTATTCTTGCAATTATAATTCACTTAAAGAAAAATGTTACTGTATTGTGTCAAATTGTAACAATTTGAACATACTAGGAATGAGAGTGGTGTTAAAATGATTTGTATTTACAAGCTATTTCTAATGCAGCTCTTTTAATGACAATGTATACAAGAACCAAACATGCAGATTTTATTTAGGCAAATTTTATGCTACGATATACATAAATACACGTTAGTGTTTTGGTAATAAGATGGCACAACCAGAAAATAGGATTTTTAAAGCAGATTTCCTAATTGAAAATAATTTTTTTTTTCACATAAATTGGTTGGTTTTGGAAACTGGCCGTAAGTGTATAAATGTGTAATTCGTCACATTCATATGTTCCCTTTTTTTATAAGTTAGGCATCGTGTATTACCCAGTCATGTCTTGTGTCTAATCTAGGAAAACAAAATTGGCAGTATGTCAGATCAACAAACTATCTTATTGCTTGGAAATGTTGCAATGGGCCAGATTGTAAACGCACAACCCGTACTATCCGTGCGAATTAGTCATGTCTTTTATTTGGAACTATATGCTAAATTACTCAAAAATGTAATTATAGAGAAATTTTCGGTGCCAGCTCTTTAAAAACTTCCTGTGGTACATTTATATCTGGCTTGAATTTCAATCTCTTTGTTAACCTCTAATAAACTACGAAAAACTTACCAGTTCCATCTCATCATTAAATGCGAAATTAATTACGTCGTGTAGACACACTAGTTCCTTTAAGTATTCAGAACAATTTTTTCCACTATTTATACCTCGTGCTCCTGCTTTGTTGTAAGTACTAATTCCAGTTCCGGAATTCAGGGGTAACATCGAATACTCGACGTCACAATTGAAGTGGATTAGTTTGTGACATAAGTGTTCTATGGTACGTGTGCTCCTGTGATCACAGAGCACAAATGTGCTGTGCCGCCTGATCGCCGCTTTATGCGAATTTAATGTTCTAATCGCGATTTAGCGACAATTCCACCACTGTCGTAATTTATTAGAAAGAAGTTTTCGCATAATTAATAAATGGGGCAGGGGAATGACTTAAACAGTGCTGCCTCTCTTTACCGCTTAATATTGCACCATTTTCCTTCGATCCTAGAAGGGCCCAAGCATTCTGTAGCCCAAACTTAAAGGACATAGTGGAGAGCATACAACTATATAATAAGATGTTTTCAACATTTAAGCACAATCATTACAACAGAGGAAAGTCAGAAAGCCATTTTAATATTTCTTTATATTCTCACATTCAGTTTATTAGCCATGGAATTCACACAGATTTACAGATACCGTCAAAAAATTGGAAGGAGTATTAAACAATATTTATAATCCATCTGTAACTTATTTATAATATTTAGTTTACAATTCACTTATATAAATTACTATTTACACTTGAAAGCAATGATATCACAATTCAGTTTAAATATAATATTATACGGACATTGACAGCAAGTATTAAACTTCAGTAATTTTGAAGATCTGGATGAATCTTCCGTTCTCATTCACATGGAAAAATTAAGCATAAAATGTATTACTTAGTTTAGTCAATAGCGCAACTGCTAAGTTTAAATTATTTTTAAGAAATATTTATTTACTGTGTAAAACTTGATTTTTTAGAAAAAGGGTTCATGTAGTTCTGCTTTAAATATATTTACAGAGAGTATGTTTTAATTGCCTTGGTAATTTAATCATACATAACATTCCTATCGCCCTTATATTAACAGTTCAAATTTAGGTAGTCCTTCACACTATAAGACATTTCTACCTGTATAATATTCTTTCTTTTCTTTTTTTAACGTTTTACAATTGAATTCCTTTACATGTTTTGGAAGTTGCTATATAACTTAATACCTCTGTGTGATGTACTGTTGAGACTTCTGGTTAGCTAACCAACGTTTATATGGATATTACTTACCTTTCTTGTATTATATTTATGACAATCCGATTTTTTTAAGTTGCTAATATTATTACAGAGTTAGCACAGAGTTTCTAAGATGAACATATATGGCACTCATAGTATTTTGAGTACTTTAAAGATATGTCTGCTATCTATTTGGCCTTTATTTTATAACTTTAATTATTCTCTTTTGAAGCCTGAACACAAAAGATATTTTGGTTCAC
This sequence comes from Mantis religiosa, assembly GCA_030765055.1. Taxonomy (NCBI): domain Eukaryota; kingdom Metazoa; phylum Arthropoda; class Insecta; order Mantodea; family Mantidae; genus Mantis; species Mantis religiosa. The sequence continues at coordinate 303,282,859 of CM060948.1, read as the reverse complement.
ATTCCCCAAGTTATACTGTCAAATTAAATTACTGAGTGGACGGGCCCAAATGACCTTGTTGTCGACGGGCCCTTAAACACCACACACTCACTCATTACTGAGTGGACACAACCATAATAAAGTGACATAAGTACTTCTGCTGGTGTCACTTTATTTATAACCCAAAATGCATAGTATACGGTCCTTAGCTTTCGTAATAAATATTGAATATGACTTTCCCAAATGAGATTTGAGTGCACCAAATTGGTGGTCAATGCTTCTTTAATTTGAGCTCCATTTAGAATTAATTGCTGTGAAAGGACCGCGTAAAATTTAGTGATTGGAACGTAGAGTATACAGTTTTGTCAACATTTAATTTCAATTCATTCTTTGCAAGCCATTGCTTTAGTTTATCTGAAGTATCATTTATCGTAGATTGTAACTCATTCTGTTTAATATTACTAACAATCATATTTGTGTCATCTGAAAACATGACTGTTTTCACTTGCGTCATACTAGCAGTGAGATCATTTATATCTATATATCTATATATCTATATATATATATATATATGTGTGTGTGTGTGTGTGTGTGTGTGTGTGTGTGTGTGTGTGTGTGTGTGTGTGTGGGAACGAGGATTAGCCCTAAAATGGATCCGTTTGGGACACCACATCTAATTTTTTTTAGTTGTGACCTTGAGGATTTTACCTCAACAGGTTGTTTTCTTTGCTTAAATGTGATGTGAAACAATTTGCTGCTGTTCATCTTATGCCCAAAGGATATAACTTTTTAAGTATTGTCAAGTTCTTCACTGACCTCAATAAACAATTCCACTGTGCGCTCGCTGCTATCTTTTCTCATTCCTGAAGGAATATAGAGTATTGCTTATACCTCTTTTTTGAGACCCATATCGAGAATTCGATAGTAATTTGTAGGAGTCCAGAAAGTAATTGAACTTGGTATATATGACTTCCAGATTTTTGGAAAACACACATAAAAGAGATATAGACCTATAGATTGCTATACTCTGCTTTTCACCTGTTTTAATCACAGGACAACTTTTTGCTACTTTGATTGTTTCAGGAAATTTCCGTATTTCCAGAGAAGATCATGATGATATGCATATAAGGGCACTCAACTATCAGGTCATCAGCGCTCTTTAAAAAACTAAATCATAGCAACTGTCAGAGATAAACTTAACTATAAATTAAAAAATTCAAAATGAAACGACATATAAAGTATACCTGCACAATAACGATAAAAAACAATGAAAAGCTATAAATAACAATAAACAAAACGCCAAAATTTTTGAAATGAGTTTTTTCCTTTAAATCCATAACTTAGCATTAAAAAACAATTTTAAAACTACCTGCCCAGCGGTGGTCGAATCAATTTGCCCCTTTTTTGGGAGGGGGGCGGGTTGGCTGAATTTTCAGCAGATTTATCCTGCTCTACATCATCTACGGAGGGGAACCGCTTTCTAACTGAAAATTTCGGTTCGACAACTTCGGTCCGATTGCAAACTGCGATGATAGTCACCGATCTGAATCCTCGCCAGATGATTGCTCAGAAGGTGATCCAGAAGGAGATGATCGTGGACTTTTACCTAAACCCTACATACACTGGTTTATTTTCTTGGCACTAGTCTTATTACTCTCCCTGAGGAAGTAGATGTTTCATATGTGGCCTTGAACTTTCTAGACGATGCATTATATATTACTGGTTCACGTGTTCGTCCTTGAAGTAGCTTTCGACGGTGATTTGGCTAAAATTTTTTTTTAGGACTCGACTTGATAGACGTGTTCGCTGTTGTTCGTGCTGTTTCTGTTGCTTTGATTGTGATCTTGTTGTCATGCCGTGTTTAAGTCGCCAGTTGGTGTTGCGATTTCATGTCTGGGTACCGGCTCAGCTGCAACTGTACCATAAGTAACGGTCCTAGAAATAGAAGGCTGACGAATACGCAACAGCTTTCGGGTTTCCAAGAAGGACACTTTCTCTCTTACCCGAATTTCTTAGATTGCCCTTTCCTCCATAAAACGGGGGAACTATATGGAGCTGGATGAATGTACCTCTGCAGTTGACACACGTTGTAGTTGAGGTACATGCATCATCATGCTTGAATTCCCCACAGTCAACGCAGGTAGCAACTCAATTACATGAACCATTTGTGTGGCCAAAGCGCTGGAATTTGTAGCATCTAAATGAATTGGGTATATACGGCCTAAATTCAACAGCTTCATACGCTACCTTGATCCTTTGTGGTTCATCTACCCGATCAAAGCTAAGAAACAGGGTAGGTACCGGTTCACCTCGTTCTTTGCAGAAGTCTGTACAGTTAGGTTTTTGAATTGTTCAGAATCATGCACATTACATATCTTTGATTCCATTTCTTTTTCCCCGACACTTTCCTGCTAATAGTAACAAAATGGGCGAGTGCTTTTGGATACCCTGTATTATAATCTTCGCAAAAGTTAAAGGCTGACCGTAGGACAGACTCGAGCGAATCCTAAACTTTCCCCTCCAATCAGCGCTGCCAAATGCGGTACACGCATCTCACATGCCCGAACTAAGAACATTATCCTCATTAATTACGCTCGGATAAATATTTGAAAAGACAGACGCCAATCTTATAAGGAAAAAAAATTATTTTCTGATCATGAGTGCACAAAAATCCTGTCTGAATACGAGAGCAATGCACGTTTTATCTTCACATGGTTATGGTTACCCAACATCCATTCATTCAACACAGATAAGCCTGAAAAACCACCCCATTCCTTTCTAATGATATTTATCTCAAGCATAAATAAATAGTGCACCTAATATGAAGATAGAGACAGTTTGAAACAGACTGAGTTAATGTGAAGCTTGTTTTCAGAATAGTGGTGTGTTATTTTGTTAAACTGAACGGCATCGTTAAGTCGTGTGTCGAACTTGATCTGAAATATTGTTAATATTACATAAAATTGTTATTATACACATATCTTTTCTCCAGTGTTTCTGGTCCGAATGGGTGAATGTGTCTCTCGAAGCTTGGACAAGTGATTTTTCGATCAACAAATGTGAAGTGATTTTTTGTCGGGGCCGACAAATTATATTCAATGTGAACCAGCTTTTTCGAAAGCTTTCCAATCCAGAATACAAGGCAACTTTCGATTTGTCAAAAACCAAGACATTTACTGTGAGGGCTCGTGGTGAGTAGTTTATGTCCTACTATGACAATTCAACTTACGCCATTTTTCTACATCAGGGGCGCTAGTGTCACATTTTTAACCACGTAAATCCAATGGTTTAAAAATGTATCACGTGACACAAGCTTGTGTAGCGGAGAAAATTGTCGTAAATTGAACGATCTATAGTAGTACATGGCTTTTTGTTTGTATTTTGGTGTTGCTTGGGTGGATAGTGTTGCATAACATGATTTTAATGGTTGTATTAAAATGAGCTAGGACGACACCAGCGCCGTATTGTAATGAATTTGTTGAGAGAATATTGTGAGTGGGTTGTATGAAATAGGTATAGGGGAGTACGCGAATGAATGTTAGGTAAAATGAAAACTTCTTTGTAATGTTATATATATATATATATATATATATATATATACTGTGACTTTGTGGGTTTGTGAAATTGAAAGACCAGTGTGCAGATATTCCAAAAGCTCTTTATTTCCGAAGAAACACAATTTGATCAACCGTTACAGTAGCATAATTACGTTACATACACATTTACAATCTGCAAGGTCACCTACCAAAAACAAAAACTTCACTTTCAGAACACAGCTGTCCGCACACGATTATCAAGTTCCATTTAGACTCTCCCTCCTGGCGAGTCCGGCTTTCTTATATCCTCTACTCATATTGGCCGCGCCATGACTCAGTGCTTAGACCACTTGGCTCTCACCAAGGCGGCCCGGGTTCAATCCCAAGCGAACACAAAGTGAGATTTGAGGTGAACAACACCTGGGGCGGGTTTTCTCCAGGATCTCCGGTTTCCCCAGCCACCTCATTTCACCGGTGCTCCATCTTCATCTCATGTATCATCAGTGTCATCGCCTGCGGTGTCGTTTGTAGTAAACGCGGGCGTTAAACACTGCACATTTCACATTTCTACTAATATTTCTAGGTATTTATGGAATGGTCTGTAACAAACAAAAAATCAAAACTTCCAGTCAGCTGTCTGGATCTCCATCTGTTTCGGCAAGCTTTTATCCCCGCATTGCACTATCTGTCCCTTATCTCTCCTAAGCACCATATCTCTTTGTGCACTTCGGCCGCGGCCCTTCCGACGACCCTGCCCCTCCTCAACGCCGGTCGTCCCGAACAGCACCATCATAGCGAGCCCGACGATCCTGGTGTAGCCCCAACAATTTTCATTGGGATACCTTCTGGACGCCGTATACCACGACGTTAATCCACTTTACCACCCGGTACGGTCCTTGCCATGGTTGTTGAAGTTTCCGGCAGCGTCCCTTGGTCCAGGTAGAGAAGTACAACCTGACCAGGTCACCTCGCTGCAAACCTTGGCTGTTGGCTCACCTGTCGTATCGGGTCTTCTTGCGGTCACTCGTAATCTGGATGTTCTGACCAACCATTTCATGCATGTCGTGGAGATGGCCCACGAGGTCCTCCACATGCTCGGTTGGTGGCTGTTTCGTTTCTGGCAGACTGCCAAAAGCCAAGTCACAAGAGAGCTGTAAGTTTTGGCCGAACATTAAGCTGGCTGGCGTCATCCCAGTGGTGTCGTGTGTTGACGGGCGGTAGACCAGCAAGAACAGTGGCATCTTGTCGCCTCAGTCTCGCTGATGGCTGGCCACGACCTTCCTCAGGTGTTCTTCTAAGGTCTTGATATACATCTCCACCATTCCGTCCGACTGCGGATGTAGGGCTGTTGTGCGGGTCTTGTTCACTCCAAGTATTTCCAGTGCCTGCTGTATCAGGTAGGACCCAAAATTGGTGCCCTGGTCACTGTGTAGCTTCAACGGCATCCCAAAAGGGCATAACAGGCAGTCTGTAACTGTCGTGCTTCCTGGTTCGGGATGACATACACTTCCGGCTACTTGATGAAATAGTCCACGACCACCATCAGGTACTTATTGCCTTGGTCGGACACTGGGAATGGTCCAGCTATGTCGACAGTTATGGAGGGGATCCGCCCCTTCAGCTGCTGCGGTGCGAGAGCTGCGGGCCCCTAGCACTCGTGGTACCTCTGACGTTACTACAGGAACCTCGGGCCGAACAACCGAGCCCCAGCCGTAGGGGAGTTGTTCGGACTTGATTGGACTCCAGGGTTCAGTGGTTTCCGATACCCGTGGGAGATCGGGTACGTCTTCGCGTACTAGTATGCATAGCTAGTAGAAGGTGTGCTAGATCACCAGGCGGCCCCACCGAGGTTGATCGGTAGCTCTCCCCTTTGGGTTTGGCGCGCGTAAGTGGCGTATCTACTTCCATTCCGTCTTGTGTTTTCGAACCAGATGGTGGGGCTTGTTAGTCTCTAGGTCTTGCCCTATGGAAAGCACCACGGAGGCACCGCGCGCCCTTCGGGGACCGCACGAAAACCCCTGGTCTTGAGAGGGAGGTCAATCTCACCTTTTGAAGCCTACCCTGGTAGATACCCGATCCAGGCTCCTAGTCTGGGGGCCGTGACTCACCGCGCACACGTAACATTGACTGCACCATCTCATAGAGTCTGCTTAAATCCTAAGCCAGTAGTAACTCTGTCGGAGTTTGTCGATCGTTGGGTTTGCTGCCAGGTGTCCTCCTCAAGTACCAGCGTGCACTTCCTCTAAGACCTCGACGACCTTACTCCGGAGAAGTACCAACTGCTCCCTCTACGTCTACCCATCGTGTGATTCCCATACACGGAACAGCAATTCCTCTGTATTCTTTAATGAACTCCATTGGGCCCAGTACGAACTGTACGTAGCGCTCCTTGGTGCGATGTCCTCCAAAGTCGGTCTTGTCCTTGCCTCCAATTCCCTCAAGAGGAGCCCCAAGCCTGCGTCCACCAGCTGCTCGCTCCTCTGGTCTGCTCTATCCCAGCCATCTGCTGGCACTGCCGTGACACCTGCGGCGCACTCCCTCTCTTCCACTCTTGTTCATTGGCCACACTCTTCTGTGCAAGTCTTCGGGACATGGCGTCTGCGTTGCCGTCACTCATAACTATACGACGTTCAGGGGTGCAGTCGTACTTCAGCAGTCTCTGGACCCAGTGTGCTCTCTGGACTATCGGGTTCCTAAAGCTCAATAGCCAGGTTCGGGCGGAGTGATCAGTCCTCAGGTGGAATGGCTGATCGTTCTGGTACTTGTGGAAGTGCTCCAAGGTCTTTACTCGCACCAGTAGTTCTCACCGAGAAACAAAGTAGTGCTTCTCTGCCTTAGACAGCATTGTGCTGAAGTAAGCTATCACCCACTCGTGGCCGTCCTGAACTTGGGATAAGACGCCTCAAATGCAATGGTCGCTGGCGTCAGTATCCACAATGCAGGTGCCACCTGGTTGTGGGAATCCAAAAATAGGAGCACCGCAAAGTGTCTTCTTCTGTTGCTGGAAAGCGGCTTCGGCAATCTCCGTCCACACATAAGGCCGTTATTCTTCCGCCAGAAGGGCGAGAGGTTTGGCGATGTTGGAGAAGCCCTTTATGAAGCAGCGGCAGTACCTGCACAGCCCCAGGAAACTGCGCAATTCTCTCTTATCCTTTGGCTGGGGCCAATCTCTTAAGGCCCATATCTTCTCCGGGTCTGTGGCCCAAGTAGTTGACTTCCTTGCGATATAGCCGGCACTTCTTCGCCTTCAGCTTCAGGGTGGTTGCCTGCAGTCTCTGCGGCACCTTGCTCAGGTTTTCGAGATGGTCGTCGAAGGTCTTGGCGATTATGATGTCGTCCAGGTATAGCAGGCAGCCGTCAGAAGGCCATCCCTTCATCACTGACTCCATGAGACGTTGGAAGGAAGCTGGTACGTTGCAAAAGCTAAAGGGCATAATTGTGAACTACCAACGCCCTTGGCCCTTGGTGACAGTGTTCAGCTTCCTGAAGTCCACACAGAAGCGTAGCTTGCGGTTCCTCTTTGACAACAAGACTACTGGGGAACACCAAGGGATGTCAAGACTCTTCAGTCACTCCTTTGGATCTCATGTCTTCCAGTATGCCCCGTACCACCTTTCGCTTTGCCAGCGGAACGCGTCTAGGTGGTTGTCGAATAGGCCGGGCGTCTCCGGTATCGATACGATGAAGCACTCGGACTCACGGAGGCGCCGGGCGTCTTTTGGGACATCTCGGTAACTCCCTGATCGAAGTAGGCCCGGGTCCTGGGTCCTACGGGTCCAGGACTAATGGGAGTAGAACCTCTGGCATTAACTGACTGTTACTCTGGCTAAAAACGTGCTGGTATCGTCTGAATGTTTGTCGAACATTTTCTACCTGCTCTGCAATCAGGTGGTTGGCCACTCTCTCTAGTAAGACTTCCAGCCGGGGTCCCAGGTGTTGCGCCGTCACCAGCTCCTGGATTTTGCCGATTTGCGTTACGCTAACCAGGGGCTAGCACGTCCCGAACTGCGTCCCGATTTGGACGTCGTGATTGGTATCTGCCTGGTTAAATAGCCTAATGGGCACCTCCTATCGGCACGGTATCAATGTCCTGGCTACACTGAGACCGTACACGGGCGTCATCTGGTCCAGCATCATGTTCTTTGTCCGCTGGCTTTCTAGTCACGCAGTCAACACCCCCACACTTCTTGCGGGGAAAATCACGTCCTCTCTCTGGTTGAACCTGCAGATTCCAAAGCGCTCTTCGGGTTGCCGGAGTATCGCCTCTTCTCCATTGAGTCACAGGAACTTCCTGGCGACGTCTACCGTCACCTTGTGACTCCTGAGGGAGTCCAATCCCAGTATTACCTCCTGAGCCACATTCGCGACCAACAATCAATGACCCACCTCACTCCGTCCCAAGGTCAACTTCAGCAGAGCCTCCTTCTCCATAGGCAACATGTTGCCCGGTGCCGTCACAAGGTGGTATGTTTGGCTCGGTTTTCTCGACGACAAACTCCTGGATTCGCCAGGCCTGATGACGGTCACGGCTGCCCCGATATCCACAATCACACGGCATGTCTTTCCTTTCTCCCAGCAGTCGGCGATGATCATCCATCCGTCAGCTAAGAGCGCGCAGTGTCACTGGAGGGGATGCTTGTGACGGCGCTGACATCGTCATCCTCACGCTGGCCCTTACTCGTTTTTCAGGCTGGTCTTCCTGGTTTCGGCAGTCTCTTTCTAGGTGTCCCGGCAGGCCACAACCCCAACGCACGCCACTAGGTCTTCGCCGTCGTCCCTCGGCTGGCCTTCGGTCTCCCGTGTAGCGGATACTCCTTTTTCTTGACGCCATGGTATCCGTCAGCATGGCCGCCTCCGTCCTCAGTGCTGTTGTTAGCGCTTCGTGGATGGATTTGTAAGAGCCGAGCATTAGGCTCTGACGAATCTCCGTGTCCCGTACCCCATCAACGAAGGTGTAGGCGGCTTCCCGGGATAAGAACTCTGGTGGGAGGTCAACTGAGGCTTTGCTGGCCAGCTGCTCAATTGCCAGGGCGAACTCTTGCGTCGTCTCCCCTGGCAGATGCGACCCTGACTTCATTTGCCTGCGGTAGGCTGTGGCTGAGTTGGTTTCCAGGGGATGTCCTTGGACGCCGCCGCTGTCTGGAGCACGTTCAGTACCTCTTCGGCCCGTCCCTGGAGGCAGGCTATTAGCTGTGCGGCCTCTTCTACAGGTGACCACTTTTTGTGTTTATCCACTTTGTCGAATTGACGGCGGAAGACCTCGAACGTTGAGGTGCCGTCGTACTTTGGTGGCTTGACGCGCGCAGATGGTGTATCGTGTCCCGGCGGGTCGGCCTTTAAATCCTTCATCCTTCTACCGACGATGTCTTCCACCATGGCCTTCAGGGACTTGGTGTTGGTGTCGGCCTTTACCTCTAGGTTGTTAATGTGGCTCGCCAGGTCTTCGATGTCTTCCACCATTTCGTTCAGGGATTTGGTGTTATTGTCGGTCTTTCCCTCTAATTCGTTAAGGCTCTAGTCCACTTAGCCCATTCGATTGCTCAGCTCCGCGACGTCATCCCTCACGCCGTTCAACTGATCTGCAAACTTTGTGGCAAAGGCCTCGTTCGCCGCTTTCATTTCGGTTGCCAGGCTATCGTTCGCTGCTTTCATTTCCATGGTTAACGTTGCAGCGAGGGTGTCATTCGCTGCCTTCATTTCTTCCATCTTGGTGGTGAAGTTGTCACTCGCCGTTCAAACTTCTTTCAGCTCATCTAGAATGTTTGTTAATGCAGCGTCCAGTGTCGTATGTTCCACTTCCTGAAACCAACTGTGACTTTGTGGGTTCGTGAAATTAAAAGTACAGTGTGCAGAAATTCCAAAATGCTCTTAATTTCCGTAGAAACACTCTATTGTCAGCCCTTACAGTAGCAGAATTACGTAACAAATACAATTACAATCTAGAAGGTCGTCTGCCACAAACAAAAGATTTCACCGTCAAAACACAACTGTACGCACACGATTATCAGGTTCCATTTCGAATCTCCCTCCTGGCGAGTCCGGCTTCCTTTTATCCTCTTCTCATATTTCTAGACATATCTGGAATGCTCTGTAACAAACAGAAAATCGAAACTTCCAGTCAGCTATCTGTCTCTTTATCTGTTTCGGCAAGCCTTTATCCCCGCACTGCCCTATCTGTCCCTTATCTCCGCGCTGCACTATCTGTTTGTGCGCCTCTTCGCAACAATGCGGTTGGCATTTTGTGACATCGTGAGAATGTCGGCTAGCGGTAGTTTGATATCAGGGTAGATGAATGTACTTTGTGTGTTGTACGAGATGGTAAAAGAAGCAGAATAAAAGTGTGACAGTTTAAAATGTGTTTAGAGCTAAATGGATGTGATAGAATTTGAGACTAGATTTAGCGTTAGTGTGTTGAACGTAAGGTTGTTTTTTCGGTGTTACGTTATTTTTTTTGCATGTTCTGTTTTATTAGGACTTACTGCTGATTCATAAACTATGGACTGAAAGGGTTAATCTACAATTTATTAATACAAAGAGATGGTATGATCGCGTTTGCTTGCGCGCGTGCGCATGTGCGCGAACGTGTTCGTGGGGCATCGCCGCCCTACGATGAAGTTGAAATGTTTTTTGACATAAATAGAGGGAAAAAAGAGTATCATAAAGAGAGAAAGGAGCCAGTGTAGGGCACTGAAGTAGTAATATAGTGTGGTGTAGGGCCAAGCTCTGAAAATGGCGCCTGAACAAATCAGTTCTTACGACTGTTGGCGTAGGCCTTGCTACTCCAATCAGTCACTATGCTGTCTTCACTTGAAGTTTCTTGCAGGCTTGGATTCCTTCTTCTCGCCTGAACGGGTAGTGGAGTTCTTCTGCGGTGTAGACATCTCGAAGGTCTGGAAGCAAGTCAATGAAATCCGCACAGCAGAGAGGTGTCGTTGATGGTATAGCCTGCTCCAAAGAGAAGGGGCCTTCGACTTATAGCCATCCCGGGACATTGTCCCTAACTGGCATAGAGAGGGTTTCATGAGAAATAAACAGTGGTTAGACAGTGGGTTTTATTTTGTGTATTCGTAATGTTTGTTTGTTGTTTATAAGATTTTGTGTAGATAGAGGCAATGGAGAAAGTAAGAATTGAGACTGTTTGCTAAAGAAATGATGAGATGGTAAATTATTATGTGGCTAATGTAACTCTGGGATGTGGGTAAGAGTCCCAGGGTCAATATCATATTCCCCGATGCCGCGGATAAATTGGTTAAAACTATCTGGAAGACTGCGTAGAACCTTCGGGAAAGGTCAAGGATATAGTTGTCAAATTAGGAAAGGAAAAGTCAGAGAGGATAAGTCAGAGAGGATATTTGCGTTTGGAATACGTATACAATTTAGCAGCTGTTGCAATGCGGAGGTACCTATTCTGAAGGACCTGTAGTTTATAATGATGGGTTTTCGCTGCAGCACCCCATATCTGGCAGGCGTAGGTCAATGCGAGTCCTAGTACCTGTTTATAGATAAGAAGTTTACTCTGCAGAGCCAGAGCGGACTTTCTGTTGTACAAGGGAAAAGGCACTGACATTCGTTTGAAGACTCTGGAGGTGGCCGATGTAATCTGAGTGCAGAGGGTCTACTCCCATTAGCCATGTCCCCGTAGGAACAAGACCCGGGCCTCTTTAAACCAGGGAGTATCCGAGCTGTCCCAAAGGGCGCTCGGCGTCCTCCGTGGGGCTTTCCATTAGGGCAAGACCTAGTTTCCTAACAAGCCCCCCATCTGGTCCGAAGACACAAGACGGGACGGAAGTGGATACGCCACTTACGCGCGTCAACACTCAAGGTGAAGACTACCGATATGACCTCGGTGGGGCGGCCTGGTGATCTAGCACACCTTCTACTAGCTGAGCAGGCTAGTACCCGGAAACTTAATGGCTTCCCTCAACCCCGTCTGAAGACGTACCCAATCTCCCACGGGTATCGGGAACTCACTGCCCCCTCGAGACCAACCCATTCCGAAAAACTCCCGAAGGAGGGGCTCGGCTGTTCGGCCCAAGGTTCCTCTAGTAACGTCAGAGGTACCACGAGTGCTAAGGGTCCGCAGCGCCCGCACCACGGCAGCTGAAGGGGGCGGATCCCCTCCCGTACGGGAGATCGATGTAATGTAGGCTTTCCAAGTAAGGCGCATCTCGAATAGTACTCCAAGCTCTTGTGCTTCAGAACTCCAGTGTACTGCAGCTCCAGCCAGCCGTAGTTCAGGAACATTTTGTTTTGCGATGAGTGAAAGTGACAGCCTGCGGTATAGAAGCATTCATCTGAAGTCTCCAAGTTAGAAACCCAGCAGAAAGCATGTAAGCGTACGGCTGTGCGCTGTGAATTGCTGTGAGCCGTGGTGTCTGGTGGATGTCGTGGAGATGGCTATGTCGTCTGCAAATAAATATTATTTGCAGCCCCGGATGGTAGGTTTGGTAATTATGTAAGTCAGGAAGGGCAAGGGGCCAAGAACACTGCCCTGAGGAACCCCTGCATGGTTGGAATAGGGCTGAGAGACAAGGTGATCTCTTGCAACGGAAAAGGTGTGGATTGCCAGATAATTATGAATGAGATGGATTTGATAAGGAGGGAAGGTATATTGGATTAAGCGGAAAAGGAGACCATTATGCCAGACAGAATCGATGGTTTGGAAATATCAAGAAATAAGGCTACAACGTAAAGTCTTTTGTTGAAGCGACGGATCAAGTCGTCAAAAAACGTAGAAATTCATGAGAGGTGGAGTGTTGTTGGTGAAAACCAAATTGTTCTAGCCGGAGGGTATTTAAGTGTTCCATTGTGTTTTGTAGGCAACACTCGAGCACCTTTCCAAAGAGTTTGCTGATAGCAGGAAGGAGACTGACAGGGTGATGTTTGGTAATATTTTTTGAGTCTTTGCCGGGTTTGGGAATGGTTATGATGCGGGCATGTTTTCAGGGAGCAGGAAAGTGGGAGAGAAGGAGCAAGCTGTTAAACAGATGGACGATTAAATGGATCCATTGTTGCGGAAGGGCTTTGAAGGCAGCGTAGGATATTGAGTCGCAGCCGGCAGCTTTGTACGGTCGAACTTAGGCAATGATTTGTCCTACTTTCTTTGCCGTTGTAAGGAGCACGTCGTGGGTTGAAAAAGGAGAGTGAAGAAAGTGGTGCACAGCCTGTTCTATTTCTGCGACCTGCTCGGCGTCTGGGGATTCCGCTGGATGAAAGGTGGAGGCAAGGTTTTCGGCAAGTAGTTCCACCTTCTCTCTTGAGGATTGAGCAACTCTTCTGCCGTCAGTCAGTGGTGGATCGGAGGAGGGAACACGCAGTAAGGCCTTAGGCATCCTCCAGACGGAGACATCTGCAGGATCGAGGGTACTGAGACGTCTTTCCCAGTCATCATTGCTGAAGTCAGAAATGTCCACCTTTACCAAGGTTTGGAGACGATTCCATTCGTGCTTATCCTGTGGATGGAGTGTAAGTTGTTACCTGTGCCGTGCTCTATTTTTGGCGGATATAAGATGGCGTATTTGTTGAGGGAGAGGTTTCTGCGGGCTGTGAGGAGCTCGCCAAACTGGTGTGGCTTCTCTCATGGCAGCCACCATGGTTTTGGTGGTGATGGTATTAGCGAGCTCATCAGCCGAAGCAGGTGTGAGACATGACTGAAGTAGGGCCGGCTTGCTAGCCATGATGTTGTTGAACCTATACCAATAGTGCACCTGGGCTGTATTGAGGTTGTTAGGTACTTAGGCTTGACTTTAGCCTGAAAAAGGAGTAACAGAGGGTAATGGTCAGACGAGAGTACGGGGAGACAGAATATAGTTGGATGACAGCGGACATTGTGCATGAGGGCTATATCCAACCAGTCTGGTGGACGTCTATCCTCGTAGGTGATAGTAGGAGAGGATGAAGCAAGCACGACCAGGTTTTTTCGCTCCAAATAGCGTTCTAGGAGGCGACCTCGTTGGTCTGCAATGGTGGAATTCCAGAGTGTATTCTTTGCATTAAAATCACCCAGTGATAACGTAGAGGCGCCAGTAAATATCAAGTCCAAATCTCGATAGGAAATGGTTCTACCAGGAGGGATGTAAACCGAGTAGACGTTGAGCGGACACTTGTCAAGCCTTCACTAGCTGGTAGATGTAGTCTATGGTGCAGGATACCACGCCGTATATACACGGCCGTACCTCCACAGCCATCGGCTCGGTCAGCACGATGGCACAGCATGCTCGGAATGGTGGACATGATGTTTGGAGCGAAGTGGGTCTCTTGGACCAGGAATATGTCCACGTTATTTACGGCGATGAAATTAGTTGCTTCTCGCAGTTTGTTTCGGAGACCATTAGCATTCCAAGAACAAATGCGTAGGTTGAGAACGTGGTTAATTATCTTATTCGTGCCTGCCGTGGTTAGCCAAGAAAACAAAGACTGTGTGGTCTAAGATGGTTTGTAGTGGAATGCATGAGGGTCACATAGCCAGGGCCTCCGATAGATCTGTAGGAAAGTCGGCCTGAAGATTAAGAGGTATGCGAGCCATTAAATTTAGAAACTGCTCATCTGGACGGAATGGGTTAGTATGTTGAGTCTGCGCAGAGGCAAGAGAAACTGAGGCACGTGCCGATAGTCGCTGTTGCACTGAAGATCTTGACTCAGAGAGCCGGGATTTGGATGCTGTAGCTGTGGGCGGAGACATGTCTTGCGAGTTGTTGATTGTTTGTCCCAGACTGGGCCTGAGATGCTGAGCTGGTTTTGAAGGTGATGGTGGTACAGCCGGTGAGCTGGAGACAGTCGGTGAAGGTGTAGGGTCTGAGGCGGAGGGTGTCGGTAGGGGTGCCCGCTGCGACAATTGAGAAGATTGGAGTGCTTCTGCGTAAGATTTGTGTTGCAGCGGCGTCAACGGAGGCAGTCCTGGGTAAAGAATGCTCTTGAAAGCTCCCTTGGGAATTCCCAAGGGATTTGATACTTTGCAAGGGGTATTGTGCCTCGTATGTCACCCATTTTTACTGAGGACCATTTCAATCCTAGGTTCCTGCCTTACAGGGCACTTAGCATATCGGCAGGAATGATTTCCCCCGCAGTTGTAGCAGACTGGTTTTGACCCAGAAATTCCGAGGACTTTGCAGTCAGAGCGTCTGTGTCCAGGCTCACCACAGAATGTGCACATTGGCTCAAGACGACAGCCAGCTGCACTGTGCTGAAACTGCTGGCAGGTAGGGGATTGTAGCGGGCGAGCAGGGTTTGAGAGGCTTCAACCCTTATTACGGCATCAAATATTCTGTTTTGTTTGTATGTTTCTGTCGAACGGGCTTTCTTCCTCAGAGCTACCCTGAAATGTGGATGTTTCTGCTATGTGGGAGAGTGGTTGGAACGCAACTGACCAACACGTTCCGCTGGGTAATGTAATTCTTGTAAGAGGGTTAGTACATCAGCTTCTGTAACATACAATGGTAGGTCCTTAACGTCACATATAGGAGCTTTTCTTCTAGCAGAAGGGTGGTTCAGTATTGTACTTCGCTGTCCGTTAGCAATTTACCGATGAAGCAGTTGTCAGCATGTACAATGGTTCCACCCATATATTTTATTGTTAAGTTGACTTCAGAATGCTTGGAGTGAAGCAACTTGGGGAGATCACGAGCCTGACCCGGATCACGCAGATAAATGTGACTGGTTCTCTGCGATGTTGGAGTTGGTTTCCTATGGGTGGGGTCTTCTTGCTCGGTCTGCGTAGAGGGATGAGCAGACATGACCACTGAATGATCTTGGTCCATTGTTTCAGGTGGTGGGGGAGATGCGGTACACTTGCGTCTCTTCTGGCTAGCATCAGCAAGTGCTGAATAGTCATAGTTGGGGCTATCCTCTGAAAGGGCAGCGAAGCTATTTGAAGTCTCTGGTGGTTGAGGCTGAGACATTATTTTCGGAGGTTTGGCGGACCTTTTAAGGTTTGGGGTTTACCAGTTTGCATTTTTCAGATGCCTTTCATATTGGATCAGGGAGGCTGTAAAGGCTTCATTCATCGAACGATGCGCGGAGAAGAGGTGAAATTCTAAAGTATCAGCACTGGGTTTAGCAGCAGATAACAAATTTAGGTCTTCATCTGAATGATTTAGATAAGCCAGACGAGACATTCGTTCTAGTTGCAGATATCTGGCAACAGCTGGTGAAACTAGGATTTTGGGGTTGCCTATTAATTTCTCACCCAGAAAAGTGCGGAAATCACCGTATTGGAGATAATACTCATTGGCTGGCAATTTTACTGTGTCAGCGGAACTTGCAAGACCAGCAGGATCCTAAGTGGGAGCATCTTGTCCAAAAGTGGAAGGAACTGACTCAACTGTTGTTAAAGGGTCAATTTTGGAAAGCCCAGTTGTAGTTATTGACATTGAGGAATGCCTAACGTGAATGTTAGTGATACTTCGTTCCATATACAATAGGAGAGTCCAATATAAGAATCAATTACAGCACACCTGTCGACCAATCAGGTGCAGCTTTCCAGCTGCATACAAAAGGGAAACAGGGCATAGGGGAAGCGATATGAAGTAATGTATCGAGGAAAAATGTGCAAAGAAGGGTAAAGAGCCAATCCAAGGCGCTAAAAATCCCGAGTAGCAGAGGGCCAAACCCTGAAAAGGGCTTCTGAATAATCCAGTACTTACGACTACTGGCGTCGATCTTGCTACTCTACCCAGCCACTTTGCGGTCTTCGATCGCTAGATCCTGCAGGGTTGGATCTCTTTTTCGCGCCTCAATAAGAGGCTAGTAGGGCTCTTCTACACTTCTCCGATGCTTGCACATTGGCTCCTCGTACCGAAGTAAACGAATGAAATCCAGCAGCACAGTGGTGTCATTGAAGGTTGAACCTCCTTCTCAGAGGAGGGACCTTCGGCATTTTGCCATTCTGAAACCTTGTCCCTTACTGGTATGGTTGTGGGTTTGAATGATATGACGGTGGCTAGATGGTGGTGAATAAGTAATGTAATAGTTTCTTTTTAGAATAAACGGCTCTGTGATTGGTGGACGAATGCATTTGTCGTTGTTTGTTTGGTGGAAATAAGAAGCTTTATGATTGGTGGCAAAATAAGCGTTGAAATGACGTGTAGAGAAGAGGAAGGTAGGGGAGGGTTGAAAAGCACGTATGAAGTGTTTTAAATGGTGGGGGAAGACCACGGTAAAGTTCACAACTTTGGGAGAATTCCACTCCCCCTCCCCAAACTAGGGGGAAGGGAAAAGCGATATGCTCATGAAGTGTTTCAGTGGCAGGAAGTAAGAACGGTTGGAAATACGTACGAAGTGAGGAAGACCGTGGGAAAATTCTCAACAGAAGAAGATGTGGCGTCAGAATGGCGGTTGAAATTGTATATCCGCCGCCAAACTAGGGGGAAAAGTAAATGCGATATTGGGTGGTATGCATAAAACTCAGCAATTGCTTTTACTTGCACTCTAGCAAATGATCGAAGCAAAAGCAATTGCTATAAATTGTATGCATAAAGCACGTGCTTTTCTTGAAAGCATTTACTACCCATACCTAGCAATTGCTTCCTGCCTGCCAGACCACAGCAAGTGATAAATCTCTTAGCGCGCATGCGCATGTTTCGCTACTTCATCAGTTTGTATACACGTATTGGTGTGTGCTTTTGAATCAGTTGTTTTGTTAAAATCTGCAATATGTCCTCAGATAGTTCTGATACGGAAGCAGACAACGAGTTTAATGAGGTGTTTGTTAGCGTAATTAAAAACATGACAGTGTTGTTAAACAAATCTCAAGTTCACAAAATAAAACAAGAAAAGGAGATAGCGATTGGACAGGCAATTACGGAAATTGAGCAACCTTGTGGTAAAAGAATGGAGTCAAAACAAATCACAAAGTAAATTAGTAATATGAAAGCTGTAGTAAAACAGAAGACCGACGCGAAGGCAAGAGGAAACAAAAAGATTAAACTGAATCATTGGCAGCAACAACTATTTTCGCTGATATCATCAGATAATAATTCAACCTTAAACAAGATTCCACGCGAGATTTTGAAATATATAATTTTCCTCATATAAAAAATGCATATCGATTTCATTATATGTTGCGTACTCTATAAAATTTCGAAGGTAAGGAAGGACGTTTTGCAGTATTTCATTCTTTTTTGTGGTACAGGTGCATGTGAGGGAGGTGTGCCAGGGAAAGAGGGCCCTACTTTAACACCAGTAGTATCACAAAGCAGGCCAGAGAGACCTACAAAACGTCAGCGCATATGGGATTTTAAAACTGAGGAAAGTAGAGGTCTGTCCATCCCCGAGTACCAGAGGCTACTGATCAGTGAGCAGCTAAAGTTAACAAGATTACAAATTGACTATTTAAAAAAACTAGATCTTCTGAAAAACAAGAATAACTAGCCATTAAAGGTGCCATATTGTTACACTTTATTTAAATATATACATGTACAACATTTTCAGATATTGGAATTAAAGTCTTTCTATTTTAACTGAATAATTGATTTACAAATCACATATCATTTCAGCATTTTCGTTTCGTTTTCTCAACCCTTCTGTACGTATTGCAGCATCGTCGCCAACATTTTCAACGACATTTACATTATCAAAATCACCTGCATCACCATCAAGGTCGTCGAAATCATCATAATCATCAAGCAAGTACTTAGCCACGTTATGTAGGAGGAAACAACTTTGTATAAGTGTTGGTGTGTGTGTACTAAATTGAGTCTTACCCCGTAATGAAGAATTGGAAATATTTTCTTTAACTGTCCAAAACAGCGCTCGATTATACCGCGTTCTACCTTTAAGAGTTTATTAAATGCAATTTCTTGTGGCTCAGTGGTTACACCGCTTGGCTCTCACCAAGGTGGCCCGGGTTCGATCCCAGGCGACCGCAAAGTGGGATTGGGGTGGACAACACAGCGCTGGGGCGGGTTTTCTCCGGGATCTCCGGTTTCCCCCGCCTATCTCATTCCACCGGTGCTCCATCTTCTTTTCATGTATCATCAGTGTCATCTGATATAGTATATAGTAAAAGCGGGCGTTAAACACTACACATTTCATTTCACCTGCTATCAACAAGGTGTTTATGCTTCTCTTCATTACTGCACACGGTGCAATGTTACGCCATATGCGTGAGTCATGCACTGACCCAGGCCACTGAATATCAACACTGGTGAAACATTCCTCGGCATTACATGTAGCTTGCACATTTATGGAAGCATAACCTTTGCGGTTAATGTATTCATCTCCGTGATGATTTGGTTTTAGAATTTTCACATGTGTACAGTCGAGAACACCAACTGCAGATGGGAAATGGTACTTCCTCTGCCACTGAAGTTTAGCATCCTGCATACTCTGTTGATACGATGGAAACGACATCCAAAAATTGAGTTTTTTCAACTATTTTGCTTGCTACGTATGTGACAGCTCTTGACACTGAACTCTGGTGTATACCCATGTCTTCTCCAACTTCAACCTGGAAACCCGGGTCTCCAATGTATCTTAAAAAAGTCATTTTCTGCTGACCACTCAAGGCTCCTCCGCGCGTTTCGTGATTTTCTCCCACAAAATGATCACTTAACCACGTAACATTTTCACTGCTAAATCTATATAACTTTTTGAAATCCCGTTCTTCGGGATTCCTCCTTTGTCTGTGGACCTTTCTTTCTCGAATATTCATAAACGCAGCCATTTCTGCTTCCGATAAACCTTTTGCTAAGGTAGCGATGTCAGCATTGTGGCAGACTTCAGTTTTTCATAGCAATTGCTATGAAGCAAAAGCAATTCCTAGATGTTATGTATACAATTTCTAGCAATTGCTACTCGTCATAGCTTTTGTTTAAACTGGCCTACGCGATCTAGCGTTTGCTAAAGCAAAAGAAATTGCTAATGGTATTATGCATATATATCGAAGCATTAGCTAGATTTTGCTATAGATTTGAAGTAAAAGTAATTGCTTAGTTTTTATGTATACCACCCATTTTGAGGAAATGCTTCATTGGCAGGAATGAATGACGGTTGGAGAGGTGGTGTAACATGAGATTTGGTGTAACGGTAGTAGAATTCCACTTTTCCGCCACCAAACTAGGGGGAAAACGAAATGCGATGTGCTGATGAGGTGTTTCATTGAAAGGAAGGAAGGACAGTTGGAAAAGCACGTATGAAGACCGTGGGAACGTTCCCAACAGGGCATCTGGCGTCACAATGGCGGGTGAAATTCCACATCCGTCAGCAAACTAGGGAGAAAAAGGAAATGCGATATTGTGAGAAAGTGCTTCATTGGCAGGAAGTGGGTTTAAAATTAAATAAAAATTGTAGAATTACCACCGAAGTATCGAAAAGGTACTGAGCTATTTTTTAGGTATCGTTCCATGTCGATACCATGCAAGTATCCGAGTATCGAGGTATCAAGGATCTATCCCTAATATTTATAAATGCTTGAATTCAGAGTCTTAAAACGTGTATTTCTGATATACCATTGTTGCCGGTGTTTATAGCTGAATTAATATAATTTTTAAAAATATTTCTAGTTTTTAATTTTATGTTTAAAGTCTCTGGAATCTTACTTATGCTGGTTGAATATTGTATAAGTTGGAACTCATAAAAGATGAAGAATTTTATTGAAAAATAAAGAACACTTTAAAACAAAATTTATGCCAATTTTTATAGCAGTTTTCCAACTATACCATGTTGAATAACCAAGTGGATCATAGAGAAGCATTGTTTCAAAACGTATTAAGTACATGAAGGTACATTTTTCAGAAATGAAGAAAAACAGTTTCCTTTCGAACAAGAAAAGCTATCTGCACAATTCAGATGTAAGGGTTTAGATACTGGAGCAATGTTTGAGAATCCTTAAAATCCAAAATTGGTTTTTCATTAAGTAGCCTTATTTTCAAATTTTAAATTGTCACCTAACACGTTGAACCAATCTACTGAACATAATACGTTTTGAACCATTTAGTCTGTAAACTTATACAGAGGAAATAAAACAGGGCTTTTACAATAATTTTTGCTGTATAGTTTACATTTAATTAATGTTTTTAAATAATTCGGAGCATCATACATAAACCTTTGTGTAAGTAGAACAAAATTAATGTCAATGACACTGATGACATATATCAGGGTAAACATGCTAGGTCATAATGGGATATGATATTTTGCGTGAGAACTATGCTGTTTTAAGATATTAAAAATAAAAAATTGAATTTTACAGTACAATTGCTTCAATATATCACAATCTTGCAGGTTCTGTCTCTTCATGCAAACAGTCTTCAGCTGAGGTGCCCAAACGGCGCTCATATGAGCAATGGCGTCACTTGTAGTTTCACCCCAAACCCTAAATTTTGTGTTTGTGCCGTACAAGCCTCATTCCCCCTTCACTCAACTAAGTCAGTGACGGTTCTCGCAATGACAGCCAAAAGTCCAGCATTCCACAACGAATGGGTGGAAGAATTTCTTTTTGTTGAAGAGTAAAACACGGCGAGATGTTTGATTTGTAAACATCACTTATCGTGGGGTAGCCGATTTAACATAAAACGACACTGATAAATATCATCATTGTGATTATGGTAAACACTTTCTATCAGGTAAGCAATTTTTAAGCATAATTTCATGTTATGATTACAATCCATATTAGCTAAATAGTGCATTGATTGTGTAATTAATACATTTCACTTGCAGGTGCTGAAAGACTGCAAAAACTACAAAATATGAAAGCGGCGATTCCTGAAGGCCCTCATTCTAACATTGTTGTTAAAGTTATTTACAGAATTGCTGAACTTATTGCAAAGAGTATGAAGGCTGTAAATGAAGGGCAGTTTATAAAGGATTGTTTAATTATTCCAGCCAAAGAAGTGTGTCGCAATATAATAGGTACTTTAAAAACAATGATCCTATCTCGAAATACCATGACAAAATGCGTGGAAGAATTGGGGAGTGATATTTAGAAACAGTTACAAGATAAAATAAAATCATTAACTTTCTTTTCACTAGCGTTGAATGAAAGCACAAACTTTGATGAGCTGGTTAAAAATAAACTGCTCCAAAAGAGTCAATAACAAAAAACGGCGTTTTGGAAGTGTTGTTATTATTTGCACCAAAAAACAACAGTATAAGTAACTGAAGGCACCGCCACTGTTAAGAGCAACGTTAGCGAGGTCTGTGACTGCTGCTCGAACTGTGAGTGGAGGTAAAAACACCTTCCCCTTAGGCGGTTAGCCCTGGGCACCTCATGTCTTCAGGATCACAACATTCAGGTAGTGCATCGAAATTCAGAGCTACCTTATGCATCTGCAAGCTCAGTATTTCTCTCCAGTTATCACCAAATTTTGCTTTCAAAGATTGTCCACATGTTTTCTTTGCATCCGTTAAAGTCCTCAATTTATCAATTATAGCAGGTTCAAACACTTCTTCCATGTTTGTTTCTCGTTTCAATATTGTTGTGAAATTTTTTGATGGATCATCACACCTATGCATTGGCTCCATCTTTACTCTGACGCGGGGCTTCCTGTGTACATTTCCTCAAAATTATCCTCTTCATATCCTTTATTGCATCCAATTTTATGAATTTTTTGCAAGAATTTTGTAATCTCTGACAGCCCAATCTTTCCCTAGTGATCTTACTTTTCCCGTAGATTTATAAACCTCTCTATATTCTTCAGGAGTGAGAATGTCGGAGCACTTTCTGAGGGCCTTATCTACAACTTCAAAGAAGTGATCTGCGGGTAAATAAGAATGTCCTCAAACAGGAAATATTGCTGTAATGTTAATGAGATGTGCAGGTTTCTTTTGGAGCCAATATACCAGAGCACGAATTATGTGCATGTTTTTATTTTGGCCTGCGCAGCCATCAGCAAAAAGCCTAATAGTGGTGATCGAGTCCTCAAAATGAGTTTCATTTAAGGGAGTGGGGATATTTTCTGTTCATCTGCATTTCAAACCCTGTGTATAACGGTCAGTTTAATTAAAAAAAAAACGAATTGTGCAACAAACAGTACTGTGTAATTTGTGCCTAATTTCCAGATAGGATAAGAAAGTATTGCAAAATTTATTGCCTATGTATACGGTATTTACTGTGGGGCATTCTGCTCATTTAAAGCGTAGTGTTGCTAGGAGGTTTACTAATGCAAGTGTGGTATTTGATTTACTGCTCAAATCTATGTTGAAGACACCACAGATAATCAATTCTTTTGCTGTTGCCTATACTTTGTTTCAGTACTGTGTCCAGTTTGCACAAGAAGGTCTTAGTATTAGGGTAACCATACGCCCTTTTTTCTGCTGTAAAAAAAAAAAAGCGTCCGGGCAGAATTTTGGAAATTCGACGGATGTCCTCGGTTTTGCAGTTAGGCATACAATTTCATATTAAATTGCATAATCTTTCTTTCTGGACACTGAGACATCGCATATCAAAGAAACTAGCGAAGGCTGTATACCAAGTAGATATAACTATACTCTTTTGTCGTTGCATACACTCTGACTGAACTATTAATTCGCGATAAATATGCTATTATTCTATGCTTCCTTCCTGTTTCTGTGCAACCGTGTAAACTATGGGATGCTATTTCGTTAATTTTCTGATAATGCTGAAATCGTAGCAGTAAATATCCTTGTAGTGAAAATGCCTAAATGTAAATGCGTGTACAGTGATGAATGGAACAGTAAATATCCATTATTCAAAAAAGAAACGAATCAGGGACAGAATGTTTCATGTGCCATGGAGGAACTTTCATATCAATAGCAAACAACGATAATACCCTAAAAGTAAAATGTTACTTGTTAGGAAAGAGACACACAATGCCAATGTGTGTCTTCGACATGAAATTCTACTTGCACATTAGCGTATTTTTTTTTTTATAATTAAGATAAGAAACCAGTCGCATAAACGAATATATTCATATAATGCGCCTTTGTTAATAGGAGATTATCTATGCTGACTACATTACGTATTTTATTTCTCAGGAAAGCTCCGTTGTAGAGTTAAACGCTAATTTGTGTGGTGCGCCTGTGCATATTATTATTATTGCAATTTACGTGCTCCAACGTCAAGTCATATCGGGCCATGAATGAAATGGGTGAAATGATACTCAAATGAGTCCGGTGTCCATGGAGCTTAAAGCTACTCGACATTTGTCTACCTGGATAAGGGAAAACCCCGGAGAAAACCTTATCTAGGTAACTCAGCCTGACCGAGATTCGAACTCGGGACTTCTTGAACGTAAGGCAGATACGCTGCCATCTACGCTACCGAGGCGGTCTCCATATTTGAGGTTATTTATTAAATTTTGCTGTATAAAGGGAATCAATAAAAGAGTGTTAGAAATTTGTCCCATGTTTAGAGAGGTTAGCCTTAGGTTAGATGTGAGTGTAAAAGATTATTAAAATAAGAAACTATCCAGGCTGGTCCTGCAAGAGAGCAAAACCAGCCTAAGTCATGGTTAGCGGCCCCTTATCTTAATGACCTAATTCTTTGACGAGATAAAGCTAAAGCTGGATTAGCTCATGCAATATTGTGCAAATATTCCATTTTGTTAAAACCTTCTAAGAAAACTGTATAAAATTTTTTCTCAGGAGCTTTGGATCTAGAGACACTTTTTCTTTTCTTTTTTTGTAATTTACATCCTCCAACGTTCAGTCATATCGGACGATGAATGGAATGGGTGAAATGATGTTCAAATGAGCCCAGGGTCCATAGAGCTTAGAGTTACCCGACATTTGTCAGACACATATGAAATCAAACATGCTAGCAATGACCAGAACGCAGGCTCTTCTTTAAAACTAGACTCCATCAACAAGTACTCAAATAACAGTGATGCAAGCAGTGCAGTTGAAGGGACATTAGCCTTTCATACTATTCGAATCATCAGTTTTCGATCCATGTATTGTACCAGAAAATTACAGAGGGTGTTGTATAAAGACTATTACAAAACAAGCTTTATGTGCTTGTACTAAGTGTGAAGCTATAATTAACTCTGTTCTTTCCCCTCACTCAGTAGACTTAACAATAGAAGTGTTAAAAGGAATCTCATGTTTTGGTCTTGCGACAGATGCAAGTAACCATGGTTCTCTCAAAATATTTCCTATCCTCATCCAATATTTTGAGGTAAAAAATGGTGGTACAAACACAAAGGTTATTGAGTTGAAAGCAGCTCCAAATGAAAAGGCAGAAATAATAACTACTTATATAACAGATACTGTTAAGAAAATGGGGATAAACAAACATTGTGTTATTAAATTTTAGATGAGTCGCATTTTTTACACATCTGCTTCACTTTCGTACCTATTTTGAGGACATGTTTCGCAAAGCGACAAGAGCCGTAGATGCAAACGAAGATTTGCGAAACATGTCCTCAAAATAGGTACGAAAGTGAAGCAGATGTGTAAAAAATGCGACTCATCTAAAATTTAATAATTTTTCGCTTCACTGTGGTGTTCCAATACAGTTGAATCTCGAAACATTGTGTTGCTTTTGCTGGGGATAGCACCAACACAAATTTTGGTGGGCTGGGCAGAGCTTCAGGAAACAATGTGTCAACACATTTACAAAACAAACTAAATCAAAATTTGGTGGGAATGGGTTATCCAGCACATGTTCTAAATAACTGTGTTCAACATGGCCTTGATTTTGGTCTTTCAGCTGACATAGAATCCATTGCACTGAAAATATTCAATTTCTTTTCTATTTATACAGTGCGTACTGAAGAGCTGAAATCTTTTTGAGTTTGTTGACATAACACATTAGCAGTTGCTTTCCCATTCAAAGACACAGTGGCTATCATTACTTCTATGTGTTAGTAGAATACTGGAAATGTACCCTGCACTCAGATCTTATTTTTTCCCAAAGTTCAGTTCCGGTACTAATAAGAAGGTTTTTGAAGATGAACTGAGTGAGGCAAGATTGCACTTTGTCTGGTCACTTATGGCAGTTTTTCAGAAAAATATCGCTGATCTAGAAGTGGAAGCAAACTCAGTAGCAGACACACTTTCCATTTTGAAATGTACATTACAAACACTGAAAGACAAACACCGAGCTTCAAATCACTTAAAGTAAAATATATACTAAAGGAAAAAAGGGAAGTAGGGTACTTGAAGAATAAACAGGTTTGAGAATGAAATAGTGAAGTTGTTGAAAGTTGTGCCACTAATTCTGTGTGCTAGATATATAACCTTTTAAATGAAATAAAACAAGTACTTGTATTTTCTTTCTTAACCTCTATAATGCTGGCTGCTTTCTTAAACCTTAATCATGTGTATTGAGCTATATGTCTGTATGTAAACTTTACAAATCTCTATTACGGACATCCGACAGTTCCGTACTACAATTTGAATGGGGCGATACTGAAAGTGTCCTTTTTCTCTGCCCATGAGATATGGTCATCCTACTTAGTATCATTACCTGGGGTTCTGTATGTACATACGACAATGATGTTAGGATTTAACAGTTAGATACCTGAATATTCAAACTGCTTCTCTTTGATGATATCTTGTAGATTATTGAGTACCTTAAATTCTATAACGCTCTTTACAAAGATACAGGTCCCACCTCTGCTGAAAACAGATCTACATGAAAATGCTCCAAGTGTTAAACCAGATAATTTTGTTAGTCTGAGACCATCCTCCCTAAGCCAATGTTCACTAAAGCAAAGAATATTTGCTTCTTTTAACTGAATGAATCCTAAATATTTCCTGAGTCTTAGATCGATTTCAATTTGTAAGTATGAATTTGTTAAATCAAGTGACGTGAACCATCGCTGCCTTTCAATACCAGCGATTATTTCTTTGATATTTTCTGTGTGCATTTTGTCAGGAGTTATGTAGTGTTCAAGTTTTGCACACCAATTGTCACTCTTACTGTCCCATCTTCTTTCTTCACAATACACAAAGGTTACACATACAGGATGTTGGATAACTCTATAATTCCCTGTTCCAACATCTTGTTGATTTTATTAGACATTGCGCCTTACACGGCCAAAGGGAAGATTCTGACTTGTGCCGGGTTATTGGCATTTCTGCTATCTCAAATGAATATTTGTATGCATTGCATAATCCTGTGAGGTTAGTGAAAATTTCTCTGTGTGTCAAGATAACCTTGTAAAGTCGTTCCTTTTGTATTTCACTCAACTCGGTTAAACCTCTGATGCGAGTTTTTACCTGGTCGGAGAAGGGTTCTTTCTTCCTGTTCTGTCTGTTAACTTCCTACCCTCTCTATTGTACTCCTTATGGTATTCTGGCCGCTTCTACAACTAAGTCATTATACCCCAACATTTTTTGTACATTCTGTGCCGTTAACCCGATTATCTCGGCACTCCTTCCTATGTTTACTAATTTGATGAAAAATTCCTCGTTTTGTATCTCTTCCACTGCAGACAAAAGTGTTATCATGCGACACACAGGTAAATGGTATTTTGATTGTTACGGGTGCTATGGTGAATGTGACTTGCGACTGTTCATAATCAATCACAGAATACAATGTTTAATAGGTCACTTCTGATGATATTAGTGGCTAGGCCTTTCATGATAAAACACAAAACCTATGCTATATCCATTTATTTTGGCATTTATTAAAATCTGCTGAGAAATCCTTTGTTTTGCTTTGCCGTTTGCACCTGTGCATACTGCATTTTTGACTGGAAGGGACTGCAACCTTATATCCAAATTAATGAGTTGATTGTACAAATTTTCGCTGCAGACAGTGACTGAAGATCCTGGGTCTAAAATAATTTGGAATACTCTACCTGCAATTTTGGCAGTCATTCTTGGAGCTTCCATTATTTCTAGATTTACTATAATTTCTGCGGACCCGACAGTTCTGTTAGAGTAAAACTTATAATTTTGTCGAGATTTAACTGTATTGGAACACCACAGTGAAGCGAAAAATTATTAATTTTTAGATGAGTCGTATTTATTACACATCTGCTTCACTTTCATACCTATTTTGAGGACATGTTTCGCAAATCATCATTTGCATCTACTGCTGTGTAATAAATACAACTCATCTAAAAATTAATAATTATAATTTTGTGTTTTCTTCCTCGCGCCAATGTTCATATTGCGTTGCTGTATTATCATTAATGTCCCATATAGACTGGAAACTCCGGGTGGCCTTTAATCGGGAAGGAAGCGGAGACTCCGTATGTCCTGTGGCTAGTTTTCCAGCGGTAGCAGAGTTCAAATCTGAGTCACGTGCGCCTGAGAATTTACACAGTTCGTATTATGGTTGGTACCACTGGATGGGAGTGTTGATGGGTGTAGCACCCCTCTCTCATGTGTCATGCTAGTGTTTGCATTTCTTGTATTCAATGAACTTTTGGGTCAGTGGGTTGACCTAGTATATTCATTGCAGATATTGGTTAGAAGCGTATCTAACAAATAGGGAACAATGTGCAGAAATTAATTTAAACAGGAAAATTGAATAATTACAAACATAAGATATGGAATACCCCAAGGGTCAAAACTAGAACCTTTTCTCTTATTATTGAATATAAATGATCTTCCAGAGTTAATAAAAAATCATGGTGACAAAATCATAGGATATGCTGATAATATAATTATTGTAAAAGCTAAACCAGCTGAAGAAATTAAACTTAAAGTGAATAAAACAGTGGATGTAGTTTGTCAATATTTCATCAGCCTTGACATGGTCTCAAACCTAAATAAAACAGAGTGGATGCAATTTCAGTTAAAAGGTACATGCCTGAAATACCAGAGGTTGTACATACAAACTTTTAGTGGATTACTACTGAATGCTAAACTGACACACATTACATAGAAAATTAAGCTAGTACAGTGAAGCAAGAAGTATTCTACAAATATAACTATTTGTAACAAAAAAGCTTCACTTATCTTAAGAAAAATGATGTCAATTTTTCTTAAGATAAGTGAAGTTTTTTGTTACAAATAGTTATATTTTAATATGGCACACACATATTAACAAAGTTAGCAAAAGTAAACAGTAGAATATATGTGCTGAGGCAAATAAAACAGATACTAGATCAAAAAGAGTTAAAACAGGTATACTTTACATTCATCAGCTCACATTTAAACTATACAATAATCTTATGGGGAAATAGCTGCAAAAAAGAAATACAAAAGCTTGGTATATTACAGCAAAAGGCTATAAGAATTTTAGCCAAATGTAGGTTTTTTTCCAAAAATATGATTATGTTGCAGACATCAAAACTGCCAGTCAGATTTAAAAAAAAATGATAAATCATTGGTTAAAACAAAATGTTGTAAAATCTTACAATATCTGAATAAAAATTACCCAAAAGGAAATAATAATAAACAGATTATTACACAGAGAAGATGTAAATTTTACTAAAGCTGATAAAGGGAGTAAGACTGGAATCTTAGACAAATTGGATTACATTAATAGAGTAATGTTTCTACTTAAGGGAGAAGATAATATAAGAATTAAGAATGACCCTTAAAAATCATGCATTGCAAATGTTAATAAAATGCTTAATGAAGTAAAAATTATACTAAAGGAAAGCACATGTAAAAGTCAGTAATCCAGATTTATGATATGTATAAAATTCATAAACCTGGAAATAAAATGAGACCCATAGTAAATTTTATAAATTCATTAACCTACAATCTAGCTAACTAGTTAAATAAAAAATTTAGTACTTTTGATCAATTTAAAAGCTTATGTATTGAAAATTCTTTTCAGCTGATATATAAGATAAGCAATGTAGTATTACCTAAAATACGATAAAACTGGCTTCCTTTCATGTAACTGATCTATTTCCTAGCATTCCCAGAGTAAAACTAGATGATTTTGAAAAAATGGTGAGTTCCATAGATCTGAATTAGGAATTAATAGATGATTTTGTGTAAATTACTAAACTGTTTGGAATACAAATTTTTCAATGTTAATGGGAATTTTTTTCAACAGACTTTTGCAGTAGCTATGGGTAGTCCTCTTTCACCTTTTCTTGCTGATCTTTTGACAAGCTTTTTTGAGATACAAGTCATTAAGCATTCCTTTTAATTTTTATAACTTGGTGTAGATACATGGATGACATTTTTGCTATAATTCCTGAGATACACATAGATGATGCTTTAAAACTTTTAAATTTGCAAGATAAATCTGTTGAGTTCACATTAGAAATTGAAAATAATGGTTGCCTCCATTTCTGGATTTAAAGATAATAAAAATAACAATAAATTACACTTTGGCATTTATAGGAAATAAACTCATACTGATAATTATAAAAAGTTTCAACCCTTTTTCTCATTAACTTCCAATTTTTAATAGACTGATTTACAGATTAGTAAATATACCCCTAAATATAAAGGAATTTAATACAGAATATTAACACTGCTCTAATGTTTTACTGAACATTTTATACACAGGATAGAAAAATTTATATCAAAAATATAAATGACATTTCTACTCCTAAAAAAGTAAAATATGATTATAATTTTAAAAAATAGCCAGGTCTGGTTAGTCTGTCAACTGGCTGAGGATGTGATGCAAACATTGTGAAACTGGTCTCAGTGGATTTCCACAATTTTAAACCAGTTGATTACCAAGTGTTACAGTTTACTTATATCACAAATAGGTGTTGGAAGGGGGGAAAAGAGCATAAATGAACTATGTTACAAGAAATGATGTTTGTATTGAAGCAAAACTGAAGGGAATCAGAAGAAAAAAGCAAAATAGAAATACAGCATAGAAAAAAGGAAAGCAGAAATGGCAGAATTAGGAGAGTAAATAAAAATAGGTAGAAGAAAATGGTGGAACTGAAGCAAGCTCAAGGGAATCAGCGAATCAAAAGGAAGTAGGAAAATATACATAGAAACTAGGAAAGAGATGACAGAATTGATGCTAAATCTAAGGGAATCAGAACAAAATAGGAAAGTTGGTTGGTTACAAACTCGTCCCACATGGCAACCTTGGCCTTCGGGGTAACTTCGCCCCACCACGTGATGTCTGGACCCACTTCTCAGGTGGAGGCACCCAGAGGGCAGGTCCATTAACCCCAATGATAGGAAGATAGTGAAGATGATGGTGAGGCAAGAGGACCTATAGCTTATACCGTGGACTCCGAACCACTTTGGGCATAGGGGACACTTCACATGTGCTAGACAGAGGTGAAGGCGTGGATAGAGCCAACTTAAAATTGCCAACCCCAGAGCCGGGAATCGAACTTGGGACCCTTAACAGGGAGCCGCGAATAAAACTACTGCGCTACTCCGGTGCCCACAAAGCAAGTAGAAATGGTAAAACTGAAACAAAGTTTAAAGGAATCAGAAGAAAACAGAAAAGTAGAAATGACAGAGTTGAAAAAAAGATAGAAATGGGTAAAGAATGTAAAAGAGCCATAGAAAATGTAAAGAGGGAAATAAGCAAAACTATAAGTACCCTTGAAAATAAAATAGAAATGTTAGGAAATAGGATGGGAAGTTTAGAGATTCAGGTGAGAGACAATAAAGCTGTACCAGATTCTGCATTTTGATTTCCCTGTATTTTCCGTAAACGGTCACCCTCCAATTGCTTACCTTAAGCCAATGTATGAAACATAAAAGTTATTCACAACTCTCTGAGGGCACGGCAAATATTGCATTCCCTTTGCAAGATGATCCAGACCACTTAAAAGCATTTGCTTTGAAATTTCAATACACTGTACACAGATATCTTTTTGCCATACTTTTACCATATCGTTGCAGTCATTATGATACTTGTAAAGTACTTTATGAGCTTTGTATTTGTTTACATTGAATTTCAGCATGCACCGAGGTTTGTTACTTTCATCACCAGATGTATTTTCTATAGTTTCTTCATTACTACCCAAAAGAATCTCAATATCCTTGTCCATGACCCACACTAACAGATAGTGAACTGTTTTATTTGTAAGTTGTGTGTATAACAGCAGCTTACAAATAATGTTCACAGATTCATTTACTGATTCTGTAATGACATAAATAAAGTCGTCCAATGCAGTTGACTGAGAAACTTCTCCAAAATTAACAGTGCAATTCCACAACTTAACAGAATCTCCTTCATTTTTTCCTAACCAAGAAATGCATCTTTTGCACAAGATGACATTATTGAGGTTTTGCAATTTTAATAAACAAGAATTCAGTACAACAAAACACGAACCGTAAAAGCATTCATCTGGTCTTGGGAGTAATGCCATGTTTTGATAATCAGAAGACTCTGCATGTTTGTGGCAAAACCAATCTGTTTTATCCCAAGAGAAAGAAGGAAGTGGTAGTATCCTGTTAAATTTAATATTGTTCTTAGAAATCACATAACCACAGCAGTTACACATTATTCTATATTCACTTTCAGTTGAAATGCTTGGAGATGCCTTATTTTCAGTTCTTCCTCTAGTCATATTCAGACTTTGATTGAATATGATTTCCAATGAATATGATCCAGAACTAATATTAACAGGCATGGTTTGTGCACGGAATGTAAGAGCATTCTTATGAAGTTCTACGGCTGATAAGCTCATTAGTTTCCATTTATCATTTGCAACAATTATCTTCACAACAAAGATAATCAATTCACTTTCCCAATGAACCTCTACACCTGAGGAGGTTAAACCTAGCTTGACAGAATCTTTATCAGGAATACATTCCTTCATAATTAAAAATACATTGCATACTTGCAAACGAGGTCGAACTTCAATTAACACAGACTGCATCATGGTCACAACTTGTACACTAAGCTTGTGTAGCTCCCTTTTTTACATATGCTTCAAAGAGTTTGCCTGTTTCTATCACTGTGAGCTGTAAGGTTGCCTTCCAATAATTTGGCACCATGTAAAATTTCTGATTGCAGATGCAAGTATGTTGCTTTTTCTGCAGCAATTCCTGTGAACAAAGAAAGTGTGCATTTCAGTTTCATTTACACAAAGTAAATATTGATAATTGATTATTCTTGCACATACAGCATATATAGATTTCAGTTTAAAAGGTAGAAATAAACCAAAAAGGTTAAATCACACTGCCAGGGTTTGAACCATGGGTCTTCGGCTTTGTGTGTTTGCTCTACCAACTGAGCTACCATGGTAAATAAAGGCTGGCTTGACAGTAAGTTCTTGAACTGACTCACATTTTCCCTGCTAAAAGCAGAAGGCATTCTCAAATTGATGGCAACATATAATTCTTAAACACTTCAGTCCTGTGCTTCAGAGTTAACTATTATTAGGTGAATCAATATTATTGCTCTTCCACACATGCTGCATTTCTTCAGTTATTTCTTTATGCTAAGCTCAAAAGTTAGAATCAAGCTGAAAAATGTAATGCCATAGGTGGGAATTTGTCCACAGCTCTTTAGCTTAAAAGGACCTATGAGATTGTAAGTTGTCATTGGGATAGGTAATTTGAAAATTAATTAAAAGCATGTCATTTACTGGAAAAATAAAGGAAGTCATTTGGGGAATTTTAAGTCCTGCTGAAATACTGACAGGGAAACCGAAAATCCATTGTTCAAATTCTGGCTGTAGCATGGAAAATTTTAGTTTGATTCTACATATTCAAAGTAAATATGATCTGGTAATGCCAAAACATACAGCTACATTTTATTTATTTTGCAGAAGTGGTGTGGACAAATTTTTACTTACACATCTTACTTAGGTGACGTCTGAAAATGGACCAGTGAAATAAAAGCAAATTTTGAATTCTGACAACCACATAAGCCTATTTCAGTGAAATACCCAAATCTCTTAAGTGCCCCATGTGCATTTGTCTTCTGGATCAGCATTACTATGTACATTTGCTCTTTCTTTCTCAAATTAGTCATCATTTTAAAAGACTTATTTAGTTATACTTTATTAAAACATAAAACTTATTCTAGTCAACTATTAAAAAACAGGAACTTTTTCGGGACTGTTCCAGTCCCATCCTCAGCTGATTGGCGACTAACCATTATCTTCACAAATGGCTGTCAGGTGGACCTCTTGTAATTGGCTCCCTCTCTTAGATGAATGGTAACATTTTGATACAGGAATGGTTAAATAAGTTTCTTATGAAGCTTGGTATATAACATGCATCATATTCCACTTGAAGCTGCTAAAAACCAAGTGTATTAGCTCATATAATATATTGGGTTTCAGCTATTTCATAATTACCTTTCTGTTTTTTAGTGGCATGTATATGCTTTTAAAGTCAATTTTTCTTTGTTTCTAATTTCCATACATATTTCTACTTCACTGTTTTCTTTTGTCTTCAATACACAAATGTTGCAATCAAACTTTGCAGAGATAAACTACCTTTAACCTAGCTCTATCAGAGATAACATTAAACCTGCATCTCAGCATTTAAACTTCAAACAAGCACAAAAAAACAGAAGAAGAAATTTTTCAACTGCAACAGATAAACTGAATATTGCTAGTTAAACCATGGTAATAATGTCATCGAGTAGCATTTATAAATTTTGTTTTGAACAAATTTACATAAAAAATCAAATACACCTATCTCTCTTTAACCACAATAATTATCCAAGGTACAGTGCCTTATTTTTCACTGGTGGCCAGCTGGTGAGTGATAAGTGCTACAGCAGGAGGCAGGCAAATTATAATTACAATAATCACATACTTTTGTAACAGGTTTTGGAAATGATGTTGTTGTGCTGCCATGCATCTTTCACCCTTCAAAAAAAATTTCAGTCGTAATGCACTAATTCTTCTGAAATTGTAGTAATTTGTCTTCTAATATTATGTTTCTGTACTTCCAATGTATGCAAGTTGTTCTGATGCACTTTATTTTTTAAGTACCCCAATAAATAAAAATTGCATACAGTACAGGTCTGGGGTTCATGGTGGCCATAGTCCTTTACTGATGACCCTATCTATTATTGAAGGGTCATCAGTAAAGAACTATGGTCACCATGATCCCCAGACCTTACAGTATGCAATTTTTATTTGTGGCAGAACTTAAGAAATACAATGCATTGAAACAATCTGCATACGCTGGAAGAACTGAAAGACAATATCAAGAGAAATTACTGCAATTTCAGAAGATGAATTAATGTGTCAACAAAAATTTTCTTTGAAGGGTGCCAATTTCCAACACCTTCTGTAACAAAGGTATGTGATTATTATAATTATCAGGGCGTGGATTCTGATGACATTTCATTATGCTCATTTTTCTCTATTTTAACGTTTTAGCTCATTTTTAAGTACTTCAGGACATTTTTCGGTCATTTTTCAACATATTGAAACAATAATAATCTTTAAATTGCATAATTTTCTCAATGACAAGAGCCTTGACAGTGTGGGCTCCATTTCGGTTGACTTCATTTTAGGGGATTTCCCTTACTCATTGCCTCGCACTATTGGGAGTTGTAACTCTGTTACTGGATCAGTGAACTAGCCATTTGTAATGGTGTGGTTGAGCATTGTGTTATCTACATGTTCAATTATGCCAAAAGTGAAGCCTAGTGTTGCTACAAGATTGAAGACTATTGTAAATGAGTTTGGGGAGGAAGCTTTTTCTACAGATGGTTCCATATTGTTTTGTAAGCTTTGTGAAATTAAGGTAGCAGTTAAGAAACAATTTGCAGTGCAACAACATATCGGACATGACTAATATAAGCAGGCTGTGGAAAATTCTAGTGGAATAATGCACAAATGCTATTTTCTGAGAGTGTAGGATTAAATGTTAGTGCAGGTTTCGAGTTTTTTAAAGAGTTATGCGAGGTGTTTGTGTGTGCAAATACTCCTCTAAAAAGCTGAATAACACTAAGTTGAAAAACTTTCTGGAACATCACATGGGGCATTGTTTACCAGATGAGTCAACATTAAGAAAGAATTATATTACATTATGCTATGAAGAAACTATGTGAAATATAAGAGAGTACGTCACAGGAAAGAAAATGTTTCCACTGATGAAAGTACGGACAGTGAAGGTCGGTATATAGTGAATGTACTAGTAGGGATGCTAGAGCTGGATGGACAGACTAAAATATTTTTGCTGACTCCTGAAGTATTAGAGAAAGTAAATCATTGAAGTATATGTATTCTGTTTGCTAATTCCATGTCGTTGCTTTGACCTAATGGGATCCTATATGACGATGTACTGCTTTTTATTATTGATGCCACCCCATATATGGTTAAAGCAGCAAAATCAATCAAGGACTTTTATCCACGAATGATACATGCAACCTGTTTGGCACATGGATTGCATAAAGTGGCAGAGGAAGTGAGGTTACACTTCCTGCAAGTAGATGTACTTAATTCAAATACTATAAAGATATCTGTCAAATCCCCCACAAAGAAAATTTCAAATCCCATTCCCCTGGTGTTGCATTACCTCCACAACCAATAATAACGCAATGGGGCTACTAAAGGCTAGAAGTTTGCTTTCATTTCTGTGCACATTTTCAAGTAGTGAAGTCCTTTGTAAATTCTCTTGCAGTAGAAGATGCTACAGCAATTGAAGTAGTCCAAAAGGTGTTTAATGATAGTGAATTAGAGGGGCTATTAGCTTATATCAAGTTATGCTTTGGTTTAGCATCTATGATTCAGAAACTTCAAGAAAGGGGTATTGCACTAGACAAGGCTATAGCT
Organism: Mantis religiosa; assembly: GCA_030765055.1. Taxonomy (NCBI): domain Eukaryota; kingdom Metazoa; phylum Arthropoda; class Insecta; order Mantodea; family Mantidae; genus Mantis; species Mantis religiosa. The sequence goes on along the minus strand of CM060948.1, from coordinate 303,246,852 downwards.
TTGGTTAAGAAAGTTGAAGATTTGAATAGTGACTGGTGAAATTGGCAAGATGTTAAAGAAATTTACAAATGTATTAGAAAAATATCCAGGACACAGTACTTTCAAGGCAAAGTTTTAAAACTGTGGATACAAGAGGAACTGACACTCAGTAACTAGTCGCTATTCAAATATGCTCCTATAGTCAGTGCAGAAGTGGAAAGAGGTTTCTCAATATACAATGCCCTCGCTGACAACCATCACTCCTTCACATTTGAGAATTTTGAATGTAGACCATTATTTACTGCAATAGAGTGGATAGGTTTTAATTTAAGGTATGATTTTCATTTTCTCTAATAAATTTATTAGAATTTAGGTATACTCAAATTTCTAATTAATTCGTGAATTTTGTTATTTTCTACTTTTTAGTTTTGAAAATGAAGTATGTATACCTATTAATTCAATAATCATTAATTTATAATTATAATTTACAACTTCTGATTAGTAAATTTTAGGAAATCCAGTTTCAGGCCACTTTTTTATAATTAATAGGTCATTTTCATTGAATTTTCAAGTCATTTTAAAGGTCATTCTTTCAAGCATTTTTAGCTCATCAAAATCTGCCCCTTGATAATTATAATTTGCATGGTAAACCGAAGCCTAGAATTTAAATATTCAATGCAGTGGAAGCGTGCCTTCTGCTGCAGCACTGACCACCCGCCAGCCAGCACCAGTGAAAAATAAAGCACAGTATTTGAAAGATTGTTGCTTAACCATTTGAAACGTATATTGAAATATAGAAACCTAATTCCAAATCACCAATTTGGTCTTAGGAGCAAACATTTAACCATTGATCAGATACATAGGATAACTCGAATAATAGAAGAATCATTAGAAGAAAAGAAAGTATAATTAAAATTATACTATGAGTCGACTGAGACCCACTGTACTTCACATACCATAATTTTTCTTTCAATGCATTTTGCCTGCACTTGAAGGCATTATCCAGAAATTGTTAACTGGCTAGAACTTTGGTGTTCCAGCTGATCATGGTTTTCCGAAGACAAGACATCTGGCGACGATCCATTTAAGCTAGTAAAATATTTTCTTCCGATGGAATGTCAAAATTCATTAAATGTTTTGAATTTCTTTATATAAATGTTTTCCCAGATGTTTAATTCTTGATTCAAGTGAACTGATTTTAGTAGTTGGATTTTATGTTCTATGTTGTAGTTATGATCACAAAGATGTGCTGTTACTGCAGATTTATGTTTCTTTTTGCCTGATGTTTCTAAAGTGTTCTTTTAATCTGGTTCCAATGTTACGTTTTGTCTTTCCAATGTATATCGTATTGCAGTATGAGCAATTAATACTATAAATGCCAGATTTCTTTATCAGAGGAATTCTGTCTATTTTTGGTTTTTGATGAGGTTTCTGATATTGACTTTGTTTACTGGGGCCAGGGTGATGCTCAATTCACTGAAAATCTTTTGAAATTTTTTGGTTGCCCATAGGTGGTATGTGAATCTTTAGTATATTTTTTGTCCCTAAATATTTGTTTAGGATCCTGAACTTAGATAAGAATAATTGGTTACGGCAATGCACAGTCAGGAGCTATGGATGGACTAGTAGCATCTGAAATAACCTGGAAGTGAATGTAATGGCCTAATATGGGAGGAGAGGAGACAAAAATCGTAAAAACTTTCGGAAAATATTGAGGTTTGTCTGCGATCTGCACAGTGGCTCCTTAACCCTTTCACCGATATGGACATCATATGATATATATGCCCCAAACCGATATGGATGTTTATAGACGTCCAGGGCATACATGCATTCAATGCTCATTTAACGCCAATTACTTTAATCTTCCTATTTTACAATAAATTTAAATTAGTATAAGGGATGTAAACGTACCCTTAAAGGTTTCTTTTTTAATTGTACACCGCCAAACCTGGATAAACACCCAAGGGCACATCTGCAGATTCACACCAAATAATATTGGTTTCCTTGCGAACTTCTTTTTTGCAACACACTACACATTTTCGAAATGGTTACGACTTTTTTGGTTGTGGGTAGCATCCTTTTCGGAAAGTGTTTTCTCTCAAGTATGAGGGGTGATGTGATGAATTTCTTACCACCCAGTATAAAGAGGCCCCTGAGTATTATAATACTCAATTAGGTTATGAGCACTTTATATGCGCAAGTACAGGTAGATGAATGTCTTGCATGAATTTACAGTTCTGAAAATTACTAAACGATTGTTTATGGTTACGTCCAGTGGTATAAAAAGACTTTTTTTACCATTTAACTGTTTTTCATAAAGATGGATAGCTAGTAATAGCTGATCCGCATAACCCATATTTGACCCGCCATTTCCCCAAACAATGGAGTAGCTAACATGCCATCTGTAGACCAGTACACGTCACTGCTACCTATATCCTAAACATCTCCTTCATAATCGCACAACAAATCTTCCAGATTTTCTACAGTAATACCAGAAGCCTGTACATATCATATGCATGCTAATTTATTTGCTACATTAACGGGATAAGCCATGGTTAACATTGAAATTTAACAATTTCAAATGTGCCATTCATTTAGCTCTTGATAGCTATAAGAAATCACTCTGAATAAAGAGAGAGTATAAATAACTAAAATACTGATCTATAACAGCTGCATAAGGCTACTAGAAACTTTGTAATAACAGATGCTGACAGAGTTTTCTTTCCAGTGTGTGTGTAACACAACCTATACTCATATACAAGTAAGTGTTGTTTACTGTCATTAATCGACTCCCTTTAAATTTAAAATACTCATATGATTATCGCTTGGTATAGCATAAACTAAAAGCTAAAACCTTGAACCAGAAAAGTCGCTTGCGTAGCTATACATACAACAAAATGATTCAAATATTAGGTGCGTTCGGCACAAAGAATGGCTTTTGCTACAGTGAAACAAAGTAGTGAAATTTCAACAATCTATTAATATAGTCTCTACTTTATTGTTACTGTAGATGTATACTGCCTTTAATGGGTTTTAAACCAGTTTTTGTTTCGTTTAAATAACTTAATAAATACGGAAGATACGGAATTGTATTTATGATGCATTTTTACAGCATTTAACAATTTAAATGTCTTGTTCTGTTTACTGGGTATCCGTTTCCGGCCCCTGAAGGGTTTAAATGGCCATCAGCGAAGCGGTTAAACATGCCTATGGAAGTGAGCTAACTACAACAGTCTCAAGTGATTACTGCTTAGTGTGTGAAAGTGTTGACTTGTTCCTGTTGCATAAAATGGGGCCAAAAATAGAACCATTCTGGGATGGGGTACATTAATGCCCTTTCCAATGCAAAATATTCATATTTCAAGATTATTAAACAATGTAAGAGGCATGGTTTCATCATGTCCAAGAAAGGCATCTTAAATGTGCTAAATAAAATAGGTAAGACTAGAAGAAACCTTATTCCAGAGGGTAACGTATATGCAAATTCACGACCAGCCACCAGCCATACTGCAAGAGGTAGTTTGAAATATCATGAATCTTGTCTCAGGCCCGAATCTAGTGGCAAAGAGAGCAATTGCTTAAAGTTGGGAATCTCCAGGACAACTGTGAACACTATTATCAAACAGAATTTAAATCTAAAAAGCACCATAAAAGCAGGGTCCACAGCTGTCGCTCCAGCACATTGAAGAACATGTCACTAATTGCAGAAAGTTATATGAATGCTACATGGTGGGTAACAAGTGGATGTTTGTGGTCACATTAGATGAAACGTATGTCTACCTAAGTGACTGCAACAAACCCCGGGTCATATATTACCATCCAAGGGAAGAAAAACTTTTGAAAGATGGTATAGGGAAAGCTGAGGATAGTTTTCCTAGTGGTTTTATGGTTATAGCAGGACACAGCTAAAATGGGAAGTTAACTATCTGCAAAGTGGAAAAAAATGTTAAGGTGAACTCTGCATATTATCAGATTGATGGCCTAAGCACCTTATTCTGCACAGAAATCAGTGCTCTCTGTAGTGCAGATGCAATTAGGGTCTAGCTGCACCAAGACATCAAGCCATATGTCTGCTTCAACAGTTTTTGGAGAAAATGGAAGTTAAAGTAAATTTGTATATATATAATATTTTAAGTTATAAAGGTTTTAATTCATGATTGTCAATAATTTTTGTTTTTAAATTATAATTAATTGTAAGAATATTTTATTATTTTTGAAAATTAAGTAGATTAATAATTGTTCATTTTTAAAATTTATGGCTTGTAATTATTCAATCTGTAATTAATAGTTTTGTGTGGTTAGGATATTTTTGTTTGGTTAAATAGTAGTGCTGGATACCAGTACCAAAGGTGCCTGCTGGCTACTGGTGGCAAAATTTTACTATGGGGAATTTTAAAATATAGCTAAGTTAATAACTGGAATACAAGTTATGTAATTCCTCTCTTGGAAGAGTTGAAAACAGTGCTGTAATAAATTAAATTTAAAGGGAGTCGATTAATGACACTAAACACAAGTATGTACCTCAATTCTCACTACCACTAGACAATATCTTGTAGGCAGTACTTCAGGGAAAAACAAATTTTTACAATATTTTCATTATATGTATATAGGGTAATAATTTATGGATTGGGAAAGGATAACTTGAGAAATAGGGATATGCATAATTATAATACATGACACAACCATGATTTTTTTTAGACAGGGTTTTCGTATAAATAGTAGTATTAAAAATCCAAACGTAATGACACTAATGTTATACAATAAACTGCCAAATTCTGTAAAGCAAGCTGTCAGAAAATACGTTTAAAAAGGAGCTTAAGATTTACTTAATAAATAAGGCACTACACGATTGATGAATTGTAATTCTATTGGCATATGTATTGTAAGTTATACATATGTAAACATTGTAATTGTAACTGACAATGTCAGAAACTGATTTGCAGTCTATTGACAATAATTGTATTAGACTTTATGTTAATTTGTAATATTTTCAACAATATTGTAATTCATATTTATATTTTTGAAAATTGTCTGTATTATTGACGATGCCATGAGTCTGGTTGACTCCTATGGCAAATAGATAAAATAAAATATATCTATACTATTAGTTCTACCTAACTCAAGGATAAACAGAAGTCCAGATTCTTGGATTGGCAATGAATGAACTGACTCATGGATGCTCGTTTAACATTTTAACTTTAATGTAAAATGTTTTAAAATTTTGCAGAGCAAACTGCCCCAACAGTGATGGAATAAACAAATGACAATGAAATACAGTATTTTGGTTAATTGATGGAAATTAATCATTTCTTCACACTAGCCATGTATAGGCTGGGGTTTTGGATGGGTAGTCAGCATGGGGGATTCAATGCCATGGCCGGGATTTGATTAATTTGGATTACCAGGAGATCCATAATTCAAATCCCAGCCATGGCATTGAATTTTTCATGTTGGCTCTATCAAAAAACCTTAGCCTATATGTGGCTGGCGTGAAGAAATAATTAATTTCCATCAATTAACTAAAATAACAAGTAAGTGTTGTTTAGAGTCATTAATGGACTCCCTTTAAGTTTAATTTACCAGCTATGTGTCACTGGAAATCAGTAATATTATATTTTTGTTTAACATATTTTTAAGTATGTTTGAAATTTTTGTAAATTTTTAAATTAAATTTATAAAATTTTGAGAGGGATGGATTAGAAAGAAAAAATTAAATTTTTAGTTATATTTTTGAAATTTAATTTATTTTTATGTATATTTATTTTTAGAAATGTGGTGTGGATTTTTGTTTGATGAGAGTAAATTTTAAAATGTTTGTAAAAGTTTTTATTTTTTTATTTCTTATTATTTTATTTTTATTTATAATCTGTAAATTGTGTATGTTTTGTATGTTTTTGATGTTTTAATGAATAAATAATTAAATAAAAGTCTGAGTATTTACCTCAGATTAAGAAATAGGTGCCGGGGTATAGTATGCAGATTTTTTTTTATGCTATACATCCTCCCTCAAATCTCCCGATGTCTCACAATATATTTTTTTGTTTTGGGGTTATTGAAAAGAGCCCTTGAAAGTAGAAGACTACGTCCATTGAATGGGCTCTGGAAAATCTACCTTATTTTTTTAATTTCTCTTATATTTTTTGAAATTTTAGCAAATTGTTTTTACTATTTTTTGTAATTTTTTTTTATAAATCCATTTTTTTGTTTACTTAACTCTTTAAGTGGCTTAAGTAATCATTTTAAATGTCTCTAAGGAAAGAAAGACTACTGAACAAGTGCAGCCTAATTTTAATTTCTTTTTTTTTTATTCCGGGAACAGGCACAGGGTAAGGCGTTTAGAGAATTTCTGCTCCTTTAAAAATATACGTAAGTGCTTTCCTAGCACAGCCTCTCCTCGCAGTACTTTCAGCAGCCAATGTAATGTACCAGCAACCAACCATAATCAACCACACTGTAAAATTATGAAATGTTGTGTCCTTGAAGTGAAGCTCCAGTTGTACCAACTGTGGTACCGAAAGTAAGCGTTCTTACAGATGAAGTTTATGTAATGCGTAGCGGGGAGGTCCAAATCAAGTCAGTCTACTGACAGTAAACAAATGATGCTCAAGTGCATCCTCTGCCGCACATATGCCACAGAACTTCCAATTTACCCTCCTGCAATGCCACAGCTCTGCAGTTGCAACCATCTCATTAAGAACTTCATTATAATCTCAGAAACTATTTGTATTTGGTTTATTAATACTAGTCACTTACTTGTTTATATTTATGAGAGACTAGTTTCAAAGACATTCGCCTCCATTTTCAATCTCTGGCATCTACAAATAGTTTCTGAGATTAATTTTGACGTCATTGTTACTAAATTCCTCCAAACACACATAACTTCATTATAGTTTCTCTCAATATTGACGGAAGGTTACAGTTGGTTGCATTGGCCCAAATACAACTCCAATCCCGACAGTGTATTGTTTCCACATTAGGCTGTTGAATACCAGGTGACGATTGAGGTTCTTAGTGGTCAGAAACCTCTCCAGTGACTCTCTTGAATTTGCAAGAACACGAAGCTTGGTGACAATGAAATTCCTGTGCCGATCTTGCCACGGTATATAACTGGTCACACCAAAATTTCTTGTCAATCGGAGACCTGCTGCCAAGTAACGAGGACAATCCTGTCTTTCCCAACAGTGCCAGTCACTTGTTGTCAACATCCACTAACCCACAACCACCTTTCTTTAGAGGAAGATGCAATTGCAAGCAAGTTACTCAACATGCTTTCCCCGCCCACAGGAAGAATTCAAGCAGGGTCTCAAAACATTGGGCGAACTGCTTAGGGAATGGCAAAATCTGTGCCACATACCAGTTTACTCACAGCATATGTATGAATGTACCATACACGCTGCAACAATGTCAGATTTCGGGAGTGATCTTCATAAAAGTTGAAACATAGTGTATTTAGCCTCTGGGTCCAATTAAGAGAGATCATCTCTTTTTATGGTAGAGGTGAATATAACCCCTAGTATAGTGGTCTGTGCAACTACCTCCATGTGCCGCAGTGTTGATGGATGTTCCTAGGTGTTAAGCGGAAGGATTTCCGATTTGTGTGTATTGAGCTGAGCTCCCAAATTGCAAGTAGCTATCTCCACCATATCCTGGTGATCATTTGCCAAGGCCATCACGTCATCCGCATAAACAGTTACTTTAAGGCATTCCCCAGCTATAGGAAAGCTCTGCAGTCTATCTTATAGCATCTGGAGTAATGGATTGAGTGCCAAGGCAAATAGTCCAATGGATAAGGGACACCCATGCCTGACTGATTGTCATATTGGAATAGGTGTTGACAAAAAGCCATTACAAAGTATTCTAGATCATGCTTGGCAATAAAGCCCTTGAATCGCAGCAACCAGTTGCTGAGGCACCCCAGCTGCACATAAACACTGCCAGATATACCAGTGCTGAACTCCATAAAAAGCTCTATGACCTACTAAGAAGAGTGGGATAAATTGGACACTTCACTTCAACTTCCTTCTATGAGGGTTGATCAACAAAGACAGACTGATTTTTTCCTATAGCTTCCGCGATAGTTTCGTACCTGTAACAAATATTTGAAAAAAGCGGGTTTTTATGTATAATGTGGTAGGCAGCAGCACTCTCATATTGGTAGGTTGGTAGTAATGCTCTATTTTGTAGACCCTACGTGCATTTCGCATACCAGCCACTGGAGGAGACGCGAGAGGAGCAATACAGCACAATCAAATTCTGTTTTTGTTTAAACCATAGAGCCACAGAAACTTATGAAAAGCTGAAGCAAGTGTACAGTGAAGATGCACTACCTTGTGTAACAGTGTTTAGGTGGTTCTTCAATGACTTCAAAGAAGGCCGACTTGTCAGTGTTAAGCAAGGTGAGCCTGGTGTTTCGGCTTCTGCTGTGACTGAAGTCAACATCAACACAGCTGCTGTGATTGTGTGAGAGGATCGGCATATAACATTACATAACCTCAGTGAAGTGTTGAGAATTTCATATGGCAGTGTATTTACAATTATACATGACCATCTCCATATGACCCCGAGTTTGTGCTCGTTTTGGCGCCACATCTGTTGACTCCCGAACAAAAGGCTGTGCGAATGGAGACAAGCCGTGAAGTACTGCATCTCTTTGCTGATGGAGGGGATGCATTTTTAAAATCGATTATCACTGGTGATGAGTCATGGTTGCATCACTATGATCCTGAAAGAAAACAAGCCAGCACAGTGTGGAAATTGCCAGGTTCTCCCAACACCAAAAGAGGCAAAAGTTGTTCCATCTGCAGGGAAAGGGATGGTGATCACATTTTTTGACTGTAATGGAATGATTTACCCAATGCAGTTCCCCCTCACACTACTTTTAGAGCAGCATACTACTGTCAGTACTGGCTACACTGAAGAAGCACTGGGTGGCGACTTCATCATGACAATGCGCGGCCTCACGTCGCAAATCAAGTCATGCAGTTTCTGGCTCAATTCAAATTAACTGTGTACCACATCCACCTTATAGCCCCGATCTTGCACACTGTGACAGTTTTATTCCCATCACTAAAGGCAAAGCTTAGGGGTATTCAATTTGAGAACTCTGAAGCAGTGCTCAAGAAAAGTGAGGCAATTCTCAAGGACCTGACAAAGAATGGTCTGCAGCACGTGTTCAAAGACTGGCAGAGATGCTATAAAAAGTGTATTGAAGTAGGAGGGGACTACTTTGAAAAAGATCATGTAAACATTGAATTGCAGTAATAAACATCCGTGAAAAAAACAAATCAGTCTCAGTCTTTGTTGATCAGCCCTCGTATTATGTGACAGGAATGAATCAACACACTGAGACACGCTAATCAACTCACTGAGACTGCTGTAATTCACTCACTTCCATAGGCATGTTTAAGGAGCCACTGTGCACATTTGAAATTGTTACCATAGATTGCGGACAATTCTCCGTAATACAGAAGAGAGATTTAGAAATATGAAACCTTTCTGGTGGGATAGTAGAGAATAACTCTCTGACTTACTACATACTGATAAAGGAAACATGGGGAAGGGATGTCTGGTTGACAATAGAGGAAAGTATCCTCTGAAACATGTTCCGTGAAATATAAAAGTGTTGTTTAGTGTCATTAATCGACTCACCCTTAAATTTATTACAACACTGTTTTCAACAGTTCCATGAAAGGAAATTAAGAATCAAATATAATAAATTACCAGGTGTTATAAATACGACTCATCTATAAAGTAATAAGAAATCAAAGTTTTAGGCAAGGGGAGAGAAGAAGATTCATGAAAATGCATACAACATAAAAGCAAACTAATTATTTAAATATATAGAACTTAAATTTAAAGGGAGTCGATTAATGACACTAAACAACACTTACTTTTAAATTTTTCCGGAACATGTTTCAGAGACTTTGCCTCTATCCTCAGCCGGCCATCGACGGTTTTCATTTAGTTGACGATATTTTGTCATAGGTCTCCTCTGGTGGCGGTTCAAGGAACTTGCTGAACAAATCTTTCCGGGGATGTCGAAATTGAATACTTTGTTCCTATTTTTTGAAATGAAGATTTGTTCCCATGTGGATAGTTCTTGTTTTCCTGATATATGTTTTAGTAGTTTTGGTTCTGGATTTATGTTGTGGTTTTTTTCCCAAAAATGTGTGGCAACTGCTGATTTTTCTAATTGTTTATGTTTCTAAAGTGTTCCTTTGCTCTTGTTTCTAAATTTCTTTTGGTTTTTCCGATATAAATTTGACTACAGTCACTGCATTCAATTTGATATATACCAGATTTTTTTGTTAGATGGAATGGCAACTTTGATGTTTGAGCAAATTAGGTTTTTTAAGGAGAAATGGTTGACTGGTGCTAGTTGAATGATTTGTTTTTTGAAGACTTTTTTGAATTTATCATAGGCCCATGGATGATAAGTGAATTTTTTGAAAATCATATTAGTTTCTGTAGCTGAGAGGGTTGTGGTTTCCTTTAGTAGCTTCTTCTTTTTTGCTCAGTTCACTTTTTTGTCTACTAATGATTTGGAAAAGTTTTTTTTTTTGTGCTATTTCAATTATTTTGTTGTATTCTGTTTTGTATTCTTCTGCTGTGAGAGGGATGTTTACCAGTCTGTGTGCTAAACTATTGAAGATTGCCTGTTTGTGGGATCTTGGGTTGTAGCCATTAGCTTTTACGTAGTTGTCTGTCTGTGTTGGTTTTCTGTAAATGCCAAAGTTTAGTCTGTTTTTATTCCTCATTATTTTTAGATCCAAAAATGCTAACTGACAATGAATATGAAATCATTAACAAAAATCCTCTAAAAACTTGCATACAGTCATTTGAAAAAACAATAGCAAAATCAAGCATAATACCAAACAAATATACAGTTAAACCGGATAACCCAACCTTACCTAGACTTTATGGCTTACCCAAAATACACAAACCATCCCTAACAATGAGACCTATAGTTAGCAGTATAAATTCATCAACATACAAACTTGCAAAGTGGCTAATAAACAAATTCAATTCATTTCCAAAATTCGACAGCCTAAGCATCAAAAACACCTATGACCTTACAAAACACATTAAGGATACTGAACTAAAAGAAGAGGACACACTAGTCTCGTTTGATGTTAAATCTGTTTCCCAGCATACCAGTTAATCAACTCCCAACGTTGATAGAAAAATGGCTCAAATCACTTGGAATGGCATCCCCTGAAATTTCAGACTACATTGAACTAACCAAATTATGCATAGAACAAAATATCTTCCAGTTTCAAACAAAATATTTCCACCAATCTTCAGGGTTAGCAATGGGCAACCCCCTATCACCCTTCCTGGCCGATCTGTACATGAGTGCATTAGAAATAAGGATCACCAAAGGTTTCCCTTGGATGTTCAAACTCTGGCAAAGATATGTAGATGACATCTTTGCAATAGTACCAAAAAACACATCAGTGATGCACTAAAACTTTTAAATATCCAAGAAAAAGGCATCAAGTTCACTGTAGAAATAGAAAAAGACGAGTATTTACCATTTTTGGATCTAAAAATAATGAGGAATAACAACAGATTAAACTTTGGCATTTACAGAAAACCAACACAGACAGACAACTACATAAAAGCTAATGGCTACAACCCAAGATCCCACAAACAGGCAATCTTCAATAGTTTAGCACACAGACTGGTAAACATCCCTCTCAAAGCAGAAGAATAGAAAACAGAATACAGCAAAATAATTGAAATAGCACAAAAAATAACTTTTCCAAATCATTAGTAGACAAAAAAGTGAACTGAGCAAAAAAGAAGAAGCTACTAAAGGAAACCACAACCCTCTCAGCTACAGAAACTAATATGATTTTCAAAAAATTCACTTACCATCCATGGGCCTATGATAAATTCAAAAAAGTCTTCAAAAAACAAAACATTCAACTAGCACCAGTCAACCATTTCTCCTTAAAAAACCTAATTTGCTCAAACATCAATGATTATTATTGTGACTTTGTGTTATCCCACTTCTTGACACCAGTGTGACTTGTGGGTTCGTGGAATAAAAAGTCCAATTACACCACTCAACAATGTTCTTTATTTCCACCGACTTACAGTTTAACACTTGCCAATTACACAAAATTACTTGCTGCACACAATTACAATTTACCCGTTCGTCCGTTACAACTTCCTTGTACTCGCGATTACATAAACTCCGATGCACGCACAGTCCTCTGTTGCACAATCCTTTCGTTCATTAACACGTCACTGACTAACTCTTACACCAAGAACTGCGACTGTCTTCTCGCTCACACTAACCAACTGATTGACCAACACAACCAACAACTGACTGACTAACCAACTCCGTCTGTCTGGAACCCTCTTTATAGGAATATTGCCGGTTTCTAGTGACCAGGAGAATGTTCCAGACTCCGTAATTTCTGGAACCAGGTGGGCAGAAAGAGACGCCCACTGATGTTTTTCCTCCCAACCACTGCCTGTCAAATACTACAAGACAAACGAGGGGAAGGTGTGGCTAATGCGGTCCTCCCCCCTGCCTTCCGTTCGCAGCTGGTACAGGGTGCTCCCGTTACACTGCTCCCTCCTCAAAGCTGTTCGCCCTCGAACAGCCCCATCGTAGCGTGCGAGGCGGTCCAGGTGTACCACCAGCATCTGCTCGGAGTCTCAGCCAGAAGTAGCGCTGCCGTAGTTTGTGAATCATTCGGTTCGCTCCCAGGTGTCCTCCTGAAGTACCGGCGTGCACTTCCTCCAAGACTTCCAGGACCTTACTCCGGGGAAGTACCAACTGTCCTCTCTGCGCCTTCCCATCGGGTGACTCCCATACCCGGAACAGCACGCCCTCTCTGGTCTTCGACGAGTCCCATTGGGCCCAGTACGACTTGTAGGTGGCGCTCCTCGGTGCGATGTCCTCCCAGGTCGGTCTCGTCCCTGCGTCCACTTCCCTCAAGAGTGGCCCCAAGTCTGCGTCCGCCAGCTGCTCCCTCCTCAGGCCTGCGCTATCCCAGCCTTCAGCAGGCACTGCCACAACTACTCGGACTGCTGCGGCACGCTCCTTCTCTTCCACTCTTGTGCGCTCGTGGCCGTCCTGGATCTGCGATAGGACACCTCCAATGCAATGGTCGCTGGCGTCGGTGTCCACAATGAAGGCGCCACCCGGTTGTGGGAAACCCAAAATTGAAGCACTGCACAGGGTCCCCTTCGGGTGCTGGAAAGCGTCTTCGGCGTCCTCCGTCCACACATAAGGCCGGTTTTCCTCCGTCAGGCGGGTGAGGGGTTTTGCGATGTTGTCGGCCTTTTCCTCTAAATCATTAAGGCGGTCGTCTACTTGACCCTTCCGCTTGCCCAGGTTCATGACGTCATCCCCCACGCCGGCCAACCGTTCCTCAAACTTGGCGGCGAGAGCCTCGTTCGCCACCTTCATTTCGGTAGCCAGACCGTCGTTCGCTGCTCTCATTTCCGTGGTTAACTCGGCCTTCATTTGTTCCATCTTCTCGGTGATGTCGTTGGCCGTCTTCATTTGTTTCAGTTCCGCGGTGATGTTGTCGTTGGCCGTCTTTATTTGTTTCAGTTCCGCGGTGATGTTGTCGTTGGCCGTCTTCACTTGTTTCAATTCTGCGGTGATGTTACTTGCCGCTTCTATTTTTGCAGCGAGGTTTTCATTTGCCATCTTCATTTCCGAGATTAGTTCGGCCTTAATTTCCATCATCTTCTCCAAAAATTTTTCCACTGCCGCGTCCATGGTTGTAATGTTCGGTGATGTTATCTTCCCGCTTCCTGACACCAGTGTGACTTTGTGTTATCCCACTTCTTGACACCAGTGTGACTTATGGGTTCGTGGAATAAAAAGTCCAATTACACCACTCAACAATGTTCTTTATTTCCACCGACTTACAGTTTAACACTTGCCAATTACACAAAATTACTTGCTGCACACAATTACAATTTACCCGTTCGTCCGTTACAACTTCCTTGTACTCGCGATTACATAAACTCCGATGCACGCACAGTCCTCTGTTGCACAATCCTTTCGTTCATTAACACGTCACTGACTAACTCTTACACCAAGAACTGCGACTGTCTTCTCGCTCACACTAACCAACTGATTGACCAACACAACCAACAACTGACTGACTAACCAACTCCGTCTGTCTGGAACCCTCTTTATAGGAATATTGCCGGTTTCTAGTGACCAGGAGAATGTTCCAGACTCCGTAATTTCTGGAACCAGGTGGGCAGAAAGAGACGCCCACTGATGTTTTTCCTCCCAACCACTGCCTGTCAAATACTACAAGACAAACGAGGGGAAGGTGTGGCTAATGCGGTCCTCCCCCCTGCCTTCCGTTCGCAGCTGGTACAGGGTGCTCCCGTTACATTATTAACTACCCTCAGAAATATGATTAACCGCGTCACGTCAGATCTGTCCGCCGAATTGTCCAGGGCTAGAGAAAGACATGTTAACGACCTTATTTTGTCTTTTAATAGTCTTTCCAAATCACAACATGTTTAATGATGTTTAATAATCATTTGCCATTCTATCTAACAAAAAATCTGGTATATATAAAATTGAATAGAGTGACTGTAGTCAAATTTATATTGGAAAAACCAAAATTTAGAAACAAGAGCAAAGGAACACTTTAGAAACATAAACAATTAGAAAAATCAGCAGTTGCCATACATTTTTGAAAAAAAAAAAGGACATAAATCCAGAACCAAAACTACTAAAACATACATCAGGAAAACAAGAACTATCCACATGGGAACAAATCTCCATTTAAAAAAATAGGAACAAAGTATTCAATTTCGACATCCCCCGGAAAGATTTGTTCAGCAAGTTGCTTGAACCGCCACCAGAGGAGACCTATGACAAAATATCGTCAACTACACCAATGAGAACCAGTCGATGGCTGGCTTAGGATAGAGGCAAAGTCTCTGAAACATGTTCCGGAAAAATTTAAAAGTCGAGATTTAACTGTATTGAAACACCACAGTGAAGCGAAATAATTATTAATTTTTAGATGAGTCGTATTTATTACACATCTGCTTCACTTTTGTACCTATTTTGAGGACATGTTTCGCAAATCATTGTTTGCATCTTCTGCTCTTATGCGACTAAAGCTTGATCCAGTGGTGTGGGTAATTCTGGAGTTGCTGCTGCCATCTGTTGATTTAGTGATGAACTTAAATGTGGGATTTTCTTCTGGCGGGATTTCAAAGTTTATTAGTTGGTTTTTATGTTTTTCTATGTATATTCTCTTCCATATGACGAGTTCACTATGTTTTTGTACGTATTTTGTAATTCTGTGCTATCTTCAATTTCATGATTTTCAGACCAGAAATGAGCTGCTATTGCAGACTTATCAATATTTTTGTATCTTAAGTGCCTGAAGTGTTCTTTCTTTCTAGTGCCTATGTTTCTTTTTGTCCTCCCTATGTAAATTTTTTCAGTCTTTACAGTTCCTTAATCTACACGTGCCTTTGGGTGGTGCAAAATGAACAACGCATAAGAAACAAGATTGGAGAAAAAAAGCAGCACAAATGAAGAAAGAAATATTATCTGCAAAAAAACAATGTTTCCAAAAATTTGTAGAAAATCTAGATTATAGAAATAATAGCACAAAAGTACATAACTATATATCAACCTTAAACAATAATGAAAAAGTGCAAAAAAGAGAGTCATTAATATTGGCAAATAAAACCTTAACAGATGATCATAAAATAAGTGAAGCCTTTAACAAACATTATACTAAAAAGAATGATAAAACTAAGAAACATAAACAAGAAGAAAAGAACATTAAACAAAATCTGAAACGATATACCAAAAATATAAACAAAGACAGCATATTCACCTCCAACTTCAACATAAAAGAACTGAAATGCTCCATAAATAAACTGAAAAACAAAAAACAACCAGGTCCAGATCACATCTTTGCAGAATTTCTTAAACACTTAGGCCCCAAGGCAATGACTACCTGCCTTCATCTCATTAATCAAATCTGGAACACTAATGTGCCCTCAGCATGGAAAAAAGCCATCATAATTCCTATAATGAAACCTAAAAAACCTGCTGATAATGTATCTAGCTACCGCCCAAACTCACTGACAAGCATATTGTGTAAGACAATGGAGCGAATGGTGCAAGCAAGACTTGTTTGGTATTTAGAAAAAAAAAAATCTAATATCACATGCCCAAGCTGGATTTCGACCACATCATTCCACAACAGAGCAAGTTCTGAAACTGAGTCAAGAAATCAAGGACTCATTAGATGCACATGAAACAGTCGCAGCACTCTTTGTGGATTTTGAAGATGCCTTTGGATCAGTCTGGAAACTGAAACTCATGGAGAAAATAATGAACTTAAACATTGATGGGAACATGTTAAGATGGATCTACAACTTCATTAATCAAAGATTCTGTGCAACAAAATATGGCAATTCAACATCGAAATACAAACAAATGAAAATGGGTCTCCCTCAAGGCTCAGTACTCAGCCCAATTCTATTCAACATAATGATAAATAACCTACCATCAGAATTAAACAAAAACAAAAACATTAAATGTTCACTCTATGCTGATGACGTAACAATTTGGACAACTACACCTAGAAATCTTCAACATAAACTAACCTCACAAATGAACAATGCTATTACCACATTGGAACAGTGGTGTAAAGATAACTGCATGAAGATTAACACCAACAAAACCTGTTTCGAGATATTTTCATTAGCACATACGTCACCAGAGCTCCACCTCAAAATTAATGGTCAAAACATTCAACAACAAAACAACGTCAAGTACCTAGGTATACACTTTGATAGGAAATTAACCTGGGACCATCATGTTAAAATTACTACTGAGAAAGTAAACAGAAGATGCAATATCTTAAAGAGATTAGCAAAAACAAAATGGGGATGCTCAAGATCTGTACTAAATAATACTTACAAGACGTACATAAAGCCTGTGCTAATGTACGGAAGTGAAACTATGGTCACCTGTAACGATACTAATCTAAACAAACTGGAAGTAACACAGAATAATGCTTTACGACTAATAACAGGTGCAGCCAAATCCACTCCCATAACAGCAATGCAGGTCCTTACTGAAAATAACCCCATAGTAGTCCATCAGATCAACAAACAGACCGTATTGCAATACGAAAAATTGATAAGACTTCCCCATGATAATTACTGGCTGAATTATAAAGACAGAGAGAGAAACCTGAAAACACAAAATGGCTTCATACAAAAAGCAACTAAACTTCAGAAAATATATAACCCAAACCAAATGCCAGAAAAACTTCTTTTACCAACATCACCCATGGAAGACACAGATATTGCCCATAACATAAACTTAATAAAACCTGTCCTAAAAAAAGAAATGACCCCAGATGAATTAAAACAAATCACACTAGAAACTATCCACAATCTATACCCTGAACCACAATGGATACATATATATATATAGATGGATCTAGAATGAAAATAGAAGATGGAGCTGGAGCTGGGGTTTATTCAAAACTTTTTAGTTTTTACGTTGCAGTAGGGAGAAATACCACCCATTTTGATGGAGAAATTCAGGCAATAGAACTAGCACTAACACACCTAGTATACAGAATAAATGCATTTCAGAGAGCAGTTATACTAAGTGACTCAAGTTCAGCTATACAAGCTATAACAACAAATAACTTACCAATATCCAGTAAAATATTGGAAATTAAAAAGATCATAAGAATTTTAAATAACCAAAATAAAACTATCCAGCTCCAATGGATCCCCTCTCATTGTGGAATTCAAGGAAATGAAATGGCAGACCTTCTGGCAAAAAAGGGCACCAAAATCTTACAGAAACCTAACAAAACTCTGTCCTATCATTCGGCAAAAATTATAATCCAAAGAAAGTTTCAGAAAGAACTGATGGAACACCTCACAACAGAAAGCAATGAGAAACCATGGGCAGCTATCCTACACAAGAAAAACTTGATACCTGAACACCCAAGACATGAAGCAGTAGCAAAATTCAGATTGATAACAGGTCATGACTGTCTGGCTGCACATCTTCATAAAATTAAAATCTTTAAATCTCCAAATTGTATCCTGTGTCAAGATATCGATTCCATAATGAATAAAGACCACCTTTCTGTCTGTCCGGCTCTCAAAACATCACCCACAAGAACAATAACTGAACTATACTGGGAAGCAAGAAAGCAAATGGAATATATCCAAGCTAACGGGCATTAGACTACTACTACTACTACTACTACTACTACTACTACTACTACTACTACTACTACTACACTTAATTTTGTAAATACCTGACTTTTCCACTGGTTTTATCTTATCAGTATTATTACTGTGAAGTAGGTTTTTAATGTTGTAATTGTTTTTTGGTGCCAATGTTATATTGTATTTCTTGAATATTTTTTGGAACTTTTTTGTGGCCCAGGGGTGGTAAGTAAATTTAGCAAATCTAATTTCTTGTTTTATTGGTGTGAGAGCTGTGATCTGTTTTAATCTCTTTTGAAGTTTGAATGATTTTAGTTTTTTATCTACAAGGTTTTTTCAATATCCATTTTTAATTGCAGTTCTTAAGATTTGATGGTATTCGTTTTGATATTCTTGCTGGCTGAGGGGTAGATTTACTAATCTGTGTGTGAGACTGTTGATGGTGGCATGTTTGTGTGGAACTGGGTGGAAACTATTTGCTTTGATGTAATTATCTGTGTGTGTTGCTTTTCTATGGATACCAAATTCTAGTTTTTCATTGCATTTTGTGATTTTAAGGTCCAAAAAAGGTAGAGTACAGTCCTCTTCAGTTTCCACTGTGAATTGTATGCTGGGTTCTTGCAGGTTGAGTAGTTTCAAAGCATCATCTATTTGTTTGTAGGGCACTATTGCAACGATGTCGTCTACGTATCTGTACCATGTTTTAAACATATGAGGGAAGGCTTTAGTTATATGTGTTTCGAAAAAGCTCATGTATAGATTGACCAAAAATGGTGATAGCGGGCTTCCCATAGCTAGTCCTGAAATTTGTTTATAATATTTTCCATCGAAGACAAAATAATTTTGATGTATACATATTTCAGTCATTGCCAAATATTCTTCTATTGCATTGGCATCTAGGTTTATAGAATTTAGCCATTTTTTCAGTTGAATCAAAAGTTTGTCTAATGGAATGCTAGGGAAGAGGGAGCGGACATCAAAGGATACTAAAGTGTCATGAGGTTTTAGTTTAAGATTTTGAATTTTTTCTACCAGGTCTAAAGAGTTTTTTATGCTCAGAATATGGAATTGTGGAAAGGACTGAAATTTTTTGGACAGCCATTTTGCCAGAAGGTAAGTAGGAGTGTTTATATTATTTACAATTGGTCTCATGGGTATGTTGGGTTTGTGTATTTTAGGCAAACCATATAGTCTTGCAAGGGTAGGGTTGTCCGGTTTGATAGCCTTTTGTTCTGCAGTTGTTAAAATTTTACTATTAATGATGGTTTTTTGTACATCTTTTATGCATCGGTTGAGTGAATTAGAATCTATTTCTTGGAATTATTTTTGTTGTAGTAACTCTAACATTTTATCTTTGTATGTAGCTGTATCTAAGATTACTATTTTGTTCCCTTTATCAGCCCTTGAGAAGATTACATCCTTTTTCCAAAATTCAAAATCTTAAACTAAAACCTCATGACACTTTAGTATCCTTTGATGTCCGCTCCCTGATAAGATAAAACCAGAGGAAAAGTCAGGTATTTACAAGATTAAGTGTAAAGACTGTGAAAAAATTTACATAGGGAGGACAAAAAGAAACATAGGCACTAGAAAGAAAGAACACTTCAGGCACTTAAGATACAAAAATATTGATAAGTCTGCAATAGCAGCTCATTTCTGGTCTGAAAATCATGAAATTGAAGATAGCACAGAATTACTAAAATATGTACAAAAACATAGTGAACTCGTCATATGGAAGAGAATATACATAGAAAAACATAAAAACCAACTAATGAACTTTGAAATCCCGCCAGAAGAGAATCCCACATTTAAGTTCATCACTAAATCAACAGATGGCAGCAGCAACTCCAGAATTACCCACACCACTGGATCAAGCTTTAGTCGCATAAGAGCAGAAGATGCAAACAATGATTTGCGAAACATGTCCTCAAAATAGGTACGAAAAAGAAGCAGATGTGTAGTAAACAAGACTCATCTAAAAATTAATAATTAAAAGTAAGTGTTGTTTAGTGTCATTAATCGACTCCCTTTAAATTTAATTTATCATAACACTGTTTTCAACACTTCCAAGAAAGGAATATACAACTTAGTTTTATTTATTCAATTTAAGAACTGTAATGCTCCAAAATGTGAAAAGAATGTATACTGTATAAAAAATGTAAGAATATTTAAAAATTTAGATTTTAAAAGTCCTGTTGCTTTTAACTATGAAATTTACATTGGAGTATCAGCTTATAATTTTGCCACACTATGACCCAAGAACGTAAAATACTACACTATAGTATTACCTGCAAGCTGAATTTTTCCTTTTCAAGATACGGTAAGCTAATTGATTTATAGATATCTGGTGCTTCTTCAACTACATGCACTGGTTGTGATTCATACTTCTTGTACTTTTCTGTAGCAGGATGAACAGCTGTAGCTTTTATTCCTGAAAGACAATTATTTCAAACCAAATTAAAAAATTATAAATGAACAATAATTCAATAATTGCCAATATGACAGTAATTTATTCTAGAAAATAATAAGCAAAGTCTAAATAAAATAAAATATTGTAATATTCCTGTCACTAAGGTTTGTTCTTTATTAAAAGAAGTTGTACAAAAATATTTGATATCCATTTAGTGAAGAATGCTAGTTTATGTTAGCTTATTTAACAACCTTTTTGGCAATTTTTTTAAGTTCTACATTCAGTTTCTTGCAGCATGAAAGTTCATTTAATTTTCAAAGATTACAAGTGCATGCTATAGAAGTACTTGGAAGGAATGAGTGGAAGACACTCACAGTTTTAATATTTTGATGATGTTTCAAAAAAATTATCTCTAGAAGGTTAAAACATATGCATAAACTGATTTGATTAAATTGTATTCTGCAAGTTTACAGAAATTCTTAGAATATGCATAATTCCCAAAAATAATTTTTCGAATTCCAAATGCTAGTAGGACATCCAGAGAGGTTCAATAGTCTTTGAAAGTAATGTGCAAATGTAATTAACATTCATAAATTTATATTGCTTATATTTACTCTATGGTTCATGCCATAATTTCGCAACACTGGCAACATTGATGTATTTAATGTGGCTGTTGTTTTCTCACACATAATAAAAAAAGTTATTAGTATGGCAAAAAAACTGTAAAATTTTTACTGTAAAAGAAAACTAAAACTTAAAGGTAAAGTGTATGAAAGTTACAACAACAGCACAAGGAATACACGTCAGAAAGATGACTTTCACATTCAAAGTTGTAGAACGGAAATCTTCAGGTCTAGTGCTATCAATAAAGGTATAAAATTATACAACAGACTACCAGGAAATATTAAACAAATGAAGAGCCTTATACATTTTAAAAAGGGAGTAAAATTCATTTTACTGCAACATTCATTTTATTCTGTAAATGAGTTTTTAAATGTTAATTAGTTTTAAGTGATTGTAAATAATGACAATAGCCACTAGTGCAATTTTTATACTATGACGTGTCTGATATCAATCGAAAGGACAAAATAAATTGAATTGAATCAAATCATGAAGTAGAGTAAACTTCACATTTGTGAATAGTTACTTTTATATAGCATTTCTCTATGGTCTTTATATAGTTTATGTTTATTTACTTTTTCTACTTTCGACTTTTGTTGGATCCTGTATCTGTTAGTTTTTAGTCTTATGTAACTTTTTATATTTATCTTTGTATCTTGAGTGTGTGTGTGTGTGTGTGTGTGTGTGTGTGTGTGTGTGTGTGTGTGTGTGTGTGTGTGTGTGTGTGTGTGTGTGTGTGGTGTTTAATGCCCGCTTTTACTACATACGGCACCGCAGGCAGTGACACTGATACATGAGATGAAATGGAGCAACGGTGGAATGAGATGATGGGGGAAATCGGAGGTCCCTGAGAAAAAAACCGCCCCAGCGCCGTGTTGTCCACCACAAATATCACTTTGCGGTCGCCTGGGATCGAACCCAGACCGCCTTGGTGAGAGCCAAGCGGTCTAACCACTGAGCCACGGCGCGGCCGTTTTGTATCTTGAACTGACGTGTCCTATAACATATATTATGTTCCAAAGGATGAAATAAATACAAATACCTGCTAATAACACAATTTTTAAAACTATGCATATTTTACTATTTTAAACGTGACGACTGACATAACCTACATTTAATGACAAATCAAACTTTACTTTGTATATAACAGTAATGGTACAGTAATCATAAAATGCTTGATCATTTGAGTCAGTATTAACAATTTCATTATCAATTTAGCTATAGTACTTCATCAAATAAGCGTCATTCCTTTCACTGATGGACTGCAGATTGTACATTTGCATTCTGTACAATGGGGGGGGGTTGTTGTTTTTGTTTTGTAATTTACATCCTCCAACGTTAAGTCATATCGGACGGTGAATGAATTGGGTGAAATGATGCTCAAATGTGTCCAGGGTCCATGGAGTATAGAGATACCTGACATTCGTCTTTTTAGGATAAGGGAAAACCCCGAAAAAACCTTATCCAGGTACCTCGTCCTGACCGAGATTCGAACTCGGGACCTCTTGAACGTGAGGCAGACATGCTACCATCCACGCTACCGAGGCGGGCGGGGGGAGTTATCCTCCTGGATTGCTTACTCATGAGTGATAGTACCTGAGTATTCTAATGATAACTAACCTTGTTATAGGTGGTATTTATCAGCATTGAGAGATTTTCAGCATTCATCATCACATTGTACCACAGTTAATTTGTAGTGTTTCAATTTTAGAAGTTTAGCAGCTCTATGAAGAGAGTTTTTTAAAACACCTACTTGCTGTACAACAAGGCTTACAGACTTCTTTGGAATGCATTTGTCATCATCACAATGTTGTACAACAGTTAATTTGTAGAGTTTCAATTTTAGAAGTTTAGCAGCTCTATGAACAGAAATTTTTAAAAGACTACTTGCTTACAACATGGCTTAAAGACTTCTTTGGAATGTGTTTGAATGATGTACCTTCTCTATCTGGGACTGGAATAATATCAAATTTCCCCAGAAATTGTCTACAAGCTACATAATTCAGTTTTTACTTATGCATTGTACTATGAGCAGCAGCTATGGCTTAACGTTATCGGGAGATTGGTGTCAGGCAATCGGAACAATAAACAGATAGGCAGCATGCTCACCCAACATAAATATTGGAAGTGCTATCACTATATAACAGGAATAAATTTCCAAGCTCAAACATTCTGGAGATTAAATATTAAAAGCAGAAGCATTATTAACAGTGAGTATTCTTCATTTTTGAGTTTGATTTATGAGTCACTATGTTTACACTCAACTTCACTTACTATGTTGTTGTATAATTGAAACGTTTTCAAGATCATTCGATCTCATCCTCAGCTGTTTGGTGACTAAATGAACATTCTTCTTCCTCCGCTACTACGGTGCTCCGATCCCTCTGTCATCTGGTGTTAGGGGCACTAAGTTTTAATCCTCCATTTAATGCTGGGATTTCAAAATTTATAACTTCATCCTGGTTTCTGGTTATGAATATTTTTGCCCAAATATCCAATTCTATGGGTGTACTTAAAGATTTTAACAGTTTTATGTTATGGCCAATGTTGTGGTTTTCTGTCCAAAAATGAAGTGCCACTGCGGATATTTTTTTTTTCCTGTTTGTTTCAACTTTATGTTCCTCTGGTGTTCTTTTTGCCTGGTTAACAAGTTTCTCTTAATGTGTGTTTGGAGGAATTTAGTAACAGTGACGTCAAAATTAATATAAAATTATTTGTGGTTGGTTTATTGACACTCGTCACTTACTTTTTCATATATTTATGAGAGACTAGTTTCAAAGGCCCTGGCCTCCATTTTCAATCTCTTCCCAACTGGCAACTGTTATCTGCTCTCTCTGGTGGTGGAACTATGAACTTTTTTGTCAAATTATCTGCTGGCGGGATTTCAAAGTTCATTACGCGATCCTTATTTTTCCAGATGAATATGTTCTCCCATGTTGTCAATCTATTTTGGTTTATCACTCCTTTTAATAATTTTGGATTTGGATCAATGTCATGGTTTTCATTCCAAAAATGAAATGCTACTGCTGACTTGTCTTCTTGTTTCAATCTGATGTTTCTAAAGTGTTCTTTGACTCTGGTTTTTAAATTTCTTTTTGTTTGACCTATGTAGCATTTTTCACAATTCTTGCAATTTATTTGGTATATTCCAGATTTGTTACCTGAAGGAATTTCATCTTTTGTTTTTGAATTTAGTAATTTTAAAATTGAGTATCTATTAGTAGGTGCCAAGATGATATTTTGTTCCTTGAATATCTTTTTAAATTTATTAAATGTTTTTGGATGATATGTGAATGAACTGAATATGCTGTTGCTTTCTTTTTCTTTAATAAATGTGGTTGTTTCCTTAATGGTTTTCTTTAGTTTAGATTTTCTAATTTTCTTCAACACCAAACTTTTGTTGTATCCGTTTTCTTCTGCTATGTGTATTATTGCTTTTTGTTCCTTGAAATATTCTTCTTTTTCCATGGGTATGTTGACTAGTCTGTGTGTAAGGCTGTTTATTATTGCATGTTTATGTGTAATTGGGTTGTGGCTATTATTTTTTATATAATTTTCTGAATGTGTTGGCTTCCTGTAAATTCCAAATTTTATTTTTGTATCATTCCTGATGATATTTAGATCCAAGAAAGGTAGTTGTCCATTGATTTCCTTTTCTATTGTGAATTTGATAGTCCTTTCTTGCAGATTGAGTAATTTTAATGCATCATCTAAATGTTTACTTGGTACAATTGCAAAGATGTCGTCAACATATCTATACCAAATCTTGAAGATCAATGGGAAGGACTTTTTAATTTGTGTTTCAAATGCACTCATAAATAAGTTAGCCAAAAAAGGTGAAAGTGGATTGCCCATTGATAGTCCTGATTTCTGCTTGTAGTGTTTTCCATTAAAGCTAAAGAAGTTTTGTTCAATGCATATTTTTGTTAGAGAAATATATTCTTCTGCTTCTATTGCTTCCATATCAATTGTAGCTAACCATTTTTTTAACACCGTCTGCAATTTTTCTGTTGGTATGCTTGGAAATAAAGATGTGACATCAAATGAAACCAGTCTGTCATTTTTGTCCAAATTTATATCTTTGATTTTTTCTACTAAATCTAAAGAGTTTCTTAAATTTGCACTTTCAAATTTTGGAAAACTATTAAATTTACTTAGTAACCATTTGGCCAAATTATATGTGGGGGCATTTATGCTACTAGTAATAGGTCTCATGCCTTTCCCTGTTTTATGAATTTTTGGCAGCCCATATACTCTTGGTAATGTTGGATTATCTACTTTAATTTTGTGCAATTCTTTTTTGTTGATTATTTTGCTCTCTTTTAGCGTTTAAAACGCTAAAAGAGAGCAAAATAATCAACAAAAAAGAATTGCACAAAATTAAAGTAGATAATCCAACATTACCAAGAGTATATGGGCTGCCAAAAATTCATAAAACAGGGAAAGGCATGAGACCTATTACTAGTAGCATAAATGCCCCCACATATAATTTGGCCAAATGGTTACTAAGTAAATTTAATAGTTTTCCAAAATTTGAAAGTGCAAATTTAAGAAACTCTTTAGATTTAGTAGAAAAAATCAAAGATATAAATTTGGACAAAAATGACAGACTGGTTTCATTTGATGTCACATCTTTATTTCCAAGCATACCAACAGAAAAATTGCAGACGGTGTTAAAAAAATGGTTAGCTACAATTGATATGGAAGCAATAGAAGCAGAAGAATATATTTCTCTAACAAAAATATGCATTGAACAAAACTTCTTTAGCTTTAATGGAAAACACTACAAGCAGAAATCAGGACTATCAATGGGCAATCCACTTTCACCTTTTTTGGCTAACTTATTTATGAGTGCATTTGAAACACAAATTAAAAAGTCCTTCCCATTGATCTTCAAGATTTGGTATAGATATGTTGACGACATCTTTGCAATTGTACCAAGTAAACATTTAGATGATGCATTAAAATTACTCAATCTGCAAGAAAGGACTATCAAATTCACAATAGAAAAGGAAATCAATGGACAACTACCTTTCTTGGATCTAAATATCATCAGGAATGATACAAAAATAAAATTTGGAATTTACAGGAAGCCAACACATTCAGAAAATTATATAAAAAATAATAGCCACAACCCAATTACACATAAACATGCAATAATAAACAGCCTTACACACAGACTAGTCAACATACCCATGGAAAAAGAAGAATATTTCAAGGAACAAAAAGCAATAATACACATAGCAGAAGAAAACGGATACAACAAAAGTTTGGTGTTGAAGAAAATTAGAAAATCTAAACTAAAGAAAACCATTAAGGAAACAACCACATTTATTAAAGAAAAAGAAAGCAACAGCATATTCAGTTCATTCACATATCATCCAAAAACATTTAATAAATTTAAAAAGATATTCAAGGAACAAAATATCATCTTGGCACCTACTAATAGATACTCAATTTTAAAATTACTAAATTCAAAAACAAAAGATGAAATTCCTTCAGGTAACAAATCTGGAATATACCAAATAAATTGCAAGAATTGTGAAAAATGCTACATAGGTCAAACAAAAAGAAATTTAAAAACCAGAGTCAAAGAACACTTTAGAAACATCAGATTGAAACAAGAAGACAAGTCAGCAGTAGCATTTCATTTTTGGAATGAAAACCATGACATTGATCCAAATCCAAAATTATTAAAAGGAGTGATAAACCAAAATAGATTGACAACATGGGAGAACATATTCATCTGGAAAAATAAGGATCGCGTAATGAACTTTGAAATCCCGCCAGCAGATAATTTGACAAAAAAGTTCATAGTTCCACCACCAGAGAGAGCAGATAACAGTTGCCAGTTGGGAAGAGATTGAAAATGGAGGCCAGGGCCTTTGAAACTAGTCTCTCATAAATATATGAAAAAGTAAGTGACGAGTGTCAATAAACCAACCACAAATAATTTTATATTAAGTTTCTCTTAGTTTTTCCTATGTAGCTTTTATCACAGGTTTCACAGTTTATCTGATAAATTCCCGATTTAAAAGTGTTGGCGATTGAATTTTTTAGTGGCTTATTTAGCAGGTCCTTTAGACTGAATTTGTTTTGGGGTTTTAGTTAATTGATGGAAATTTATTATTTCTCCACACTAGCCTTATATAGACTAAGGTTTTTGATAGTCAACATGAAAAATTCAATGCCATGGCCGGGATTTGAACCACGGATCTCCTGGTTTCCATCCAGTCGCTCTTAACTTTTGAGCTACCATGGACAACATGCCGTCCTGACATTAAATTCTCCAGTTGACTGGTATATTTCCCCGGTAGACCACTAGGGGCTATCACATCCGAGATAAACCGTTTGTGGCGACTTACTATCATAAGTACTAGAGTCCATGGCTTCATCATTTAACTCTTATTATTTTAGTTAATTGATGGAAATTAATTATTTCTCCACACTAGCCGTATATAGGCTAAGGTTTTTTGATAGATAGTCAACATGAAAAATTCAATGCCATGGCTGGGATTTGAACCACGGATCGCCCGCCTCGGTAGCATAGATGGTAGCATGTCTGCTTCACGTTCAAGGGGTCCTGAGTTTGAATCTCGGTCAGGGTGAGTTACCTGGATAAGGTTTTTCTGGGGTTTTCCCTTATCCTCACAGACGAGTGTCGGGTATCTCTAAGCTCCATGGACCCTGGACACATTTGAGCATCATTTCACCCATTTCATTCATCGTCCGATATGACTTAACGTTGGAGGACGTAAAATTAAAAAAGGATCCACGGATCTCCTGGTTTCCGTCCAGTAGCTCTTAACCTTTGAGCTACCATGGCCAACGTGCCATCCTGACATTAAATGCTCCAGTTGACTGGTATATTTCCCCGGTAGACCACTAGGGGCTCTAACATCCGAGATACACAGTTTGTGGCAACTTACTATCTTAAGTACTTGAGTCCAGGCTTCATCATTTAACTCTTATTTTAGTTAATTGACGGAAATTAATTATTTCTCCACACTAGCCGTATATAGGCTAAGGTTTTTGATAGAGTCAACATGCAAAATTCAATGCCATGGCTGGGATTTGAACCATGGTGTGATGATGATGATGTGTATAAGGGCACTCAACTACGGCGGTCATCAGCGCCCTTACAAAAACAAGTCATGGCAAAAGCCAGATATAAAAATTTCCAAAAACTATATAAGTATAAATAAAACTATTAAAATTGTACACACACACACACACACACACATATATATATATATATATTAAAAAAAAAAAAGAAGAAAATGAAATATCAATCAAAACCTACTAAAAATTTCCTTCACTAAATCCTAAAGTGTAATCTAGAAAAGAATCTAAATACCCTCTCCACCACTGTGCCATCGTCTGCCAGCACCTCTGCAAAGCCGGCCAGCAGCTGCAGAGACGTCCCAAGGTCTGCCAGGCGAAAACACTCCAGCAGCATGTGTCGCACAGACAACGCCTCATTGCAAAACGGACACAGCGGAGCAGGCTCCCTTTTAAAAAGAAAACCATGAGCAAAAAAGCAGTGCCCAACACGCAACCAAGCCAAACCCACCTCCGCGCGACGAGACGACCAACAGGAGACAACCCAGAGAATCGGAAGTTCCTTGACAGATCTAAGTTTATTATTGCGGAGAGCAGACCACTCTTCCTGCCAGCAGGTTTGCACAGCTCTCCGCAATACGGCCCTAAAATCTTCCGATGTCACAGATGGTAGTCGAACCCTGGGCCTCATGGCAGCTGCCCACGCGACCTGGGACCCATGCACACACCATGCCAATGCCAGATGCGTGCAAAACGTGGAGGGCACCCCGCATACGCTGCACAACAGGGTGACAGTAGTACAGCTGCCGCGGGCCCCGAAGTGCACTGAGGGAACCACTCAGGACTAAGCAGTCCCCCAACCTTCGTCGACGCACGCACAAAATGGCCCGGTATATTGCATAAAGCTCTACAGCAAAAATGGAAGTACCAGTAAGGAATCCGAATGTATACGGCTCGGCTCCACACATGCAAGCACAACCAACACCATCTGAGTTCTTGGAGCCATCAGTACAAATCACAAAATGGTCCTCATATTGCGATAAAAATTCCAAAAAAACCCGTGCGGACACTAGACACAGACATGGCAGACTTATCACGCCTAGTCATGCTCAGATCAACGCGGGACGCTCCGCACAACCAAGGAGGGTACGTCCTCTCCCACCCAGGACACATCCCGGGCATCTCAGCATCAAGATGTCCAAGGAGCTTCCGGAAACGAAAACCAGGAGGCACCAGTCCAATAGAAGCGTTCCCACAACGCACGCCCACAGCCATAACCCGCCAACAACATGCCGCGCCTGCACCGCAGAGGAGGCTCTGCAGACCCAGCACACAGGCCTACAAGTCGGCTCGCTGGAAATGTCCCAACTGCCACACGCACGCCACAACTATGGACTGCGTCCAATCCCCTCAGCACAGATGGCCGCGCCGAGCCACAAACGACACCACCATAATCCAATTTGGAGCGGATGAGTGCGCGACAAAGTCGCAACAACACTGCACGATCCGCCCCCACCTCGTCTCATCTGCAAAAGGTAGCAGATCAGCGCCCAGCCGGAGCCCCGGAGGCTGTCGACTCTGCTGACGCCAGAAGCCAACACAGATGGTTTTCTCAGCGGAGAATCGGAAGACGTTTTTTAAACTCCAACCCCCAAGGCTGTCCAAGGTGGTCTGAAGACGGCGCTCCAAAAACAGATGCACAGCAGACGGCAAAGTCGTCCACAAATAGGCATGACGAGACCCCCGGAGGTACACATTTCGAGACAGAACCAATCGCAACAGCAAACAATGCAACTCCCAGCACCGATCCCTGTGGCACACCGTTCTCTTGAACAAAAAGGTTCGAAAAAACCGAGCCAACCCTTACCCAGAACACGCGGTCCTTCAAGAATTCCTTAAGGAAGAGGGGTAGGCACCCACGCACACTCCAGGTGCGCAGAGCACACAGCAACCCCGCCCGTCAGCACGCATCACAAGCACTTTCGAGGCCAAAAAATATTCCGACTGAAAGCTTCTAAGAAATCCGTTCATAATGTGTGTCGATATGGACACAAGATGATCCACCGCTGAACGGTGCCATCAAAAACCGCACTGGATGCCACTCAGCAGTTGTGCGCCTCCAGGCACCACACCAACCGCCCATCCATCATGTGTTCCATCACCTTGCAGATGCAACTGGTGAGGGAAACAGGATGGTAGCTAGAAGGGAGGCGACGGTCCCTGCCAGCCCTCCAGATAGGTATAACGGTGGCTTCCCGCCACTTGTCCGGAAATGTGGCATCAACCCAAACACGGCTACAGACCCCGAGCAGGAATGCCCCACCTTCAGGTGAGAGATGTTGCAACACCTGAACGGGGACTCCGTCCGGTCCCGGCGCTGCCAGTCGCGACGATGAAAGAGCACGTTCCAACTCTGCCAAGGCGAAGAGGCGGCTACAATCTTCAAGGTTTCTGGAACTAAACTCGAAACCTTGAGATTCTACCTGAGTCCCAACTGAGATAAACTCAGGAGCATAATTACTGGAGCTAGACACCTGAGCGAAAGCACAGCCGAAGGTGTCAGCCACGACAAACAGATCAACAACAACTCCTGCAGGTGTCCTCAGACCAGCGATTGGCAAGTGGGTTGACTTTCCGGCCACGCGCCGTAACCCATCCCATACAACAGATGAAGGTGTACATCTGCTAAAAGATGATATGAAGTTGCTCCATGAGATCTTCCCGCCATCCTTAGGTATTTGCCCAGACTTTGCACGCGCTTTCCTCTACTCAACTAGATTACCCAGGGCAGGGCGTCGCTGGAACACCCTCAGAGCACATCCACGAGAACGAACAGCACTCCGGCAGTCGTTGGTCCACCATGGGACACGAAATCGACCGGGTTGGGCAGCCGAATGTGGAATAGACTGCTCCGCAGCAGAAAGAACCCTCTCCGTGAGATGATCAATCAAATCATTCACAGAACCGCACTTGCTGCAATCAAAGACAGCCAACCGGGTGTAAAGGCTCCAGTTGGCACTATCAAAGTGCCATCCAGGGATATGCGAGAGAGACACATCCCGCGCCAAGAGACCAAGAAGACATGGGAAGTGGTCGCTGGAATGCAAACCAGAGATGACACTCCACTGCAATGAAATGCCAACTGGGATGAACACACCGCCAAATCGATGTGCGAATAGGTGTTAAAAGGCGCCTGAAAGGAATGTTGGCTCTCCGGTATTCAGGAGAACCAAGTTAATGCTCTCCAAGAATTCCGCAATGAGGTCGCCTCTCAAACTTGCCCAAGTTGAGCCCCAAAGTGGGTTATGGGCACTTAAGTCCTCAACTATTAGAAATGATGCTGAAAGTTGGGAAACCAGATCTTCAAGGTCAATCAACGAGAGGTCATCTGATGGCGGTACATATACATTGCAAATGCAAAATTCGATTGATGGCAGCTTAATCCTTACAGCTACAGATTGCATATCAGATTGCAGCTGCAACGGATCCACAAATATGTCATCCCTGAGGAGCACCATAGCGCCCCCGTGAGCCGGGATGCCCTCCTCCGCCCCAATATCACACCTCAATGGTGTGTAGCGTCTGATTTCAAACTTGTCCTGCGGTCGCAGCCCAGTCTCCTGCAAGCATACCAACAAGGGGTTATGCTTACTGAGCAAAAGTTCCAGTTCTGGTCGATGTGCTCTTAAACCTCGCATGTTCCATTGGAGGATAGCCATTGGAACTATGGAGATAGGATGTAAAAGTTGGTCTACATTAAGACGACTTTAACGATGGCCGAATCAGTTTACCCTTTTTCTTCGGTGTAGGGCTAACACCTGTTTCTTCTTTGTCGGGTTTATCCTGGCACTTTTTCGTTGCCGTTCTTGCAGTGTGGTCTGTGTCTTCCTGGTCCATTTCTTCGACGGATGAGGCACCTTTTCCTATAGAAAACTTAGGTTCGAGGACCCCAAACCGGTTGGACACAGAGATCGACGATGATGACAGTTGTCGATCTGAGTCTTCACCAGAACACCCCTCAGAAGAGAAACTTCAAGATACTCTACAACTTTCTTTCTTGCCGGTCCCTTTGTTTGTAACCTTGAGGAAATCTGATTTGGTGTAATTGGTCTTAAACGTTTTGGGCGGTGCATTGTAGACTATAATGGGCTTGACGGTCGATGAGGTTGACGGCTTTGGTGATGACAGTGCGAACTTCTCCCTCGACGAGTTAGGTGAGAGAGGAGCCGGCTTGGATGTCTTGGTAGGCTTTCGAGCTGGTGTGGCAGTAAGGACCTTGTCTGTTATAGTAGCCTCACAATTGCTGGTCTGAGTTGCGATTTCTTTCCTCGGTGCCACCTTGGCAGCTATGGAGCTGTATGTACCGGACCTTGGGACCGAGGGTAGACTAGTACGTAGGAGTCTACGGGCATCCGAGAAGGATAACTTCTCCCTTACTCAGATCTCCTGTATCGCCTTTTCCTCTAAGAAACGTGGGCACACTCTGTGGCTGGATGGATGTTCACCAGCACAGTTGACACATTTTGCCGGGTATGTGCAGGCAGCCCCATGTTTAGACAGACCACACTCAACACATGTTGGCACACCGCTACAAAAAACACTCGTATGACCGAAGCGTTGACATTTAAAGCACCTGAGTGGGTTTGGTATGTATGGCCTTACCTCTATGGTCTCATACCCTGCCCTAAGCCTTTGCGGGAGGTCTACCCGATCAAAGGTCAGGAACAGGGTACGGGTAGGCACCAATTCCCCTCGCTCTCTACGTTTTACTCGGTATACAGCAGTGACACCCTGATCTTGTAGGTTCTCCTTTATTTCCCCTCATTTGACATCCCGTCCAACGCACAAGTGGTGACAACCCCGTGGGAGAAGTTCAGGGACTTGTGCACTGCAATTGTGACGGGATAGCTGCCCAATAATGTAGCTTTTAATAATGTTGCTGCTTGGGAAACAGAGTGCGCTTCCATAAGGAGCGTGCCGTTTCTGGAGCGAATACAGGACTTGACTGGACCAGCAATTTTATCCAATCCCTTCTGCATAATAAAAGGGTTCAATGTCAAAAAGTTCTTGCCTTCCTCATTTCTGGTTACAACTAAGTAGCGAGGACCACAAGACTCGACTTCTTTTCCACCTGAGTTAAATAATTTATTAGTATTATTATTGTGAAATTTTACCATAATAAATGGACTAGGTTTCATCCCTCAGTGCTCCCCATCCACCATGGAGACCAACAAGGGGTCATCCCACTGGGATGACAGGGCTACACAGGGGATATAGCGAGCCCGCCGTCCCACTCACCCTGGAGTTCGGTACAATACCTAGTCCTGGCCGATTGATTAGGGGTGGGTTAGTCCCTAACCTCCCGTTTAGGCGAAGCAGAAGCCAAAGTAGTGTATTAGAAATACGCATCCTCCCCGAATTCAGAAAAACACTGTTACGAGCTCAGATACGCATCCCTCAACCACAACATTTCCACTGACACGGGTCTCCACGCATGGCCAAAATGTGGGTGGGCCTGTTGACCGTCTCCCTCAACCACGAAGAGGAGCCCACACGAGGGAGACTGTTGGCTCGGGACCCCGGGTGCGCCAAACCCGTACCTACTGAAGTAGGCCCCTGGGGGGAAAAGACATGGGTCAAGTAGGTCGGCCACTGGAGTCGAACCCGGGCCTCCTGAATGCGGACCACAGACGAAACCACCTGAGCCATCCCGCTCAGTGTTGAACCATGGATCTCCTGGTTTCCGTCCAGTCGCTCTTAACCATTGAGCTACCATGGCCAACGTGCCGTCCTGACATTAAATTCTCCAGTAGACTCGTATAGTTCCCCGGTAGACCAGTAGGGGCTCTCACATCCGAGATACACAGTTTGTGGCAACTTATTATCGTAAGTACTTGAGTCCCAGGCTTCATCATTTAACTCTTATTATTTTAGTTAATTGATGGAAATTATTTCTCCACACTAGCCGTATACAGGCTAAGGTCTACCGGGGAAATACACGAGTCAACTGGAGAATTTAATGTCAGGACAGCACGTTGGCCATGGTAACTCAAAGGTTAAGAGTGACTGGACGGAAACCAGGAGATCCGTGGTTCAAATCCCAGCCATGGCATTGAATTTTGCATGTTGACTCTATCAAAAACCTTAGCCTATATACGGCTAGTGTGGAGAAATAATTAATTTCCATCAATTAACTAAAATAATAAGAGTTAAATGATGAAGCCTGGGACTCAAGTACTTACGATAGTAAGTCACCACAAACGGTCTATCTCGGATTTGAGAGCCCCTAGTGGTCTACCGGGGAAATATACCAGTCAACTGGAGAATTTAATGTCAGGACGGCACGTTGGCAATGGTAGCTCAAAGGTTAAGAGCGGCTGCACGGAAACCAGGAGATCCGTGGTTCAAATCCTGGCCATGGCATTGAATTTTTCATGTTGACTATCTATTGTTTTGGGGTGCTAGTTTTAAGTTTAGTCTTCTGAAGATTCATACAAATTTTCTAAAAGCCCATGGATGGTAGGTGAATTTTCTATATTGCCAGTTTGTTTCTAAGTGATGTGAGAGTGGTATATTTGATATTTTTCTTTATGTAATTATCTATGTGTGTGAGCTTTCTGTATATTCCAAATCTACACCATGATGATTTCTAGTTATCTTGAGGTCCAAAAAGGGCAGGGTGTTGTCTCTTTCTACTATGGACCTCAAGATAACTAGAAATCGTCATGGTGTAGATTTTGGAATATACAGGAAGCCCACACACACATAATTACATAAAGAAAAATGAATACAACCCAGTTTCACATCTTTAGAAGTCTAATTCACCAGCTATACAACATCCCACTGAGTAGGGAGTTTTTGAAAGAACAACACATAAAAGAGATAGCAGTATTAAATGGATTCAACCCAGCCATCATAAGGAACATGATGAAAACAAAGGAAAAACTCAGGATAATATAAAAAAATACCACTCTCACACCGCCTAAAAACACAAACTGGCAATATAGAGAATTCACCTACCATCCATGGGCTTTTAGAAAATTTGAACGAATCTTCAAAAGACTAAACTTAAAACTAGCACCCCAAAACAAATTCAGTCTGAAGAACCTGCTAAATAAGCCACTAAAAAATTCAATCCCCAACACTTTGAAATCGGGAATTTATCAGATAAACTGTGAAACCTGTGATAAAAGCTACATAGGAAAAACTAAGAGAAACTTGTTAACCAGGCAAAAAGAACACCAGAGGAACATAAAGTTGAAACAAACAGAAAAATCTGCAGTGTCACACCATTTTTGGACAGAAAACAACATTGACCATAACATAAAGTTATAAATATTGAAATCCTGGCATTAAATGAAGTATTAAAACTTAGTGCCCCTAACACCAGATGGCAGAGGGATCGGAGCACCATAGTAGCGGAGGAAGAAGAATGTTCATTTAGTCACTAAACAGCTGAGGATGAGATCGAATGATCTTGAAAACGTTTTAATTATACAACATAGTAAGTGAAGTTGAGTGTAAACATAGTGACTCAAACTCAAAAATTCTGGAGCTTGTTAAATTTCCCACATTTATATAAGCGAGCGCTCTCCCAAATTCAGTTACTGAGTTTAAACGAGTGCACTTCTGGTGGAATAATGAGCACAGTTCTTTGAACAAGATCATAATGACCCTGCAACTACAAAGGAATGACAAAAGCGTAGCTGTAAGATCTGTGAAGCTAAACCCCAATGATTCAGGTGATAGTGGGAGAAAAAAATGGTTTAAAATGTGTGTAATATACAAGAAATTTATCTACTTGCCATTTTCTCTTGTACAGTATACATACCTCAAGATAAGTGGAGTAGGGAAGGTAGTCCACTCGCACATTTTGCTCCTACTGGCTGCCATCAAATACACAATGTCCAAGCTTGGCCATGTGCACTCGACTTGGTAACTGAAAGCAAATATGTAAAGTTGTGGACTTCAAAGCAGGAATTTGTAGATACACAGTATAAATAGATGACTAAAAAGTACTTAATTATAACATGAACAACAGTCTGCATTGAAAAAGCCATTTGCTCTGAAAAAGCTTGGGTTATCAGTCAACATCTGTGGCAATTACAAGCAACTTAGCTATCACAACTACATTTTAGGTACTGCTAAAATCAAGGGAAACAAGACTGTTCTGGAACACAAACTGGACTTCAAATTAGAAGTGATCATTCATGTTATCATAGAAGAGCTGGATGTTACATGGTGAATTTTCTGTAACTTCAATTCTCCACATCAACAATTTACAGAAAAATAACTCATCTGGTTCAGGATACTTAGATCAAATTACGTTGCGAGTGTTTTCATCACTTTTTGGCATTGTAATATGCCAAATCCATGGAAACAGACAACTATTAGTTCCATTTCTTCATTTTTTGACACCATTGTTCTGTTGACAAATGAGCCTCCTTTTGGAAATAATCCTATCTTGTGGCACCCTTTTGAGTATACCACAGCTGCCATCTTTGTTGCCCAAAATATGATCAATAGCTTGGCACTTAAATGCAATATAACCAGCAAGGTACTACACAGTATGCATATTAAAACCTTCTGAATATTTTCACTAATATCTGGGTCTCATATGGGCAAGCATAGCCTCCTCCCATTTGGTGGGTGCATGTATGTCTTCAAGAACATAATGTGGCAGAAACAACATTTAGACATTCCTTGTGGAAGTACGGTTTACTGTCACAATTTTGGTTTTTCAAAACTGCTTTTGCTGACACTTTGCTGCTGCCTGAACTTGAACATGGGAGACAATCAACATGCCAGTTAGAACTGCTAAGCAAGTAACTGCATCTGCATGCAACATTTTTCTTTATGTACTGAACATACCTGAGCATTATCGAGGGTAGATTCATCAGCCTCCCTAGAGATGATGTAAAAACTATATACATTTTTGATCTGATATTAAAGCATTGCGCTCAAGATAGTTAACTTAATTTCTTGAAAAATTGTTCATTTTAAGCACATTAACATGTATACAAGGTGTGTTAACAAAGAACTTTTGAAATAGTGTGCCACTCAGCAAAGGAAGTGCACTGCACATACTGAGCACATATAGCGACAGGTTTAGACAGCAAACTACCTTTTGCAGTTTTGGATAGGTATAGTCAGACTGAAAAATTCAATGCCATAGCCAGGATTTTAACCATGGATATCCAAGTCTCCATACGGTTGCTCTTAACCATTGAGCTACCATGTCCAATATGCCAGCATGACAAATTCTGCAACTGACTCCTATTTTTTCCTTATAAACCACTAGGGATTCTTATATACATTGAGATATGCTCGTTTGCGGCAACTTCCTATGCCATAAGTAAGGCTTCATAGTTAAATCACTATTAGCTTAATTGATGGAAATTAATTCTTCTTCCACCTAGCCATGTGGAAGCTAAGACTTGTATAGGTAGAGCAGCCACACCCAACTTGCTTGCCGCGGTGCATGTGCTGGGCTACCAGCATCATGTTGCCTCAGTGTGTGCTTCGCAATGGTAACGATTGGTTTGTCTTCCGTAGCAGTGGCGGTCCGTACTTTAGTGTCAGTTTGATTTGGAAGGGCACTCGTTAAAGCAAAGGGCACCCACGCCGACACATTATTTCAATCCTGAATGGGAAGCTGAGTACTACTTCATGGAATGTAGCAGTGGTGCTATTTGTTTAATTTGCCAGAAAAAATTGCAGGTGCTGAAACGATTTACTCTTTAGCGACGTTTTAATACATTTCATGCTAATGATTATTTGGCCCTAGAAAAAGAATGCACTGCAGAGATACCAAAGCTCAGAGAAAAGATCATATCACAAGAAGAGGAACAGGAAGAGGATGGCAGAATGGCAGAAATCTCAGTTTATGTGAGTTACAAAATAGCACTAGAAATCGCCAGATCTTCTAGTAGTTTTTCTGATGGTCCACTTATTAAACAATGTATGCTTCTAGCTGAAAGTAAATTCACCCCTGTCAGTGTTCACCAGTTCGAGAGTATCAGTATGTCACCTCATACTATTTCATGCAGAATTCAAGATCTGGCAGACAACATTTATGCACAACTTATTGAAAGAGCACAAGTTCATTGCATTCTCTATTGCTATTGATGAGAATACTGACTGATCAACTATGGCTCATTTACGTATTTTTATTCATGGAGTAAATAAAAATTTGGAAGTTGTGAAAGAAATGCTAGATCTGGTGCCAATAAAAGACACAACAGGATCAGACATTCTGAATTGTGTAGTAGAAGTTGTGGAGAATGCAGGGATTCAATGGGATACACTCATATCGGTAGCCACCAATGGTGCCCCAGCTATGGTTGGTTTGCACAACGGATTTGTGACCCTCCTGAAAAATAAACTAGCAAAGGAAATAACAGCAGTTCATTGTATTGTTCATCAGGAAAACTTACATGCCAAAACACTGAATGTAAACAATATGAGTCTGATTGTGAAGATTGTAAACAAACTGAGGTCCCACAGTCTGAAACACAAGACAATTTAAAATATTCTTAGAAGATTTGAAGTATGAGTATGCCATATCACACAGCAGTTAGGTGGCACAGTCGAGGCTAGGTTTTAAGCAGATTCTTTGTATTATTGAATGAGATACGTCTGTTCATGGAAATGTGCGGAAAAGCTATTGAAGAGCTCACGAATGTTAAGGGGAAATGTGATCTTGCATTTATGGCCGATATAAGTGGACATTTGAATACTTTGAATGTTTCACTTCAAGGGAAAAACAAATTAATCACAGATATGTCCTATAGCATTGAAGCTTTTAAAAATACGCTCTCATTATAGGAACGTCAACTGTCAAATGATGATCCTTGTCATTTTCCCAGGTTGGAAAGTGTGATCCATGATTGTGATTCCCTAGAAGTGGGATGTTATGTTGAAAATCTGCACATGCTTTCCCATGCATCTGATGAAAGATTTCACGATCTCACGGACTTAAAAATGGATTTTGATTTATTCGCTACACCATTTAGCATAAATATTGATGATATTCCCAAAGATGTTCAACTGGACCTTATCACCTTCAAATGTGATATTCAGTTAGCTAAATGTTACAGAAACAGAGGAAGTTTGCTAGATTTCTACAGATTTCCTAAATCAAGATTCACTTGATTACACAGGCGTGCAATATTTGGTTCGACCTGTGTATGTGAATGCTTATTTTCAGCTATGAAAGGCATTAAAAACCCTCAGAGAGCAAACATCAGTGATCATAACTTGTGCATTAAAGGTTCAGAGTTGTTTCACTGCCTCCATATGTGGCAAATATTGTGAAAACCAAAAGATATCAGAAGGCAAGAGTGTCTATTGAAAACTGAATGCATAAAATTCTTAATTGAAATGTGTATATTCATTTAATATGAAGTATTCTGTGTAATACTAATCACAGTATAGTAAATATTACTTTGTTATTTTGTATTTCTAAATTATTTCAGGATCAAAATTGTGTTAATTTCCACCAGGTACTGTTTCGTTCTTATAGTTGAAAATATTGTTTTTATATGCCATCCTTTGATTGTATAGGATTGAAGGATATAATAATCTTACTGGTATTGGGTTGTTTTATCTATAATATAATAAAAGTACCAGATAGATATTAAACCACCTATTATACAGTTCCTGAATTGTTCCTTCACTACTGTCCTGTCCTTAATTATTTAATGGTAACGCAAGTGCAGATTACGGAATGCTACTGCGCAAGGTAGTGATTGGCATATCTCCCTAGCACTTGCCAGCAATGACCAGGAATGCTGGCACAGTGCGAACTGTATAGGCACACCGTGCAGGTCAGTTGGCGGAGCCAGAGGTAGAGTCACACTGAAAAATTCAATGCTATAGCCAAGATTTGAACCATGATCTCCCGTCTCAGTTCGGTTACTCTTAACCACTGAGCTACCATTGCCAACATGCCAGCTAGTATGGAAGAATGATTAATTTCCATCAAATTACCTTTTACAGTGTTTCACTCTGACAATTAATAAGACAGTACAGGTGCTGAACTAAGCTTATGTACAGGCTGCTCATCACATTAGTGATAAAGTGACATTGAAAGAGCTCAAAGAACGTGTGTGAAATTTTGCTGCAAACTTGGCAAAGCTTACAGACCCATTGCCAATGCTTAGCCAAACATATGGGGAGGTCTGTATGAGTCATGCAGTGCAATGAGTGGTAGGGCAGAATGTTGGTCTGCGATGATTCCAAGTCTGTGCTGTAATTCATGGAAATTGTCATTTAACAGTTCAGGAAGTTGCTGACAAGCTCAACATCAGCATAGGATCATGCCATCAAATTTTGATTGATCATGTCATTTCAGAATTCATACTGCATTTGTTTACTGGAGATCAGAAACAGATCCACATTGATATCTGTGAGGAACTGCTTCACACGGCTAACATCATAATAGGCAATGAGACGTGAGTTTATGACTATAATGCTAAAACAAAGGTGCAATCTTCGCAGTGGGTGGGCAAAGGTTCACTTCACCCATTTCCCCCCCCCCCCCCCAAAAAAAGGCATGCCTGAGTCAGTCAAAGATCAAGGTGATGATTGTTGTGTTTTTTGAATATACAGGTATTGTCTCTCATGAATTTGTACCACGTGGTCAGATGGTAAACAAGGAAGTGTACCATGGAATCCTAATACAAATGAGCAATGCTGTGCACAGGAAGAGGCCTGAATTGTCAGAAATCCAGAATTGGATGTTGCATCATGACAATGGACTGGCCCATACATTACTCCTTATCTACAGCTATCTAGCAAAACATCACATTCCCACTATGTTCCACCCAACATATTCTCTGAACCTAACCCCAGCAGCTTTATCCTGTTTCCCAAACAGAAAAACACATTGAAAGCACAAATTTCTACACTACAGACATTTAGAAGAATGCGACAAGAGAACTGTGCACCAACCCACAAAATGCACTCCAGCAGATGTTCCAAAATTGAAAAGGGCGAGAGAGTGCTTAGATTGTTGTCAATAAGGCGATATAGCAAAAGATTGGTTTCTTTTTTAACACACCTTGTACACTGCAAGATGCCACTAGATTTGTACTTCCAGCTTGCAACCAAACCTGGCAATCAGCAAATCTTTTATAAGTTATATACCAAAATCAGTATTGCTTTGTGATAGGTACATGTTTATGTATGTGTCAGATTAAATTCAGCCACAGTTTTTAAATTAACTTCTAAGAAATAAAAACAGTATAAGCATTTTATATACTTTAGAGAGGACATTCTGTAGTGGGTATAAACTTATGCACCTATGAAACAAACATGTTGCATGAACAAATCCATTTGCTGTTCCAACTTGCAGTTAAGAAATTTGAAATATTTTTTTGGAAAATGTGGAACTTGTATTTATATTGGTTAAGCATGTTACTAGTACTTGAAGGAATATTTGATACCTTTTATAGCTATAAGTTTTATAATTTTGTGGTTTATAAAACACTGCAAAATATTAGATGCATGTACTTGGTTGAATATAAACTTTCGTTTTCTTATTGTTGTTATTACTACCATTGTTGTCTCCTAGGTGACCATCCAGACCCATTCCATCTCAAAGGTTGCCCAATTAATCAGACTGTTTCCCCCCCCCCCCCTCTTTGTGTGATTCTGCTTTAAAAAAGATTATTTCACCTGACTTACAACTCATTTTCAGACTCAAATGCCAGCAATCAGATAAACAAATGCTGTCAATCTGCTTTTATTTACCTATCCTCTGCAATTAGTATATTAACTTTGATAACAGATTACTACATGGTTCATTCAAAAATTAGTGGCAACACTGCCTGCATTTGGCGCTATAAGCAGTAAATCATGTAAACTGATAACAATGAAAAATAAGAGCATCTAATGTTTGTTAGCTGTAACTTTGAAGTAGTAGTAGTAGTAGTAGTAGTAGTGGTGGTGGTGATGGCGGCGGTGGCGGTAGTGGTAGCAGTAGTAGGGTTAAGGGCGCACAACGTCCAAGGTTATCAGCGCCCTGACTGGTAAAATGTCTACATAGTTAAAACTAATACACTAAAACCATAAAATCATAGATTCAGGGATCCAATAAAAGGCTCAAAAGGAAATGTATAAAACTAAAAGGTGAGGTCGGTCACCGCAGATGGCAAAGGATAAAAACAGGGGACGGAGATGAGAGCACCATAAAGGGTCCTCAAACACGTCAGAGCAGGCGCCAGAAACCACTTTGTCGAATATA
Organism: Mantis religiosa; assembly: GCA_030765055.1. NCBI lineage: Eukaryota > Metazoa > Arthropoda > Insecta > Mantodea > Mantidae > Mantis > Mantis religiosa. Next base: position 303,204,304 of record CM060948.1, on the reverse strand, counting down.
AGCAAGCACACCCTCCACAGCGCGGGCACTATCTGCCAATACGGAAGAAAGAGTAGCTGGCAGCGACAGAGTGGCGCGTAACGGGGCTGAAGTACCAGGCTTACGCAATTGGGCCGTCTGGGTGCTAGTGCGGGTGCGGACGGAAGTAAATGGGGCGCGACGGAAGGCATCGTCCAGATCTGAGTGGAGGCGTCAACTTTAGGTATGGGCGTAGCAACTGCCGAACTGTAAGTGCCGGAACGACACCACGTGAGCTGTTCAGTGTGCGATGTTTCTCGACATGGATAGGATACCCGTGGAGAATTGACACCTGCAGTAGCGTCTTGGTCTGCAAACCTGATTTCGTCTGGACCAACAGAAAACCATTACGTAAGCGCGTACATGAGGTAACAGCACCAGCAATTGCATCGAGACATTTTTGGATAACAAACAGATTAACTTTCTGAAAGGACTGGTTTTCTTCTGTTCTGGATATTAGTAGGTAAGTGCCGGATGGCAGTGGTGGCACATTGGCTTCTAGCACTCTACGGCGTTTGTGGTGGAGAGACTTCTCCAAGGAGGTTGGAGTGAGGTGCATTGGATCCATGATGAAATGTCCCCCTTCCGGTACTGTCGGCGTCAGCCTGCCATCCGGGGGGAAACGAAAAAAGACACCGAGATCTTTCGGTCTGTGCCGGCCTGGGCACCCGCTTCAGGCCCGATCTCACAGAGTACATCGGAGGAGTTACCCTCCGCCTATCACTACGTACCAGTATGCGACAGTTTCACCGTAGGCAGGCCCGACTTTATGCCCCATACCATTGGAATAACAGCCAATGGCTCCCCACTTTAGGCCACGCTGCCTCACAGGGGACTTGTGGTTGTTTACATCTGGCCGCAGACAGCGGTAACACGTCGGGTCCTCCCGTACAGCCCAGCGATCCGCATCTGCCGAGATGCCCGAGAGGACCCGGCCCCAACGGAGCTACGTGGGTGTACTTGACAATGGAACGGCTCCGCACCTAGTGTCGCACAAAAGGGGCAGTGAGGAGGGTCCACTCAACCTTCACGCCTGAGACCTCCAGGGAGCACACAAGTTGAAAGCTGCGCCGAAACCGTGGGACAGGACCACGGAGATAGGAAAGATCCCTGATGGTAAGTCAGGAGTTAATAAACCTAAGGGGCTTAAAACTATGGACAATGTAATAAGCCTAGAAGAGGAAGAAACCTAATCCTACAGTGAAATGGGTATGAGAGGATGACGATGGGGATGAGTGGCTCTGGCACCCCAGGATCGCCATACCCGTACTCAAAGTGAGCCCCTGGGGGGAAATGTAACTTTGAAGACAATTTTATTTAATAAGACATTTTTAGTAAGTTTAATTGTAGGCTGTTATCTTTAGTGCTCTAAATATGTTTAGTGAATACTAACAAAGATGCTTCAATAAAATTCAGGATGCAAGAGATATCAATGCTCAACAATGCCTTACAGAATTATTGGAAGCTTGTGGTAGACAGACTTTACCTTATCATACTGTGGCTAGGGGGGTGAATGCATTTCGTAGAGGAAGAGAAGACGTCAACAAAAACGTGAAGTTAGCAGACTGCAATCAACAAGTGATGTGCATGTGGATGCTGTTAGAGCTCTGCTGGAAGAACTTCGTTGAACTTGTATTGAACTAGCAAGGGAAGTTGGAGTTGCTCCTGGTACAATTCTACACATACTTAAGATAAAGATGAGGAAAATCTGCGCTCGATGGGCTTCATATATTCTTCAGAGGATGGAAACAGCAACATTACACTTAGAATGCTATGAACGTGAAGGCGGGTGCTTTCTTCAACGCATCATAACATTAGATGACACCTGGGTTTGATGCTACCAACCAAAATTAAAGAGACAATCAAATGAGTGGCAGCACATTGATTCACCACGACCAGAAAGGTATAGACAAGAACAGGATCGACTTAGTCATAATCATTGTTGCCTATGATTTTGACAGTGTTCTTATCACTCATTTAGTTCAGGGAAATTGTGTGAATGGTGCATATTAGTCACTTTATGGAACACCATTTACGACCAGCTGTGCATCGTAGACACCCAAATCTCCTAAATTCTCATCCCTTTTGTGTTACATGATGGTGCTCACTCTTCACACGTCTGCCCCGTTGTTAATTTACTTCGCAGATGGAACTGGGAAATTCTGGAGCATCCTTCATACTCCCCAGATATGAACCCATTGATTTCGATCTTTTTGCAAAAATGAAATTACCACTTAGAGGAGTTTGCTTTAGAACCAAACAGGCAATTATAGCAGCAGTAGAGCAGTCTGTTTGAATATTAGGATAAGACACTGTGGATGACATCCATAGGCTCCTTGATGTGTGGAGGTGAGTTCATGTTGGAGGAGATTACTTCTAAGCATTGCAATAATGTGACTGCTCCAAAAATGTTTTATTTGTTAATTCAAATTTTGCCACTAATTATTGAATGACTTAAGTATTTACCTAAAGTAAAACATGATCAATAGATCCCGGATTTGTAAGCACATTCAAATGGTGAAATAAGCAAGCAAATAGGCACGAAAAATGAAACAAATAACCAAAATAAGCAAATAAATAAAAATTTAATCATAAACACATTGTTTTGTGGAATTCTTACCTTACATAAGCTTGTTAAGAGTACAAAAGGCAGATTTCCTTGTGTGAAGTTCCTGCATTTGTCAGTGAAAAACTTTTTATGCAGTGAAAAGGATCTCTCAACATTGCATGACATTAACTGGAAGATGTGAAAAGCACCACAGTTCTTCTTGAGTAAATTTCTCTATGTATCTTGCTGTACCAGAAAGTTTTGTAGGAATTCTACACAGTGTTTCGTAACCAGGTTTTTTTATTGATACCTACTGAGTTTCTCTAAGGCAGTTTTAACAATATCGACATTGAAGACATTGTTACTGAAATTGCATTTATCACAGAAAGTAAATGTTCCAAGGTATTATTTCAAGCTTCCAACTGTATTATAACAGCAGGTATTTTGGAGAAAACGGTTATGGATGTATTCTATCTTATCTTGGATGTCAATATTAGCAAAACATTCTTGACAATATTAAATTTTAGATGAGTCGCATTTTTTACACATCTGCTTCACTTTCGTACCTATTTTGAGGACATGTTTCGCAAATCTTCGTTTGCATCTACGGCTCTTGTGCGACTGACGCTAGATCCAGCGGTGTGGGTAATTCTGGGGTTGAGCCGTAGATGCAAACGAAGATTTGCGAAACATGTCCTCAAAATAGGTACGAAAGTGAAGCAGATGTGTAAAAAATGCGACTCATCTAAAATTTAATAATTTTTCGCTTCACTGTGGTGTTCCAATACAGTTGAATCTCGATATTCTTGACAATGTTGCTTGCATCTTCTGCATATAAGGAGAACACGGTTTTTATTTCATTGAAATGTTCTGCATAGAATGACAGTCTTTAACCAAGAATTCCATCGAGTTAAAACTGCCTGAGGAGGTAAAGACAAATTTGGAAGGACTTCATGAAGTTTTTGAACTCTAGTTGGTTACAGTACACTTTCTTTACGTTAGAGACAAGAATATCCAAGTCTTTATATTGGCTACTAACTCTTTCAGCGAAATGATGTAAATTGTCTGAATGATAAAATGATGGTTAGGAGTGAAAATTTAACTTTAGATTTATATGATTTGGATAAAATAAGTTATTTTAATTAAAAAGCACAAAAGAAACCAAACACCATATTTCAGCACAAAAGCATTTATAAGCATTTTGCTTAGAAATCTGGGCTCTAATGACACACCCATTTTAACACAATAAGAAATAAAGTGCTGAATATCAATGAAATACTCCATTTGGTTACAAATGCACATGCACAGAGGCAAATGCCAACACATGATTAGTAGCAAGATCTGCAAAAATAAGAGATTTTTAGGGGGGTTAACTTGTACCTGTTGTAACAGTGTTAAGTACCAACGTACAGCAAAAAACAGTTGTGTGCAAATACAAAACACTGAAGCAAATTATTGGTAGTTGCTTCAAGATAGGAAACATTTTACATTACAGTAAAAGCTGCAAAATAATAATGAAGTGTAACAAAAGAAAATAACCACAAATTTTAAATGCAATAAATTATTATACCTGCAGCAAATTTTGTCTACTTAGCTGGTTCCCTTTAATCTTCAGTTTCCAATTCTCATGAAAATTTAATTATAGTACACTCTGACATTGCAGATGCCAACATGAGTGTAGCAAACACTTTCAGGGCTTAAGGACCCCCCAGCCTCTAAGTACAGCCAGAACATCAGTGTAACTAAAGCCCAATGATAGGCTTCTCATTCAGTACCACCATTATGTCTGTGACTTTTTCTGATACAGGCTTTCAAAGAAGCAACATTTACACCAGCAATCAATAACCAGGTATTTATATCACTATTTCTGAATTCTATCCTCAGTTTTCAAATATGCTGTACCATCATAGGTTTGTCAACAAATGTCTTAAGAGCAATACGTAACAATACAATAATATACGTAAAGCTGGAAGTGGCAAGCAAATGCAATAAATGTACTAAATAATAACTGCAAAGCAGTAAACAAATCTAATGCAAGTTACATTCTACATTTACAATTTACAAGTGATAATCCGCATTCCAATTTACCATGAGAACAGCAGCATTATTCAAAATTTCAAACCCAGCAACATCACATACACTATCCACGTGGCTATCCTGTATAACAGTGAGGCTTGTAATACTTTCTACTAGGAGCAATGAGGGCATGTCTATGAGGCTGCTGCCAACTATGCAGCTCTGAAATCGGTAAACAGTCAATTATTGCTGACCACGGGAAATACATGTACAGTGGAATTATGGTAATGCTTCTTCTACTCTCCTATATTGTGTACATATCAAGGAAGAGTTCATAATTGTTACTTATTAGTAACATTGTTCATTATTACTTCATGTATTACAGTAATGCCTATTTTATGATGCATTTTCAGCACTTTTATGTGCGTCTCGTTGGTAACAGTCCAGCTACCTAGTACATGCCCTTGCCACTTGTGGCAGAAGCCTTCACAATCCTCAACACTATTATGCAGGATAACCTAGCGAGTCACGCAAGAATTAACACATGCCTATAACTGAATAATTTGCCCCAGAATAAGTAAATCTAATTTCCTTTCCTTTTTAAATCTTGTATGGCAATGTCTTCAGGTCTTTTGATGAGTAATTTTATAATACTGTGCGCAGTAGTTCTTAAAATGTTTTCCTCTTTCAGTTGAATGTCACAGATGTTATATGTCTGGTGGTGGTGATAAAAAAATAAATAAAAAAATTAAAAATGAAAGCATGTTTTGATATGTGGTGGTGGTTAAAATGATTCATGCTGATTTGGCGAGTTTGTTTTGTGTATGACGTGTTCAATGTCCTAGAGAGCTGCTCATTGATGGGCCCAAACGAACAAAACAAACAAATCAAAACAATTTTTTTCTTTCCAAGAGGTTGCCTCTGATAATACGATACTCGCTATGATAATTGAAGCTGTAACATATATTTAATAATAATTTATTGATCCAGAAGGACCAATTTATACAAAATAGATTCAATTTTGTACACGCAAAAAAAAAAGAGCATTACACTACAGATTTGTTAAATATTTACATTGCTTTATACCTATTTACACCCTTTTAAGGTCTTAATTTAAATAATAGTGTACCGATATTCCTTGGTTCACACTTATTTACGAGATAATCTTAGATGGAGTAAAAGCACGTTTAATATATGATGTTCCTTAACACATGATTTAAAATGAATTACTCCTTTTATTGCCTTGGGGTTGCTTAGCAAGTTATTATACTATTTAATTTCCGAGTGTAAATGTTTCTCATAAGATATTGCACACATACATTTTTTTTTTTTCAATATTCTGTTTACAGTAAGTACTAGCGTCACTGATTCATAAATACGAATACAGTAAAGTGGAAGAATACGTACCTTCTATATAGAGCTTTTCTTCCTTCCAAAAAAAGTATATGGGCCAAAGTTTTGGTTAAACTCTCGAGATTGTTTCCCACTTTAAAACTAAATTAGTAGAATGTGAAAATAAAACGTACAATAATAGCTGAAAAGCTGCTTTAGACCTGATGTGACCATTTTCAGAGCTTATAATCAATGCACCCATTTAGAACACTTTCTTTTTTTAAGTATAAATGTTCATTTACTGTGATATAAAGTCAAACACTAGCCATCTTGCAGGGTGACCATGTGCTCAAGGCACAGATCACAGATTAATACCAGATTTTCAACTCCGTGTTAAAAACTGAAGACGCATAGGGCGCTCCTGCTGTACCTTTCGATGCCAGCTAAGTGAACTAACTAACCAACATGTCGTCGGAAATATAGTAAGCTTCTATTTCGTCCGAGCTATGGTACATTCGCCTCCCCCCTCCCTTACCTCCCGTGTTCAGCGACCACAGCGACTGATTGAATGCTACATCTTTCGAAGCCTAATCTCGTGCACCAAAGAATAATTTACGGCACAATTCATTTATCATATATTAGCATAATACGCGCTAAATATGCTGAGTAAATGTGCGTAAATTATTTATCAATGTGCGAGATGTGACTTCGAAAGAAGTTGACCAATTAAATTCGGAAAAAAAAGGTCTCAGAAGCCACTTCCAAACTTGATGTTTTTCCTGTTGCCACTAAGCATTATAGCTTTTATATTCATGTAATAAATGAATAAGTAGATCTTTATGAAACAATTGCAACTTTGACAGAGTGAGATTACTCAAGATGCTGTCGAGGTTATACATAACACCTGTACTTCCTTTCTCTGAAGTGTGAATTTCTAAGCTTCCTATTGTGACAATTACAAGGAAAACCTGACCTAAATCAATGCATTCTACAGGTACTGGAAAACAGGAAAGGATATCACAAGGTCATGAGTAATGCAATTTCTTTGTACACAGAATAATGTTGAAAAGTTCCCTGGAAGGAAAGTGTCAAAAAGAA